>CM052591.1:44499869-44521792 GCA_028551445.1 Miopithecus talapoin
TGAGGGGAAAGTTGTAACTCTGTGAGATGAATTAACAGAACACAATGCAGTTTCTCAGAAACCTTCTGTCCAATTTTTAACTGAAAATATTTCTTTTTTCACCATAGCCCTCTATGGGCTTCCTGATATCACTTTGAAAATTCCACAAGAACAGTCTTAGTGAACGGCTTCTTGAGGGGAAAGCTATAATTCTGTAAGATGAACTAAGAGAACACAGTGCAGTTTCTCAGAAAGCTTCTTTTCGGTTTTTATCTTAGGATATATCCTTTTTCGCCTTAGACCTCTATGGGCTTCCAAATATCACTTTGCAAATTCCACAAGAACAGTCTTAGTGAACGGCTTCTTGAGGGGAAAGCTTTAACTCTGTGAGTTGAATTAATAGAACACAAAACAGTTTCTCAGAAAGCTTCTTTTCAGCTTTTATCTTAGGATAATTACTTTTTCACCATAGCCCTCTATGGGCTTCCAAATATCACTTTGCAAATTCCACAAGAAGAATCTTAGCGAAATGCTTCTTGAGGCGAAAGCTGTAACTCTCTAAGATGAATTCACAGAACACAAAGCAGTTTCTCATAAAGCTTCTTTCCAGTTTTTAACTGAAGACATATCCTTTTTCACCATAGCCCTCTATGGGCTTCCAAGTATCACTTTGCAAATTCCACAAGAACACTCTTAGCGAAAGGCTTCTTGAGGGGAAATCTGTAACTCTGTGAGATGAATTAACAGATCACAAAGCAGTTTCTCAGAAAGCTTCTTTTCAGTTTTTATCTTAGGATATTTCCTTTTTCACCATAGCCCTCTATGGGCTTCCAAATATCTCTTTTTAAATTCCACAAGAACAGTCTTAGCGAAAGGCTTCTTGAGGGGAAAGCTGTATATCTGTGAGATGAATTAACAGAACACAAAGCTGTTTCTCTGAAAGCTTCTTTTCAGTTTTTATCTTAGGGTATTTCCTTTTTCACCGTAGACCTCTAAGGGCTTCTAAATATCACTTTGCAAATTCCACAAGAACAGTCTTAGCGAAAGGCTTCTTGAGGGGGAACTTGTAACTCTGTGAGATGAATTAACAGTGCACAAGGCAGTTTCTCATAAAGCTTCTTTCCAGTTTTTAACTGAAGATATTTCTTTTTTCACCTCAACCTTCTATGGGCTTTCAAATATCACTTTGCAAATTCCACAAGAACAGTCTTAGCGAAAGGCTTCTTGAGGGGAAAGCTGTAACTCTGTGAGATGAATTAACAGAAGACAAAGCAGTTCCTCAGAAACTTTCTTTCCAGTTTTTAACGGAAGATATTTTCTTTTTCACCATACGCCTCTATGGGCTTCGAAATATCACTTTGCAAATTTCACAAGAACAGTCTTAGCGAAAGGCTTATTGAGGGGAAAGCTGTAACTCTGTGAACTCATCCGGTTTAAGCCGGTTTGAGCTGGTGTGGACCGGTTAGAGCCGGTCTGGTCTGGTGTGTTCCGGTTTGAAGCGGTCAAAACCGGTTTGAGCCAGTCTAGCCAATTTGGTCTTGTTTGAGCTGGTCAAAACCGGTTTGAGCCCATCTGGTCTGATTTGAGCCGGTCTGGTCTGGTTTGATCCAGTTTGAGCCGATCTGGTCCGGTTTTAGCCGGTCAAAACCGCTTTGATCCGGCGGTTTGATCCGGTCTAATCTGGTTTGAGCCTGTCTGGTCCGGTTTCAAGCGGTCTAATCCAGTCAAAATAGGTGTGAGCCAGTCTGGTCCTGTTTGGTCCGGTTTGAGCCGGTCAGGTCCACTTTAAGCCGGTGAAAACCGGTTTGAGCCGGTCTGGTCCGATTCGTTCCGGTTTGAGCTGGTCGCAACCAGTTTTAGACAATCTAGCCGGTCTGGTCTGGTTTGAGCCGGTCAAAACCGGTTTGAACCTGTCTGGTCTGTTTTCAGCCGATCTGGTCCAGTTTGATACGGTTTGAGCCAGTCTTGTCCAGTTTGAACCAGTCAAAACCGGTTTGATCTGGCGGTTTGATCCAGTCTAATCAGGTTTGAGCCTGTCTGGTCAGTTTTCATCCGGTTTGAACAGGTCTGGTCCGATTTGAGTCCAGATTGAGCTGGTCAAAACCGCTTTGAGTTGGTCGGGTCCAGTCAATACAGTTTTGAGACGGTCTGGTCCGGTTTGAATCCGTTTTGAGCCCGGTTTCAGCTTGTCTTGTCTGGTTTCATTTGGTCTAATCCGGTCAAAACCTGTTCGATCTGGTCTGGTCCGGTTTGAGCTGGTCAAAACCGGTTTGAGCTGGTGTAATCTGGTCAAAACAGGTTTGAGCCGGTCAAAACAGTTTTGAGCCGGTTTGGTCCGGTTAGAGCCTGTGTGTTCCGGTTTGATCCGGTTTGAGATGGTTAGGTCCGGTTTGAGATGGTCAAAACCAGTTTGAGCCAGTCTAATATGACCAAAACAGGTTTGAGCAAGTCAAAACCGGTTTGAGCCGGTTTGGTCTGGTTTGAGCCGGTATGAGCTAGTGTGGACCGGTTAGAGCCGGTCTGGTCCGTATTGAGCCGGTATGGTCCGGTTTGTTCTGGTTTGAGGCCGTCAAAACTGGTTTGAGCCAGTCTAGCCGGTCTGGTCTGGTTTGAGCCAGTCAAAACCGGATCGAGCCGGTCTGGTCTGGTTTGAGCCGGTCTGTTCTGGTTTGAGACCGGTTTGAGCCTGTCTGGTCCGGTTTGAGCCGGTCTGGTTCGGTTTGTTAAGGTTTGAGCTGGTCTGGTCCGGTTTGAGCCAGTCAAAACCGGTTTCAGCCAGTCTGGTCTGGTTTCAGCTGCCCTGGTTCGGTTTGATCCGGTTTGAGATGGTCACAACCGGTTTGAGCCGGTCAAAAGCGGATTGAGCCGGTCTGGTCCTGTTTGATTCCAGTTTGGGCTGGTCTGATCTGGTTTGAGGTGGTCTGGTCCAGTTTGAGACTTTTGAGCCGATCTGGACTGGTTTGAGCCGGTCAAAAGAGGTTTGAGTCGTTCTGGTCCGGTTAGAGCCGGTCTGGTCTGGTTTTGACCCGGTATGAGCCGGACTGGTCCGGTTAGAGACTGTCAAGTCCGGTTTGAGCCGGTCTGGTCCGGTTTGAGTCGTTCAAAACCGGTTTCAGCCGGTCTGGTCCAGTTTCATCCGGTCTGAACTGGTCCGGTCCGATTTGAGCCGGTCTGGTCCGGATTGAGCCGGTCAAAACCCGTTTGAGCCTGTCTGGTCCAGCTTGAGCCAGTCAAAACCAGTTTGAGCCGGTCTGGTTCCTTCAAAACAGGTGTGAGCCGGTTTGAGTCGGTTGGATCCGGTCTCGTCCGGTTTGAGCTGGTTGGATCCTGTCTAGTCCGGTTTGATGCTGTCTAATCCGGTCACAACAGGTTTGTGCCGGTCTGGTCCGGTTTGAGTCTGGTTTGAGCCGGTCAAAATCGGTTTGGGCTGGTCTGGTCCGGTTTGAGCCTGTTTGAGCCGGTCTGGCCCGATTTGAGTCTGCTTGAGCTGGTCTGGTCCGGTTTGATCCGGTTTGAGCTGGTCACAACCGGTTTGAGCCAGTCTAGCTGGTCTATTCTGGTTTGAGCCGGTCAAAACTGGTTTGAGCCGGTCTGGTCTGGTTTGAGCCAGTCTGGTCCGCTTTGATACGGTTTGAGTTGGTCAAAACCGGTTTGAGCCGGTCTGGTCCAGTCAAAACAGGTTTGAGCCGGTCTGGTCCGGTTTGAGTCATTCTGGTCCGGTTTGTGTTGGTCAAACCGGTTTGAGCTGGTCCCGTCCGGTTTGAGTCTGGTTTGCGCCAGCCAAAACCGGTTTGATCCGGTCTGGTCCGATTTGAGCCGGTCAAAACCGATTTGATCCGGCGGTTTGATCCAGTTTAATCCAGTTTTAGCCGGTCTGGTTCGGTTTCATCCGGTCTAATCCGGTCAAAACAGGTTTGAGCCGGGCTGGTCCAGTTTGCGCCTGTCTGGTCCTGTTTGAGCCGGTCTTGTCCGGTTTGACCTGGTCTAATCCGGTCAAAACAAGTTTGAGCCGGTCTGGTCTGGTTTGATCCGGTTTCAGCCGGTCTGGTCCGGTTTGAGCCGGTCAAAACCGGTTTGAGCCGATCTGGTTTGGTTTGAGCCGGTCAAAAGAGGTTTGAGCCGTTCTGGTCCGGATAGAGCCGGTCTGGTCTGGTTTTGACCTGGTATGAGCCGTTCTGGTCCGGTTTGAGCCGGTAAAAATCGGTTTGAGCCGGTCTGGTCTGGTTTGAGTCGGTCAAAACCAGTTTCAGCCGGTCTGGTCCGGTTTCATCTGGTCTGAGCCGGTCCGGTCCGATTTGAGCCGGTCTGGTCCGGTTTGAGCCGGTCCGGTCCGGATTGAGCCGGTCAACACCCGTTTGAGACTGTCTGGTCTGGCTTGAGCCGGTCAAAACCAGCTTGAGCCGGTCTGGACCGGTCAAAACAGGTTTGAGTCGGTTTGAGCCGGTTGAATCCGGTCTCGTCCGGTTTGAGCCGGTTGGATCCGGTCTAGTCCGGTTTGATTCGGTCTAATCCGGTCAAAACAGGTTTGTGCCGGTCGGTCCGGTTTGAGTCCGGTTTAAGCTGGTCAAAACCGGTTTGAGATGATTTGATCCAGTTTGATCCTGTCTGGTCCGGTTTGATCCGGTTTGAGACGGTCACAACCGGTTTGAGCTGGTCAAAACCGGTTTGGTCCGGTCTGGTCCAGTTTGAGCCTGTTTGAGCCGGTCTGGTCCGGTTTGAGTCAGTCTGAGCTGGTCTGGTGCGGTTTGATCCGGTCTGGTCCGGTTTGATCCGGTTTGAGCCGGTCTGGTCAGATTTCAGTTGGTCAAAACCGATTTGAACCGGCGGTTTGATCCGGTCTAATCCGGTTTGAGCCGGTCTGCTCTGGTTTGAGCCTGTCTGTTCATGTTTGAGCCGGTCTTGTCCAGTTTGATCCGGTTTTATCCAGTCTGGTCCGGTTTGAGCCGGTTTGAGCCTGTCTTGTCTGGTTTCATTCGGTCTAATCCGGTCAAAAAAGGTTTGAGCCGGTCTGGTCCAGTTTGAGTCTGGTTTGAGCCCGGTTTGAGCCGGTCTGGTCCAGTTTGAGCCGGTCAAAACTGGTTTGAGCTGGTGTAATCCCGTCAAAACAGTTTTGAGCCGGTCAAAACAGGTTTCAGCCAGTTTGGTCCGTTTTGAGCCTGTCTGGTCCGGTTTGATCCGGTTTGAGCCGGTCTAGTCCGGTTTGAGCTGGTAAAAATCGGTTTGAGCCGGTCTGGTCCGGTTTGAGCCTGTCTGGTCTGGTTTGATCTGGTCTAATCCGGTCAAAACAGGTTTGAGCCTGTCTGGTCTGGTTTGATTCGGTTTGGTCCGGTCTTGTCTGGTTTAAGCCGGTGGGATCCGGTCTAGTCCGGTTTGATCCGGTCTGGTCCCCTTTGAGCCGGTGAAAACCGGTTTCATCTGGTGGTTTTATCTGGTCTAATCCGGTTTGAGCCAGTCTGGTCCGGTTTCATCCGGTCTAATCCAGTCAAAAAAGGTTTGAGCCGGTCTGGTCTGGTTTGATCCGGTTTGAGCCGGTCTGGTCCGGTATGAGCCGATCAAAACCGGTTTGAGCCGGTCTGGTACGGTTTGAGCCTGTCTCGTCTGGTTTGATCCAGATTGAGCCGGTCTGGTCCGGTTTGATCCGGTTTGAGCCTGTCTGGTCCGGTTTCTTCCGGTTTGAGCCGATCTGGTCCGGTTTGATCCGGTTTCAGCCGGTCTGGTCCGGTTTGATCCGGTTTAATCTGTTCACAACAGGTTTGACCCTGTCTGGTCCGGTTTGAGCCGGTAAAAACCGGTTTGAGCCGGTGCAATCTGGTCAAAACAGGTTTTCAGCCGGTCAAAACCGGTTTGAACTGGTCTGGTCTGGTTTCAGCCGATCTGGTCCGGTTTGATCCGGTTTGAGCCGGTCTGCTCCGTTTTGAGCCGGTCAAAACCGCTTTGATCCGGTGGTTTGTTCCGGTCTAATCGGGTTTGAGCCGGTCTCGTCAGTTTTCATCCGGTTTGAGCGGGTCTGGTCCGATTTGAGTCCAGATTGAGCCGGAGAAAACCGCTTTGAGCTGCTCTGGTCTAGTCAAAACAGGTTTGAGCCGGTCTGGTCCGGTTTGATCCGGTCTAATACGGTCAAAACACCTTTGAGCCGGCCTGGTCCGGTTTGAGCCGCTCAAACCCGGTTGGAGCCGGTGAAAACAGGTTTGAGTCGCTGTAATGCGGTCAAAACAGGTTTGAGCTGGTCTGGTCCGGTTTGAGTTCGGTTTGAGCCCGGATTGAGCCGGTCTGGTCCGGTTTGAGGTGGTCTGGTCCGGTTTGAGGCGGTCAAAATCTTTTTGAGCCAGTGTAATCCGGTCAAAACAGGTTTGAGCCAGTCAAAACCGGTTTGAGCCAGTTTGTTCCGGTTTGAGCCTGTCTGTTCCGGTTTGATCCGGTTTGAGCCGGTCTGGTCTGGTTTGAGCCGGTCAGAACAGGTTTGATCTGGCAGTTTGATCCCGTCTAATCCGGTTTGAGCGGGTCTGGTCCGGTTTGAGTCCAGTTTGAGCTGGTCAAAACCAATTTGAGCCGGTCTGGTCTGGTCAAAACAGGTTTTAGCCGGTCTGGTCCGATTTGAGCCGGTCTGGTCCGGTTTGTTCCGGTTTGAGGCGGTCAAAACTGGTGTGAGCCAGTCTAGCCGGTCTGGTCTGCTTTGAGCCAGTCAAAACCGGTTTGATCCAGCGGTTTGATCCAGTCTAATCCGGTTTGAGCCGGTATGGTCTGGTTTCATCCAGTCTAATCCAGTCAAAACAGGTTTGAGCCGGTCTGGTCCGGTTTGAGCCGTTCTGGTCCGGATTCATCCAGTCTAATCGGGTCAAAACGGGTTTGAGCCGGTCTGTTCCTGTTTGATTCCGGTTTGAACCCGTTTTGAGGCAGTCTGTTCTGGATTGAATTGGCCTAATCCGGTCAAAACTGGTTTGAGCCGGTCTGGTCCGCTTTGAGCCGGTCTGGTCCAGTTTGAGCCGGTCTGGTCCTCTTTGAGCCGGACTTGTCCAGTTTGATCTGGTTTTAGCTGGTCTGGTCCGGTTTGAGCCGTTTTGAGCTGGTCTGGTGCGGTTTGAGACAGTCTGGTTCGGTTTCATCCGGTCTAATGCGGTCAAAACAGGTTTGAGCCGGTCTGGTCCGGTTTGAGTACAGTTTGAGCCGGTCTGTTCCGGTTTGATCCATTTTAATTCGGTCAAAACAGGTTTGAGCCCATCTGGTCCGGTTTGAGCCGGTTTGGTTCAGTTTCATCTGGTCTAATCCGGTCAAATCAGGTTTGAGCCGGTCTGGTCCGGTTTGAGCCGTTTTGAGCCGGTCTGGTCTGGTTTGAGATGGTCTGGTCCGGTTTCATTGGGTCTAATCTGGTCAAAACTGGTTTAAGCTGTTCTGGTCCGGATTGACCGTTTTGAGCCGGTCTGCTTCGGTTTGTTCCGGTTTGAGGCGCTCACAACCGGTTTTAGGCAATCTAGCTGGTCTGGTCTGGTTTGAGCCGGTCAAAACCGGTTTGAGCCGGTCTGGTTTCAGCCGGCCTGGTCCGGTTTGATCCGGTTTGAGCCGATCCGGTCTGGTTTGAGCCGGTCTGGTCTGGTTTAGGCCGGTGAAAACTGGTTTGAGCCACTGTAATCCGGTCGAAACAGGTTTGAGCCGGTCAAAACCGGTTTGAACTGGTCTAGTCCTGTTTCAGCCGGTCTGGTCCGGTTTGAGCTGGTGAAAACCGGTTTGAGCCGCTCTGGTCCGGTTTGAGCCTGTCTGGTACGGTTTGATCAGGTCTAATCCGGTCAAAACACGTTTGAGCCCGTCTGGTCCGGTTTGAGTCCGTTTGAGCCCGGTTTCAGCCGGTCTGGTCCGCTTTCATCCGTTCTAATCTGGTCAAACCAGGTTTGAGCCGGTCTGGTCCTGTTTGAGTCCGGTATGAGCCCGGTTTGAGCCAGTCTCGCCGATCTGGTGTGGTTTCAGTCGGTCAAAATCGGTTTTATCCGGCGGTTTGATCCGGTCTAATCCGGTTTGAGCCGTTCTGGTGCCTTTTCATCCGGTTTGAGCGTGTCTGGTCTGGTTTGAGTCCAGTTTGAGCCATTCAAAACCGCTTTGAGCCGATCTGGTCCGGTCAAAACAGGTTTGAGCCGGTCTGGTCTGCTTTGAGCCGGTCTGGTCCAGTTTGAGCCGGTCTTGTCCGGTTTGATCCGGTTTTCGCCGGTCTGGTCCGGTTTGAGCCGGTTTGAGTCAGTCTGGTCCGGTTTGAAAAGGTCTGGTACGGTTTCATCTGGTCTAATCCGGTCAAAACCGGTTTGAGCCGGTCTGGTCCGGTTTGAGTCCGGTTTGAGCCCGGGTTGAGCCGGTCTGGTCCGGTTTGAGGTGGTCTGGTCCGGTTTGAGGTGGTCAAAACCGGTTTGAGCCAGTGTAATCCGGTCAAAACAGGTTTGAGCCAGCCAGTCAAAACCGGTTTGAGCCAGTTTGTTCCGGTTTGAGCCTGACTGTTCCGGTTTGATCCGGTTTGAGCAGGTCTGGTCTGGTTTGAGCCGGTCAGAACAGGTTTGTCTGGCGGTTTGATCCCGTCTAATCCGGTTTGAGCCGGTCTGGTCCGTTTTCATCCGGTTTGAGCGGGTCTGGTCTGGTTTGAGTCCAGTTTGAGCCGGTCAAAACCGATTTGAGCTGGTCTGGTCCGGTCAAAACAGGTTTGAGCCGGTCTGGACCGATTTGAGCCGGTCTCGTCCGGTTTGTTCTGGTTTGAGGTGGTCGAAACTGGTGTGAGCCAGTCTAGCTGGTCTGGTCTGGTTTGAGCCGGTCAAAACAGTTTTGAGGAGGTTTGGTCCAGTTTGAGCCTGTCTGGTCCGGTCTGGTGCGGTTTGAGTCCGGTTTGAGCCCGGTTTAACCGGTCTGTTCCTGTTTGATCCGGTTAAATCTGGCCAAAACACGTTTGAGCCCGTCTGTTCCGGTTTGAGCTGGTGTGGTCCGGATTCATCTGATCTAATCCGGTCAAAACACGTTTGAGCCGGTCTGTTCCAGTTTGAGCCGGTCAAAACCGGTTTGAGCCAGTGTAAACCGGTCAAAACCGGTTTGAGCCGGTCTGATCCGGTTTTATCCGTTCTAATGTGGTCAAAACACGTTTGAGCCTGTTTGGTCCTGTTTGAGTCCTGTTTGAGCCCGGTTTGAGCCTGTCTCATCAGGTTTCATCCGGTCTAATCCGGTGAAAACACGTTTGAGCCGGTGTGGTCCGGTTTGAGCCGGTCAAAATCGGTTTCAGCTGGTGTAATCCGGTCAAAACAGGTTTGAGCCGGTCAAAACAGGTTTGATCCGGTTTGGTCCGGTTTGAGCCTGTCTGGTCCGGTTTGATCCGGTTTGATCCGGCCTGGTCCGGTTTGAGCCGGTCAAAACCGGTTTGAGCTGGTCTAATACAGACAAAACAGCTTTGAGCCGGTCAAAACCGGTTTGAGCCGGTTTGAGCCGGTCTAATCCTGTCAAAACAGGTTTGAGACGGGTTTGAGCCGGTCCGGTCCTATTATAGACGTTCAAAACCGGTTTGAGCCGGTCTGGTCCGGTTTGAGTTCAGTTTGAGCCAGTCAAAACAGTTTTGAGCCTGTCTGGTCCAGTCAAAACAGGTTTCAGCCGGTCTGGTCCGGTTTGAACCGGTCAGGTCCGGTTTGAGCCTGTTAAAACCGGTGTGAGCCGGTCTGGTCCGGTTTGTTCCGGTTTGAGCCGGTCACAACCGGTTTTAGCGGGTGTAATCTAGTCAAAACAGGTTTGAGCCGGTTTGGTCCGGTTTGAGATGGTCTGGTCTGGTTTGATCCGGTATAAGCCGGCCTGGCCCGGTTTGAGCCGGTTAAAACCAGTTTGAGCCGGTCAAATACAGTCAAAACAGGTTTGAGCCGGTCAAAACCGGTTTGAACCGGTTTGAGATGGTCTAATCCGGTTAAAACAGGTTTGAGACGGGTTTGAGCCGGTCCAGTCCTGTTTGAGACCGTCAAAACCGGTTTAAGCCGGTCTGATCCGGTTTGAGCCGGTGTGGACCGGTTAGAGCCGGTCTTGTCTGGATTGAGACGATCTGGTCCGGTTTGTTCCGGTTTCAGCCGGTCAAAACCGGTTTGAGCTGGTGTAATCTGGTCAAAACAGGTTTGTGCCGGTCAAAACAGGTTTGAGCCGGTTTGGTCCGGTTTCAGCCTGTCTGCTCCAGTTTGATCCGCTTTGAGCCGGTCAAAACCGGTTTCAGCTGGTCTAATACGGTCAAAACAGGTTTGAGGCGGTCAAAATCGGATTGAGCCGGTTTGAGCCCCCCTAATCCGGTCAAAACAGGTTTGAGCCGGTCAAAACAGGTTTGAGCCGGTTTGGTTCGCTTTGAGCCTGTCTGGTCCGGTTTGATCCGCTTTGAGCCGGTCTGGTCCGGTTTGAGCCGGTCAAAACCGGTTTGAGCCAGTCTAATACGGTCAAAACGGGTTTGAGGCGGTCAAATCCGGATTGAGCCGGTTTGAGCCGCTCTAATCCGGTGAAAACAGGTTCGAGACCGGTTTGAGCCGGTCAAAACCGGTTTGAGCTATTCTGATGTGGTTTGAGCCGGTGTGGACCGGTTAGAGCCGGTGTGGTCTGATTTGATCCGGTTTAAGCCGGTCAAAACCGGTTTGATCCGGCGGTTTGATCCGGTCTAATCCTGTTTGAGCCAGTCTGGTCCGGTTTCATCCGTTCTAATCCAGTCAAAACAGGTTTGAGCCAATCTGCTCCGGTTTGATCCGGTTTGAGCTGGTCTGGTCTGGTTTCATCCGGTTTAATCCGGTCAAAACACGTTTGAGCAGGTCTGGTGCAGTTTGAGTCCAGTTTGAGCCTGGTTTGAGCCGGCCTGGTCCAATTTGAGCCGGTCAAAAGCGGTTTGAGCCGGTGTAATCCGGTCAAAACAGGTTTGAGCCGGTTAAAACAGGTTTGAGACAGTTTGGTTCGGTTTGAGCCTGTCTCGTCCAGTTTTATCCGGTTTGAGCCGGTCTGGTCCGGTTTGACCCGGTCAAAACGGGTTTGAGCCAGTCTAATACGGTCAAAATAGGTTTGAGGCGGTCAAAACCGGTTTGAGCCGGTCTGATCCGATTTGAGCCGGTAAAAACCGATTTGATCCGGTGGTTTGATCCGGTCTAATCCAGTTTGATCCGGTCTGGTTCGGTTTCATCCGGTCTAATCTGGTCAAAACAGGGTTGAGCCGGTCTGGTGCAGTTTGAGCCTGTCTGGTCCGGTTTGATCCGGTTGGAGCCGGCCTGGTCCGGTTTTAGCCGGTCAAAACCGGTTTGAGCCGGTCTAATACGGACAAAACAGCTTTGAGCCGGTCAAAACCGGTTTGAGCCGGTTTGAGCCGGTCTAATCCAGTCAAAACAGGTTTGAGACGGGTTTGAGCGGGTCCTGTCCTGTTTGGGACGGTCAAAACCGGTTTAAGCCGGTCTGATCCGGTTTGAGCCGGTTTGAGCCGGTGTGGACCGGTTAGAGCCGGTCTTGTCCGGATTGAGACGGTCTGGTCCGGTTTGTTCCAGTTTCAGCTGGTGAAAACAGGTTTGAGCCGGTGTAATCCGGTTAAAACAGGTTTGAGCCGGTCGAAACAGGTTTGAGCCGGTCTGGTCCGGTTTGAGGCGGTCAAAACCGGCTTGAGCCAGTCAGATCCTTTTTGAGCCGGTGTGGACCGGTTAGAGCCGGTGTGGTCCGATTTGATCCGGTTTGAGCCATTCTGATCCGTTTTGAGCCGGTCAAAACCAGTTTGATCCGGCGGTTTGATCCGGTCTAATTCGGTTTGAGCCAGTCTGGTCCGGTTTCATCCGGTATAATCCAGTCAAAACAGGTTTGAGTCGGTCTGCTCCGGTTTGATCCGGTTTGAGCCGGTCTGGTCCGGTTTCATCCAGTCTAATCCGGTCAAAACACTTTTGAGCAGGTCTGGCCCAGTTTGAGTCCAGTTTGAGCCCGGTTTGAGCGGGTCTGCTCCTGTTTGAGACGTTCAAAACTGGTTTGAGCCGGTGTAATCCGGTCAAAACAGGTTTGAGCCGGTCAAAACAGGTTTGAGCCGGTTTGGTCCGGTTTGAGCCTGTCTGGTCCGGTTTTATCCGGTTTGAGTCGGTCTGGTCCAGTTTGAGCCGGTCAAAACCGATTTGAGCTGGTGTAATACGGTCAAAACAGGTTTGAGGCGGTCAAAACCGGATTGAGCCGGTTTGAGCCGCTCTAAACCGGTCAAAACAGGTTCGAGACTGGTTTGAGCCGGTCTGGTCCGGTTTGAGGTGGTCAAAACCGGCTTGAGCCAGTCTGATCCTGTTTGAGTCGGTGTGGACCGATTAGAGCCGGTGTGGTTCAATTTGATCCGGTTTGAGCCGTTCTGGTCCGTTTTGAGCCGGTCACAACCAGTTTTATCCGGTGGTTTGATCCGGTCTAATCCGTTTTGAGCCGGTCTGGTCCGGTTACATACGGTCTAATCCAGTCAAAACAGGTTTGAGCCGGTCTGCTCTGGTTTGATACGGTTTGAGCCGGTCTGGTCCGGTTTCATCCAGTCTAATCCAGTCAAAACACCTTTGAGCAGGTCTGGCCCAGTTTGAGTACAGTTTTACCCAGGTTTGAGCCTGTCTGGTCCGGTTAGATCCGGTTTGAGCCGGCCTGGTCCGGTTTGAGCCGGTTAAAACCGGTTTGAGCCGGTCTAATACGGTCAAAATAGGTTTTAGGCGGTGAAAACCGGTTTTAGCTGGTTTGAGCCGCTCTAATCCGGTCAAAACAGGTTCCAGAACGGTTTGATCCGGTCTGGTCCGATTGGAGTTGGTAAAAACTGATTTGATCCGGCTATTTGATCCGGTCTAATCCGGTTTGAGCCGGTCTGGTTCGCTTTCATCCGGTCTAATCCTGTCAAAACAGATTTGAGCCGGTCTGGTCCTGTTTGAGCCTGTCTGGTCTGGTTTGATCCGGTTTGAGCCGGCCTGGTCCGGTTTGAGTCGGTCAAAACCGGTTTGAGCCGGTCTAATATGGACAAAACAGCTTTGAGCAGGTCAAAACCGCTGTGAGCCGGTTTGAGCCGGTCTATTCCGGTCAAAACAAGTTTGAGACGGGTTTGAGCTGGTCCAGTCCTGTTTGAGACAGTCAAAACCGGATTGAACCGGTCTGGTCCGGTTTGAGTCCAATTTGAGCCACTCAAAACAGCTTTGAGCCTGTCTGGTCCAGTCAAAACAGGTTTCAGCCGGTCTGGTCCAGTTTGAACCGGTCTGGTCCAGTTTGAGCCGGTCAAAACTGGTGTGAGCCGGTCTGGTCCGGTTTGTTCCGGTTTGAGCCGGTCACAACCGGTTTTAGCAGGTGTAATCCGGTCAAAACAGGTTTGAGCCGGTTTGTTCTGGTTTGAGCCGGTCTGGTCCGGTTTGATCCGGTTTGAGCCGGCCTGGTCCGGTTTGAGCCGGTTAAAACCGGTTTGAGGCGGTCTAATACAGTCAAAAGAGGTATGAGCCAGTTTGAGACGGTCTAATCCAGTCAAAAGAGGTTTGAGACGGGTTTGAGCCGGTCCGGTCCTGTTTGAGATGGTCAAAACCGGTTTAAGACAGTCTGATCCGTTTTGAGCCAGTGTGGACCGGTTAGAGCCAGTCTTGTCCAGGTTGAGACGGTCTGGTCCAGTTTGTTCTGGTTTCAGTCGGTCAAAACCGGTTTGAGCCGGTGTAATCCGGTCAAAATAGGTTTCAGCCAGTCAAAAGAGGTTTGAGCCGGTTTGGTCCGGTTTGATCCGGTTTGAGCCGGTCTGGTCCGGTTTCATATGGTCTAATACAATCAAAACAGGTTTGAGCCGGTCTGGTCCGGATTCATCCGGTCTAATGTGGTCAAAATACTTTTGAGCAAGTCTGGTCCAGTTTGAGTCCAGTTTGAGCCTGGTTTGAGCCGGACTGGTCCAGTTTGAGCCAGTCAAAACCGGTTGGAGCCGGCGGTTTGATCTGGTCTAATCCGGTTTGAGCCGGTCTGGTAAGGTTTCATCCGGTCTAATCCAGTCAAAACAGGTGTGAGCCGGTCTGCTCCGGTTTGATCCGGTTTGAGACGGTCTGGTCCGGTTTCATCCGGTCTAATCCGGTCAAAAGACGTTTGAGCAGGTCTGGTCCAGTTTGAGTCCAGTTTGAGACCGGTTTGAGCCGGTCTGGTCCGGTTTGAGCCAGTCAAAACCGGTTGGAGCCGGTGTAATCCCGTCGAAACAGGTTTGAGCCGGTCAAAACAGGGTGGAGCCGGTTTGGTCCGGTTTGAGCCTGTCTGGTCCGGTTTTATACGGTTTGAGCCGGTCTGTTCCGGTTTGAGCCGGTCAAAACCGGTTGGAGCCGGTCTAATACGGTCAAAATAGGTTTGAGGCGGTCAAAACCTGTTTGAGCCGGTTTGAGCCGCTCTAATCCGGTCAAAACAGGTTCGAGACCGGTTTGAGACGGTATGGTCCAGTTTGAGCCAGTCAAAATCGGTTTGAGCCGGTCTGATCCGATTTGAGCCGGTGTGGACTGGTGAAAACCGGTTTGATCCGGTCTGTTCCGATTTGAGCCGGTAAAAACCGATTTGATCTGGTGGTTTGATCCGGTCTAATCCGGTTTGAGCCGGTCTGGTTCGATTTCATCCGGTCTAATCCGTTCAAAAGAGGTTTGAGCCGGTTGGTCTGGTTTGAGCCTGTCTGGTCCTCTTTGAGCCGGTCTTGTCCGGTTTGATCCGGTTTTCGCCGTTCTGGTCCGGTTTCAACCGGTCTAATCCAGTCAAAACAGGTTTGAGCCGGTCTGGTACCATTTCATCCGGTCTAATACGGTTAAAACAGGTTTGACCCGGTGTGGTCCGGTTTGAGTCCGGTTTGAGCCCGGTTTTAGCCGTTCTGGTCCTGTTTGATGCTGTGTGGTCCGGTTTGAGCCAGTCAAAACCGGTTTGAGCTGGTGTAATCCAGTCAAAACAGGTTTGAGCCGGTCAAAACCGGTTTGAGCCGGTCTGGTCCAGTTTTAGCCGGTCTGATCCGGTTTCAGCCGGTCAAAACCAGTTTGAGCTGGTCTGGTCCAGTTTGAGCCTGTCTGTTCTGGTTTTAGTCGGTGAAAACCGGTTTGAGCCGCTCTGGTCCGGTTTGAGCCTGTCTGTTCCGGTTTGAGCCGGTCAAAACCGGTTTGAGTCGGTCTAATATGGTCAAAACAGGTTTGAGCCGGTCAAAACCGGATTGAGCCAGTTTGTGCCGCTCTAATCCGGTCAAAACAGGTTTGAGACCGGTTTGTGCTGGTCTTGTCCGGTTTGAGGCGGTCAAAACCGGCTTGAGCCAGTCCGAACCGGTTTGAGCTGGTGTGGACTGGTTAGAGCCGGTCTGGTCCGGTTTGATTCGGTTTGAGCCGGTCTGGTCCCTTTTGAGCCGGTCAAAAATGGTTTCAGCCAGTCTGGTCCGGTTTGAGCTTGTCTGTTGCACTTTGAGCTGGTGAAAACCGGTTTGAGCCCCTCTGGTCCGGTTTGAGCCTGTCTGTTCCGGTTTGATCCGGTCTAATCCGGTCAAAACACGTTTGAGCCTGCTTGGTCCAGTTTGAGTCCTGTTTGAGCCCGGTTTGAACCGGTCTTATCCGGGTTCATCCGGTCTTATCCGATCAAAACACGTTTGAGCCGGTGTGTTCCGTTTTGAGCAGGTCAAAATCGGTTTCAGGCGGTGTAATCCGGTCAAAACAGGTTTGAGCCGGTCAAAACAGGTTTGAGCCGGTTTGGTCTGGTTTGAGCCTGTCTGGTCCGGTTTGATCCGGTTTGAGCCGGCCTGGTCTGGTTTGAGCTGGTCAAGAGCGGTTTGAGCCCGTATAATATGGACAAAACAGCTTTGAGCCGTTCAAAACCGGTTTGAGCCGGTTTGAGCCGTTCTAATC
The DNA here is from genome assembly GCA_028551445.1 of Miopithecus talapoin. Lineage (NCBI taxonomy): Eukaryota > Metazoa > Chordata > Mammalia > Primates > Cercopithecidae > Miopithecus > Miopithecus talapoin. Next base: position 44,515,670 of record CM052591.1, read on the forward strand.
TGGTCAAAACAGGTTTGAGACGGGTTTGAGCCGGTCCAGTCCTGTTTGAGACGGTCAAAACCGGTTTGAGCTGGTCTAATACGGTCAAAATAGGTTTGAGGCGGTCAAAACTGGTTTGAGCCAGTTTGAGCTGCTCTAATCCGGTCAAAACAGGTTAGAGACCGGTTTGTGCCGGTGTGGACTGGTTTGAGCTGGTCAAAACCGGCTTGAGGCAGTCTGATCCGGTTTGAGCCGGTGTGGACCGGTTAAAGCCGGTCTGGACCGATTTGATCCGGTTTGAGGCGGTCTGGTCCGTTTTGAGCCGGTCAAAACCGGTTTGATCCGGCGCTTTGATACGGTCTGATCCAGTTTGAGCCGGTCTGGTCCTGTTTCATCCGGTCTAATCCAGTCAAAACAGGTTTGAGCCGGTCTACACCGGTTTGATTCGGTTTGAGCCGGTCTGGTCCTGTTTCATCCGGTCTAATCCGGTCAAAACACGTTTGAGCCGGTCTGGTCCAGTTTGAGTCCAGTTTGAACCCGGTTTGAGCCGGTCTGGTCCGGTTTGAGCCGGTCAAAACAGATTTGATCCAGCGGTTTGATCCCGTCTAATCCGGTTTGAGCCGGTGTGGTCCGTTTTCATCCGGTTTGAGCGGGTCTGGTCCGGTTTCAGTCCAGATTGAGCCGATCTGGTCTGGCTTGAGCTTGTCAAAACCGGTTTGAGCCGATTTGAGCTGCTCTAATCCGGTCAAAACAGGTTCGAGACTGGTTTGAGACGGTCTGGTATGGTTTGAGGCAGTCAAAACCGGTTTTGAGCCGCTCTAATCTGGTCAAAACAGGTTCGAGACCAGTTTGAGACGGTCTGGTACGGTTTGAGGCGGTCAAAACCGGATTGAGCCGGTTTGGGCCGCTATAATCTGGTCAAAACTGTTTCAAGACTTGTTTGTGCCGGTCTGGTCCGGTTTGAGCCGGTCAAAACCGGCTTGAGCCAGTCTGATCCGGTTTGAGCCGGTTTGGACCGGTTAGAGCCGGTCTGGTCCGATTTGATCCTGTTTGAGCCGGTCTGGTCTGGTGTGAGCCGGTCAAAACCGGTTTCAGCTGGTGTAATCCGGTCAAAACAGGTTTGAGCCGGTCAAAACTGATTTGAGCCGGTTTGGACCGTTTTGAGCCTGTCTGGTCCGGTTTTATCCGGTTTGAGCCGGTCGAAACCGGTTTGAGCCGGTCTAATAGGGTCAAAATAGGTTTGAGGCGGTCAAAACCGGTTTGAGACAGTTTGAGCCGCTCTAATCTGGTCAAAAATGGTTCGAGACCGGTTTGTGCCGGTCTGGTCCGGTTTGAGCCGGTCGAAACCGGCTTGAGCCAGTGTGATCCGGTGTGAGCCGGTGTGGACCGGTTAGAGCCGGTCTGGAGCGATTTGATCCGGTTTGAGGCGGTCTGGTCCGTTTTGAGCCGGTCAAAACCAGTTTGATCCGGCGGTTTGATAGGGTTTAATCCGGTTTGAGCCGGTCTGGTACTGTTTCATCCGGTCTAATCCAGTCAAAACAGGTTTGAGCCGGTCTACACTGGTTTGATCCGGTTTGAGCCGGTCAGGTCCGGTTTCATCCGGTCTAATCCGGTCAAAACACGTTTGAGCCGGTCTGGTCCAGTTTGAGTCCAGTTTGAGCCCGGTTTTGAGCCAGTCTGGTCCAGTTTGAGCCAGTCAAAACCGTTTTGAGCCGGTGTAATCCGGTCGAAACAGGTTTGAGCCGTTCAAAACAGGTGTGAGCCGGTTTGGTCCGGTTTGAGCCTGTCTGGCCCGGTTTTATGCGGTTTGAGCCGGTCTGTTCCGGTTTGAGCCGGTCAAAACCGGTTTGAGCCGGTCTAATACGGTCAAAATAGGTTTGAGACCGTCAAAACCGGTTTGAGCCGGTTTCAGCCGCTCTAATCCCGTCAAAACAGGTTCGAGACCGGTTAGAGACGGTCTGGTCCGGTTTGAGGCAGTCAAAACCGGTTTGAGCCGGTTTGATCCAGTTTGAGCCGGTGTGGACTGGTGAAAACCGGTTTGATCCAGTCTGGTTCGATTTAAGCCGGTAAAAACCGATTTGATCCGCTATTTTGATCCGGTCTAATCCGGTTTGAGCCGGTCTGGTTCGGTTTCATCCGGTCTATTCCAGTCAAAACAGGTTTGAGACGGTCTGGTCTGGTTTGAGCCTGTCTGGTCCTCTTTGAGCCGGTCTTGTCCGGTTTGATCCGGTTTTCGCCGGTCTGGTCCGGTTTGAGCCGGTTTGAGCCAGTCTGGTCCGATTTGAGACGGTCTGGTACTGTTTCATCCGGTCTAATCCGGTTAAAACAGGTTTGACCCGGTCTGGTCCGGTTTGAGTTTGGTTTGAGCTGGGATTGAGCCGGTCTGGTCCGGTTTGAGGCTGTCTGCTCCGGTTTGAGCCAGTCAAAACCAGTATGAGCCGGTGTAATCCGGTCAAAACAGGTCTGAGCCGGTCAAAACCGGTTTGAGCCGGTTTGTTCCGGTTTGAGTCTGTCTGGTCCAGTTTGATCCGGTATCAGCCGGTCTGGTCTGTTTTGAACCGGTCAAAACCGGTTTGATCAGGCGGTTTGATCCGGTCTAATCCGGTTTGAGCCGGTCTGGTCCGTTTTCATCCAGTTTTCCGGGTCTGGTCCGGTTTGAGGCGGTCTGGTCCGGTTTGAGGCGGTCAAAACCAGTTTGATCCAGCGGTTTGATCCGGTATAATCTGGTTTGAGCCGGTATCTTCTGGTTTCATCCTGTCTAATCCAGTCAAAACAGGTTTGAGCCTGTCTGGTACGGATTGATACGGTTTGAGCCGGACTGGTCCGGTTTGAGCCGGTCAAAACCAGCTTGAGTCAGTCTGATCCGGTTTGAGCCGGTGTGTACCGGTTAGAGCCTGTCTGGTCCAATTTGATCCTGTTTGAGCCGGTCTGCTCCGCTTTGAGCCTGTCAAAACCGGTTTGAGCCGGTGTAATCCGGTCAAAACAGGTTTGAGCCGGTCAAAACCGGTTTGAGCCGGTCTAATATGGTCAAAATAGGTTTGAGCCGGTCTACACCGGTTTGAGACAGTTTGAGCCACTCTAATCCGGTCAAAACAGGTTGGAGACCGGTTTGTGCCGGTTTGGACGGGTTTGAGCCGGTCAAAACCGGCTTGAGCCAGTCTGATCCGGTTTGAGCCGGTGTGGACCGGTTTGAGCCGGTCTGGTCCTGTTTCATCTGGTCTATTCCAGTCAAAACAGGTTTGAGCCGGTCTACATCGGTTTGATCCGGTTTGAGCCGGTCTGGTCCGGTTTCATCCGGTCTAATCCGGTCAAAAGACGTTTGAGCAGGTCTGGTCCAGTTTGAGTCCAGTTTGAGCCCGGTTTGAGCCGGTCTGGTCCGGTTTGAGCCAGTCAAAACCGGTTGGAGCCGGTGTAATCCCGTCGAAACAGGTTTGTGCCGGTCAAAACAGGTTTGAGCCGGTTTGGTCCGGTTTGAGCCTGTCTGGTCCGGTTTGATGCGTTTTGAGCCGGTCTGGTCCGGTTTGAGCCGGTCAAAACCGGTTTGAGCCGGTCTAATACGGTCAAAAGAGGTTTGAGGCGGTCAAAATCGGTTTGAGCCGGTTTGAGCCGCTCTAATCTGGTCAAAACAGGTTCGACACCGGTTTGAGACGGTCTGGTCCGGTTTGAGCCAGTCAAAACCGGTTTGAGCCGGTCTGATCTGATTTGAGCCGGTGTGGACCGGTGACAACCGGTTTGATCCGGTGTGGTCCGATTTGAGCCGGTAAAAACCGATTTGATCCGGCGTTTTGATCCGGTCTAATCCGGTTTGAGCTGGTCTGGGTCGCTTTCATCTGGTCTAATCCGGTCAAAACAGGTTTGAGCCAGTCTGGTCTGGTTTGAGCCTGTCTGGTCCTCTTTGATCCGGTCTTGTCCGGTTTGATCCGGTTTTCGCCGGTCTGGTCTGGTTTCATCAGATCTAATCCAGTCAAAACAGGTTTGAGCCGGTCTGGTACCATTTCATCTGGTCTAATCCGGTTAAAAGAAGTTTGACCCGATCTGGTCCGGTTTGAGTCCAGTTTGAGCCCGGTTTGAGCCGGTCTGGTCCTGTTTGAGGCTGTCTGGTCCGGTTTGAGCCAGTCAAAACCGGTTTGAGCTGGTGTAATCCGGTCAAAACAGGCTTGAGCCGGTTAAAACCGGTTTGAGCCGCTCTGGTCCGGTTTGAGCCTGTCTGGTACGGTTTGAGCCGGTCAAAACCGGTTTGAGCCGGTCTAATACGGTCAAAACAGGTTTGAGGCCGTCAAAACCGGATTGAGCCGGTTTTTGCCGCTCTAATCCGGTCAAAACAGGATCGAGACCGGTTTATGCTGGTCTGGTCCGGTTTGAGCCGGACAAAACCGGCTTGAGCCAGTCTGATCCGGTTTGAGCTGGTGTGGACCGGTTAGAGCCGGTCTGGTCCGATTTGATCCGGTTTGAGCCGGTCTGGTCCGTTTTGAGCCGGTGAAAAACGGTTTCAAGCCGGTCTGGTCCGGTTTGAGCCTGTCTGTTGCACTTTGAGCTGGTGAAAACCGGTTTGAGCCGCTCTGGTCTGGTTTGAGGCTGTCTGTTCCGGTTTGATCCAGTCGAATCCGGTCAAAACACGTTTGAGCCTGCTTTGTCCAGTTTGAGTCCTGTTTGAGCCCGGTTTGAGCCGGTCTCATCCGGGTTCATCCGTTCTAATCCGGTGAAAACACGTTTGAGCCGGTGTGGTCCGTTTTGAGCCAGTCAAAATCGGTTTCAGCCGGTGTAATCCGGTCAAAACAGGTTTGAGACGGTTTGGTCTGGTTTGAGCCTGTCTGATCCGGTTTGATCCGGTTTGAGCTGGCCTGGTCCGGTTTGAGCCGGTCAAAAGCGGTTTGAGCCTGTCTAATTCGGACAACACAGCTTTGAGTCGGTCAAAACCGGTTTGAGCCGGTTTGAGCCGTTCTAATCCGGTCAAGACAGGTTTGAGACGGGTTTGAGCCGGTCCGGTCCTGTTTGAGACGGGCAAAACCGGTTTGAGCCCGTCTAATACAGTCAAAATAGGTTTGAGGCGGTCAAAATCGGTTTGAGCCTGTTTGAGCCGCTCTAATCTGGTCAAAACAGGTTCGAGACCGATTTGAGACGGTCTGGTCCCGTTTGAGGCTGTCAAAACCGGTTTGAGCCGGTCTGATCTGGTTTGATCCGGTAAAAACCGATTTGATCCGCTGGTTTGATCCGGTCTAATCCTGTTTGAGCCAGTCTGGTTCGGTTTCATCCGGTCTAATCCGGTCAAAACAGGTTTGAGCCGGTCTGGTCTGGTTTGAGCCTGTCTGGTCCTCTTTGAGCCGATCTTGTCCGGTTTGATCCAGTTTTCGCCGGTCTGGTCCGGTTTCATCCGGTCTAATCCGGTCAAAACACGTTTGAGCAGGTATGGTCCACTTTGAGTCCAGTTTGAGCCCCGTTTGAGCCGGTTTGGTCTGGTTTGAGCCGGTCAAAACAGGTTTGAGCCGGTTTGGTCTGATTTGAGCCTGTCTGGTCCGGTTTAATCCCGTTTGAGCCGGTCTCGTCCGGTTTGAGCCGGTCAAAACCGGTTTGAGCCGGTCTAATACTGTCAAAATAGGTTTGAGGCGGTCAAAACTGGTTTGAGCCAATTTGAGCCGCTCTAATCCGGTCAAAACAGGTTCGAGACCTGTTTGAGATGGTCTGGTCCGGTTTGAGGCAGTGAAAACCGGTTTGAGCCGCTCTGATCCAGTTTTGAGCCAGTGTGGACTGGTGAAAACCGGTTTGATCCGGTCTGGTCCGATTTGAGCCTGTAAAAACTGATTTCATCCGGTGGTTTGATCTGGTCTAATCCGGTTTGAGCCGGTCTGGTTCGGTTTCATCCGGTCTAATCCGGTCAAAACAGGTTTGAGCCTGTATGGTCCGGTTTGATCCGCTTTGAGCCTGTCTGGTCCAGTTTGAGCCGGTCAAAACCGGTTTGATCCGGCGGTTTGATCTGGTCTAATCTGGTTTGAGCCGGTCTGGTCCGTTTTCATCCGGTTTGAGCGGGTCTGGTCCGGTTTGAAGCGGTCTGGTCCGGTTTGAGGCGGTCAAAACCGGTTTGATCCAGCGGTTTGATCCAGTCTAATCCGGTTTGAGCCGGTATCTTCTGGTTTCATCCTGTCTAAT
>CM052591.1:44531399-44547961 GCA_028551445.1 Miopithecus talapoin
TGGTCCGATTTCATCTGGTTTGAGCCGGTCTGGACCGTTTTGAGCCGGTCAAAACCGGGTTGATCCGACGGTTTGATCCGGTCCAATCCGGTTTGAGCCGGTCTGGTAAGGTTTCATCCGGTCTAAACCAGTCAAAACAGGTTTGAGCCGGTCTGCTCCGGTTTGATCCGGTTTGAGCTAGTCTGGTCCGGTTTAATTCCGTCTAATCCGGTCAAAACATGTTTGAGGAGTTCTGGTCCAGTTTGAGTCCTGTTTGAGCCCGGTTTGAGCCGGTCTGGTCCGGTTTGAGCCGGTCAAAACCGATTTGATCCGGCGGTTTGATCCGGTCTAATCCGGTTTGAGCCGGTCTGGTTCGGTTTCATCCGGTCTAATCCGGTCAAAACAAGTTTGAGCCCGTCTGGTCCGGTTTGAGAATGTCTGGTCCTGTTTGAGCCAGTCTTGTCCAGTTTGATCCGGTTTTCGCCAGTCTGGTCCGGTTTGAGCCGGTTTGAGCCTGTCTGTTCCGGTTTGATCCGGTCTAATCCAGTCAAAACACGTTTGAGCCTGTTTGGTCCAGTTTGAGACCTGTTTGAGCCCGGTTTGAGCCGGTCTCATCCGGTTTCATCCGGTCTAATCTGGTCAAAGCCCGTTTGACCGGTGTGGTCCGGTTTGAGCCTGTCTGGTCCGGTTTGATCCGGTTTTAGCCGGCCTGGTCCGGTTTGAGCCAGTCAAAACCGGTTTGAGCCGGTCTGATACGGAAAAAACAGCTTTGAGCGGTTCAAAACCGGTTTGAGCCGGTTTGAACCGGTTTAATCTGGTCAAAACAGGTTTGAGACCGGTTTGAGCCGGTCCGGTCCTGTTTGAGATGGTCTGGTCCTGTTGGAGCCGGTCTGGTCCTTTTTGAGCCGGTCTTGTCTGGTTTGATCCGGTTTGAGCCGGTCTGGTGGGTTTTGAGCCGGTCAAAACTGGTTTGATCCGGCGGTTTTATTCGGTCCAATCCGGTTTGAGCTGGTCTGGTCCTGTTTCATCTGGTCTAATCCAGTCAAAACAGGTTTGAGCCGGTCTACACCGGTTTGATCCGATGTGAGCCGCTCTGGTCCGGTTTCATCCGGTGTAATCGATCAAAACACGTTTGAGCTGGTCTGGTCCAGTTTGAGTCCAGTTTGAGCCCGGTTTGAGCAGGTCTGGTCCAGTTTGAGTCAGTCAAAACCGTTTTGAGCCGGTCTAATCTGGTCAAAACAGGTTTGAGACGGGTTTGAACCGGTCCAGTCCTGTTTGAGAGGGTCAAAACCGGTTTAAGCCAGTCTGATCCGTTTTGAGCCGGTTAGAGCCGGTGTGGACCGGTTAGAGCCGGTCTTGTCCGGATTGAGACGGTTTGATCCGGTTTGTTCTGGTTTCAGCCGGCAAAAACCGGTTTGAGCCGGTGTAATCCGGTCAAAAAAAATTTCAGCCAGTAAAACCAGGCTTGAGCCGATTTGGTCCGGTTTGATCCGGTTTCATCCGGTCTGGTAAGGTTTCATACGGTCTAATCCGGTCAAAACACGTTTGAGCAGGTCTGGTCCAGTTTGAGTCCAGTTTGAGCCCGGTTTGAGCCGGTCTGGTCCTGTTTGAGCCGGTCAAAACGGGTTTGAGCTGGTGTAATCCGGTCAAAACAGGTTTGAGTTGGTCAAAACAGGTTTGAGCCGGTTGGGTCCGGTTTGAGCCTGTCTCGTCCGGTTTGATCCGCTTTGAGCCGGTCTGGTCCGGTTTGAGTCGGTCAGAACCGGTTTGAGCCGGTCCAATACGGTCAAAACACGTTTGAGGTGGTCAAAACCGGATTGAGCCGGTTTGAGCTGCTCTAATGCGGTCAAAACAGTTTCGAGACCAGTTTGAGCCGGTCTGGTCTGGTTTGAGCCGGTCAAACCCGGCTTGAACCAATCTGATCCGGTTTGAGCCGGTATGGACGGGTTTTCACCGGTCTGGTCCGATTTGATCCGGTTTGAGCCTCTCTGGTCCGTTTTGAGCCGGTCAAAACCAGTTTGATCCGGCGGTTTGTTCCTGTCTAATCCGGTTTGAGCCGGTCTGGTAAGGTTTCATCCGGTCTAAACCAGTCAAAACAGGTTTGAGCCGGTCTGCTCCGGTTTGATCCGGTTTGAGCCGGTCTGGTCCGGTTTCATTCGGTCTAATCCGGTCAAAACACGTTTGAGCAGGTCTGGTCCAGTTTGAGTCCAGTTTGAGACCGGTTTGAGCCGGTCTGGTCCTGTTTGAGCCGGTCAAAACCGGTTAGGGCCAATGTAATCCGGTCAAAACAGGTTTGAGCCAGTCAAAACAGGTTTGAGCCGTGTGGACCGGTTAGAGCCGGTCTTTTCCGGATTGAGACGGTCTGGTCCGGTTTGTTCCGGTTTCAGCCGGTCAAAACCGGTTTGAGCCAGTCTAATACGGTCAAAATAGGTTTGAGGCGGTCAAAACAGATTTGAGCCAGTTTGAGCCACTCTAATCCGGTCAAAACAAGTTCGAGACCTGTTGGTGCCGGTCTGGTCCGGTTTGAGCCGGTCAAAACCGGCTTGAGCCAGTCTGATCCGGTTTGAGCCGGTGTGGACCGGTTAGAGCCAGTCTGGACCGATTTGTTCCGGTTTGAGGCGGTCTGGTCCGTTTTGAGCCGGTCAAAACTGGTTTGATCTGGCGGTTTGATACGGTCTAATCCGGTTTCATCCGGTCTGGTCCTGTTTCATCCGGTCTAATCCCGTCAAAACAGGTTTGAGCCGGTCTGGTCCGGTTTGAGCCGATCAAAACCGGATTGAGCTGGTGTAATCCGGTCAAAACAGGTTTGAGCCTGTTTGGTCCAGTTTGAGCCTGTCTAGTCCGGTTTTATCCGGTTTGAGCCAGTCTGGACCGGTTTGAGCCGGTCAAAACCGGTTTGAGCCGGTCTAATACGGTCAAAACTGCTTTGAGCCGGTCAAAACCGGTTTGAGCCGGTTTGAGCCGGTCTAATCCGGTCAAAACAGGTTTGAGACGGGTTTGAGCCGGTCCGGTCCTGTTTGAGACTGCCAAAACCGGTTTGAGCCGGTCTGGTCCGGTTTGAGTCCAGTTTGAGCCAGTCAAAACAGCTTTGAGCCTGTCTGGTCCAGTCAAAACAGGTTGCAGCCGGTCTGGTCCAGTTTGAACCGGTCTGGTCTGGTTTGAGCCGATCAAAACCGGTGTGAGCCGGTTTGGTCTGGTGTGTTCCGGTTTGAGCCGGTCACAACCGGTTTTAGCGGGTTAATCCGGTCACAACAGGTTTGAGCTGGTTTGGTCCGGTTTGAGCCGGTCTTGTTCCGTTTGATCCAGTTTGAGCCGGCCTGGTCCGGTTTGAGTCGGTTCCAACCGGTTTGAGCTGGTCTAATACGGTCAAAACAGGTTTGAGCCGGTTTGAGATGGTCAAATCCGGTCAAAACAGGTTTGAGACGGGTTTGAGCCGGTCCGGTCCTGTTTGAGACGTTCAAAACCGGCTTAATACGGTCTGATCCTGTTTGAGCCGGTTTGAGCCGGAGTGGAACGGTTAGAGCCGGTCTTGTCCGGATTGAGACGGTCTGGTCAGGTTTGTTCCGGTTTCAGCCGGTCAAAATCGGTTTGAGCCGGTGTAATCCGGTCAAAACAGGTTTGAGCCGGTTTCGTCCAGTTTGAGCCGGTCTGGTCCGGTTTGATCTGCTTTGAGCCGGTCTGGTCCGGTTTGAGCAGGTCATAACCAGTTTGAGACGGTCTAATATGGTCAAACAGGTTTGAGGCGGTCAAAACCGGTTTGAGCCGGTTTGAGCCACTCTAATCCGGTCAAAACAGGTTTGAAACGGATTTGAGACTGTCCGGTCCTGTTTGAGACGATCAAAACCGGTTTGAGCCGGTCTGATCCGGTTTGAGCCGGTTTGAGCCGGTGTGGACCGGTTAGAGCCGGTCTTCTGTGGATTGAGACGGTCTGCTCCGTTTTGTTCCGGTTTCAGCCGGTCAATACCGGTTTAAGCCGGTGTAATCCGGTCAAAACAGGTTTGAGGCGGTCAAAACCGGTTTGAGCTGGTTTCAGCCACACTAAACCGGTCAAAACAGGTTCGAGACCAGTTTGAGACGGTCTGGTCCGGTTTGAGGCAGTCAAAACCGGTTTGAGCCGGTCTGATCCGGTTTCAGCCAGTGTGGAACGGTGAAAACCGGTTTGATCCGGTATGGTCCGATTTGACCCGGTAAAAACCGATTTGATCTGGCGGTTTGATCCGTTCTAATCCGGTTTGAGCTGGTCTGGTTCGGTTTCATCTGGTCTAATCCGGTCAAAACAGGTTTGAGTCGGTCTGGTCTGGTTTGAGCCGGTCAAAACCGGTTTGAATTGGTCTGGTCTGGTTTGAACCGGTTTGAGCCAGTCAAAACCGTTTTGAGCTGATCTGGTCCGGTTTAAGCCGCTCAAAACTGCTTTGACCCGGTCTGGTCCGGACAAAACAGATTTGAGCCGGTCTGGTCCGGTTTGATGCCGTCTGGTCCGGTTTGAGCTGGTCAAAACCGGTTTGAGCCGGTCTGGTCCGGTTTTATCCAGTCTAATCCGGTCAAAACACGTTTGAGCCGGTCTGGTCCGGTTTGAGCCGTTCAAAATCGGTTTCAGCCGGTGAAAACAGGTTTGAGCTGCTGTAATGCGGTCAAAACAGGTTTGAGCCGGTCTGGTCTGGTTTGAGCTGGTCAAAACCGGTTTGAGCTGGTGTAATCCGGTCAAAACAGGTTTGAGTCGGTTAAAAGAGTTTTGAGCCAGTTTGGTCCGCTTTGAGCCTGTCTGGTCCGGTTTGATCCGGTTTGATACGGTCGGGTCCAGTTTGAGCCGCTCAAAACAGGTTTGAGCCGGTAAAAACAGGTTCGACCCGATCTGGTCCGGTTTGAGTCCAGTTTGGTCCGGTCTGATCCGTTTTGAGGAGGTCTGGTCTGGTTTCAGCCGGTTTGAGCCGATCTGATCCGGTTTGAGATCGTCAAAAGAGGTTTGAGCCGTTCTGGTCCGGTTAGAGCCAGTATTGTCCGGTTTGACCCGGCATGAGCCGGTCTGGTCCAGTTTGACCCGGTATGAGCCGGTCTGCTCCGGTTTGAGCCAGTCAAAACCTGTTTGAGCCGGTCTGGTCTGGTTTGAGTCGGTCAAATCTGGTTTGAGCCGGTCTGGAGTGGTTTGACCCGGTCTGAGCCGGTCTGGACCGGTTTGAGATGGTCTGGACCGGATTGAGCCGGTCAAATCCAGGTTGATCCTGTCTGGTCCTGCTTGAGCCGGTCAAAACCAGTTTGAGCCGGTCTGGTCCGGTCAAAACAGGTTTGAGGCAGCTTGAGCCGGTTGGATCCGGTGTCATCCGGTTTGAGCCAGTTGGATCCGGTCTAGTCCGGTTTGATCCGGTCTAATCTGGTCAAAACAGGTTTGTGCCTGTCTGGTCCGGTTTGAGTCCGGTTTGAGCCGGTCAAAACTGGTTTGGGCCGGTCTGGTCCGGTTTTAGCCGGTTTGAGCTGGTCACAAACGGTTTTAGCCAGTCTAGCCGGACTGGTCTGGTTTGAGACGGTCAAAACTGGATTGAGCCGGTCTGGTCCGGTTTGAGCCGATCTGATCCTGTTTTAGCTGGTCAAAACAGGTTTGAGCTGGTCTGGTCAGGTTTGAGCCTGTCTGGTCTGGTTTGAGCCAGTGAAAACTGGTTTGAGCCGCTCTGGTCCGGTTTGAGCCGTTCTGTTCCGGTTTGATCCGGTCTAATCCGGTCAGAATACGTTTGAGCCGGTCTGCTCCGGTTTGAGTACGGTTTGAGCCCAGTTTGAGCCGGTCTGGTCCGGTTTCATCCATTCTAATCTGGTCAAAACAGGTTTCAGCCGGTCTGGTCCGGTTGGAGCCGATCAAAACCGGTTTGAGCCGGTCTAATCCTGTCAAAACCGGTTTGAGCCGGTCAAAACAGGTTTGCGCCAGTTTGGTCCGGTTTGAGCCTGTCTGGTCCAGTTTTATCCGGTTTGAGACGTTCTGGTCCGATTTGAGCCGGTCAAAATCGCTTTGAGCTGATCTAATACTGTCAATATAGGTTGGAGGCGGTGAAAACAGGTTTGAGCCGGTTTGAGCCGCTCTAATCCAGTCAAAACAGGTTCGAGACCGGTTTGAGACGGTCTGGTCCGGTTTCAGGCAGTCAAAACCGGTTTGAGCCGGTCTGATCCGGTTTGAGCCAGTGTGGTCAGGTGAAAACCGGTTTGATCCGGTCTGGTCCGATTTGAGCCTGTAAAAGCCGATTTGATCCGGCGGTTTGATCCAGTCTAATCCGGTTTGAACTGGTCTGGTTCGGTTTCATCCCATCTAATCCGGTCAGAACAGGTTTGAGCCGGTCTCGTCTGGTTTGAGCCTGTCTGGTCCTGTTTGAGCCGGTTTGAGCCAGTCTGGTCCGGTTTGAGACGGTCTGGTACCGTTTCATCCGGTCTAATCCGGTCAAAACAGGTTTGAGCCAGTCTGGTCCGGTTTTAGCCGGTCTGATCCGGTTTGAGCCGGTCAAAACCGGTTTCAGCCCGTCTGGTCCGGTTTGAGCCTGTCTGTTGCGGTTTGAGGCGGTGAAAACCGGTTTCAGGCGCTCTGGTCCGGTTTGAGCCTGTCTGTTCTGGTTTGATCCGGTCTAATCCGGTCAAAACACGTTTGAGCCTATTTGGTCCAGTTTGAGTCCTGTTTGAGCCCGGTTTGAGCCGGTCTCATCCGGTTTCATCCGGTCTAATCCGGCCAAAACACGTTTGAGCTGGTGTGGTGCCGTTTGAGCCGGTCAAAATCGGTTTCAGCTGGTGTAATCCGGTCAAAACAGGTTTGAGCCGGTCAAAAGAGGTTTGAGCCGGTTTGGTCCGGTTTGAGCCTGTCTGGTCCGGATTGATCCGCTTTGAGCCAGTCTGGTCCTGTTTGAACCGGTCAAAACCGGTTTGAGCCGGTCTAATACAGTCAAAACAGGTTTGAGGCGGTCAGAAACGTATTGAGCCCGTTTGAGCCCCTCTAATCCGGTCAAAACAGGTTCGAGACCAGTTTGAGCCGGTCTGGTCCGGTTTGAGCAGGTGGGGACCGGTTAGAGCCAGTCTCGTCCGATTTGATCCGGTTTGAGCCTCTCTGGTCCGGTTTGATCCGGTTTCAGCCGGTCTCATCTGGTTTGAGCCGGTCAAAACCGGTTTGAGCCGGTCTAATACGGTCAAAATAGTTTTGAGGCGGTAAAAAACCGGTTTGAGCTGGTTTGAGCCGCTCTAATCCAGTCAAAACAGGTTTGAGACCCGTTTGAGACGGTCTGGTCCGGTTTGAGCCAGTCAAAACCAGTTTGAGCCGGACTGATCCGGTTTGAGCCGGTGTGGACCGGTGAAAACGGGTTTGATCCGGTCTGGTCCGATTTGAGCTGGTAAAACCGATTTGTTCCGGCAGTTTGATCCGGTCTAATCTGGTTTGAGCCGGTCTGGTTCGGTTTCATCCGGTCTAATAAAGTCAAAACAGGTTTGAGCCGGTCTGGTCTGGTGTGAGCCTGTCTGGTCTTGTTTGAGCCGGTCTTGTCCGGTTTGATCCGGTTTTCACAGGTCTGGTCCGGTTTGAGCCGGTTTGAGCCAGTCTGGTCCGGTATGAGACGGTCTACTAGCGTTTCATCCGGTCTAATCCGCTTAAAACAGGTTTGACCCGGTCTGGTCCGGTTTGAGTCCTGTTTGAGCCCGGTTTGAGTCGGTCTCATCCGATTTCATCTGGTCTAATCCAGTCAAAACACGTTTGAGCCTGTGTGGTCCCTTTTGAGCTGGTCAAAATTGGTTTCAGCCGGTGTAATCCGTTCAAAACAGGTTTGAGCTGGTGAAAACCGGTTTGGGCCGGTCTGGTCCGGTTTGAGCCGGTTTGAGCCGGTCTGGGCCGGTTTCAGTCTGCTTGAGCTGGTCTGGTCCGGTTTGAGCTGGTCTGGTCCGGTTTGTTCCGGTTTGAGCCGGTCACAACCGGTTTGAGCCAGTCTAGCCGGTCTGTTCTGGTTTGAGCCGGTCAAAACTGGTTTGAGCCGGTCTGGTCTGGTTTGAGCCGCTCTGGTCCGGTTTGATCCGGTTTGAGTTGGTCAAAATCAGTTTGAGGTGGTCTGGTCCTGTCAAAACAGGTTTGAGTCGGTCTGATCCGGTTTGAGCCGTTTTGTTGCAATTTGTGTCGGTCAAACCGGTTTGAGCCGGTCCCGTCCGGTTTGAGTCTGGTTTGAGCCAGCCAAAACCGGTTTGATCCGGTCTGGTCCGATTTGAGCCGGTCAAAACCGATTTGATCCGGTGGTTTGATCCGGTTTAATCCGGTTTGTGACGGTCTGGTTCAGTTCCATCCGGTGTAGTCCGGTCAAAACAGGTTTGAGCCGGGCTGGTCCCGTTTGAGCCTGTCTGGTCCTGTTTGAGCCGGTCTTGTCCGGTTTGACCCGGTCTAATCCGGTCAAAACAGGTTTGAGTCTGGTCTGGTCCGGTTTGAGCTGGTCAAAACCGGTTGGAGCCTGTCTAATCCAGTCAAAACAGGTTTGAGCCGGTCAAAACCGTATTGAGCCGGTTTGATCCCGTTTGAGCCTATCTTCTCCGGTTTGATCCGGTTTGAGCCGATCGTATCGGTTTGATCCGGTTTGAGCCAGTCTGGACCGATTTCATCCGGTCTAATCCTGTCAAAACAGGAATGAGTCGGTCTGGTCCGGTTTTAGTCCGGTTAGAGCCCAGTTTGAGCCGGTCTGGTCCAGTTTGATCTAGTCTAATCTGGTCAAAACAGGTTTGAGCCGGTCTGGTCCGGTTTGAACTGGTCAAAACCGGTTTGAACCGGTGTAATCCGTCAAAACAGTTTTGAGCAGGTTTGGTATGGTTTGACCCTGTCTGGTCCGGTTTGAACCCGTTTGAGCCGGTCTGGTCCGGTTTGAGCTGGTCAAAACCGGTTTGAGCCAGTATAATCCGGTCAAAACAGGTTTCAGCCGGTCAAAACAGTTTTGAGCCGGTTTCATTTGGTTTGAGTCTGTCTGGTCCGGTGTGATATGGTTTGAGCCGGTCAAAACAAGTTTGAGTCGGTCAAAACAGGTTTGAGCCGGTGTGGTCCGGTTTGAGACAGTCAAAACCGGTTTGAACCAGTCTAGTCCGGATTGAGTCGGTCAAAACCGGTTTCAGCCGGTCTGGTCCGGTTTCATCTGCTCTGAGACGGTCTGGTCATGTTTGAGCCGGTCTGGTCCGGATTGAGCCAGTCAAAACCCGTTCGAGCCGGTCTGGTCCGGCTTGAGCCGGTCAAAACCAGTTTGAGCCGGTCTGGTCCAGTCAAAACAGTTTTGAGCCGGTTTGAGCCGGTTGGATCTGGTTTCGTGTGGTTTGAGCCGGTTGGATCCAGTCTAGTCATGTTTGATCCAGTCTAATCCAGTCAAAACAGGTTTGTGCGGGTCTGGTCTGGTTTGAGTCCGATTTCAGCTGGTCAAAACCGGTTTGAGCCAATTTGATCCAGCTTGAGCCTGTCTGGTCCGGTTTGATCCGGTTTGAGACGGTCACGGCCGGTTTGATCCGGTCAAAAGCGGTTTGAGCCGGTCTGGTCCGGTTTGAGCTGGTCTGGTCCGGTTTGAGCCAGTGAAAACCGGTTTGAGCCGCTGTGGTCCGGTTTGAGCCTGTCTGGTACGGTTTGATCCGGTCTAATCCGGTCAAAATACGTTTGAGCCGATCTGATGCTGTTTGAGTCCGATTTGAGACCGGTTTCAGCCGGTCTGGTCTGGTTTCATCCGTTGTAATCCTATCAAAACAGGTTTGAGCCAGTCTGGTCCGGTTTGAGCCGGTTAAAACTGGTTTGAGCCAGTGTAATTTGAGCTGGTCTAGACCGGTTTGATCCGGTCTGGTCCGGTTTGAGCCGGTCAAAACAGGTTTGAGCCGGTCTGGTCCGGTTTGAGTCAGTCTGGTCCTGTTTGAGCCAGTTTGAGCCACTCTGGTCCGGTTTGAGCTGGTCAAAACCGGTTGGAGCCTGTCTAATCTGGTCAAAACAGGTTTGAGCCGGTCACAACCGGTTTGAGCCAGTTTGATCCCGTTTGAGCCTGTCTTCTCCGGTTTGATCCGGTTTGAGCCGATCTGATCCGGCTTGATCCGGTTTGAGCCGGTGTGGACCGGTTTCATCCGGTCTAACCCTGTCAAAACAGAATTGAGCCGGTCTGGTCCAGTTTGAGTCCTGTTTGAGCCCGGTTTGAGACGGTCTCATCCAGTTTCATCCGGTCTAATCCGGACAAAACAGGTTTGATCCGGTCTGATCCGGTTTGAGCCAGTCAAAACCGGTTTGAGCCGGTGTAATCCGATCAAAACAGATTTCAGCCGGTCAAAACAGTTTTGAGCCGGTTTGGTCCGGTTTGAGCCTGTCAGGTCCGGTGTGATCCGGTTTTAGCCGGTCAAAACAGGTTTGAGCCGGTCAAAACAGGTTTGAGATGGTGTGGTCTGGTTTGAGTCCAGTTTGCGCCGGTCTGATCCGGTTTGAAGTGGTCTGGCCCGGTTTGCTCCGGTTTGAGCCGGTCACAACTGGTTTGAGCCAGTCTAGCTGGTCTGTTCTGGTTTGAGCCGGTCAAAACCGGTTTGAGCCGGTCTGGTCTGGTTTGAGCCGGTCTTTTCCGGTTTGAGACGGTCTGGTACCTTTTCATCCGGTCTAATCCGGTTAAAACAGGTTTGACCCTGTCTGGTCCTGTTTGAGTCCAGTTTGAGCCCGGTTTGAGCCGGTCTGGTCCGGTTTGAGACGGCCTGGTACCGTTTCATCCGGTCTAATCAGGTTAAAACAGGTTTGACCCGGTCTGGTCCGGTTTGAGTCCAGTTTGAGCCTGGCTTGAGCCGGTCTGGTTCTATTTGAGGCTGTCTGGTCCGGTTTGAGGCAGTCAAAACAGGTTTGAGTTGGTGTAATCCGGTCGAAACTGTTTTGAGCTGGTCAAAACCGGTTTGAGCCGCTCTGGTCCGGTTTGAGCCTGTCTGTTCCGGTTTGATCCGGTCTAATCCGGTCAAAACACGTTTGAGCCTGTTTGGTCCAGTTTGAGTCCTGTTTGAGCCTGGTTTGAGCCGGTCTCATCCAGTTTCATCCGGTCTAATCCAGTCATAACAGGTTTGAGCCAGTGTGCTCTGGTTTGAGCCAGTCAAAACCGGTTTGAGCCGGTGTAATCCGGTCAAAACAGGTTTGAGCCGGTCAAAACAGGTTTGAGCCGGTTTGTTCCGGTTTGAGCATGTCTGGTCTGGTTTGAGCTGGTCAAAACTGGTTTGAGCTGGTAATACGGTCACAATAGGTTTGAGGCGGTCAAAACCGGTTTGAGCCGGTCTGGTCCGGTTTGAGCCGGTGTGGACTGGTGAAAACCGGTTTGATCCGGTCTGGTCCGATTTGAGCCGGTAAAAACCGATTTGATCTGGCGGTTTGATCCGGTCTAATCCGGTTTGAGCCGGTCTGATTCGGTTTCATCCAGTGTAATCTGGTCAAAACAGTTTTGAGCTGGTCTGGTCCGGTTTGAGCCTGTCTGGTCGTATTTGAGCCGGTCTTGTCCGGTTTGATCCGGTTTTTGCTGGTCTGGTACGGTTTGAGCCGGTTTGAGCCTGTCTGGTCCGGTTTGAGCCAGTCTGGTCCGGTTTTAGCCGGTCTGATCCGGTTTGAGCCGATCAAAACCAGTTTGAGCTGGTCTGGTCCGGATTGAGCCTGTCTGTTGCGGTTTGAGCCGGTGAAAACCGGTTTGAGCCGCTGTGGTCCGGATTGAGCCTGTCTGTTCCGGTTTGATCCCTTCTAATCCGGTCAAAACACGTTTGAGACTGTTTGGTCCGGTTCGAGTCCTGTTTCAGCCCGGTTTGAGCCAGTCTCATCTGGTTTCATCCCGTCTAATCCGGTCAAAACACGTTTGAGCCGGTGTGGTCCGGTTTGAGCCGGTCAAAATCAGTTTCAGCCGGTGTAATCCGGTCAAAACAGGCTTGAGCCAGTCAAAACAGGTTTGAGCCGATTTGCTCCGGTTTGAGCTTGTCTGGTCCGGATTGATGTGCTTTGAGCCGGTCTGATCCGGTTTGAGCCGGTCAAAACCGGCTTGAGCCAGTCTGATCCGGTTTGTGCCGGTGTGGATCGGTTAGAGCCGGTCTGGTCCGATTTGATCCGGTTTGAGCCCGTCTGGACCGTTTTGAGCCGGTCAAAACCGGTTTGATCCGGCAGTTTGTTCCGGTCTAATCCGGTTTGAGCCGGTCTGGTCTGGTTTCATCCGGTCTAATCCAGTCAAAACAGGTCTGAGCCGGTCTGCTCCGGTTTGATGCGGTTTGAGCCGGTCTGATTCGGTTTCATCCGGTCTAATCCAGTCAAAACACGTTTGAGCCAGTGTGGTCCGGTTTGAGCCTGTCAAAATCGGTTTCAGCTGGTGTAATCCGGTCAAAACAGGTTTGAGCCGGTTTGGTCCGGTTTGAGCCTGTCTGGTATGGTTTGATCCGGTTTGAGCCGGCCTGGTGCGGTTTGAGCCAGTTAAAACCGGTTTGAGACGGTCTAATACGGACAAAACAGCTTTGAGCCGGTCAAAACCGGTTTGAGCCGGTTTGAGCCGGTCTAATCAGGTCAAAACAGGTTTGAGACGCGTTTGAGCCGTCCGGTCCTGTTTGAGACGGTCAAAACCGGTTTGAGCCGGTCTGCTCCGGTTTGAATCCAGTTTGAGCCAGTCAAAACAGCTTTGAGCCTGTCTGGTCCAGTCAAAAGAGGTTTCAGCCGGTCTGTTCCGGTTTGAACCGGTCAAAACCGGTTTGAGCTGGTCTAATACGGTCAAAACTGCTTTGATCCGGTCAAAACCTGTTTGTGCCAGTTTGAGCCGGTCTAATCCGGTCAAAACAGGTTTGAGACGGGTTTGAGCCGGTCCGGTCCTGTTTGAGAAGGTCAAAACCGGTTTGAGCCGGTCTGGTCCGGTTTGAGTCCAGTTTGAGCCAGTCAAAACAGCTTTGAACCTGTCTGGTCCAGTCAAAACAGGTTTCAGCCGGTCTGGTCCGGTTTGAACTGTTCTGGTCTAGTTTGAGCCGGTCAAAACCGGTGTGAGCCGGTCTGCTCTGGTTTGTTCCGGTTTGAGCCGGTCACAACCGGTTTTAGCGAGTGTAATCCAGTCAAAAAGGTTTGAGCGGGTTTGGTACAGTTTGAGCCGGTCCGGTCCGGTTTGATCCGGTTTGAGCCGGCCTGGTCCGGTTTGAGCCGGATAAAACCGGTTTGAGCCGGTCTAATACAGTCAAAACAGGTTTGAGCCGGTTTGAGACGGTCTAATCCGGTCAAAACAGGTTTGAGACGGGTTTGAGCTGGTCCGGTCCTGTTTGAGACGGTCAAAACCGGTTTAAGCCAATCTGATCCGGTTTGAGCCTGTTTGAGCCGGTGTGGACCGGTTAGAGCCTGTCTTGTCCGGATTGAGACGGTCTGGTCCGGTCTGTTCCGGTTTCAGCCGGTCAAAACCGGTTTGAGCCGGTGTAATCCGGTCAAAACAGGTTTGAGCCGGTTTGGTCCGGTTTGATCCGGTTTGAGCCGGACTGGTCCGGTTTCATCCGGTGTAATCCAGACAAAACAGGTTTGAGCCGGTAGGCTCTTGTTTGATCCGGTTTGAGCCGGTCGGGTGCGGTTTCATCCGGTCTAATCTGGTCAAAACACGTTTGAGCAGGTCTGTCCAGTTTGAGTCCAGTTTGAGCCCGGTTTGAGCCGGTCTGGTCCAGTTTGAGACGGTCTGGTACCTTTTCATCCGGTCTAATCCGTTTAAAACATGTTTGACCCGATCTGGTCTGCTTTGAGTCTGGTTTGAGCCCGGTTTGAGCCGGTCTGGTTCTGTTTGAGGCTGTCTGGTCCGGTTTGAACCAGTCAAAATCGGTTTGAGTTGGTGTAATCCGGTCAAAACTGTTTTGAGCCGGTCATAACCGGTTTGAGCCAGTCTGGTCCGGTTTTAGCCGGTCTGATCCGGTTTGAGTCGGTCAAAACCGGTTTGAGCCGGTCTGGTCCGGTTTCAGCCTGTCTGTTGCGGTTTGAGCCGGTGAAAACCGGTTTGAGCTGCTCTGGTCCAGTTTGAGCCTGTCTGTTCCGGTTTGATCCGGTCTAATACGGTCAAAACACGTTTAAGCCTGTTTGGTCCAGTTTGAGTCCTGTTTGAGCCTGGTTTGAGCCCGTCTCATCCAGTTTCATCTGGACTAATCCAGTCAAAACTGTTCTGAGCTGGTCTGGTCCGGTTTGAGCCGGTCAAAACCGGTTTGAGCCACTCTGAGCCGGTCTAATCCGGTCAAAACAGGTTTGAGACGGGTTTGAGCCGGTCCGGTCTTGTTTGAGACGGTCAAAACCGGTTTGAGCCGGTCTGGTCCGGTTTGAACCAGTCTGGTCCGGTTTGAGTCGGTAAATATCGATTTGATCCAGCGGTTTGATCTGGTCTAATCCGGTTTGAGCCTGTCTGGTTCGGTTTCATCCGGTCTAATCCGGTCAAAACAGGTTTGAGACGGTCTGATCCGGTTTGAGCCTGTCTGGTCTGGTTTGATCCGGTTTGAGACGGCCTGGTCCGGTTAGAGCCGGACAAAACTGGTTTGAGCCGGTCTAATACGCACAAAGCAGCTTTGAGCCGGTCAAAACCGGTTTCAGCCGGTCTAATACAGTCAAAACAGGTTTGAGCCGGTCAAAACCAGTTTGAGCCAGTTTGAGCCGGTCTAATCCGGTTTGAGCCGGTCTAATACGGACAAAGCAGCTTTGAGCCGGTCAAAACCGGTTTGAGCCGGTTTGAGCCGCTCTAATCTGGTCAAAACAGCTTCGAGACCGGTTTGAGACTGTCTGGTCCGGTTTAAGCCAGTCAAAACCTGTTTGAGCCGGTCTTATCCGGTTTGAGCCTGTGTGGACCGGTGAAAAACGATTTGATCCCTTCTGGTCCGATTTGAGCCGCTAAAAACCGATTTGATCCGGCCGTTTGATCCGGTCTAATCTGTTTTGTGCCGGTCTGGTTTGGTTTCATCCAGTTTAATCCGGTCAAAACAGGTTTGAGCCGGTCTGGTCCGGTTTTTGTTTTTTTTTTGTTTTTTGTTTTTTTTTTTTTTTGAGACGGAGTCTCGCTCTGTCTCCCAGGCTGGAGTGCAGTGGCCAGATCTCAGCTCACTGCAAGCTCCGCCTCCCAGGATTACGCCATTCTCCTGCCTCAGCCTCCCGAGTAGCTGAGACTACAGGCGCCCGCCACCTCGCCCGGCTAGTTTTTTGTATTTTTTTAGTAGAGACGGGGTTTCACCGTGTTAGCCAGGATGGTCTCCTGGTCCGGTTTGAGCCTGTCTGATCCTGTTTGAGCCGATCTTGTCCGGTTTGATCCGGTATTCGCCGTTCTAGTCCGGTTTGAGACGGTTTGAGCCAGTCTGGTCCGGTTTGAGACGGTCTGGTACCGTTTCATCTGGTCTAATCCGGTTAAAACAGGTTTGACCCGGTCTGGTCCGGTTTGAGTCCGGTTTGAGCCCGGTTTGAGCCGGTCTGGTCCGGTTTGAGGTTGTCTGGTCCGGTTTGAGCCGGTCAAAACCGGATTGAGCTGGTGTAATCCAGTCAAAACAGGTTTGAGCCGGTCGAAACCGGTTTGAGACGGTCTGGTCCCGTTTTAGACGGTCTGATCCGGTTTGAGCTGCTCAAAACCGGTTTGAGCCGTTCTGGTATGGTTTGAGCCTGTCTGTTCCGGTTTGATCCGGTCTAATCCGTTCAAAACACGTTTGAACCTGTTTGGTCCAGTTTGAGTCTCGTTTGAGCCCGGTTTGAGCTGGTCTCATCTGGTTTCATCCGATCTAATCCGATCAAAACACGTTTGAGCCAGTGTGGTCCGGTTTTAGCCTGTCAAAATTGGTTTCAGCCAGTGTAATCCGGTCAAAACAGGTTTGAGCTGATCAAAGCAGGTGTGAGCCGTTTTGGTCCGGTTTGAGCCTGTCTGGTCCGGTTTGATACGGTTTGAGCCGGCCTGCTCCGGTTTGAGCCGGTCAAAACCGGTTTGAGCTGGTCTAATGCGGACAAAACAGCTTTGAGACGGTCAAAACCGGTTTGAGCCGGTTTGAGCCAGTCGAATCCGGTCAAAACAGGTTTGAGACGGGTTTGAGACGGTCCGGTCCTGTTGGAGACGGTCAAAACCGGTGTGAGCCGGTCTGGTCCGGTTTGAGTCCAGTTTGAGCCAGTCAAAACACCTTTGTGCCTTTCTGGTCCAGTCAAAACAGGTTTCAGCCGGTCTGGTGGGGTTTGAACCGGTCTGGTCCGGTTTGAGCCGGTCAAAACGGGTTTGAGCCGGTCTAATACGGTCAAAACAGGTTTGAGGCGGTCAAAACCGTATTGAGCCAATTTGAGCCACTCTAATCTGGTCAAAACAGGTTCGAGACCGGTTGGAGCCGGACTGGTCCGGTTTGAGCCGGTCAAAACCGGCTTGAGCCAGTCTGATCCGGTTTGAGCTGGTGTGGACCGGTTAGAGCCGGTCTGGTCCGATTTGATCAAGTTTGAGCCGGTCTGATCCGGTTTGAGCCGGTCTGATCCGATTTGAGCCGGTGTGGACTGGTGAAAACCGGTTTGATCTGGTCTGGTCCGATTTGAGTCGGTAAAAATCGATTTGATCTGGCGGTTTGATCCGGTCTAATCCGGTTTGAGCCTGTCTGGTTCGGTTTCATCCGGTCTAATCCGGTCAAAACAGGTT
>CM052591.1:44548461-44633120 GCA_028551445.1 Miopithecus talapoin
CAAAACCGGTTTAAGCCGTTCTGATCCAGTTTGAGCCGGTTTGAGCCGATGTGGTCCGGTTAGAGCCGGTGTTGTCCGGATTGAGACGGTCTGGTCCGGTTTGTGTCTGGTTTGAGTCCGGTTTGAGCCGGTCTGCTCCAGATTGAGGCGGTCTGGTCCGGTTTGAGCCGGTTAAAACGGATTTGAGCCGGTCTAATACCGTCAAAACAGGTTTGAGGCAGTCAAAACAGGATTGAGCCGGTTTGAGCCGGTCTAATCTGGTCAAAACAGGTTTGAGACGGGTTTGAGCCGGTCCGGACCTGTTTGAGACGGTCAAAACCGGTTTGAGCCGGTCTGGTCCGGTTTGAGTCCAGTTTGAACCAGTGAAAACAGCTTTGAGCCTGTCTGGTCCAGTCAAAACAGGTTTCAGCCGGTCTCGTCCGGTTTGAAACGGTCTGGTCTGATTTGAGCCAGTCAAACCGGTGTGAGCCGGTCTGGTCCGGTTTGTTCCACTTTGAGCCGGTCACAACCGGTTTTAGCGGGTGTAATCCGGTCAAAACAGGTTTGAGCCGGTTTGGTCTTGTTTGAGCCAGTCTCGTCCGGTTTGATCCGGTTTGAGCCGGCCTGGTCCGGTTTGAGCCGGTTAAAACCGGTTTGAGGCGGTCTAATACAGTTAAAACACGTTTGAGCCGGTTTGAGACGGTCTAATCCGGTCAAAACAGGTTTGAGACGGGTTTGAGCTGGTCCGGTCCTGTTTGAGATGGTCAAAATCGGTTTAAGCGAGTCTGATCCGGTTTGAGCCGGTTTGAGCTGGTGTGGACCGTTTAGAGCCGGTCTGGTCCGAATTGTGATGATCTGGTCCGGTTTGTTCTGGTCTCAGTCGATCAAAACCGATTTCAGCCGGTGTAATCCGGTCAAAACAGGTTTGAGCCGGTCAAAACAGGTTTGAGTCGGTTTGGTCCGGTTTGATCCGGTTTGAGCTTGTCTGGTCCGGTTTCATATGGTCCAATCCAGTCAAAACACGTTTGAGCCGGTCTGCTCCGGTTTGATCTGGTTTGAGCTGGTCTGGTGCGGTTTCATACGGATATGGTCTAATCTGGTCAAAACACGTTTGACCAGGTCTGGTCCAGTTTGAGTCCTGTTTGAGCCCGGTTTGAGCCAGTCTGGTCCAGTTTGAGCCGGTCAAAATAAGTTTGAGGCGGTCAAAACCGCTTTGAGCCGGTTAGAGCTGCTCTAATCCGGTCAAAACATGTTCGAGACCGGTTTGAGACGGTCTGGTCCGGTTTGAGCTAGTCAAAATCGGTCTGAACAGGTCTGATCCGGTTTGAGCCGGTGTGGACTGGTGAAAACCGGTTTGATCCAGTCTGGTCCGATTTGAGCCGGTAAAAACCGATTTGATCCGGCGGTTTGATCCGGTCTAATCCGGGTTGAGCCGGTCTGGTTCGGTTTCATCCGGTCTAATCCGGTCAAAACAGGTTTGAGACGATCTGGTCTGGTTTGAGCCTGTCTGGTCCTGTTTGAGCCGGTCTTGTCCGTTTTGATGCGGTTTTCGCTGGTCTGGTCCGGTCTGGTCTGGTTTGAGTCCGGTTTGAGCCCGGTTTGAGCCGGTCTGGTCCTGTTTGAGGCTGTCTGGTGCGGTTTGATCCATTCAAAACCGGTTTAAGCTGGTGTAATCCGGTCAAAACATGTTTGAGCCGGTCAAAATCGGTTTGAGCCGCTCTGGTCTGGTTTGAGCCTGTCTTTTCCGGTTTGATCCGGTCTAATCCGGTCAAAACACGTTTGAGCCTGTTTGGTTCAGTTTGAGTCCTGTTTGAGCCCGGTTTGAGCCGGTGTCATCCGGTTACTTACGGTCTAATCCGGTCAAAATACGTTTGAGCCGGTGTGGTCCGGTTTGAGCCGGTCAAAACGGATTTTAGCCTGTCTAATACGGTCAAAATAGGTTTGAGGCAGTCAAAACAGGTTTGAGCCAGTCTGATCCGGTTTGAGCCGGTGTGGACCGGTGAAAACCGGTTTGATCCGGTCTGGTCCGATTTGAGCCGGTAAAAACCGATTTGATCCGGCGGTTTGATCCGGTGTAATCTGGTTTGAGCCAGTCTGGTTCGGTTTTATCTTGTCTAATCCGGTCAAAACAGGTTTGAGCCGGTCTGGTCTGATTTGAGCCTGTCTGGTCCTCTTTGAGCCGGTCTTGTCCGGTTTGATCCGGTTTTCGCCGGACTGGTCCGGTTTGAGCCGGTGTGAGCCAGTCTGGTCCGGTTAGAGACGGTCTGGTATGGTTTCATCCGGTCTAATCCGGTCAAAAGCGGTTTGAGCCGCTCTGGTCCGGTTTGAGCCTGTCTGGTACTGTTTGATCAGGTCTAATCCGGTCAAAACACGTTTGAGCCTGTCTGGTCCGGTTTGAGTCCGGTTTGAGCCTGGTTTCAGCCAGTCGGGTCCGGTTTCATCCGTTCTAATCTGGTCAAAACAGGTTTGAGCCTGTATGGTCCTGTTTGAGTCCGGTTTGAGCCCGGTTTGAGCCAGTCTCGCCGATCTGGTGTGGTTTCAGCTGGTCAAAATCGGTTTGATCTGGCGGTTTGATCCGGTCTAATCCGGTTTGAGCCGGTCTGGTGCATTTTCATCCGGTTTGAGCGGGTCTGGTCCGGTTTGAGTCCAGTTTGAGCCAGTCAAAACGGCTTTGAGTCGGTCTGGTAAGTCAAAACAGGTTTGAGCAGATCTAAACCGGTTTGAGCCGGTTTGTTCCGGTTTGAGTCTGTCTGTTCCGGTTTGATCCGGTTTCAGCCGGTCTGGTCTGGTTTGAGCCGGTCAAAACCGGTTTGATCCGGCGGTTTGATCCGGTCTAATCCGGTTTGAGCCGGTCTGGTCCGTTTTCATCCGGTTTGAGTGTGTATGGTCCGGTTTGAGGCTGTCTGGTCTGGTTTGAGGCGGTCAAAACCGGTTTGATCCAGCGGTTTGATCCGGTCTAATCCGGTTTGAGCCGGACCAAACAGGTTTGAGCCGGTTTGGTCCGATTTGAGCCTGTCTGGTCCGATTTTATACGGTTTGAGCCGGTCTGGTCCGGCTTGAGCCGGTGAAAACCGGTTTGAGCCGGTCTAATACGGTCAAAATAGGTTTGAGGCGGTCAAAACCGGTTTGAGCCGGTTCGAGCCACTTTAATCCCATCAAAACAGGTTCGAGACCGGTTTGAGACGGTCTGATCCAGTTTGAGGAATTCAAAACCGGTTTGAGCCGGTCTGATCCGGTTTCAGCCGGTGTGGACCGGTGAAAACCGGTTTGATCCAGTCTGGTAAGATTTGAGCCGGTAAAAACCGATTTGATCCGGCGGTTTGATCCGGTCTAATCCGGTTTGAGCCGGTCTGGTTCGCTTTCATCCGGTCTAATCCTGTCAAAACAGGTTTGAGCCGGTCTGGTCCGTTTTGACCCTCTCTGGTCCGGTTTGATCCGGTTTGAGCCGACCTGGTCCGGTTTGAGCCGGTCAAAACCGGTTTGAGCCGGTCTAATACGGACAAAACAGCTTTGAGCCGGTCAAAACCAGTGTGAGCCGCTTTGAGCCAGTCTAATCCGGTCAAAACAGGTTTGAGACGGATTTGAGCCGGTCCGATCCTGTTTGAGACAGTCAAAACCGGATTGAGCCGGTCTGGTCCGGTTTGAGTCCAGTTTGAGCCAGTCAAAACAGCTTTGAGCCTGTCTGGTCCAGTCAAAACAGGTTTTAGCCGGTCTTGTCCGGTTTGAACCGGTCTGGTCCGGTTTGAGCCGGTCAAAACCGGTGTGAGCCGGTCTGGTCCGGTTTGTTCCGGTTTGAGCCGGTCACAACCGGTTTTAGCGGGTGTAATCCGGTCAAAACAGGTTTGAGCCGGCCTGATCCGGTTTGAGCCAGTTAAAACCGGTTTGAGCCGGTCTAATACAGTCAAAAGAGGTTTGATCCGGTCAAAACCAGCTTGAGCCTGTTTGAGACCGTCTAATCCGGTCAAAACACGTTTGAGACGGGTTTGAGCCGGTCCAGTCCTGTTCGAGATGATCAAAACCGGTTTAAGCCGGTCTGATTCGGTTTGAGCTGGTCTGAGCCGGTGTGAACCGGTTAGAGCCGGTCTTGTCCGGATTGAGACGGTCTGGTCTGGTATGTTCCGGTTTCAGTCGGTCAAAACCGGTTTGAGCCGGTGTAATCCGGTCAAAACAGGTTTGAGCCGGTCAAATCAGGTTTCAGCGGGTTTGGTCCGGTTTGAGCCTGTCTGGTCCGGTTTGGTCAGCTTCCAGCCGGTCTGGTCCGGTTTGAGCCGGTCGAAACCGGTTTGAGCTGGTCTAATACGGTCAAAACAGGTTTGAAGCGGTCAAAACCGGATTGAGCCAGTTTAAGCCGCTCTAATCCGGTCAAAACAGATTCGAGACCGGTTTGAGTCGGTCTGGTACGGTTTGAACTGGTCAAAACCGTCTTGAGCCAGTCTGATCCGGTTTGAGCCGGTCTGGTCCGGTGTGGAACGGTTAGAGGCGGTCAAAACCGGTTTGAGCCAGTCTAGCCGGTCTGTTCTGGTTTGAGCCGGTCAAAACCGGTTTGAGCCGGTCTAGTCTGGTTTAAGCCGGTCTGGTCCGGTTTGATCCGGTTTGAGGCGGACTAGTCCGGTTTGAGCGGGTCAAAACCGGTTTGATACGGCGCTTTGATCCGGCCTAATCGGGTTTGAGCCGGTCTGGTCCGTTGTCATCCGGTTTGAGCGGTTCTGGTCCGGTTTAAGTCCAGTTTGAGCCCGTCAAAACCGCTTTGAGCCAGTCTGATCGGGTTTGATCCGGTTTAAGCTGCTCTGGTCCGCATTGAGCCAGTTTGAGCCGGTCTGGTCCGGTTTGAGACGGTCTGGTCCTGTTTCATCCGGTCTAATCCGGTCAAAACAATTTTGAGCCGGTCTGGTCCAGTTTGAGTCCGGTTGGAGGCCGTTTTGAGCCGGTCTGTTCCGGTTTGATCCAGTTTAATCCGGTCAAAATAGGTTTGAGCCCGTCTGGTCCAGTTTGAGCCGGTCTGGTCCGGTTTCATCCGGTCTAATCGGGTCAAAACAGGTTTGAGGTGGTCTGGTCCGGTTTGATTCCGGTTGGAGCCCGGTTGGAGCCTGTCTGGTCTGGTTTGATCCGGTTTGAGCCAGTCTGGTTCGTTTTCATCCGGTTTGAGCGGGTCTGGTCCGGTTAGAGTCCAGTTTGAGCCGGTCAAAACTGGTTTCAGCCGGTCTCGTCCAGTCAAAGCAGGTTTGAGCTGGTCTGGTCCGTTTTGAACCGGTGTGGTCCTGTTTGAGCCGGTTAAAACCGGTTTCAGTCGGTCTGGTCCGGTCTTAACCGGTTTGAGCCGGTCTCGTCCGTTTTGAGCGGGTCAAAACCGTTTTGAGCTGGTGTGGTCTGGTTTAAGCCAGTCAAAACCGGTTTGAGCCGGTCTGGTCCGGTCAAAACAGATTTGAGCCGGTCTGGTCCGGTTTGATCTGTTCTGTTCCGGTTTGAGCCGGTCAATACCGATTTGAGCCGGTGAAAACAGGTTTGAGCAGCTGTAATCCGGTCGAAACAGGTTTGAGCCGGTCAAAACCGGTTTGAGCCCGTCTGGTCCTGTTTCAGCTGGTCTGGTCCGGTTCGAGCCGGTGAAAACCGGTTTGAGCCACTCTGCTCCGGTTTGAGCCTGTCTGGTACGGTTTGATCAGGTCTAATCCGGTCAAAACACGTTTGAGCTCGTCTGGTCCGGTTTTAGTCCGGTTTGAGCCTGGTTTCAGCCGGTCTGGTCCGGTTTCATCCGTTCTAATCCGGTCAAAACTGGTTTGAGCCTGTCTGGTCCTGTTTGAGTCCGGTTTGAGCTCGGTTTGAGCCAGTCTCGCCGATCTGGTGTGGTTTCAGCCGGTCAAAACCGGTTTGATCCAGCGGTTTGATCCGGTCTAATCCGGTTTGACCCGGTCTGGTGCGTTATCATCCGGTTTGCGCGGGTCTGGTCCGGTTTGAGACCAGTTTGAGCCAGTCAAAACCGCTTTGAGCCGGTCTGGTCCGGTCAAAACAGATTTGAGCCGGTCTGGTCTGGTTTGAGCCGATCAAAACCGGTTTGAGCCGGTGTAATCTGGTCACAACAGGTTTGAGTCGGTCAAAACAGTTTTGAGCCGGTTTGGTCCGGTTTTAGCTTGTTTGGTCTGGTTTGAGCCGGTCTGGTTCGGTTTGAGTCTGGTTTGAGACCGGTTTGAGACGCTCTGGTCAGGTTTCATCCGGTCTAATCCGGTAAAAACAGGTTTGAGCCGGTCTGGTCCGATGTGAGCCGGTCAGAACCGGTTTCAGCCGGACTGGTCCGGATTGAGCCTGTCTGGTCCGGTTTGAGCTGGTGAAAACCGGTTTGAGACGCCCTGGTCCTGTTTGAGCCTGTCTGTTCCAGTTTGATCCAGTCTAATCCGGTCAAAACAGGTTGGAGCCGGTCAAAGCAGTTTTGAGTCTGTTTGGTCCTGTTTGAGCCTGTCTGGTCCGGTTTGACCCGGTATGAGCCGGTCTGGTACGGTTTGAGCCGGTCAAAACCCATTTGAGATGGTCTGGTCCGGTTTGAGTCGGTCAAAACCGGTTTCAGCCCGTCTGGTCCAGTTTCATCCGGTCTGAGCCAGTCTGGTCTGGTAAGAGCCGGTCTGGTCCGAATTGAGCCGGTCAAAACCCGTTTGAGCCTGTCTGGTCTGGCTTGAGCCGGTCAAAACCAGTTTGAGCCGGTCTGGTCCGGTCAAAACAGGTTTGAGCCGGTTTGAGCCAGTTGGATCCGGTCTCGTCCTGTTTGAGCCAGTTGGATCCGGTCTAGTCTGGTTTGATCCAGTCTAATCCGGTCAAAACAGGTTTGTGCCAGTCTCGTCCGGTTTGAGTCCGGTTTGAGCCGGTCAAAACCGGTTTGGACCGGTCTGGTCTGGTTTGAGTCTGGTTTGAGCCCGTCAAAACCGGTTTGCGCCGGTCTGGTCCGGATTGAGCCGGTTGGAGCTGGTCTGGTCCAGTTTGAGTCTGCTTGAGCTGGTCTTTTCCTGTTGGAGCCGGTCTGGTCCGCTTTGTTCCGGTTTGAGCCAGTCACAACGGGTTTGAGCCAGTCTAGCCGGTCTGCTCTGGTTTGAGCCGGTCTGGACTGGTTTGAGCCAGTCCAGTGCGGTTTGATCCAGTTTGAGTCGTTCAAAACCGGTTTGAACCGGTCTGGTCCAGTCAACACTGGTTTGATCCGGTCTGGTCCGATTTGAGCCGGTCAAAACCGATTTGATCTGGCGGTTTGATCCGGTCTAATCCGGCTTGAGCCGGTCTGGTCCGGTTTGAGCCGGTCTGGTCCTGTTTGAGCCGGTCTTGTCCGTTGTGATCCAGTTTTCGCCGGTCTGCTCTGGTTTGAGCCGGTTTGAGACAGTCTGGTCCGGTTTGAGACGGTCTGGTACCGTTTCATCTGGTCTAATCCGGTTAAAACAGGTTTGACCCGGTCTGGTCCGGTTTGAGTTCAGTTTGAGCCAGGTTTGAGCCGGTCTGGTCCGGTTTGAGGCTGTCTGGTCCGGTTTGAGCCGGTCAAAACCGGTTTGAGCTGGTGTAATCCAGTCAAAACAGGTTTGAGCCAGTCAAAACCGGTTTGAGCCGGACTGGTCCGGTTTTAGACGGTCTGATCTGGTTTGAGCTGGTCAAAACCGGTTTGAGCCGGTCTGGTCCGGTTTGAGCCTGTCTGTTGTGGTTTGAGCCGGTGAAAACACGTTTGAGCCGCTCTGGTCTGGTTTGAGCTTCTCTGTTCTCGTTTGATCCGGTCTAATCCGGTCAAAACACGTTTGAGCCTGTTTGGTCCAGTTTGAGTCCCGTATGAGCCCGGTTTGAGCCGGTCTCATCTGGTTTCATCCGGGCTAATCCGATCAAAACACGTTTGAGCCGGTGTCGTCCAGTTTGAGCCAGTCAAAATCGGTTTCAGCCGGTGTAATCCGCTCAAAACAGGTGTGAGCCGGTCAAAACAGGTTTGAGCCGTTTACTCCGGTTTGAGCCTATCTGGTCCGGTTTGATCCGGTTTGAGCCGGCCTGCTCCGGTTTGAGCCGGTCAAAACCGTTTTGAGCCGGTCTAATACGGACAAAACAGCTTTGAGCCGGTGACAACCGGCTTGAGCCGGTTTCAGCCAGTCTAATCCGGTCAAAACAGGTTTGCGACGTGTTTGAGCCGGTCCGGTCCTGTTTGAGATGGTCAAAACCGGTTTGAGCCGGTCTGGTCCGGTTCGAGCCGGTGAAAACCGGTTTGAGCTGGTCTAATACGGTCAAAAAAGTTTTGAGGCGGTCAAAACCGGATTGAGCCGGTTTGAGCCGCTCTAATCCGGTCAAAACTGGTTCGAGACCGGTTTGTGTCGGACTGGTCCGGTTTGAGCCGGTCAAAACCGGCTTGAGCCAGTCTGATCCGGTTTGAGCTGATGTGGACCGGTTAGAACCGGTCTGGTCCGATTGGATCCAGTTTGAGCCGGTCTGATCCGGTTTGAGCCAGTGTGGACTGGTGAAAACCGGTTTCATGCTGTCTGGTCCGATTTGAGCCGGTAAAAATCGATTTGATCCGGCGGTTTGATCCGGACTAATCCGGTTTGAGCCTGTCTGGTTCGGTTTCATCTGGTCTAATCCGGTCAAAACAGGTTTGAGCCGGTCTGGTCCGGTTTGAGCCTGTTTGGTCGGGTTTGATCCGGTGTGAGCCGGCCTGGTCCGGTTTGAGCTGGTCAAAACCGGTTTGAGACGGTCTAATACGCACAAACCGGTCAAAACCGGTTTGAGCCGGTCTAATACAGTCAAAACAGGTTTCAGCCGGTCAATACCAGTTTGAGCCTGTTTGAGCCGGTCTAATCCGGTCAAAACAGTTTTGAGGCGGGTTTCAGCAGGTCCGGTCCTGTTTGAGATGGTCAAAACCGGTTTGAGCCAGTCTGGTCCGGTTTGAGTCCAGTTTGAGACAGTCAAAACAGCTTTGAGCCTGTCTGGTCCAGTCAAAACAGGTTTCAGCCGGTCTCGTCCGGTTTGAACCGGTCTGGTCCGGTTTGAGCCGGTCAAAACCGGTGTGAGCCGGTCTGGTCCGGTTTGTTCCGGTTTGAGCCGTTCACAACCGGTTTTAGCGGGTGTAATCCGGTCAAAACAGGTTTGAGCCGGTTTGGTCTGGTTTGAGCCTGTCTGGTCCGGTTTGATCCGGTTTGAGCCGGCCTGGTCTGGTTTGAGCCGGTTAAAACCGGTTTGAGGCAGTCTAATACAGTCAACACACGTTTGAGCCGGTTTGAGACAGTCTAATCCGGTCAAAACAGGTTTGAGACGGGTTTGAGCCAGTCCAGTCCTGTTTGAAACGGTCAAAACCGGTTTAAGCCAGTCTGATCCGTTTTGAGCCGGTTTGATCAGATGTGGACCGGTTAGAGCCAGTCTTGTCCGGATTGAGACGGTCTGGTCTGGTTAGTTCTGGTTTCAGTTGGTCAAACCCGATTTGAGCCGGTGTAATCCGGTCAAAACAGGTTTCAGCCAGTCAAAACAGGTTTGAGCCGGTTTGGTCCGGTTTGATCAGGTTTGAGCCGGTCTGGTCCGGTTTCATATGGTCTAATCCATTCAAAAGCGGTTTGAGCCGGCCTGGTCCGGGTTGATCCGGTTTGAGCCAGTCTGGTCCGGTTTCATCCGGTCCAATGTGGTCAAAACACGTTTGAGCAGGTCTTGTCCAGTTTGAGTCCAGTTTGAGCCCGGTTTGAGCTGGTCTGGTCCAGTTTGAGCCGGTCAAAACCGGTTTGAGCCCGTGTAATCCGGTCAAAGCAGGTTTGAGCCGGTTTGGTCCGGTTTGAGCCTGTCTGGTCAGGTTTTATCGGCTTGAGCCGGTCTGGTCCGGTTTGAGCTGGTCAAAACCGGTTTGAGCCGGTCTAATACGGTCAAAACAGGTTTGAGGCGGTCATAACCGGATGGAGCCGGTTTGAGCCACTCTAATCCGGTGAAAACAGGTTCGAGACCAGTTTGAGCCGGTCTGGTCCGGTTTGAGCCGGTCAAAACCGGCTTGAGCCAGTCTGATCCGGTTTGAGGCGGTGTGGACCGGTTTTCACCGGTCTGGTCCGATTTGACCCGGTTTGAGCCAGTCTGGTCCGTTTTGAGCCGGTCAAAACCGGTTTGATCCGGCGGTTTGATCCGGTCTAATCCGGTTTGAGTCGGTCTGGTAAGGTTTCATCTGGTCTAATCCAGTCAAAACAGGTTTGAGCCGGTCTGCTCCGGTTTGATCCGGTTTGAGCCGGTGTGGTCCGGTTTCATCCGGTCTAATCCGGTCAAAACACGTTTGAGCAGGTCTGGTCCAGTTTGAGTCCAGTTTTAGCCCGGTTTGAGCCGGTATGGTCCGGTTTGAGCCAGTCAAAACCGGTTTGAGCCGGGGTAATCCGGTCAAAACAGGTTTGAGCCGGATTGGTCCGGTTTGAGCCTGTCTGGTCCGGTTTTATACGGTTTGAGGCGGTCTGGTCCGGTTTGAGCCGGTCAAAACCGGTTTGAGCCGGTCTAATATGGTCAAAATAGGTTTGAGGCGGTCAAAACCGGTTTGAGCCGGTTTGCGCCGCTCTAATCCCATCAAAACAGGTTCGAGACCGGTTTGAGACGGTCTGGTCCGGTTTGAGCCGCTCAAAACCGGTTTGAGCCGGTGAAAACAGGTTTGAGCTGCTGTAATGCGGTCAAAACAGGTTTGAGCTGTTCTGGTCCGGTTTGAGCCGGTGTGGACCGGTTTGAGCCGGTCAAAACTGGTTTGAGCCGGTCTTATACGGTCAAAACAGGTTTGAGGCGGTCAAAACCGTATTGAGCCGGTTTGTGCCACTCTAATCCGGTCAAAACAGGTTCGAGACCGGTTTGAGCCGGTCAAAACAGGCTTGAGCCATTCTGATCCGGTTTGAGCCGGTGTGAGCCGGTGTGGACTGGTTAGAGCCGGTCTTGTCCGGATTGAGACGGTCTGGTCCGGTTTGTTCCGGTTTCAGCCGGTCAAAACCGGTTTGAGCTGGTCTAATACGGTCAAAACAGATTGGAGGCGGTCAAAAACGGATTGAGAAAGTTTGAGCCACTCTAATCCGGTCAAAAGAGTTTCGAGACTGGTTTGAGCCGGTCTGGTACGGTTGGAGCCGGTCAAAACCGGCTTGAGCCAGTCTGATCTGGTTTGAACCGGTTTGGACCGGTTAGAGCAGGTCTGGTCCGGTTTGAGCCGGTCTGGCCCGGTGTGTAACAGTTTGAGGCGGTCAAAACCGGTTTGAGCCAGTCTAGCCGGTCTGGTCTGGTTTGAGCCTGTCAATACCGGTTTGAGCCGGTCTGGTCTCATTTGAGCCGGTCTGGTCCGGTTTGAATCCGGTTTGAGGCGGACTGGTCCGGTTTGAGTCGGTCAAAACCGGTTTGAGTCGGTCTGGTCCGGTTTGAACCGGTTTGAGCTGGTCTGGTCTGGTTTGAGCCGGTCAAAACCGTTTTGAGCTGGTCTGGTCCGGTTTAAGCCGGTCAAAACCGGTTTGACCTGGTCTGGTCCGGTCAAAACAGTTTTGAGCGGGTCTGGTCCGGTTTGAGCCGGTCTGGTCCAATTTGTTCCGGTTTGAGGTGGTCAAAGCTGGTGTGAGCCAGTCTAGCCGGTCTGGTCTGGTTTGAGCCAGTCAAATCCGGTTTGAGCCGGTCTGGAGTGGTTTGATCCGGTCTGAGCCGGTCTGGACCGGTTTGAGATGGTCTGGTCCAGATTGAGCCAGTCAAAACCAGGTTGAGCCTGTCTGGTCCGGCTTGAGCCGGTCAAAACCAGTTTGAGCCGGTCTGGTCCGGTGAAAACAGTTTTGAGCCGGCTTGAGCTGGTTGGATCCGGTCTAGTCCGGTTTGATCCGGGCTAACCTGGTCAAAACAGGTTTGTCCCTTTCTGGTCCGGTTTTAGCCGGTTTGAGCTGGTCACAAACGGTTTTAGCCAGTCTAACCGGTATGGTCTGGTTTGAGCCGTTCAAAACTGGTTTGAGCTGGTCTGGTCCGGTTTGAGCCCGTCTGGTCCTGTTTGAACCGGTCTTGTCCGGTTTGATCCGGCTTCGTCGGTCTGGTCCGGTTTGAGCCGGTTTGAGCCAGTCTGGTACGGTTTGAGACGGTCTGGTACGGTTTCATCCGGTCTAATCCGGTCAAAACCGGTATGAGCCGCTCTGGTCCAGTTTGAGGTGGTCTGTTCCAGTTTGAGGCGGTCAAAACCGGTTTGAGCCAGTGTAATCCGGTCAAAACAGGTTTGAGCCAGTCCAAACCGGTTTGAGCCGGTTTTTTCTGGTTCGAGCCTGACTGTTCCGGTTTGATCCGGTTTGAGCCAGTCTGTTCTGGTTTGAGCCGGTCAGAACAGGTTTGATCTGGCGGTTTGATCCCGTCTAATCCGGTTTGAGCCGGTCTGGTCCGTTTTCATCCGGTTTGAGCGGGTCTGGTCCTGTTTGAGTCCCGTTTGAGCTGGTCAAAACCACTTTGAGCCGGTCTGGTCCGGTCAAAACAGGTTTGAGACGGTCTGGTCCGGTTTGAGCCGGTCTGGTCCGGTTTGTTCCGGTTTGAGGTGGTCATATCTGGTGTGAGACAGTCTAGTCGGTCTGGTCTGGTTTGAGCTGGTCAAAACCGGTTTGATCCAGCGGTTTGATCCGGTCTAATCCGGTTTGTGCCGGTATGGTCTGGTTTCATCCAGTCTAACCCAGTCAAATCAGGATTGAGCCGGTCTGGTCCGGTTTGAGCCATTCTGGTCAGGATTCATCCGGTCTAATCGGGTCAAAACGGGTTTGAGCCGGTCTGTTCCTGTTTGATTCCGGTTTGAGCCCGTTTTGAGGCAGTCTGTTCCGGATTTAACTGGCCTAATCCAGTCAAAACTGGTTTGAGCCGGTCTGGTCTGCTTTGAGCCGGACTTGTCCAGTTAGATCTGGTTTTAACCGGTCTGGTCCGCTTTGAGCTGGTTTGAGCCGGTCTGGTCCGGTTTGAGACAGTCGGATTCGGTTTCATCTGGTCTAATCCGGTCAAAACAGGTTTGAGCCGGTCTGGTCCGGTTTGAGTACGGTTTGAGGCCATTTTGAGCGGGTCTGTTCCGGTTTGATCGGTTTTAATCCGGTCAAAACAGGTTTGAGCCCGTCTGGTCTGGTTTGAGCCGGTCTGGTTCAGTTTCATCCGGTCTAATCCTGTCAAATCAGGTTTGAGCCGGTCTGGTCTGGTTTCAGCCGGTCAAAACCGGTTTCAGCTGGTCTAATACGGTCAAAACAGGTTTGAGGCAGTCAAAACCGGATTGAGCCGGTTTGAGCCCCTCTAATCCGGGCAAAACAGGTTTGAGCCTGTCAAAACAGGTTTGAGCTTGTTTGGTCCAGTTTGAGCCTGTCTGGTCCGGTTTGATCCACTCTAATCCAGTCAAAACAGGTTTGAGCCGGTCTGCTCCGGTTTGATCCTTTTTGAGCCGGTCTGGTCAGGTTTCATCCGGTTTAATCCGGTCAAAACACGTTTGAGCAGGTCTGGTCCAGTTTGAGTCCAGTTTCAGCACCGTTTGAGCCGGTCTGGTCCGGTTTGAGCCGGTCAAAACCGGTTTGAACTGCTGTAATCCGGTCAAAACAGGTTTGAGCCGGTCAAAACAGGTTTGAGACAGTTTGGTCCGGTTTGAACCTGTCTGGTCCGGTTTTATCCGGTTTGAGCCGGTCAGGTCCGGTATAACCCAGTCAAAACGGGTTTGAGCCAGTCTAATACGGTCAAAATAGGTTTGAGGTGGTCAAAACCGGTTTGAGCCGGACTGGTCCGGTTTTAGACGGTCTGATCTGGTTTGAGCTGATCAAAACCGGTTTGAGCCGGTCTGGTCCGGTTTGAGCCTGTCTGTTGCGGTTTGAGCTGGTGAAAACCCATGTGAGCCGCTCTGGTCTGGTTTGAGCCTGTCTGTTCCGGTTTGATCCGGTATAATCCGGTCAAAACACGTTTGAGACAATTTGGTCCAGTTTGAGTCCTGTTTGAGCCCGGTTTAAGCGGGTCTCATCTGGTTTCATCTGGTCTAATCCGATCAAAACACGTTTGAGCCGGAGTGGTCCGGTTTGAGCCGGTCAAAATCGGTTTCAGCCGGTGTAATCTGGTCAAAACAGGTTTGAGCCGGTTAAAACCGGTTTGATCCGGTATGGTCCGGTTTGAGCCTGTCTGGCCCCGTTTGATCCGGTTTGAGCCGGCCTGGTCCGGTTTGAGCCTGTCAAAACCGGTTTGAGCCGGTCTAATACGGACAAAACAGCTTTGAGCTGGTGAAAACCGGTGTGAGCCGGTTTGAGCCGTTCTAATCCGGTCAAAACAGGTTTGAGACGGGTTTGAGCCCGTCCGGTCCTGTTTGAGACCGTCAAAACCGGTTTGAGCCGGTCTGGTCCGGTTTGAGTCCAGTTTGAGCCAGTCAAAACACCTTTGAACCTTTCTGGTCCAGTCAAAACAGGTTTCAGCCGGTCCAGCCCGATTTGAACCGGTCTGGTCCGGTTTGAGCCGGTCAAAACCGGTTTGAGCCGGTCTAATCCGGTCAAAACAGGTTTGAGGCGGTCAAAACCGGATTGAACCGGTTTGAGCCGCTCTAATACGGTCAAAACAGGTTCGAGACCGGTTTGAGCCGGACTGGTCTGGTTTGAGCTGGACAAAACCGGCTTGAGCCAGTCTGATCCGGTTTGAGCTGGTGTGGACTGGTTAGAGCCGGTCTGGCCGATTTGATCCGGTTTGAGCCGGTCTGATCCGCTTTGAGCCGGTCTGATCCGGTTTGAGCCGGTGTGGACTGGTGAAAACCGGTTTGATCCGGTCTGGTCCGATTTGAGCCAGTAAAAATCGATTTGATCCGGCGGGTAGATCCGGTCTCATCCGGTTTGAGACTGTCTGGTTCGGTTTCATCCGGTCTAATCCGGTCAAAACAGGTTTGAGCCGGTCTGGTCTGGTTTGAGCCTGTCTGGTCCGGTTTGATCCGGTTTGAGCCGGCCTGGTCTGGTTTGAGCCGGTCAAAACCGGTTTGAGCCGGTCTAATACAGTCAAAACAGCTTTGAGCCGGTGAAATCCAGTTTGAACCGGTTTGAGCGGGTCTAATCCAGTCAAAACAGGTTTGAGACGGGTTTGAGCTGGTCCGGTCCTGTTTGAGATGGTCAAAACCGGTTTGAGTCGGTCTGGTCCGGTTTGAGTCCAGTTTGAGCCAGTCAAAACAGCTTTGAGCCTGTCTGGTCCAGTCAAAACAGGTTTCAGCCAGTCTGGTCCGGCTTGAACCGGTCTGGTCCGGTTTGAGCCGGTCAAACCCGGTGTGAGCCGGTCTGGTCCGGTTTGTTCCGGTTTCAGCCGGTCACAACCGGTTTTAGCGGATGTAATCCGGTCAAAACAGGTTTGAGCCGGTTTGGTTCAGTTTGAGCCGGTCCGGTATGGTTTGATCCGGTTTGAGCCGGCATGGTCCGGTTTGAGTTGGTTAAAACCAGTTTGAGCCGGTCTAATACAGTCAAAACTGGTTTGAGAGAGTCAAAACCGGTTTGAGCCTTTTTGAGATGGTCTAATCCGGTTAAAACAGGTTTGAGACGGGTTTGAGCCGGTTCGGTCCTGTTTGAGATGGTCAAAACTGGTTTGAGCCGGTCTGGTCCGGTTTGAGCTGGTGTGGACCGGTGAAAACCGGTTTGATCCGGTCTGGTCCGATTTGACCCGGTAAAAACCGATTTGAACCAGCGGTTTGATCCGGTCTAATCCGGTTTGAGCCGGTCTGGTTCGGTTTCATCCGGTCTAATCCGTTCAAAACAGGTTTGAGCCGGTCTGGGCCGGCTTGAACCTGTCTGATCCTGTATGAGCCCGTCTTTTCCGGTTTGTTCCAGTTTTGGCCGGTCTGCTCTGGTTTGAGCCGGTTTGAGACAGTCTGGTCTGGTTTGAGGCTGTCTGGTACTGTTTGAGCCGGTCAAAACCGGTTTGAGCTGGTGTAATCCAGTCAAAACAGGTTTGAGCCGGTCAAAACTGGTTTGAGCCGGTCTGGTCCGGTTTTAGACGGTCTGATCTGGTTTGAGCCGGTGTGGACCGGTTAGAGCCGGTGTGGTCCGATTTGATCTGGTTTGAGCCGGTCTGGTCCGTTTTGAACTGGGCAAAACCGGTTTGATCCGGTCTAATCCGGTTTGAGCAGTTCTGGTCCGGTTTAAACCAGTCTAATCCAGTCAAAACAGGTTTGAGCCGGTCTGCTCCGGTTTGATCCGGTTTGAGCCCGTCTGGTCCTGTTTCATCCGGTCTAATCCGGTCAAAACACGTTTGAGCAGGTCTGGTCCAGTTTGAGTCCAGTTTGAGCCCGATTTGAGCTGGTCTGTTCCGGTTTGAGCCGGTCAAAACCTGTTTGAGCTGGTGTAATCCGGTCAAAACATGTTTGAGCCGGTTTGGTCCAGTTTGAGCCGGTCTGGTCCGGTTTGAGCCGGTCAAAACCGGAATGAGCCGGTCTAATATGGTCAAAATAGGTTTGAAGCTGTTCAAAACCGGTTTGCGCCGGGTTGAGCCGCTCTAATCTGGTCAGAACAGATTCGAGACCGGTTTGAGAGGGTCTGGTTCGGTCTGAGGCGGTGAAAACCGGTTTGAGCCGGTCTGATCCGATTTGAGCCGGTATGGACCGGTGAAAACCGGTTTGATCCGGCTTGGTCCGATTTGAGCCGGTAAAAACCGATTTGATCCGGTGGTTTGATCCGGTCTAATCTGGATTGAGCCGGTCTGGTTCGGTTTCATCCGGTCTAATCCGGTTAAAACAGGTTTGATCCGGTCTGGTCCGGTTTGAGCCTGTCTGGTCCGGTTTGATCCGCTTTGAGCCGGTCTGGTCCGGTTTGAGCCAGTCAAAACCTGTTTGAGCCGGTCTAATACGGTCAAAACAGGTATGAGGCGGTCAAAACCGGATTGAGCCGGTTTGGGCGGCTCTAATTCGGTCAAAACAGGTTCGAGACCGGTTTGTGCTGGTCTGGTCCGGTTTGAGCTGGTCAAAACCGGCTTAGGCCAGTCTGATACGGTTTGTGTCGGTGTAGACCGGTTAGAGCCGGTCTGGACCGATTTGATCCGGTTTGAGGCGGTCTGGTCCTGTTTCATCCGGTCTAATCCAGTCAAAAGAGGTTTGAGCCGGTCTACACCAGTTTGACACGGTTTGAGCCGGTCTGGTCCAGTTTCATCTGGTCTAATCCAGTCAAAACAGGTTTGAGCCGGTCTACTCCGGTTTGATTCGGTTTGAGCC
Organism: Miopithecus talapoin; assembly: GCA_028551445.1. Classification (NCBI taxonomy): domain Eukaryota; kingdom Metazoa; phylum Chordata; class Mammalia; order Primates; family Cercopithecidae; genus Miopithecus; species Miopithecus talapoin. The sequence continues at coordinate 44,565,563 of CM052591.1, forward strand.
GGTCTGGTCCGGTTTCATCCGGTCTAATCCGGTCAAAACACTTTTGAGCCGGTCTGGTCCAGTTTGAGTCCAGTTTGAGCCCGGTTTGAGCCGATCTGGTCCGGTTTGAGCCAGTCAAAACCGGTTGGAGAAGGTGTAATCTGGTCGAAACAGGTTTGAGCCGGTCAAAACAGGTTTGAGCCTGTTTGGTCCGGTTTGATCCTGTCTGGCCCGGTTTTATCTGGTTTGAGCTGGTCTGGTCCGCTTTGACCCGGTCAAAACCGGTTTGAGCCGGTCTCATATGGTCAAAATAGGTTTGAGGCGGTCAAAATCGGTTTGAGTCGGTTTGAGCTGCTCTAATCCGGTCAAAACAGGTTCGAGACCGGTTTGAGACGGTCTGGTCCAGTTTGAGGCAGTCAAAACCGGTTTGAGCCGGTCTGATTCGGTTTGAGCCGTTGTGGACCGGTGAAAACCGGTTTGATCCCACCTGGTCCTATTTGAGCCGGTAAAAACCGATATGATCCAGCGGTTTTATCCAGTCTAATCCGGTTTGAGCCAGTCTGGTTCGGTTTCATTCGGTCTAATCCGGTCAAAACAGGTTTGAGCCGTTCTGGTCTGGTTTGAGCCTGTCAGGTCCTCTTTGAGCCGATCTTGTCCGGTTTGATCCGGTTTTCGCCAGTCTGGTCTGGTTTCATCCAGTCTAATCCAGTCAGAACAGGTTTAAGGCGGTCTGGTACCATTTCATCTGGTCTAATCCGGTTAAAACAGGTTTGACACGGTCTGGTCCGGTTTGAGTCCGGTTTCAACCCAGTTTGAGCGGTCTGGTCCTGTTTGAGGCTGTCTGGTCCGGTTTGAGCCAGTCAAAACCGGTTTGAGCTGGTGTAATCCGGTCAAAACTGGCTTGAGCCGGTGAAAACCGGTTTGAGCCGGTCTGGTCCGGTTTTAACCGGTGTGATCCGGTTCGAGCCGGTCAAAACCGGTTTGAGCCGGTCTGGTCCGGTTTGAGCCTGTCTGTTGCGGTTTGAGCCGGTGAAAACCGGTGTGAGACGCTCTGGTCCGGTTTGAGCCTGTCTGGTCCGGTTTGAGCCGGTCAAAACCGGTTTGAGCCTGTATAATACGGTCAAAACAGGTTTGAGACAGTAAATACCGGATAGAGTCGGTTTGTGCCACTCTAATCTGGTCAAAACAGGTTCGAGACCGGTTTGTGCTGGTCTGGTCTGGTTTGAGGCAGTGAAAACCGGCTTGAGCCAGTCTGATCCGGTTTCAGCTGGTGTGGACTGGTTAGAGCCGTTCTGGTCCGACTTGATCAGATGTGAGACGGTCTGGTCCATTTTGAGCCAGTCAAAACCGGTTTGAGCCGCTCTGGGCCGGTTTGAGCCTGTCTGTTCCGGTTTGATCCGGTCTAATCCGGACAAAACACGTTTGAGCCTGTTTGGTCCAGTTTGAGTCCTGTTTGAGCCCGGTTTGAGCCGGTCTCATCCGGTTTCATCCGGTCTAATCTGGTCAAAACACGTTTGAGCCAGTGTGGTCCGTTTTGAGCCGGTCAAAATCGGTTTCAGCCGGTGTAATCCGGTCAAAACTGGTTTGAGCCGGTCAAAACAGGTTTGAGCCGGTTTGGTCCGGTTTGATCCGGTTTGAGCCGGCCTGGTCCGGTTTGAGCCGGTCAAAAGCGGTTTGAGCCGGTTTCAGCCGTTCTAATCCGGTCAAAACAGGTTTGAGACCGGTTTGAGCCGGTCCGGTCCTGTTTGAGATGGTCAAAACCGGTTTGAGACGGTCAGCTCCGGTTTGAGTCCAGTTTGAGCCAGTCAAAACAGCTTTGAGCCTGTCTGGTCCAGTCAGAAGAGTTTTCAGCCGGTCTGTTCCGGTTTGAACTGGTCTGGTCCGGTTTGAGCCGGTCAAAACTGGTGTGAGCCGGTCTGGTCTGGTTTGTTCCGGTTTGAGCTGGTCACAACCGGTTTTAGCGGATGTAATCCGGTCAAAACAGCTTTGCGCCGGTTTGGTCCGGTTTGAGTTGATCTGGTCCAGTTTGATCCGGTTTGAGCCGGCCTGGTCTGGTTTCACCCAGTTGAAACCGGTTTGAGCCAGTCTAATACAGTCAAAACAGGTTTGAGCCGGTCAAAACCAGTTTGAGCCGGTTTGAGACGGTCTAATCAGGTCAAAACTGGTTTGAGACGGGTTTGAGCCGGTCCGGTCCTGTTTGAGATGGTCAAAACTGGTTTAAGCCGGTCTGGTCCGGTTTGAGCCGGTTTGAGACAGTGTGGACCGGTTAGAGCCGGTCTTGTCCGTATTGAGACGGTCTGGTCCGTTTTGTTCCAGTTTCAGTCGGTCAAAACCGGTTTGAGCCGGTGTAATCCGGTCAAAACAGGTTTGAGCCGGTTTGGTTGGGTTTGAGGCTGTCTGGTCCGGTTTGATCTGCTTTGAGCCGGTCTGGTCCGGTTTTAGCCGGTCGAAACCGGTTTGAGCCGGTCTAATACGGTCAAAACAGGTTTGAGGCGGTCAAAACCGGATTGAGCCTGTTTGAGTCGCTCTTATCCGTTCAAAACAGGTTCGAGACTGGTTTGAGCAGGACTGGTCCGGTTTGAGCCGGTCTGATACGGTTTGAGCCGGTGTGAACCGGTGAAAACCGGTTTGATCCCGTATGGTCCTATTAGAGCCGGTAAAAACCGATTTGATCCAGCGGTTTTATCCGGTCTAATCCGGTTTGAGCCGGTCTGGTTCGGTTTCATGCTGTCTAATCCGGTCAAAAGAGGTTTGAGCCGTTCTGGTCTGGTTTGAGCCTGTCAGGTCCTCTTTGAGCCGGTCTGCCCCGATTTGATCCGGTTTCAGCCGTCTGGTCCGGTTTCATCCGGTCTAATCCGGTCAAAACACGTTTGAGCAGGTCTGGTCCAGTTTGAGTCCAGTTTGAGCCCGGTTTGAGCCGGTCTGGTCCGGTTTGAGCTGGTCAAACCCGGTTTGAGCCACTGTAATCCGGTCAAATCAGGTTTGAGCCGTTTTGGTCCGGTTTGAGCGTCTCTGTTCCGGTTATATCCGGTTTGAGCCGGTCTGGTACGGTTTGAGTCATTCAAAACCGGTTTGAGCCAGTCTAATAAGGTCAAAATAGGTTTGAGGCGGTCAAAACCGGTTTGAGCCGGTTTGAGACGGTCTAATCCGGTCAAAACAGGTTGGAGGTGGGTTTGAGTCGGTCCGGTCCTGTTTGAGACGGTCAAAACCGGTTTGAGCCGGTCTGGTCCGGTTTGAGTCCAGTTTGAGCCAGTCAAAACAGCTTTGAGCCTGTCTGGTCCAGTCAAAACAGGTTTCAGCCGGTCTGGTCCGGTTTGAACTGGTCCGGTCTGGTTTAAGCCTGTCAAAACCGGTGTGAGCCGGTCTGGTCCGGTTTGTTCCGGTTTGAGCCGGTCACAACCGTTTTTAGCGGGTGTAATCCGGTCAAAACAGGTTTGAGCTGGTTTGGTCCGGTTTGAGCCGGTTTGAGACGGCCTGGTCCGGTTTGAGCCACTTAAAACCGGTTTGAGCCGGTCTAATACAGTCAAAACAGGTTTGAGCCGGTTTGAGATGGTCTTATCCGGTCAAAACAGGTTTGAGACGGGTTTGAACCGGTCCGGTCCTGTTTGAGACGGTCAAAACCGGTTTAAGCCAGTCTCATCCGGTTTGAGCCGGTTTAAGCCGGTGTGGACCGGTTAGAGCCAGTCTTGTCCGGATTGAGATGGTCTGGTCCGGTTTGTTCTGGTTTCAGTCGGTCAAAACCGATTTGAGCCGGTTTAATCCGGTCAAAACAGGTTTGAGCCGGTCAAAACAGGTTTGAGCCGGTTTGGTCTGTTTTGATCCGGTTTGAGCCAGTCTGGTTCGGTTTCATCCAGTCTAACCCGGTCAAAACAGGTTTGACCCGGTCTGGTCCGGTTTGAGCCAGTCTGGTCCGGTTTGATCCGGTTAGAGCCGGTCTGGTCCGGTTTGAGCTGGTCAAAATCGGTTTGAGCCGGTCTATTACGGTCAAAACAGGTTTGAGTCGGTCAAAACCGGATTGAGCCGGTTTGGGACGCTCTAAACCGGTCAAAACAAGTTCGAGACCAGTTTGTGACGGTCTGGTCCTGTTTGAGCCGGTCAAGGCCAGCTTGAGTCAGTATGATATGGTTTGAGTCGGTGTGGACCGGTAAGAGCCGGTTTGGTCGGATTTGATCCTGTTTGAGCAGGTCTGGTCCGGTTAGAGCCGGTCAAAACCGGTTTTAGCCGGTGTAATCTGGTCAAAACTGGTTTGAGCCAGTCAAAACAGGTTTGAGCCGGTTTGGTCCGGCTTGAGCCTGTCTGGTCCGGTTTTATCCGGTTTTATCCGGTCAAAACCGGTTTGAGCCGGTCTAGTACGTTCAAAATAGGTTTGAGGCGGTCAAAACCGTTTTGAGCCAGTTTGAGCCTCTCTAATCCGGTCAAAACAGGTTCGAGACCGGTTTGTGCCGGTCTGGTCCGGTTTGAGGCGGTGAAAACCGGCTTGAGACAGTCTGATCCGGTTTGAGCCGGTGTGGACCGGTTAGAGCCGGTCTGGACCGATTTGATCCGGTTTGAGGCGGTCTGGGCCGTTTTGAGCCGGTCAAAACCGGTTTGATCCGGCGGTTTGATACGGTCTAATCTGGTTTCAGCCGGTCTGGTCCTGTTTCATCCGGTCTAATCCAGTGAAAACAGGTTTGAGCCGGTCGGCACCTGTTTGATCCGGTTTTAGCCGGTCTGGTCCGGTTTCATCCGGTCTAATCCGGTCAAAACACTTTTGAGCCGGTCTGGTCCAGTTTGAGTCCAGTTTGAGCGCGGTTTGAGCCGATCTGGTCCGGTTTGAGCCAGTCAAAACCGGTTTGAGACGGTGTAATCCGGTCGAAACAGGTTTGAGCCGGTCAAAACAGGTTTGAGCCGGTTTGGTGCGGTTTGAGCCTGTCTTTTCCGGTTTTATCCGGTGTGAGCCGGTCTGGTCCGGTTTGAGCCGGTCAAAACTGGTTTGAGCCGGTCTAATACGGTCAAAATAGGTTTGAGGCGGTCAAAACCGGTTTGAGCCGGTTTGAGCCGCTCTAATCCGGTCAAAACAGGTTTGAGACGGGTTTGAGCCCGTCCGGTCCTGTTTGAGATGGTCAAAACCGGTGTGAGTCGGTCTGGTCCGGTTTGAGTCCAGTTTGAGCCAGTCAAAACAGCTTTGAGCCTGTCTGGTCCAGTCAAAACAGGTTTCAGCCAGTCTGGTCCGGCTTGAACCGGTCTGGTCCGGTTTGAGCCGGTCAAACCCGGTGTGAGCCGGTCTGGTTTCAGCCGGCCTGGTCCGGTTTGATCCGGTTTGAACCGGTCTGGTCCGGTTTGAGCCGGTCTGGTCTGGTTTAGGCCGGTGAAAACCGGTTTGAGCCACTGTAATGCGGTCAAAACAGGTTTGAGCCGGTCAAAACCTGTTTGAGCCAGTCTGGTCCGATTTGAGCCGGTCTGATCGGGTTTTAGCTGGTGAAAACCGGTTTGAGCCGCTCTAGTCCAGTTTGAGCCTGTCTGTTCTAGTTGGATCCGGTCTAATCCAGTCAAAACACGTTTGAGCCGTTCTGCTCCTGTTTGATTCCGGTTTGACCTCGGTTTGAGCCAGTCTCGCCGATCTGATGTGGTTTCAGCCGGCCAAAACCGGTTTGATCCAGCGGTTTGATCCCGTCTAATCCGGTTTGAGCCGGTCTGGTCCGTTTTCTTCCGGTTTGAGCGGGCCTGGTCCGGTTTGAGTCCAGTTTGAGCCGGTCAAAACCGGATTGAGCCGGTCTGGTCCGGTTTGAGCCGGTCTGGTCCGGTTTGTTCCGGTTACAGGTAGTCAAAACTGGTGTGAGCCAGTCTAGGCGGTCTGGTCTGCTTTGAGCCGGTCAAAACCGGTTTGATCCAGCCATTTGATCCGGTCTAATCCGGTTTGAGCCGGTATGGTCTGGTTTCATCTGGTCTAATCCAGTCAAAACAGGTTTGAACCTGTCTGGTCCGGTTTGAGCCATTCTGGTCCGGTTTCATGTGGTCTAATCGGGTCAAAACGGGTTTGAGCCGGTCTGTCCCTGTTTGATTCCGGTTTGAGCCCCTTTTGAGATGGTCTGTTCTGGACTGAAGTGGCTGAATCCGGTCAAAACTGGTTTGAGCCGGTCTGGTCCGCTTTGAGCCGGTCAAAACCGGTTTGAGCTGGTCTGGTCCAGTTTGAGCCAGTCTGGTCCTCTTTGAGCCGGACTTGTCCGGTTTGCTCCGGTTTTAGCCAGTCTGGTCCGGTTTGAGCCGGTTTGAGCCGGTCTGGTCCAGTTTGAGACGGTCTGGTTCGGTTTCATCCGGTCTAATCCGGTCAAAACAGGTTTGAGCAGGTCTGGTCCGGTTTGAGAACGGTTTGAGCACGGTTTGAGCCGGTCTGTTCCGGTTTGATCCGGTTTAATCCGGCCAAAACAGGTTTGAGCCCGTCTGGTCCGGTTTGAGCCGGTCTGGTTTGGTTTCATGCGGTCTAATCCGGTCAAATCAGGTTTGAGCGGGTCTGGTCCGGTTTGAGCCGATTTGAGCCAGTCTGGTCCGGTTTGAGATGGTCTGGTCCGGTTTCATCTGGTCTAATCCGGTCAAAATCGGTTTAAGCCTGTCTGCTCCGGTTTGACTGGTTTGAGCCGGTCTGGTTCGGTTTGCGCCGGTCAAAACTGTTTTGAGCCGGTCTGGTTTGGTTTGTTCCGGTTTGAGGCGCTCACAACCGGTTTTAGACAATCTAGCCGGTCTGGTCTGGTTTGAGCCGGTCAAAACTGGTTTGAGCCGGTCTGGTTTCAGGCGACCTGGTCCGGTTTGATCCGGTTTGAACCGGTCTGGTCCTGTTTGAGTCGGTCTGGTCTGGTTTAGGCTGGTGAAAACCGGTTTGAGCCGCTGTAATGTGGTCAAAACAGGTTTGAGCCGGTCAAATCCGGTTTCAGCCGATCTGGTCCGGTGTGAGCCGGTCTGATACAGTTTTAGCTGGTCAAAACCGGTTTGAGCCAGTCTGGTCCAGTTTGAGCCTGTCTGGTCTTGTTTGAGCCAGTGAAAACCGCTTTCATCCACTCTGGTCCGGTTTGAGCCTGTCTGTTCCGGTTTAATCCGGTCTAATCCGGTCAAAACACGTTTGAGCCAGTCTGCTCCGGTTTGAGTCCAGTTTGAGCCCAGTTTCAGTCGGTCTGGTCTGGTTTCATCTGTTCTAATCCGGTCAAAACAAGTTTCAGCCGGTCTGGTCCGGTTGGAGCCGATCAAAACCGGTTTGAGCCGGTTTAATCCGGTCCAAACAGGTTTGAGCTTGTCAAAACAGTTTTGAGAGGGTTTGGTCCGGTTTGAGCCTGTCTGCTCCGGTCTGGTGCGGTTTGAGTCCGGTTTGAGCCCGGTTTGAACCGGTCTGTTCCTGTTTGATCCGGTTTAATCTGGTCAAAACACGTTTGAGCCGGTCTGGTCCGGTTTGAGCCGGTCAGAACCGGTTTGATCAGACGTTTTGATCCGGTCTAATCCGGTTTGAGCCGGTCTGGTCCGGTTTCATCCGGTCTAATCCAGTCAAAACAGGTTTGAGCCCTTCTGCTCCGGTTTGATCCGGTTTGAGCCGGTCTGGTCCGGTTTCATCTGGTCTAATCCGGTCAAAACACGTTTGAGCAGGTATGGTCCAGTTTTAGTCCAGTTTGAGCCCGGTTTGAGCCGGTCAAAACCGGTTTGTGCTGGTGTGGACCGGTTAGAGTCGGTGTGGTCCGATTTGATCCGGTTTGAGCCTGTCTGGTCCGGTTTCATACGGTCTAATCCAGTCAAAACAGGTTTGAGCCGGTCTGCTCCGGTTTGATCCGGTTTGTGCCGGTCTGGTACGGTGTCATCTGGTTTAATCTGGTCAAATCTCGTTTGAGCAGGTCTGGTCCAGTTTGAGCCCGGTTTGATCCGGTCTGGTCCATTTTGAGCTGGTCAAAACCGGTTTGATCTGGTGGTTTGATCCGGTCTAATCCAGTTTGAGGCGGTCGGGTCCGGTTTGAGGCGGTCTGGTCCAAATTGATCCTTTCTAATACGGTCTGGTCAGGTTTGAGCCGTTCAAAACCAGTTTGAGCCGGTCTGCTCCGGTCAAAACAGGTTTGAGCCAGTTTGAACCGGTTGGATCCGGTCTCATCTGGTTTGAGCCGGTTGGATCCGGTCTAGTCCGTTTTGATCCGGTCTAATCCGGTCAAAACAGGTTTGGGCTGGTCTGATACCGTTTGAGTCCGGTTTGAGCCGGTCAAAATCGGTTTGGGCCGGTCTGGTCCGGTTTGAGCCGGTTTGATCCGGTCACAACCGGTTTGAGCCAGTCTAGCCGGTCTGGTCTGGTTTGAGCCAGTCAAAACCAGTTTGACCCAGTCTGGTCTGGTTTGAGCCGGTCTGGTCCGATTTGATCTGGTTTGAGACGGTCTGGTCCGTTTTGAGCCAGTCAAAACCGGTTTGATCTGACGTTTTGATCCGGTCTAATCCGGTTTGAGCCGGTCTGGTCCAGTTTCATCGGGTGTAATCCAGTCAAAACAGGTTTGAGCCGGTCTGCTCCGGTTTGATCCGGTTTGAGCCGGTCTGGTCCGGTTTCATCCGGTCTAATCCGGTCAAAACACGTTTGAGCAGGTCTGGTCCAGTTTGAGTTCAGTTTGAGCCCGGTTTGAGCCGGTCTGGTCTGGTTTGAGCTGGTCCAAACCGGTTTGAGCCGGTGTAATCCGCTCAAAACAGGTTGGAGCCGGTCAAAACAGGTGTGAGCCGGTTGGGTCCGGTTTGAGCGTGTCTGGTCCGGTTTGATCCGGTTTGAGCCGGTCTGGTCCGGTCAAAACCGGTTTGAGCCGGTCTAATATGGTCAAAATAGGTTTGAGGCGGTCAAAACCGGTTTGAGCCTATCTGATCCGGTTTGTGCAGGTGTGGACCGCTTAGAGCCGATCTGTTCCGATTTGATCCGGTTTGAGCCAGTCTGGTCCGTTTTGAGCCGTTCAAAACCGACTTGAGCCAGTCTGATCCGGTTTGAGCAACTGAGGACCGGTTAGAGCCAGTCTGGTCCGATTTGATCCGGTTTGAGCCTCTCTGGTCCGGGTTGATTCAGTTTGAGCCGGTCTGGTCCGGTTTGAGACGGTCAAAATCGGTTTGAGCCGGTCTAATACCGTCAAAATAGGTTTGAGGCGGTCAAAACCGGTTTGAGCCGGTTTTAGCCGCTCTATACCGCTCTAAACAGGTTCGAGACCGGTTTGAGACGGTCTGGTCCGGTTTGAGGCAGTCAAAACCGGTTTGAGCCGGTCTGATCTGGTTTGAGCCGGTGTGGTCTGGTGAAATCCGGTTTGATCCGGTCTGGTCCGATTTGAGCCGGTAAAAACCGATTTGTTCCGGCAGTTTGATTCGGGCTAATCCGGTTTGAGCCGGTCTGGTCCGCTTTGAGTCCGGTTTGTGGCCGTTTGAGATGGTCTGTTCCGGTTGGATCCGGTTTAATCCGGTCAAAACAGGTTTGAGCCCGTGTGGTCCGCTTTGAGCTGGTCTGGTCTGGTTTCATCCAGTCTAATCCGGTCAAAACAGGTTTGAGGCGGTCTGGTCCGGTTTGATTCTGGTTGGAGCCCGGTTTAAGCCTGTCTGGTCCGTTTTGATCCGGTTTGAGCCAGTCTGGTCCGTTTTCCTCCGGTTTGAGCGGTTCTGGTCCGTTTCGAGTCCAGTTTGAGCCGGTCAAACCCACTTTCAGCCGGTCTGGTCCAGTCAAAACAGGTTTGAGCCGGTCTGGTCCAGTTTGAACTGGTCTGGTCCAGTTTGAGCCGGTCAAAACCGGTTTGAGTCGGTCTGGTCCGGTTTGAACCGTTTTGAGCTGGTCTGGTCCGGTTTAAGCCGGTGAAAACCGGTTTGACCCGGTCTGGTCCGGCCAAAACAGATTTGAGCCGGTCTGGTCCGGTTTGATGCGGTCTGGTCCGGTTTGAGCCTGTCTGGTTCGGTTTGATCTGGTTTGATCCAGTCGGGTCCGGTTTGAGCCGGTCAAAACAGGTTTGAGCCGGTCAAAACAGGTTCGAGCCGGTCTGGTCCTGTTTGTGTCCAGTTTGGTCCGGTTTGAGGCGCTCTGGTCCGGTTTGAACCAGTTTGAGCTGGTCAAAAGAGGTTTGAGCCATTCTGGTACGGTTAGAGCGAGTCTGGTCCCGCTTTGACCCGGTATGAGCCGTTCTTGTCCGGTTTGACCCGGTATGAGCCGTTCTGCTCTGGTTTGAGCCGGTCAAAACCGGTTTGAGCCGGTCTGTACTGGTTTAATCCGGTCTGAGCCGGTCTGGTCCGGTTTGAGCTGGTCAAAACCGGTTTCAGCAGGTCTAGTCCGGTTTGATCCGGTCTAATCCAGTCAAAACACGTTTCAGCCGGCCTGGTCCGGTTTGATTCGTTCAAAACCGTTTTGAGCCGGTGAAAACAGGTTTGAGCTGCTGTAATGCGGTCAAAACAGGTTTGAGCCGGTCTGGTCCGGTTTGAGCCGGTCAAAATCGGTTTGAGCCGGTGTAATCCGGTCAAAACAGGTTTGAGTGGGTTAAAAGAGTTTTGAGCCGGTTTGGTCCGCTTTGAGCCTGTCTGGTCCGGTTTGATCGGCTTTGATCCGGTCGGGTCCGGTTTGAGCCGGTCAACACAGGTTTGAGCCTGTCAAAACCGGTGTGAGTCGGTCTGGTCCGGTTTGTTCCGGTTTGAGCTGGTCACAATTGGTTTTAGCGGGTGTAATCCGGTCAAAACAGGTTTGAGCCGGTTTGGTCCGATTTGAGCCTTTCTGGTCCGGTTTGATCCGGTTTGAGCCAGCCTGTTCCGGTTTGAGCCGGTTAAAACCGGTTTGAGCCGGTCTAATAGAGTCAAAACAGGATTGAGCCAGTCAAAACCCGTTTGAGCCGATTTGAGACGGTCTAATACGGTCAAATCAGGTTTGAGACGGGTTTGAGCCGGTCCGGTCCTGTTTGAGATGGTCAAAACCGGTGTGAGTCGGTCTGGTCCGGTTTGTTCTGGTTTGAGCTGGTCACAATCGGTTTTAGCGGGTGTAATCCGGTCAAACAGGTTTGAGCCGGTTTGGTCCGGTTTGAGCCTTTCTGGTCCGGTTTGATCCAGTTTGAGCCAACCTGGTCCGGTTTGAGCCGGTTAAAACCGGTTTGAGCCGGTCTAATACAGTCAAAACAGGATTGAGCCTGTCAAAACGGATTTGAGCCAATTTGAGACGGTCTAATATGGTCAAATCAGGTTTGAGACGGGTTTGAGCCGGTCCGGTCCTGTTTGAGACGGTCAAAACCGGTTTAAGCCGTTCTGATCCGGTTTGAGCCGGTTTGAGCCGTTGTGGACCGGTTAGAGCCGGTCTTGTCCGGATTGAGACGGTCTGGTCCGGTTTGTTCCGGTTTCAGCCGGTTAAAACCGGTTTGAGCCGATGTAATAAGGTCAAAACAGGTTTGAGCCAATCAAAACAGGTTTGAGCCGGTTTGGTCCGGTTTGACTATGTCTGGTTCGGTTTGATCCGCTTTGAGTCGGTCTGGTCCGGTTTGAGCCTGTCAAAACGGGTTTGAGCCGGTCTAATACGGTCAAAACAGGTTTGAGGCAGTCAAAACCGGATTGAGCCAGTTTCAGCTGCTCTAATCCAGTCAAAACAGATTCGAGACCGGTTTGACTAAGTCTGGTGCGGTTTGAGCTGATCAAAACCGGCTTGAGCCAGTCTGATCTGGTTTGAGTCGGTGTGGACCGGTTTTTGCCTGTCTCTTCCGATTTGACCCAGTTGAGCCGGTCTGGTCCGTTTTGTACCGGTCAAAACCGGTTTGATACAGCTGTTTGATCCGGTCTAATCTGATTTGAACCGGTCTGGTCCGGTTTCGTCCGGTCTAATCCAGTCAAAACAGGTTGAGCCGGTGTGCTCCGGTTTGATCCAGTTTGAGCCGGTCTGGTCCGGTTTTATCTGGTCTAATCCGGTCAAAACACGTTTTAGCAGGTCTGGTCCAGTTTGAGTCCAGTTTGAGCCCGGTTTGAGACGGTCTTGTCTGGTTTAAGACGTTCAAAACCGGTTTGAGCCGGTGTAATCCGGTCAAAACAGGTTTGAGCCGGTAAAACAGGTTTTAGCTGGTTTGGTCCGGTTTGAGCCTGTCTGGTCCGGTTTGATCCGGTTTGAGCCGGTCTGGTACGGTTTGAGCCGGTCAAAACCGGTATGAGCCGGTATAATACGGACAAAATAGGTTTGAGGAGTTCAAAACCAGTTTGAGCCGGTTTGAGCCGCTCTAATCCGGTCAAAACAGGTTCGAGACCGGTTTGAGACATCTGGTCCGGTTGGAGCCAGTCAAAACCGGTTTGAGCCGGTCTGATCCGGTTTGAGCCGGTGTGGAACCGGTGAAAACCTGTTTGATCCGGTCGGGTACGATTTGAGCCGGTAAAAATCGATTTGATCCGGCGGTTTGATCCGGTCTAATCCGGTTTCAGCCGGTCTGGTTCGGTTTCATCCGGTCTAATCTGGTCAAAACAGGTTTGAGCCGGTCTGGTCTGGTTTGAGCCTGTCTGGTCCTGTTTGAGCCGATCTTGTCCGGTTTGATCCGGTTTTCGCTGGTCTGATCCGGTTTCAGCCGGTTTTAGCCAGTCTGGTCTGGTTTGAGAAGTTCTGATACGGTTTCATCCGGTCTAATCCGGTCAAAACCGGTTTTAGCCGGTCTGGTCCGGTTTGAGTCTGGTTTGAGCCCGGATTGTGCCGGTCTGCTCCGGTTTGAGGCGGTCTAGACCGATTTGAGGCGGTCAAAACCTGTTTGAGCCAGTGTAATCAGGTCAAAACAGGTTTGAGCCAGTCAAAACCAGTTTGAACCGGTTTGTTCCGGTTTGATCCTGTCTGTTCCGGTTTTATCCGGTTTGAGCCCGTCTGGTCTGGTTTGAGCCGGTCAAAACAGATTTGATCTGGTGGTTTGATCCCGTCTAATCCGGTTTGAGCCGGTCTGGTCCGTTTTCATCCGGTTTGAGCGGGTCTGGTCCGGTTTGAGTCCAGTTTGAGCCGGTCAAAACCGCTTTGAGCCGGTCTGGTCCAGTCAAACCAGGTTTGAGCCGGTCTGGTCCGGTTTGAGTCCGGTTTGAGGCGGTTTGAGATGGTCTGTTCTGGTTTGATCCGGTTTAATCTGGTCAAAACAGGTTTGAGCCCGTCTGGTCCGTTTTGAGCCGGTCTGGTCTGGTTTCATCCAGACTAATCCGGTCAAAACCGGTTTGAGGCGGTCTGGTCCGGTTTGATTCCGGTTGGAGCCCGATTTGAACCTGTCTGGTCCGTTTTGATTCGGTTTGAGCCCGTCTGGTCCGTTTTCCTCCGGTTTGAGCGGTTCTGGTCCGTTTCGAGTCCAGTTTGAGCCGGTCAAACCCGCTTTCAGCCAGTCTGGTCCAGTCAAAACAGGTTTGAGCCGGTCTGGTCCAGTTTGTACCGGTCTGGTCCGGTTTTATCCGGTCAAAACCGGTTTGAGTCGGTCTGGTCCGGTTTGAACCGTTTTGAGCTGGTCTGGTCCGGTTTGATGCAGTCTGGTCCGGTTTGAGCTGGTCAAAACCGGTTTGAGCGGGTCTGGTCCGGTTTGATCCATTCTAATCCGGTCAAAACACGTTTGAGCCGGCCTGGTCCGGTTTGATCCGTTCAAAACCGGTTTGAGTCGGTGAAAACAGGTTTGAGCCGCTGTAATGCAGTCAAAACAGGTTTGAGCCGGTCTGGTCCAGTTTGAGCCGGTCAAAACCGGTTTGAGCCGGTGTAATCCGGTCAAAAAAGGTTTGAGTGTGTTAAAAGAATTTTGAGCCAGTTTGGTCTGCTTTGAGCCTGTCTGGTCCGGTTTGATCGGCTTTGATCCGGTCGGGTCCAGATTGAGCCGGTCAAAACAGGTTTGAGCCTGTCAAAACCGGTGTGAGCCGGTCTGGTCCGGTTTGAGCCTGTCTGGTCCGGTTTGATCCGGTTTGTGCCAGCCTGGTCCGGTTTGAGCCGGTTAAAACCTGTTTGAGCCGGTCTAATACAATCAAAACAGGTTTGAGACAGTCAAAACCGATTTGAGCCGGTTTGAGACGGTCTAATCAGGTCAAAACAGGTTTGAGACGTGTTTGAGCCAGTCTGGTCCTGTTTGAGACTGTCAAAAGTGGTTTAAGCCGTTCTGATCCGGTTTGAGCCGATTTGAGCCGGTGTGGACCGGTTAGAGCCGGTCTTGTCCGGATTGAGACGGTCTGGTACGGTTTGTTCCGGTTTCAGCCGGTCAAAATCGGTTTGAGCCGGTGTAATCCGGTCAAAACAGGTTTGAGCCGGTCAAAACAGGTTTGAGCCGGTTTGGTCCGGTTTGAGCCTGTCTGGTTCGGTTTGATCCGCTTTGAGCCGGTCTGGTCCGGTTTGAGCCGGTCAAAACGGTTTTGAGTCGGTGTAATACGGTCAAAACAGGTTTGAGGCGGTCAAAACCGGATTGAGATGGTTTGAGCCGCTCTAATCCGGTCAAAAGAGGTTCGAGACCGGTTTGAGCCGGTCTGGTCTGGTTTGAGCCTGTCTGTTCCCCTTTGATCCGGTCTAATCTGGTCAAAACACGTTTGAGCCTGTTTGGTCCAGTTTGAGTCCTGTTTGAGCCCCGTTTGAGCTTGTCTCATCCGGTTTCATCTGGTCTAACCCGGTCAAAACACGTTTCAGCCGCTGTGGTCTGGTTTGAGCCAGTCAAAATCGGTTTCAGCTGGTGTAATCCGGTCAAAACCGGTTTAAGCCGGTCTGGTCCGGTTTGTCCGGTTTGAGCCGGTCTGGTTCAGTTTGCACCGGTCAAACCATTTTGATCCGGTCTGGTTCAGTTTGTTCTGGTTTGAGGCGCTCACAATCGGTTTTAGGCAATCTAGCTGGTCTGGTCTGGTTTGAGCCGGTCAAAACCGGTTTGAGCCAGTCTGGTTTCAGCCGGCCTAGTCCGGTTTGATCCTGTTTCAGCCGGTCTGGTCCGGTTTGAGCTGGTCTGGTCTGGTTTAGCCCGGTGAAAACCGGTTTGAGCCGCTGTAATGTGGTCAAAACAGGTTTCAGACGGTCAAAACCGGTTTGAGCTGGTCTGGTCCGGTTTGAGCCGGTCTGTTCCGGTTTTAGCAGGTGAAAACCGGTTTGAGCCGGTCTGGTCCGGTTTGAGCCTGTCTGGTCTGGTTTGAGCCAGTGAAAACCGGTTTGAGCCGCTCTGGTCCGATTTGAGCCTGTCTGTTCCGGTTTGATCCGGTCTAATCCGGTCAAAACACGTTTGAGCCGGTCTGCTCCTGTTTCAGTCCGGTTTGAGCCCGGTGTGAGACCGTCTGGTCTGGTTTCATCCGTTCTAATCCGGTCAAAACAGGTTTCAGCCGGTCTGGTCCGGTTGGAGCCGATCAAAATCTGTTTCAGCCGGTCTAATCCGGTCAAAACAGGTTTGAGCTTGTCAAAACAGTTTTGAGGCGGTTTGGTCCGGTTTGAGCCTGTCTGGTCCAGTCTGGTGCGGTTTGAGTCCGGTTTGAGCCAGGTTTGAGCCAGTCTCTTCCTGTTTGATCCAGTTTGAGCCGGTCTGGTCCGGTTTGAGCTGGTCAAAACCGGTGTGAGCCGGTCTAATACGGTCAAAATAGGTTTGAGGCGGTCAAAATCGGTTTGAGCCGGTTTGAGGCGCTCTAATCCGGTAAAAACAAGTTCGAGACCGGTTTCAGAAGGTCTGGTCCGTTTTGACGCAGTCAAAACCGGTTTGAGCCGGTCTGATCCGGTGTGGACCGGTGAAAACCGGTTTGATCCCGTCTGGTCCGACTTGAGCCGGTAAAAACCGATTTGAACCAGCGGTTTGATCCGGTCTAATCCGGTTTGAGCCGGTCTGGTTCATTTTCACCCGGACTAATCTGGTCAAAACATGTTTGAGTCAGTCTGGTCTGGTTTGAGCCTGTCTGGTCCTCTTTGAGCCGGTCTTGTCCGGTTTGATCCGGTATTCGCCGGTCTTGTCCGGTTTCATCCGGTCTAATCAAGTCAAAACAGGTTTGAGCCGGTCTGGTAACATTTCATCCGGTCTAATCTGGTTAAAAGAATTTTGACCCGATCTGGTCCGGTTTTAGTGCGGTTTCAGCCCGGTTTGAGCCAGTCTGGTCCTGTTTGAGGCTGTCTGGTCCGGTTTGAGCCAGTCAAAACCGGTTTGAGCAGGTGTAATCCGGTCAAAACAGGCTTGAGCCGGTCAAAACCGGTTTGAGCCGGTCTGGTCCGGTTTTAACCGGTGTGATCCGGTTTGAGCCGGTCAAAACCGGTTTGAGCCGGTCTGGTCCGGTTTGACCTGTCTGTTGTGGTTTGAGCCGGTGAAAATCGGTTTGAGCCGCTCTGGTCCTGTTTGAGCCTGTCTGGTCCGGTTTGAGCCGGTCAAAACCGGTTTGAGCCGGTCTAATACGGTTAAAACAGATTTGAGGCGGTCAAAACCGGATTGAGCCAGTTCGTGCCGCTCTAATCCCGTCAAAACAGGTTCGAGACCGGTTTGAGACGGTCTGGTCCGGTTTGAGCCAGTCAAATCCCATTTGAGCCTTTCTCATCCAGTTTGAGCCGGTGTGGAGCGGTGAAAACCGGTTTGATCCGGTCTGGTCCGATTTGAGCCGGTAAAAACCGATTTGATCCGGCGGTTTGATCCGGTCTAATCCGGTTTCAGCCGGTCTGGTTCGGTTTTATCTGGTCTAATCCGGTCAAAACAGGTTTGAGCCGGTCTGGTCTGGTTTGAGCCTGTCTGGTCCTCTTTGAGAAGGTTGTCCGGTTTGATCTGGTTTTCGCTGGTCTGGTCCGGTTTTATTCGGTTTGAGCCGGTCTGGTCCGTTTTGAGACGGTCAAAACCGTTTTGAGCCGGTCTAATACGGTCAAAAGAGGTTTGAGGCGGTCAAAACCGGTTTGAGCCGGTTTTCGCCGCTCTATACCGCTCTAAACTGGTTCGAGACTGGTTTGAGACGGTCTGGTCCGGTTTGAGGCAGTCAAAACCGGTTTGAGCCGGTCTGATCCGGTTTGAGCTGGTGTGGACTGGTGAAAACCGATTTGATCCGGTCTGGCACGATTTGAGCCGGTAAAAACCGATTTGTTCCGGCAGTTTGATCCGTGCTAATCCGGTTTGAGCCGGTCTGGTTCGGTTTCATCTGGTCTAATCCGGTCAAAACAGGTTTAAGCCGGTCTGGTCCGGTTTGAGCCTGTCTGGTCCTGTTTGAGCCGGTCTTGTCCGGTTCGATCTGGTTTTCGCCGGTCTGATCCGGTTTGAGCTGGTTTGAGACAGTCTCGTCCGGTTTGAGATGGTCTGGTACCGTTTCATCTGGTCTAATCCGCTTAAAACTGGTTTGACCCAGTCTGGTCCTGTTTGAGTCCGGTTTGAGCCCAGTTTGAGCCAGTCTGGTCCGGTTTGAGGGTGTCTGGTCCGGTTTGAGCCAGTCAAAACCGGTTTGAGCTGGAGTAATCTGGTCAAAACAGGTTTGAGCCGGTCAAAACCGGTTTGAGCCGGTCTGGTCCGGTTTTAGCCGGTCTGATCCGGTTTGAGCCGGTCAAAACCGGTTTGAGCCGGTCTGGTCCGGTTTGATCCTGTCTGTTGTGGTTTGAGCCGGTGAAAACCGGTTTGAGCCGCTCTGGTCCGGTTTGAGCCTGTCTGTTCCGGTTTGATCCGGTCTAATCCGGTGAAAACCCGTTTGAGCCTGTTTGGTCCAGTTTGATTCCTGTTTGAGCTCGGTTTGAGTCGGTCTCATCCAGTTTCCTCCGGTCTCATCCAGTCAAAACACGTTTGAGCCTGTGTGGTCCGGTTTGAGCCGGTCAAAATCGGTTTCAGCCGATGTAATCCGGTCAAAATAGGTTTGAGCCGGTCAAAAGAGGTTTGAGCCGGTTTGGTTCGGTTTGATGCGGTCTGGTCCGGTTTGAGCTGGTCAAAACCAGTTTGAGCCGGCCTGGTCCGGTTTGAGCCGTTGAAAACCGGTTTGAGCCGGTGAAAACAGGTTTGAGCCGCTGTAATGCGGTCAAAACAGGTTTGAGCCGGTGTGGTCCGGTTTGAGCCGGTAAAAATCGATTTACTCTGGCGGTTTGATCCAGTCTCATCCGGTTTGAGCCTGTCTGGTTCGGTTTCATCCGGTCTAATACGGTCAAAACAGGTTTGAGATGGTCAAAACCGGATTGAGCCGGTTTGAGCCGCTCTAATCCGGTCAAAACAGGTTCGAGACTGGTTGAGTCAGACTCGTCTGGTTTGAGCCGGTCAAAACCGGCTTGAGCCAGTCTGATCCGGTTTGAGCCGGTGTGGACCGGTTAGAGCTGGTCTGGTCCGATTTGATCCAGTTTGAGCCGGTCTGATCCGGTTTGAGCCGGTGTAGACTGGTGAAAACCGGTTTGATCCGGTCTGGTCCGATTTGAGCCGGTAAAAATTGATTTGATCCGGCGATTTGATCCGGTCTCATCCGGTTTGAGCCTGTCTGGTTTGGTTTCATCTGGTCTAATCCGGTCAAAACAGGTTTGAGACGGTCTGGTCCGGTTTGAGCCTGTCTGGTCCTGTTTGAGCCTGTCCTGTCCGGTTTGATCCAGTTTTCGCCAGTCTGGTCTGGTTTGAGTTGGTTTGAGCCAGTCTGGTCCGGCTTAGACGGTCTGGTACCGTTTCATCCGGTCTAATCCGGTTAAAACAGGTTTGACCTGGTCTGGTCCGGTTTGAGTCCGATTAGAGCCTGGTTTGAGCCGGTCTTGTCCGGTTTGAGGCTGTCTGGTACTGTTTGAGCCGGTCAAAACCGGTTTGAGCTGGTGTAATCCTGTCAAAACAGGTTTGAGCCGGTCAAAACCGTTTGAGCCGGTCTGGTCCGGTTTTAGACGGTCTGATCTGGTTTCAGCCGGTGTGGACCGGTTAGAGCCGGTGTGGTCCGATTTGATCCGGTTTGAGCCAGTCTGGTCCGTTTTGAGCTGGGTAAAACCGGTTCAATCCAGTCTAATCCGGTTTGAGCAGCTCTGGTCCGGTTTCATCCAGTCTAATCCAGTCAAAACAGATTTGAGCCGGTCTGCTCCGGTTTGATCCGGTTTGAGCCAGTCTGGTCCGGTTTCATCTGGTCTAATCCGGTCAAAACACGTTTGAGCAGGTCTGCTCCAGTTTGAGTCCAGTTTGAGCCCGGTTTGAGCCGGTCTGTTCCGGTTTGAGCCAGTCAAAACCGGTTAGAGCCGGTGTAATCCGGTCGAAACAGGTTTGAGCCAGTCAAAACAGGTTTGAGCCGTTTTGGTCCGGTTTGAGCCTGTCTAGTCCGGTTTTATCCAGTTTGAGCCGGTCTGGTCCTGTTTGAGTTGGTCAAAACCGGTTTGAGCCAGTCTAATACGGTCAAAATAGGATTGAGGCGGTCAATATCGGTTCGAGCCGGTTTGAGCCCCTCTAATCCGGTCAAAACAGGTTCGAGACTGGTTTGAGACGGTCTGGTCCGTTTTGAGGCAGTCAAAACCGGTTTGCGTCGGTCTGATCCGGTTTGATCCGGTGTGGACCGGTTAAAACCGGTTTGATACGGTCTGGTCCGATTTGAGCCGGTAAAAACCGATTTGATCCAGCGGTTTGATCCGGTCTAATCCGGTCTGGGCCGGTCTGGTTCGGTTTAATCCGATCTAATCCGGTCAAAACAGGTTTGATCCGGTCTGGTCTGGTTTGAGCCTGTCTGGTCCTCTTTGAGCCGGTCATGTCCGGTTTGATCCGGTTTTCGCTGGTCTGGTCCGGTTTCATCCAGTCTAATCCAGTCATAAAAGGTTTGAGCCGGTCTGGTACCATTTCATCCGGTCTAATCCGGTTAAAACAGGTTTGACCCGATGTGGTCCGGTTTGAGTCTGGTTTGAGCCCGGTTTGAGCCGATGTGGTCCTGTTTGAGGCTGTCTGGTCCGGTTTGAGCCACTCACAACCGGTTTGAGCTGGTGTAATCCGGTCAAAACAGGTTTGAGCCAGTTAAAACCGGTTTGAGCCGGTCTGATCCGTTTTTAACCGGTGTGATCCGGTTTGAGCCGGTCAAAACCGGTTTGAGCCGCTCTGGTCTGCTTTGAGCCTGTCTGGTCCGGTTTGAGCCGGTCAAAACCGGTTTAAGCCAGTCTAATACGGTCAAAACAGGTTTGAGGCGGTCAAAACCGGATTGAGCCCCTTTGTGCCACTCTAATCCGGTCAAAACAGGTTCGAGACCGGTTTGTGCTGGTCTGGTCCGGTTTGAGGCGGTCAAAACCGGCTTGAGCCAGTCTGATCCGCTTTGAGCTGGTGTGGACCGGTTAGAGCCGGTCTGGTCCGATTTGATCCGGTTTGAGCCGGTCTGGTCTGTTTTGAGCCGGTCAAAAACGGTTTCAGCCGGACTGGTCTGGTTTGTGTCTGTCTGTTGCGGTTTGAGCTGGTGAAAACCGGTTTGAGCCGCTCTGTTCCGGTTTGAGCCTGTCTCTTCCGGTTTGTCCCAGTCTAATCCGGTCAAAACACGTTTGAGCCTGTTTGGTCCAGTTTGAGTCCTGTTTGAGCCCGGTTTGAGCGGGTCTCATCCGGTTTCATCCGGTCTAATCCGATCAAAACACGTTTGAGCCAGTGTGGTCTGTTTTGAGCAGGTCAAAATCGGTTTCAGCCAGTGTAATCCGGTCAAAACAGGTTTGAGCCGGTCAAAACAGGTTTGAGCCGATTTGGTCCGGTTTGAGCCTTTCTGGTCCGGTTTTAACCGGTTTGAACCGGTGAAAACCGGTTTGAGCCTGTCTAATACGGTCAAAATAGGTTTGAGGCGGTCAAAACCGGTTTGAGCCTGTTTGAGCCGCTCTATTCCGGTCAAAACAGGTTCGAGACCGGTTTGCTCCGGTCTGGTTCGGTTTGAGCCGGTCAAAACCGGCTTGAGCCAGTCTGATCCGGTTTGAGCCGGTGTGGACCGGTTAGAGCCGGTCTGGACCGATTTGATCCGGTTTGAGGCGGTCTGGTCCGTTTTGAGCCGGTCAAAACAGGTTTGATCTGGCGGTTTGATACGGTCTAATCCGGTTTGAGCCTGTCTGGTCCTGTTTCATCCGGTCTAATCCCGTCAAAACAGGTTTGAGCCGGTCTGGTCCAATTTGAGTCCAGTTTGAGCCCGGTTTGAGCCGGTCTGATCCTGTTTGAGCCAGTCAAAACCGTTTTGAGCCGGTGTAATCCGGTCGAAACAGGTTTGAGCCAGTCAAAACAGGTGTGAGCCGGTTTGGTCCGGTTTGAGCCTGTCTGGTCCGGTTTGATCTGGTTTGAGCTGGTCTGGTCCGGTTTGAGCCGGTCAAAACCGGTTTGAGCCGGTCTAATATCGTCAAAATAGGTTTGAGGCGGTCAAAATCGGTTTTAGCCGGTTTGAGCCCCTCTAATCCGGTCAAAACAGGTTGGAGACCGGTTTGAGACAGTCTGGTCCGGTTTGAGGCAGTCAAAACAGGTTTGAGCCAGTCTGATCCGGTTTGAGCCGGTGTGGACCGGTGAAAACCGGTTTGATCCGGTCTGGTACGATTTGACCCGGTAAAAACCGATTTGAACCGGCATTTTGATCCGGTCTAATCCGGTTTGAGCCGGTCTGGTTCGTTTTCATCCTGTCTTATCCGGTCAAAACAGGTTTGAGCTGGTCTGGTCTGGTTTGAGCCTGTCTGGTCCTCTTTGAGCAAGTCAAAACCGTTTTGAGCTGGTGTAATCCGGTCAAAACAGGCTTGAGCCGGTCAAAACCGGTTTGAGCCGGTCTTGTCCGGTTTTAACCGGTGTGATCCTGTTTGAGCCAGTCAAAACCGGTTTGAGCCGGTCTGGTCCGGTTTGAGCCTGTCTGGTCCGGTTTCAGCCGGTCATAACCGGTTTGAGCCGGTCTAATACGATCAAAACAGGTTTGAGGCCCTCAAAACCGGATTGACCCGGTTTGTGCCGCTCTAACCCGGTCCAAACAGGTTCTAGACCGATTTGTGCAGGTCTGGTCCGGTTTGAGCTGGTATGGACCGGTTAGAACCGGTCTGGTCTGATTTGATCCGGTTTGAGCCGGTCTGGTCCGTTTTGAGCTGGTCAAAAACTGTTTCAGCCGGTCTGGTCCGGTTTGAGCCTGTCAGTTGCAGTTTGAGCCGGTGAAAACCGGTTTGAGCCGATCTGGTCCGGTTTGAGCAAGTCTGTTCCGGTTTGATCCGGTCTAATCTGGTCAAAACAGGATTGAGCCTGTTTGGTCCAGTTTGAGTCTGGTTTGAGCCCGGTTTGAGCCGGTCTCATCTGGTTTCATCCGCTCTAATCTGGTCAAAACACGTTTGAGCCAGTGTGGTCCGTTTTGAGCCGGTCAAAATCGGTTTCAGCCGGTGTAATCCGGTCAAAACAGGTTTGAGCCGGTCAAAACAGGTTTGAGCTGGTTTGGTCCGGTTTGAGCCTGTCTGTTCCGGTTTCATCCGGTCTAATCCGGTCACAACACGTTTGAGTCTGTTTGGTTCAGTTTGAGTCCTGTTTGAGCCCGGTTTGAGCCGGTCTCATCCGGTTTCATCTGGTCTAAACCGGTGAAAACACGTTTGAGCCTGTGTGGTCCATTTTGAACCGGTCAAAATCGGTTTCAGCTGGTGTAATCCGGTCAAAACATGTTTGAGCTGGTCAAAAGAGGTTTGAGCCGGTTTGGTCCGCTTTGAGCCTGTCAGGTCCGCTTTGATCCGGTTTAAGCCGGCCTGGTCCGGTTTGAGACGGTCAAAAGCTGTTTGAGCCAGTCTAATACTGACAAAACAGCTTTGAGCCGGTCAAAACCGGTTTGAGCCGGTTTGAGTCGGTCTAATCCGGTCAAAACAGGTTTGAGACGGGTTTGAGCCGGTCCGTTCCAGTTTGAGATGGTCAAAACCGGTTTGAGCCGGTCAGGTCCGGTTTGAGTCCAGTTTGAGCCAGTCAAAACAGCTTTGAGACTGTCTGGTCCAGTCAAAACAGGTTTCAGCCGGTCTGGTCCAGTTTGAACCGGTCTGGTCCAGTTTGAGCTGGTCAAAACCGGTGTGAGCCGGTCTGGTCCGGTTTGTTCCGGTTTGAGCCGGTCACAACCGGTTTTAGCATTTGTAATCCGGTTAAAACAGGTTTGAGCCGGTCTGGTCCGGTTTCATGCGGTTTGAGCCGGCCTGGTCCGGTTTGAGCCAGATAAAACTGGTTTGAGGCGGTCTAATACAGTCAAAACCGGTTTGAGCCGGTTTGAGACGGTCTAATCCGGTAAAAACACGTTTGAGCCGGGTTTGAGCCGGTCCGGTCCTGTTTGAGACGGTCAAAACTGGTTTAAGCCACTCTGCTCCGGTTTCAGCCAGATTGAGCCGGTGTGGACAGGTTAGAGCTGGTCTTGTTCGGAGTGAGACAGTCTGGTCTGGTTTGTTCTGGTTTCAGCAGGTCAAAACCGGTTTGAGCCGTTTTAATCCGGGCAAAACAGGTTTGAGCCGGTCAAAACACGTTTTCAGCTGGTTTGGTCCGGTTTGATCCAGTTTGAGCCGGTCTGGTACCGTTTCATCCAGTCTAATCCGGTTACAACAGGTTTGACCCGGTCTGGTCTGGTTTGAGTCCGGTTTTAGCCCGGTTTGAGCCAGTCTGGTCCTGTTTGAGGCTGTCTGGTCTGGTTTGAGCCAGTCAAAACCGGTTTGAGCTGGTGTAATCTGGTCAATACAGGCTTGAGCCTGTCAAAACCGGTTTGAGCCGGTTTGATCCGGTTTTAGCCGGTCTGATCCGGTTTAAGGCAGTCAAAATCGGTTTGAGCCGGTCTGGTCCGGTTTGAGCCTGTCTGTTGCGGTTTGAGCCGATGAAAACCAGTTTGAGCCTCTCTGGTCCGGTTTGAGCCCGTCTGTTCCGGTTTGATCCGGTGTAATCCGGTCAAAACACGTTTGAGCCTGTTTGGTCCAGTTTGAGTCCTGTTTGAGCCCGGTTTGAGCCAGTCTCATCCGGTTTCATTCGGTCCAATCCGGTCAAAACAAGTTTGAGCTGGTGTGGTCCGGTTTGAGACGGTCAAAATCGGTTTCAGCTGGTGCTATCCGGTCAAAACAGGTTTGAGCTGGTCAAAACAGGTTTGAGCCGGTTTGGTCCGGTTTGAGCCTGTCTGGTCCGGTTTGAGCCGGATAAAACCGGTTTTAGCCAGTCTAATATGGACAAAACTGCTTTGAGCCGGTCAAAACCGGTTTGAACCGGTTTGAGCCGGTCTAATCCAGTCAAAACAGGTTTGAGACGGGTGTGACCGGGCCGGTCCTGTTTGAGATGGTCAAAACCGGTTTCAGCCGGTCTGGTCCGGTTTGAGTCCAGTTTGAGCCGGTCAAAACAGCTTTGAGCCTGTGTGGTCCAGCCAAAACAGGTTTCAGCCGGTCTGGTCTGGTTTGAACCCTTCTGGTCCGGTTTGAGTCGGTTAAAACCCGTGTAAGCCGGTCTGGTCCGGTTTGTTCCGGTTTGAGCCAGTCACAACCGGTTTTAGCATGTGTAATCCGGTCAAAACAGCTTTGAGCCGGTTTGGTCCGGTATAATCCGGTCTGGTCCGGTTTGATGCGGTTTGAGCCTGCCTGTTCCGGTTTGAGCCGGTTAAAACCTGTTTGAGGTGGTCTAATACAGTCAAAACAGGTTTGAGCCTGTCAAAACCGGTTTGAGCCGGTTGAGCCAGTCCGGTCCTGTTTGAGATGGTCAAAACCGGTTTAAGCCGTTCTGAACCGGTTTGAGCCAGTTTGAGCCGGTGTCGACCGGTTAGAGCCGGTCTTGTCCGGATTGAGACGGTCTGGTCCGGTTTGTTCCAGTTTCAGCCGGTCAAAATCGGTTTGAGCTGGTGTAATCCGGTCAAAACAGGTTTGAGCCGGTGAAAACAGGTTTGAGCCGGTTTGGTCCGGTTTGAGCCTGTCTGGTCCAGTTTCATCCGGTGTGAGCTGGCCTGGTCCGTTTTGAGCCGGTCAAAACCGGTTTGAGCCAGTCTAATATGGACAAAACTGCTTTGAGCCGGTCAAAACCGGTTTGAGCTGGTTTGAGCTGGTCTAATCCGGTCAAAACAGGTTTGAGACGGGTTTGAGCCGATCCGGTCCTGTTTGAGACGGTCAAAACCGGATTAAGCTGGTCTCATCCGGTTTGAGCCGGTTTGAGCCGGTGTGGACCGGTTAGAGCCGGTCTTGTCCGTATTGAGACGGTCTGGTCCGGTTTGTTCCGGTTTCAGACGGTCAAAAGTGGTTTGAGCCGGTGTAATCCAGTCAAAACTGGTTTGAGCCGGTGAAAACAGTTTTGAGCCGATTTGTTCCAGTTTGAGCCTGTCAGGTCCGGTTTGATCCGCTTTGAGCCGGTCTGGTCCGGTTTGAGCCAGTCAAAACCGGTTTGAGACGGTCTAATACGGTCAAAACAGGTTTGAGGCGGTCAAAACCGGATTGATCCAGTCTGATCTGGTTTTTGCCGGTGTGGACCGGTTAGAGCCAGTGTGGTCCGATTTGATCCAGTTTGAGCCGATCTGGTCCGATTTCATACGGTCTAATCCAATCAAACCAGGGTTGAGCCGGTCTGCTCCGGTTTAATCCGGTTTGAGCCGGTCTGGTCCGGTTTCATCCGGTTTAATTGGTCAAATCTCGTTTGAGCAAGTCTGGTCCAGTTTGAGTCCAGTTTGAGCCCGGTTTGAGCCGGTCTGGTCCGTTTTGTGCCGGTCAAAACCGGTTTGATCTGGCGGTTTGATCCGGTCTAAACTGGTTTGAGCCGGTCGGGTCCGGTTTGAGCCGGTCTGGTCCAAATTGATCCTTTCTAATCCGGTCTGGTCAGGTTTGAGCCGTTCAAAACCAGTTTGAGCCGGTCTGCTCCGGTCAAAACAGGTTTGAGCCAGTTTGAACCGGTTGGATCCGGTCTCATCTGGTTTGAGCCGGTTGGATCCGGTCTAGTCCGGTTTGATCCGGTCTAATCCGGTCAAAACAGGTTTGGGCCGGTCTGATCCCGTTTGAGTCCGGTTTGAGCCGGTCAAAATCGGTTTGGGCTGGTCTGGTCCGGTTTGAGCCGGTTTGATCCGGTCACAACCGGATTGAGCCAGTCTAGCCGGTCTGGTCTGGTTTGAGCCAGTCAAAACCAGTTTGAGCCAGTCTGGTCTGGTTTGAGTCGGTCTGGTCCGATTTGATCCGGTTTGAGCCGGTCTGGTACCTTTTGAGCCTGTCAAAACCGGTTTGATCTGACGTTTTGATCCGGTCTAATCCGGTTTGAGCCGGTCTGGTCCGGTTTCATCGGGTCTAATCCAGTCAAAACAGGTTTGAGCCGGTCTGCTCCGGTTTGATCTGGTTTGAGCCGGTCTGGTCCGGTTTCATCCGGTCTAATCCGGTCAAAACACGTTTGAGCAGGTCTGGTCCAGTTTGAGTTCAGTTTGAGCCCGGTTTGAGCCGGTCTGGTCTGGTTTGAGCCGGTCAAAATCGGTTTGAGCCAGTGTAATCCGGTCAAAACAGGTTTGAGCCGGTCAA
The DNA here is from genome assembly GCA_028551445.1 of Miopithecus talapoin. Taxonomy (NCBI): domain Eukaryota; kingdom Metazoa; phylum Chordata; class Mammalia; order Primates; family Cercopithecidae; genus Miopithecus; species Miopithecus talapoin. Next base: position 44,591,799 of record CM052591.1, read on the forward strand.
AACAGGTTTGAGCCGGTTTGGTCCGGTTTGAGTCTGTCTGGTCCGGTTTGATCCGGTTTGAGCCGGTCTGGTCCACTTTGAGCCAGTCTCGTCCGGTTTGAGCCGGTCTAATACGGTCAAAATAGGTTTGAGGCAGTCAAAACCGGTTTGAGCCAATCTGATCCGGTTTGTGCCGGTTGGACCGCTTAGAGCCGATCTGGTCCGATTTGATCCGGTTTGAGCCGGTCTGGTCCGTTTTGAGCCGGTCAAAACCGATTTGATCCGGCGGTGTGACCCTGTCTAAAACGGTTTGAGCCGGTCTGGTTCGGTTTCATCCGTTCTAATCCGGTCAAAACAGTTTTGAGCTGGTCTGGTCCGGTTTGAGCCTGTCTGGTCCTGTTTGAGCCGATCTTGTCTGGTTTGATCCGGTTTTCGCTGGTCTGGTCCGGTGTGAGTCAGTTAGAGCCAGTCTGGTCCGGTTTGAGACGGTCTGGTACCGTTTCATCCTGTCTAATCCGATTAAAACAGGTTTGACACGGTCTGGTCTTGTTTGAGTCCGGTTTGAGCCCGGTTTGAACCAGTTTGGTCCTGTTTGAGGCGGTCTGGTCCGGTTTGAGCCAGTCAAAACCGGTTTGAGCTGGTGTAATCCGGTCAAAACAGCTTTGAGCCAGTCAAAACCGGTTTGAGCCGGTCTGGTCCGGTTTTAGCCCGTCTGATCCGGTTTGAGCCGGTCAAAACCGGTTTGTGCCCGTCTGGTCCGGTTTGAGCCTGTCTGTTGCAGTTTGAGCCAGTGAAAATCGGTTTGAGCCGCTCTAGTCCGGTTTGAACCTGTCTGTTCCGGTTTGATCTGGTCTTATCCGATCAAAACACGTTTGAGCCTGTTTGGTCCAGTTTGAGTCCTGTTTGAGCCCGGTTTGAGACGGTCTCATCCGGTTTCATCCGGTCTAATCCGGTCAAAACCCGTTTGAGATGGTGTGGTCCGGTTTGAGCCGGTCAAAATTGGTTTCAGCTGATGTAATCCGGCAAAACAGGTTTGAGCCGGTCAAAAGAGGTTTGAGACGGTTTGGTCCAGTTTGAGCCTGTCTGGTCCGGTTTGATCCGGTTTGAGACGGCCTGGTCCGGTTTGAGCCAGTCAAAACCGGTTTGAGCCGGTCTAATACGGACAAAACTGGTTGAGCCGGTCAAAATTGGTTTGAGCCGGTTTGAGCCGGTCTAATCCGGTCAAAACTGCTTTGAGACGGGTTTGAGGCAGTCTGGTCCTGTTTGAGATGGTCAAAACCGGTTTGAGCCGGTCTGGTCCGGTTTGAGTCCAGTTTGAGCCAGTCAAAACATCTTTGAGCCTGTCTGGTCCAGTCAAAGCAGGTTTCAGCCGGCCTGGTCCGGTTTGAACCGGTCTGGTCTGGTTTGAGCCTGTCAAAAGCGGTGTGAGCTGGTCTGGTCAGGTTTGTTCCGGTTTGAGCCGGTCACAACCCGTTTTAGTGGGTGCAATCCGGTCAAAACAGGTTTGAGCCGGTTTGGTCCGGTTTGAGCCGGTCTAGTCCGGTTTCATCCGGTTTGAGCCGGCCTGGTCTGGTTTGAGACGGTTAAAACCGGTTTGAGGCGGTCTAATACAGTTAAAACAGGTTTGAGACAGTTTGAGACGGTCTAATCCGGTAAAAACAGGTTTGAGACGGGTTTGAGCCGGTCCGGTCCTGTTTGAGATGGTCAAAACCGGTTTAAGCCTGTCTGATACCGTTTGAGCCGGTTTGAGCCGGTGTGGACCGGTTAGAGCCGGTCTTGTCCGGATTGAGACTGTCTGGTCCGGTTTGTTCCAGTTTCAGCCGATCAAAACCGGTTTGAGCCGGTGTAATCCGGTCAAAACAGGTTTGAGCCGGTAAAAACAGGTTTGAGACGGTTTGGTCCGGTTTGATCCGGTTTGAGCCGGTCTGGTCCAGTTTCATACGGTCTAATCCAGTCAAAACAGGTTTGAGCTGGTCTGCTCTGGTTTGATCCGGTTTGGGCTGGTCTGGTCCGGTTTCATCCGGTCTAATCTGGTCAAAACACGTTTGAGCAAGTCCATTCCAGTTTGAGTCCAGTTTGAGCCCGGTTTGAGCCGGTCTGGTCCTATTTGAGCTGGTCAAAACCGGTTTGAGTTGGTGTAATCCGTTCAAAACAGGTTTGAGCCGGTCAAAACAGGTTTGATCCGGTTTGAGACGGTCTAATCCGGTCAAAACAGGTTTGACCCGGTCTGGTCCGGTTTCAGTCCGGTTTGAGCCCGGTTTGATCCGGTCTGGTCCTGTTTGAGGCTGACTGGTCCGGCTTGAGCCAGTCAAAACTGGTTTGAGCTGGTGTAATCCGGTCAAAACACATTTGAGCCAGTCAAAACCGGTTTGAGCAAGTCTGGTACGGTTTTAGCCGGTCTCATCCGGTTTGAGCCGGTCAAAACCGGTTTGAGCCGGTCTGTTCCTGTTTGAGCCTGTCTGGTCCGGTTTTATCCGGTTTAAGCCGGTCTGGTCTGGTTTGAGCCGGTCAAAACCGGTTTCAGCCGGTCTAATATGGTCAAAATAGGTTTGAGGCGGTCAAAACCGATTTGAGCCAATCTGATCCGGTTTGTGCCGGCGTGGACCGCTTAGACCGATCTGGTCCGATTTGACCCGGTTTGAGCCGGTCTGGTCCGTTTTGAGCCGGTCAAAACCGATTTGATCTGGCGGTTTGATCCTGTCTAATCCGGTTTGAGCCGGTCTGGTTCGGTTTCATCCGTTCTAATCAGGTCAAAACAGTTTTGAGCCGGTCTGGTCCGGTTTGAGCCTGTCTGGTCCTGTTTGAGCCGGTCTTGTCCGGTTTGATCCGGTTTTCGCCGGTCTGGTCCGGGGTGAGTCGGTTAGAGCCAGTCTGGTCCGGTTTGAGACGTTCTGGTACAGTTTCATCCGGTCTAATCCGGTTAAAACAGGTTTGACCCGGTTTGGTCCGGTTTGAGTCCGGTTTGAGCCCGGTTTGAGCCAGTCTGGTCCTGTTTGAGGCGGTCTGGTGCGGTTTGAGCCAGTCAAAACCGGTTTGAGCTGGGATAATCTGGTCAAAACAGCTTTGAGCCAGTCAAAACCGGTTTGAGCCGGCCTGGTCCGGTTTGAGCCGGTTAAAACCGGTTTGAGGCGGTCTAATACAGTCAAAATAGGTTTGAGCCGGTTTGAGACGGACTAATCCGGTCAAAACAGGTTTGAGACGGGTTTGAGCCGGTCCGGTCCTGTTTGAGATGGTCAAAACCGGTTTAAGCCAGTCTGATACCGTTTGAGCCGGTTTGAGCCAGTGTGGACCGATTAGAGCCGGTCTTGTCCGAATTGAGACGGTCTGGTCCGGTTTGTTCCAGTTTCAGCTGATCAAAACCGGTTTGAGCCGGTGTAATCCGGTCAAAACAGGTTTGAGCTGGTGAAAACAGGTTTGAGCCGGTTTGGTCCGGTTTGATCCGGTTTGAGCCGGTCTGGTCCGGTTTCATACGGTCTAATCCAGTCAAAACAGGTTTGATCCGGTCTGCTCCGGTTTGATCCGGTTTGAGGCGGTATGGTCCGGTTTCACCCGGTCTAATCTGGTCAAAACACGTTTGAGCAGGTCTGGTCCAGTTTGAGTCCAGTTTGAGCCTGGTTTGAGCCAGTCTCGTCCTGTTTGAGCCGGTCAAAACCGGTTTGAGCCGGTGTAATCCAGTCAAAACAGGTTTGAGCCGGTCAAAACAGGTTTGATCCGGTTTGAGACGGTCTAATCCGGTCAAAACAGGTTAGACCCGGTCTGGTCCGGTTTCATTCCGGTTTGAGCCTGGTTTGAGCCGGTCTGGTACTCTTTGAGGCTGACTGGTCCGGTTTGAGCCAGTCAAAACTGGTTTGAGCTGGTGTAATCCGGTCAAAACACATTTGAGCCAGTCAAAACCGGTTCGAGCAGGTCTGGTCCGGTTTTAGCCGGTCTGATCCGGTTTGAGCCAGTCAAAACCGGTTTGAGCCGGTCTGTTCCTGTTTGAGCCTGTCTGTTCCGGTTTGATCCGGTCTAATCCGGTCAAAACATGTTTGAGCCTGTTTGGTCCAGTTTGAGTCCTGTTTGAGCCCCGTTTGAGCCAGTGTCATCCAGTTTCATCCGGTCTAATCCAGTCAAAACACGTTTGAGCCGGTGTGGTCCGGTTTGAGCCTGTCAAAATCGGTTTCAGCTGGTGTAATGTGGTCAAAACAGGTTTGAGCCGGTCAAAACAGGTTTGAGCCGGTTTGGTCCGGTTTGAGCCTGTCTGGTCCGGTTTGATTCGGTTTGAGCCGGCCTGGTCCAGTTTGAGCCGGTTAAAACGTGATTGAGTCGGTCTAATACAGTCAAAACAGGTTTGAGCCGGTCAAAACCGGTTTGAGCCAGTTTGAGCCAGTCTAATCCGGTCAAAACAGGTTTGAGACGGGTTTGAGCCGGTCCGGTCCTGTTTGAGACGGTCAAAACCGGTTTAAGCCGGTCTGATCCGGTTTGACACGGTCTGGTCCAGTTTGTTCCGGTTTCAGCTGTTCAAAACCGGTTTGAGCCGGTGCAAATCGGTCAAAACAGGTTTGAGACGGTCAAAATAGGTTTGAGCCGGTTTGGTCCGGTTTGAGCCTGTCTGGTCCGGTTTGATCTGCTTTGAGCCGGTCTGGTCTGGTTTGAGCTGGTCAAAACCAGTTTGAGACGCTCTGGTCCGTTTTGAGCCTGTCTGTTCCGGTTTGATCCAGTCTAATGCGGTCAAAACACGTTTGAGCCTGTTTGGTCCAATTTGAGTCCTGTTTGAGCCCCGGTTTGAGCCGGTCTCATCCGGTTTCATCCGGTCTAATCCTGTCAAAGCACGTTTGAGCTGGTGTGGTCCGGTTTGAGCCGGTCAAAATCGGTTTCAGCCGGTGTAATCCGGTCAAAACCGGTTTGAGCCGGTCAAAACAAGTTTGAGTCTGTTTGGTCCGCTTTGAGCCTCTCTGGTTCGGTTGAATCCGGTTTGAGCCGGCCTGGTCTGGTTTGAGCCGGTCAAAACCGGTTTGATTCGGTCTAATAAGGACAAAACAGTTTTGAGCCGGTCAAAACCGGTTTGAGCCGGTTTGAGTCGGTCTAATCCTGTCAAAACAGGTTTGAGACGGGTTTGAGCCGGTCCGGTCCTGTTTGAGACGGTCAAAACCGGTGTGAGCCGGTCTGGTCCGGTTTGAGTCCAGTTTGAGCCAGTCAAAACAGCTTTCAGCCTGTCTGGTCCAGTCAAAACAGGTTTCAGCTGGTCTGGTCCGGTTTGAACCGGTCTGGTCTGGTATGAGCCGGTCAAATCCGGTGTGAGCCGGTCTGGTCCGGTTTGTTCCGGTTTGAGCCGGTCACAACCGGTTTTAGTGGGTGTAAATCAGTCAAAACGGGTTTGAGCCGGTTTGGTCCGGTTTGATCCGGTTTTAGCCGGCCTGGTCCGGTTTGAGCCGGATAAAACCGGTTTGAGGCGGTCTAATACAGTCAAAACAGGTTTGAGCCGGTTTGAGACGTTCTAATCCGTTCAATACAAGTTTGAGCCGGTCTGGTCTGGTTTGAGTCCGTTTTGAGGCCGTTTGAGATGGTCTGTTCCGGTTTAATCCGGTCAAAACTGGTTTGACCCCGTCTGATCCGGTTTGAGCCGGTCTGGTCTGGTTTCATCCAGTCTAATCCGGTCAAAACAGGTTTGAGGCGGTCTGGTCCAGTTTGATTCTGATTGGAGCCCGGTTTGAGCCTGTCTGGTCCGTTTTGATCCGGTTTGAGCCAGTCTTGTCCGTTTTCCTCCGGTTTTAGAGGTTCTGGTCCGTTTCGAGTCCAGTTTGAGTCGGTCAAAACCGCTTTCAGCCGGTCTGGTCCAGTCAAAACAGGTTTGAGCCGGTCTGGTCCAGTTTGAACCGGTCTGGTCCAGTTTGAGCCGGTCCAAACCGGTATGAGTCGGTCTGGTCCGGTTTGAACTGGTTTGAGCTGGTCTGTTCCGGTTTGAGCCAGTCAAAACCGTTTTGAGCTTGACTGGTCCGGTTTAAGCCGGTCAAAACAGATTTGAGCGGGTCTGGTCCGGTTGGATGCGGTCTGGTCCGGTTTGAGCTGGTGAAAACTGGTTTGAGCCGGTCTGGTCCGGTTTGAGCCGTTCAAAACCGGTTTGAGCCGGTGAAAACAGGTTTGAGCCGCTGTAATGCGGTCAAAAGAAGTTTGAACCGGTCTGGTCCAGTTTGAGCCGGTCAAAACCGGTTTGAGTCGGTCTGGTCCGGTTTGAACCGGTTTGAGCTGGTCCGGTACGGTTTGAGCTGGTCAAAACCGTTTTGAGCTTGACTGGACCGGTTTAAGCCGGTCAAAACAGATTTGAGCCGGTCTGGTCCGGTTTGATGCGGTCTGGTCCGGTTTGAGCTGGTCAAAACTGGTTTGAGCCGGTCTGGTCCGGTTTGATCCGGTCTAATCCGGTCAAAACACGTTTGAGCCGGCCTGGTCCGGTTAGAGCCGTTCTGGTCCGGTTTCATCCGGTCTAATTGGGTCAAAACGGGTTAGAGCCGGTCTGTTCCTGTTTGATTCCGGTTTGAGCCCGTTTTGAGGCGGTCTGTTCCAGATTGAACTGGCCTAATCCAGTCAAAACTGGTTTGAGCTGGTCTGGTCCGCTTTGAGCCGGTCAAAACTGGTTTGAGCCGGTCTGGTCCCGTTTGAGCCGGTCTGTTCCTCTTTGAGCCCGACTTGTCTGGTTTGATACCGTTTTAGCCGGTCTGGTCCGGTTTGAGTCGGTTTGAGCCGGTCTGGTCCGGTTTGAGACGGTCTGGTTCGCTTTCATAAGGTCTAATCCGGTCAAAACAGATTTGAGCCGGTCTGGTCCGGTTTGAGTACGGTTTGAGCCCGGTTTTAGCCGGTCTGGTCCGGTTTGATCCGGTTTGAGCTGGTCTGGTCCGATTTGAGATGGTCTTGTCCAGTTTCATCCGGTCTAATCCGGTCAAAACTGGTTTAAGCCGGTCTGGTCCGGTTTAACCGGTTTGAGCCGGTCTGGTTCAGTTTGCGCTGGTCAAAACCGGTTTGAGCCGGTCTGGTTCAGTTTGTTCCGGTTTGAGGCGCTCACAACCGGTTTTAGGCAATCTAGCAGTTCTGGTCTGGTGTGAGCTGGTCAAAACCGGTTTGAGCCGCTCTAGTTTCAGCCGGCCTGGTCCGTTTTGATCCGTTTTAAGCCAGTCTGGTCCGGTTTGAGCCGTTCTGGTCTGGTTTAGGCCGGTGAAAACCGGTTTGAGCTGCTGTAATGCGGTCAAAACAGGTATGAGCCGGTCAAAACCGGTTTGAGCCGGTCTGGTCCGGTTTGAGCCGGTCTGTTCGGGTTTTAGCTGGTGAAAACCGTTTTGAGCCGCTCTGGTCCGGTTTGAGCCTGTCTGTTCCGGTTGGATCTGGTCTAATCCGGTCAAAACACGTTTGAGCCGGTCTGCTCCTGTTTGAGTCCGGTTTGAGCTCGGTTTGAGCCAGTCTCGCCGATCTGATGTGGTTTCAACCGGTCAAAACCGGTTTGATCCGGCGGTTTGATCCCGTCTAATCCGGTTTGAGCTGGTCTGGTCCGTTTTCTTCTGGTTTGAGCGGGCCTGGTCCGATTTGAGTCCAGTTTGAGCCAGTCAAAACCGGTTTGAGCCGGTCTGGTCCTGTTTGAGTCGGTCTGGTCCGGTTTGTTCTGGTTTGAGGTGGTCAAAACTGGTGTGAGCCAGTCTATCCGGTCTGGTCTGCTTTGAGCCGGTCAAAACCGGTTTGATCCAGCGGTTTGATCCGGTCTAATCCGGTTTGAGCCGGTATGGTCTGGTTTCATCCTGTCTAATCCAGAAAAAACAGGTTTGAGCCGGTCTGGTCCGGTTTGAGCCATTCTGGTCCGGTTTCATCTGGTCTAATCGGGTCAAAACGGGTTTGAGCCGGTCTGTTCCTGTTTGATTCCGGTTTGAGCACGTTTTGAGACGGTCTGTTCCGGACTGAACTGGCTGAATCCGGTCAAAACTGGTTTGAGCCAGTCTGGTCCGCTTTGAGCCGGTCTGGTCCACTTTGAGCCAGTCTGGTCCTCTTTGAGATGGACTTGTCCGGTTTGATCCGGTTTTAGCCGGTCTGGTCCGGTTTGAGCTGGTTTGAGCCGGTCTGGTCCGGTTTGAGACAGTCTGGTTCGGTTTCATCCGGTCTAATCCGGTCAAAACAGGTTTGAGCCGGTCTGGTCCGGTTTGAGAACGGTTTGAGCCGGTCTGTTCCAGTTTGATCCTGTTTAATCTGACCAAAATAGGTTTGAGCCCGTCTGGTCCGGTTTGAGCTGGTCTGGTTCGGTTTCATGTGGTCTAATCCGGTCAAATCAGGTTTGAGCCGGTCTGGTCCGGTTTGAGCCGATTTGAGCCAGTCTGGTCCGGTTTGAGATGGTCTGGTCCGGTTTCATCCGGTCTAATCCGGTCAAAATCGGTTTAAGCCGGTCTGGTCCGGTTTGACCGGTTTGAGCCGGTCTGGTTCGGTTTGCGCCGGTCAAAACCGTTTTGAGCCGGTCTGGTTTGGTTTGTTCCGGTTTGAGGTGCTCACAACCGCTTTTAGGCAATCGAGCCGGTCTGTTCTGGTTTGAGCCGGTCAAAACCGATTTGAGCCGGTATGGTTTCAGCCGGCCTGGTCCGGTTTGATCCGGTTTGAACCGTTCTGGTCCTGTTTGAGCTGGTCTGGTCTGGTTTAGGCCGGTGAAAACCGGTTTGAACCGCTGTAATGTGGTCAAAACAGGTTTGAGCCAGTCAAAACCGGTTTCAGCCGGTCTGGTCCGGTTTGAGCTGGTCTGATACAGTTTTAGCCGGTCAAAACCGGTTTGAGCCGGTCTGGTCCGGTTTGATCCTGTCTGGTCTTGTTTGAGCCAGTGAAAACCGCTTTCATCCGCTCTGGTCCGGTTTGATACTGTCTGTTCCTCTTTGATCCGGTCTAATCCGGTCAAAACACGTTTGAGCCGGTCTGCTCCGGTTTGAGTCCAGTTTCAGCCGGTCTGGTCTGGTTTCATCTGTTCTAATCTGGTCAAAACAGGTTTCAGCCGGTCTGGTCCGGTTGGAGCCGATCAAAACCGGTTTGAGCCGGTCTAATCCGGTCAAAACAGGTTTGAGCTTGTCAAAACAGTTTTGAGGCGTTTTTGTCCGGTTTGTGCCTGTCTGGTCCGTTCTGCTGCGGTTAGAGTCCGGTTTGAGCCCGGTCTGAACCGGTCTGTTCCTGTTTGATCCGGTTTAATCTGGTCAAAACACGTTTGCGCCGGTCTGGTCCGGTTTGAGCCGGTCAAAACCGGTTTGATCTGACGTTTTGATCCGGTCTAATCCGGTTTGAGCCGGTCTGGTCCGGTTTCATCCAGTCTAATCCAGTCAAAACAGGTTTGAGCCGGTCTGCTCCCGTTTGATCCGGTTTGAGGCGGTCTCGTCCGGTTTCATCCGGTCTAATCCGGTCAAAACACGTTTGAGAAGGTCTGGTCCGGTTTGAGACTGTCTGGTCCTGTTTGAGCCGGTCTTGTCCGGTTTGATCCAGTTTTCGCTGGTCTGGTCCGGTTTGAGCCGGTTTGAGCCAGTATGGTCCGGTTTGAGACTGTCTGGTACCGTTTCATCCGGTCTAATCTGGTTAAAACAGGTTTGACCCGGTCTGGTCCGGTTTGAGTCTGGTTTGAGCCCGGTTGGAGCCGGTCTGGTCTGGTTTGAGGCTGTCTGGTCCGGTTTGAGTCAGTCAAAACTGGTTTGAGCTGGTGTAATCCGGTCAAAACAGGTTTGAGCTGGTCTGGTCCGGTTTTAACCGGTCTGGTCTGGTTTGTTCCGGTTTGAGCCGGTCACAACTGGTTTTAGCGGGTGTAATCCGGTCAAAACAGGTTTGAGCCGGTTTGGTCCGGTTTGAGCCGGTCTGGTCTGGTTTGATCCGGTTTTAGCCGGCCTGGTCTGGATTGAGCCGGTTAAAACCGGTTTGAGCCGGTCTAATACGGTCGAGACAGATTTGAGCCGGTCAATACCGGTTTGAGCCGGTTTGCGACGGTCTAATCCGGTCAAAACAAGTTTGAGACGGGTTTGAGCCGGTCCGGTCCTGATTCAGACGATCAAAACCGGTTTAAGCCGGTCTGATCCGGTGTGGGACGGTTTGATCCGGTTAGAGCCGGTCCGGTCCGGTTTCATTAGGTCTAATCCGGTCAAAACACGTTTGAGCAGGTCTACTCCAGTTTCAGTCCAGTTTGAGCCTGGTTTGACCCGTCTGGTCCGGTTTGAGCCGCACAAAACCGGTTTGAGCCGGTGTAATCCGATCAAAACAGGTTTGAGCTGGTCAAAACAGGTTTGAGCCGGTTTAGTCGGGTTTGAGCCTGTCTGGTGCGGTTTGATCCGCTTTGAGCCGGTCTGGTCCGGTTTGAGCCGGTCAAAACAGGTTTGAGCCGGTCTAATACGGTCAAAACAGGTTTGAGGCGGTCAAAAGCGGATTGAGCCTGTTTGAGCCGCACTAATCCGGTCAAAACAGGTTCGAGACCGGTTTGAGCCAGTCTGGTCCGGTTTGAGCCGGTCAAAACCGGCTTGAGCCAATCTGATTCGGTGTGAGCTGGTGTGGACCGGTTAGAGCCGGTCTGGTCCGATTTGATCCGGTTTGAGCCGGTCTGGTCCGTTTTAAGCCGGTCAAAACTGCTTTGATCCAGCGGTTTGATCTGGTGTAATCCGGTTTGAGCTGGTCTGGTCCGGTTTAATCCGGTCTAATCCAGTCAAAAGAGGTTAGAGCCGGTCTGCACCGGTTTGATCCGGTTTGAGACGGTCTGGTCCGGTTTCATCCGTTCTAATCCGGTCAAAACACGTTTGAGCAGGTCTGGTCCACTTTGAGTCCAGTTTGAGCCCGGTTTGAGCCTGTCTGGTCCGGTTTTGTCCGGTTTGAGCCGGTCTGGTCCGGTTTGAGTCAGTCAAAACCGGTTTGAGCTGGTCTAATACGTTCAAAATAGGTTTGAGTGGGTCAAAACCAGTTTGAGCCGGTTTGAGCCGCTCTAATCTCGTCGAAACAGGTTGGAGACCGGTTTGAGTCGGTCTGGTCCGGTTTTAGCCAGTCAAAACCGGTTTGATCCGGTCCGATCCGGTTTGAGCCGTTGTGGACCAGTGAAAACCGGTTTGATACGGTCTGGTCCGATTTGAACCGGTAAAAACCGATTTGATCCGGTGGTTTGATCCGGTCTAATCCGGTTTGAGCCAGTCTGGTTCAGTTTCATCCGGTCTAACCCGGTCAAAACAGGTTTGACCCGGTCTGGTCCGGTTTGAGCCTGTGTGGTCCGGTTTGATCCGGTTTGAGCTGGTCTGGTCCGGTTTGAGCTGGTCAAAACCGGTTTGAGCCGCTCTAATACGGTCAAAACAGGTTTGAGGCAGTCAAAACCATATTGAGCCGGTTTGGGACGATCTAATCCGGTCAAAACAAGTTCGAGACCAGTTTGTGATGGTCTGGCCCTCTTTGAGCCGGTCAAGGCCGGCTTGAGTCCGTCTGATCTGGTTTGAGCCGGTGTGGACCGTTTAGAGCCGGTTTGGTCCGATTTGATCCTGTTTGAGCCGGTCTGGTCCGGTTTGAGCTGGTGAAAACCGGTTTTAGCCGGTGCAATCTGGTCAAAACTGGTTTGAGCCAGTCAAAACACGTTTGAGCCGGTTTGGTCCGGATTGAGCCTGTCTGATTCGGTTTTATCCGGTTTGATCCGGTCAAAACCGGTTTGAGCTGGTCTGTCCAGTTTGAGCCGGTGAAAACCGCTTTGAGCCGGTCTGATCCTGTTTGATCCGGTTTTAGCCACTCTGGTCCGGATTGAGCCGGTTTGAGCCGGTCTAGTCTGGTTTGAGACGGTCTGGTCTGGTTTCATTTGGTCTAATCCGGTCAAAACAAGTTTGAGCCGGTCTGCTCCGGTTTGAGTCCGGTTTGAGGCCATTTGAGATGGTCTGTTCCGGTTGGATCCGGATCAATCCGGTCAAAACAGGTTTGAGCCCGTCTGGTCCGCTTTGATCTGGTCTGGTCTGGTTTCATCCAGTCTAATCCGGTCAAAACAGGTTTGAGGCGATCTGGTCCAGTTTGATTCCAGTTGGAGGCCGGTTTGAGCCTGTCTGGTCCGTTTTGATCCAGTGTGAGCCAGTCTGATCCGTTTTCCTCCGGTTTGAGCGGTTCTGGTCCGTTTCGAGTCCAGTTTGAGCCTGTCAAACCCACTTTCAGCCGGTCTGGTCCAGTCAAAACAGGTTTGAGCCGGTCTGGTCCAGTTTGAACCGGTCTGGTCCAGTTTGAGCTGTTCAAAACCAGTTTGAGTCGGTCTGGTCCGGTTTGAACCGTTTTGAGCTGGTCTGGTCCTGTTTAAGCCGGTCAAAACCGGTTTGACCCGGTCTGGTCCGGTCAAAACAGATTTGAGCCCGTCTGCTCTGGTTTGATGCGGTCTGGTCCGGTTTGAGCCTGTCTGGTTCGGTTTGGTCCGGTTTGATGCGGTCGGATCCGGATTGAGCCGGTCAAAACAGGTTTGAGCCGGTCAAAACAGGTTCGAGCCGGTCTGGTACGGTTTGTGTCCAGTTTGGTCCGGTCTGATCCGTTTTGAGGCGCTCTGGTCCGGTTTGAGCCAGTTTGAGCCGGTCAAAAGAGGTTTGAGCTGTTCTGGTATGGTTAGAGTGAGTCTGGTCCGGTTTGATCCGGTATGAGCCGTTCTGCTCTGGTTTGAGCCGTTCAAAACCGGTTTGAGCCGGTCTGTACTGGTTTGATCCGGTCTGAGCCGGTCTGGTCCGGTTTGAGACGGTCTGGTCTGGTTTCAGCTGGTCATAACCGGTTTGAGCGGGTCTAGTCCGGTTTGATCCATTCTAATCCGGTCAAAACACGTTTGAGCCGGCCTGGTCCGGTTTGATCCGTTCAAAACCGGTTTGAGCCGGTGAAAACAGGTTTGAGCCGCTGTAATGCGGTCAAAACAGGTTTGAGCCGGTCAAAACCGGTTTGAGTCGGTGTAGTCCCGTCAAAAAAGGTTTGAGTGGGTTAAAAGAGTTTTGAGCCTGTCTGGTCTGGTTTGATCGGCTTTGATCCGGTCGGGTCCGGTTTGAGCCGGTCAAAACAGGTTTGAGCCGGTCAAAACTGGTGTGAGCCAGTCTGGTCCGGTTTGTTCCGGTTTGAGCCGGTCACAATCGGTTTTAGCGGGTGTAATCCGGTCAAAACAGGTTTGAGCCGGTTTGGTCCGGTTTGAGCCTTTCTGGTCCGGTTTGATCCGCTTTGAGCCGGTCTGGTCCGGTTTAAGCCTGTCAAAACGGGCTTGAGCCGGTCTAATACGGTCCAAACAGGTTTCAGGCGGTCAAAACCGGATTGACCCGGTTTCAGCCGCTGTAATCCGGTCAAAACAGATTCGAGACCGGTTTGAGCCAGTCTGGTCCGGTTTGAGCTGGTCAAAACCGGCTTGAGCCAGTCTGATCTGGTTTGAGCCGGTGTGGACCGGTTTTCGCCTGTCTGGTAAGATTTGACACAGTTGAGCCGGTCTGGTCCGTTTTGTACCGGTCAAAACTGGTTTGATCTGGCGGTTTGCTCCGGTCTAATCCGATTTGAGCCGGTCTGGTCCGGTTTCATCCGGTCTAATCCAGTCAAAACAGTTTTGAGACGGTGTGCTCCGGTTTGATCCGGTTTGAGCCGGTCTGGTCCGGTTTCATCCGGTCTAATCCTGTCAAAGCACGTTTTAGCAGGTCTGGTCCAGTTTGAGTCCAGTTTGAGCCCAGTTTGAGCCGATCTGGTCTGGTTTAAGCCGGTCAAAACCGGTTTGAGCCGGTGTAAACCGGTCAAAAGAGGTTTGAGCCGGTCAAAACAGGTTTTAGCAGGTTTGGTCCGGTTTGAGCCTGTCTGGTCCGGTTTGAGCCGGTCAAAACCGGTTTGAGCCGGTCTAATACGGTCAAAATAGGTTTGAGGCGGTCAAAACCAGTTTGAGCCGGTTTGAGACGCTCTAATCCGGTCAAAACAGGTTCGAGACCGGTTTGAGACGTCTGGTCCTTTTTGAGCCAGTCAAAACCGGTTTGAGCCAGTCTGATCCGGTTTGAGCCGGAGTGGACCGGTGAAAACCATTTTGTTCCGGTCTGGTCCGTTTTGAGCCGGTAAAAACCGATTTGATCCGGCGATTTGATCCGGTCTAATCCGGTTTCAGCCGGTCTGGTTCGGTTTCATCCGGTCTAATCCGGTCAAAACAGGTTTGAGCCGGTCTGGTCCGGTTTGAGCCTGTCTGGTCCTGTTTGAGCTGGTCTTGTCCGGTTTGATCCGGTTTTCGCCGGTCTGGTCCGGTTTGAGCCGGTTTTAGCCAGTCTGGTCCGGTTTGAGAAGGTCTGATACGGTTTCATCCGGTCTAATCCGGTCAAAACCGGTTTGAGCCGGTCTGGTCCGGTTTGAGTCAAGTTTGAGCCCGGATTGAGCCGGTCTGCTCCGGTTTGAGGTGGTCTAGTCCGATTTCAGGAGGACAAAACCTGTTTGAGCCAGTGTAATCCGGTCAAAACAGGTTTGAGCCAGTCAAAACCGGTTTGAGCCGGTTTGTTCCGGTTTGAGCCTGTCTGTTCCGGTTTCATCCGGTTTGAGCCGGTCTGGTCTGGTTTGAGCCGGTCAAAACAGATTTGATCTGGCGGTTTGATCCCGTTTAATCCGGTTTGAGCCGGTCTGGTCCGTTTTCATCCAGTTTGAGCGGGTCTGGTCTGGTTTGAGTCCAGTTTGAGCCGGTCAAAACCGCTTTGAGCCCGTCTGGTCCGGTCAAACCAGGTTTGAGCCGGTCTGGTCTGGTTTGAGTCCGGTTTGAGGCCGTTTGAGATGGTCTGTTCTGGTTTCATCCGGTTTAATCCGGTCAAAACAGGTTTGAGAACGTCTGGTCCGTTTTGAGCCGGTCTGGTCTGGTTTCATCCAGTCTAATCCGGTCAAAACAGGTTTGAGGCGGTCTGGTCCGGTTTCATTCTGGTTGGAGCCCGGTTTGAGCCTGTCTGGTCCGTTTTGATCCGGTTTGAGCCAGTCTGGTCCGTTTTCCTCCAGTTTGAGCGGTTCTGGTCTGTTTCGAGTCCAGTTTGAGCCGGTCAAACCCGCTTTCAGCCAGTCTGGTCCAGTCAAAACAGGTTTGAGCTGCTCTTGTCCAGTTTGAAACGGTCTGGTCCAGTTTGAGCCGGTCAAAACTGGTTTGAGTCGGTCTGGTCCGGTTTGAACCGTTTTGAGCTGGTCTGGTCCGGTTTGATGCAGTCTGGTCCGGTTTGAGTTGGTCAAAACAGGTTTGAGCGGGTCTGGTCCGGTTTGATCCGGTCTAATCCGGTCAAAACACGTTTGAGCCGGTCTGCTCCTGTTTGAGTCCGGTTTGAGCCCGGTGTGAGCCCGTCTGGTCTGGTTTCATCCGTTCTAATCCGGTCAAAACAGGTTTCAGCCGGTCTGGTCTGGTTGGAGCCGATCAAAACCTGTTTGAGCCGGTCTAATCTGGTCAAAACAGGTTTGAGCTTGTCAAAAAAGTTTTGAGGTGGTTTGGTCCGTTTTGAGACTTTCTGGTCCGTTCTGGTGCGGTTTGAGTCTGGTTTGAGCCCGGTTTGAGCCAGTCTGTTCCTGTTTGATCCGGTTTAATCAGGTCAAAACACGTTTGAGCCCGTCTGATCCGGTTTGAGCCGGTCTAGTCCGGATTCATCCGGTCTAATCCGGTCAAAACACGTTTGAGTCGGACTGGTATGGTTTGAGCCAGTCAAAACCGGTTTTAGCTGGTGTCATCCGGTCAAAGTAGGTTTGAGCCGGTCAAAACCGGTTTGAGCCGGTCTGATCCAGTTTGAGCAGGTCAAAACCGGTTTGAGCTGGTCTGGTCCGGTTTCAGCCGGTCTGTTGCGTTTTTGAGCCGATGAAAATCGGTTTGAGCCGCTCTGGTCCGGTATGAGCCGGTCTGGCCCGGTTTGACCTGGTATGAGCCGTTTTCTCTGGTTTGAGCCGGTCAAAACCGGTTTGAGCCAGTCTGGTCTGGTTTAAGCTGTTCAAAACCGGTTTGAGCTGGTGTAATCCGGTCAAAACACGTTTGAGACGGTGTGGTCCGGTTTGAGCCGGTCAAAATCGGTTTCAGCTGATGTAATCTGGTCAAAACAGGTTTGAGCCGGTCAAAACAGATTTTAGCCGGTTTGGTCCCGTTTGAGCCTGTCTGGTCCGGTTTGATCCGGTTTGAGCCGGTCTGGTCCGGTTTGAGCCGGTCAAAACCGGTTTGAGCCGGTCTAATACGGTCAAAATAGGTTTGAGGCGGTCAAAACCAGTTTGAGCCAGTTTGAGCCACTCTAATCCGGTCAAAATAGGTTCGAGACCAGTTTGAGACGTCTGATCCTGTTTGAGCCTGTCAAAACCGGTTTGAGCCGGTCTGATCCGGTTTAAGCCGGTGTGGACCGGTGAAAACCAGTTTGATCCGGTCTGGTCCGATTTGAGCCGGTCAAAACCGATTTGATCCGGCGGTTAGATCCGGTCTAATCCGGTTTCAGCCGGTCTGGTTCGGTTTCATCCAGTCTAATCCGGTCAAAACAGGTTTGAGCCTGTCTGGTCCTGTTTGAGCCGTTCTTGTCCGGTTTGATCCGGTTTTCTCCGGTCTGGTCCGGTTTGAGCCGGTTTTTGCCAGTCTGGTCCGGTTTGAGAAGGTCTGATACGGTTTCATCCGGTCTAATCCGGTCAAAACCGGTTTGAGCCGGTCTGGTCCGGTTTGAGTCTGATTTGAGCCCGGATTGAGCCGGTCTGCTCCGGTTTGAGGCGGTCTAGTCCGATTTGATGCGGTCAAAACCGGTTAGAGCCAGTGTAATCCGGTCAAAACAGGTTTGAGCCAGTCAAAACCGGTTTGAGCCGGTTTGTTCCGGTTTGAGCCTGTCTGTTCCGGTTTGATCCGGTTTGAGCCGGTCTGGTCTGGTTTGAGCCGGTCAAAACAGATTTGATCTGGCGGTATGATACCGTCTAATCCGGTTTGAGCCGGTCTGGTCCGTTTTCATCTGGTTTGAGCGGGTCTGGTCCGGTTTGAGTCCAGTTTGAGCTGGTGAAAACCGCTTTGAGCCGTTCTGGTACGGTCAAACCAGGTTTGATCCGATCTGGTCCGGTTTGAGTCCGGTTTGAGGCCGTTTGAGATGGTCTGTTCTGGTTTGATCCAGTTTAATCCGATCAAAACAGGTTTGAGACCGTCTGGTCCGTTTTGAGCCGGTCTGGTCTGGTTTCATTCAGTCTAATCTGGTCAAAACAGGTTTGAGGCGGTCTGGTCCGGTTTGATTCCGGTTAGAGCCCGGTTTGAGTCTGTCTGGTCCGTTTTGATCCGGTTTGAGCCAGTCTGGTCCATTTTCCTCCGGTTTGAGCGGTTCTGGTCCGTTTTGAGTCCAGTTTGAGCCGGTCAAACCCGCTTTCAGCCAGTCTGGTCCAGTCAAAACAGGTTTGAGCCGGTCTGGTCCAGTTTGAACCGGTCTGGTCCAGTTTGAGCCAGTCAAAACCGGTTTGAGCGGGTCTGGTCCGGTTTGATCCAGTCTAATCCGGTGAAAACACGTTTGAGCCGGCCTGTTCCGGTTTGATCCGTTCAAAACCGGTTCGAGCTGGTGAAAACAGGATTGAGCCACTGTAATGCAGTCAAAACCGGTTTCAGCCGGTCTGGTCCAGTTTGAGCCGGTCAAAACCGGTTTGAGCCGGTGTAATCCGGTCAAAAAAGGTTTGAGTGGGTTAAAAGAGTTTTGAGCCAGTTTGGTCTGCTTTGAGCCTGTCTGGTCCTGTTTGATCGGCTTTGATCCGGTCGGGTCCGGTTTGAGCCGGTCAAAACACGTATGAGCCGGTCAAAACCGGTGTGAGCTGGTCTGGTCCGGTATGAGCCTGTCTGGTCCGGTTTGATCCGGTTTGAGCCAGACTGGTCCGGTTTGAGAAGGTTAAAACCGGTTTGAGCCGGTCTCATACAATCAACACAGGTTTGAGACAGTCAAAACCAGTTTGTGCCGGTTTGAGACGGTCTAATCCGGTCAAAACAGGTTTGAGACGGGTTTGAGGCGGTTCGGTCCTGTTTGAGACAGTCGAAAGTGTTTTAAGCCGTTCTGATCTGGTTTGAGCCGGTTTGAGCCGTTGTGGACCGGTTAGAACCGGTCTTGTCCGGATTGAGACGGTCTGGTCCGGTTTGTTCCGGTTTCAGCCGGTTAAAACCGGTTTGAGCCGGTGTAATAAGGTCAAAACAGGTTTGAGCCGATCAAAACAGGTTTGAGCCGGTTTGGTCCGGATTGAGCCTGTCTGTTTCAGTTTGATCCGCTTTGAGCCGGTCTGGTCTGGTTTGAGCCTGTCAAAACGGGTTTGAGCCGGTCTAATACGGTCAAAACAGGTTTGAGGCGGTCAAAACCGGATTGAGCCGGTTTCAGCCGCTCTAATCCGGTCAAAACAGATTCGAGACCGGTTTGAGCCAGTCTGGTCCGGTTTGAGCTGGTCAAAACCGGCTTGAGCCAGTCTGATCTGGTTTGAGCCGGTGTGGACCGGTTTTCGCCTGTCTGGTCCGATTTGACCCAGTTGAGCCGATCTGGTCCGTTTTGTACCGGTCAAAACCGGTTTGATCCGGCGGTTTTTTCCAGTTTAATCCGATTTGAGCCGGTCTCGTCCGGTTTCATCTGGTCTAATCCAGTCAAAACATGTTTGAGACGGTGTGTTCCGGTTTGATCCGGTTTGAGCCGGTCTGGTCCGGTTTCATCCGGTCTAATCCGGTCAAAACACGTTTTAGCAGGTCCGGTCAAGTTTGAGTCCAGTTTGAGCCCGGTTTGAGCTGGTCTGGTCTCGTTTAAGCCGGTCAAAACCGGTTTGAACCGGTGTAATCCGGTCAAAACAGTTTTGAGCTGGTCAAAACAGGTTTTAGCCGGTTTAGTCTGGTTTGAGCCTGTCTGGTCCGGTTTGTTCCGGTCTAATCCGGTCAAAACACGTTTGAGCCGGTCTGCTCCGGTTTGAGTCTGGTTTGAGCCCAGTGTGAGCCCGTCTGGTCTGGTTTCATCCGTTCTAATCCGGTCAAAACAGGTTTCAGCCAGTCTGGTCCGGTTGGAGCCGATCAAAACCTGTTTGAGCCGGTCTAATCCGGTCAAAACAGGTTTGAGCTTGTCAAAACAGTTTTGAGGCGGTTTGTTCCGGTTTGAGCCTGTCTGGTCCGGTCTGGTGTGGTTTGAGTCCGGTTTGAGCCTGGTTTGAGCCAGTCTGTTCCTGTTTGATCCGGTTTAATCTGGTCAAAACACGTTTGAGCCCGTCTGGTCCGGTTTGAGCCGGTCTGGTCCGGATTCATCCGGTTAATCCGGACAAAACACGTTTGAGCCGGACTGGTCCGGTTTGCACCAGTCAAAACCGGTTTGAGCTGGTGTCATCCGGTCAAAAGAGGTTTGAGCCGGTCAAAACCGGTTTGAGCCGGTCTGGTCCGGTTTGAGCCGGTCTGATCCAGTTTGAGCAGGTCAAAACCGGTTTGAGCTGGTCTGGTCCGGTTTCAGCCGGTCTGTTGCGGTTTGAGCCGATGAAAACCGGTTTGAGCCGCTCTGGTCCTGTTTCAGCCTGTCTGTTCCGGTTTGATCCTGTCTAATCCGGTCAAAACACGTTTGAATCTGTTTGGTCCAGTTTGAGTCCTGTTTGAACCCGGTTTGAGCCGGTCTCATCCGGTTTCATCCGGTCTAATCCGGTCAAAACACGATTGAGCCGGTGCGGTCTGGTTTGAGGCAGTCAAAATCGGTTTCAGCCGGTGTAATCCGGTCAAAACTGGTTGGAGCCGGTCAAAACAGGTTTGAGCCGGTTTGGTCCAGTTTGAACCTGTCTGGTCCGGTTTGATCCGGTTTGAGCCGGCCTGGTCCGGTTTGAGCCGGTCAAAAGCGGTTTGAGCCGGTCTAATACTGACAAAACAGCTTTGAGCCGCTCAAAACCGGTTTGAGCCGGTTTGAGCCGCTCTAATCCGGTCAAAACAGGTTTGAGGTGGGTTTGAGCCGGTCCGGTCCTGTTTGAGACGGTCAAAACCGGTTTGAGCCGGTCTGGTCCGGTTTGAGTCCAGTTTGAGCCAGTCAAAACAGCTTTGAGCCTGTCTGGTACAGTCAAAACAGGTTTCAGCCTGTCTGGTCAGGTTTGAACCGGTCTGGTCCGGTTTGAGCCTGTCAAAACTGGTGTGAGCCGGTCTGGTCCGGTTTGTTCCGGTTTGAGCCGGTCACAATCGGTTTTAGCGGGTGTAATCCGGTCAAAACAGATTTGAGCCGGTTTGGTCCGGTTTGAGCCGGTCCGGTCTGGTTTGATCCGGTTTGAGACGGCCTGGTCCGGTTTGAGCCACTTAAAACGGGTTTGAGGCGGTCTAATACAGTCAAAACAGGTTTGAGCCTGTTTGAGATGGTCTTATCCAGTCAAAACAGGTTTGAGACGGGTTTGAGCCGGTCCGGTCCTGTTTGAGACGGTCAAAACCGGTTTAAGCCAGTCTCATCCGGTTTGAGCTGGTTTGAGCCGGTTGGACCGGTTAGAGCCGGTCTTGTCCGGATTGAGATGGTCTGGTCCGATTTGTTCTGGTTTCAGTCGGTCAAAACCGATTTGAGCCGGTGTAATCCGGTCAAAGCAGGTTTGAGACGGTCAAAAGAGGTTTGAGCCGGCTTGGTCTGGTTTGATCCGGTTTGAGCCGGTCTGGAACGGTTTCATACGGTCTAATCCAGTCAAAACAGGTTTGAGCCGGTCTGCTCCGGTTTGATCCGGTTTGAGCCGGTCTGGTCCGGTTTCATACGGTTTAATCTGGACAAAACACGTTTGAGCAGGTCTGATCCAGTTTGAGTCCAGTTTGAGCCCGGTTTGAGCCGGTCTGGTCCGGTTTCAGCCGGTCAAAACCGATTTGAGATGGTGTAATCCGGTGAAAACAGGTTTGAGCCGGTCAAAACAGGTTTTAGCCGGTTTGGTCCGGTTTGAGCCTGTCTGTTCCAGTTTTATCCGGTTTGAGCCGGTCTGGTCCGGTTTGAGCCGGTCAAAACCGGTTTGAGCCAGTCTAATACGGTCAAAATAAGTTTGAGGCGGTCAAAACCGGTTTGAGCCGGTTTGAGCCACTGTAATCCGTTCAAAACAGGTTCGAGACCGGTTTGAGACGTCTGGTCCGGTTTGAGCCAGTCAAAACCGGTTTGATCCGGTCTCATCCGGTTTGAGCCGGTGTGGAACGGTGAAAACCTGATTGATCCGGTCTGGTCCGATTTGAGCCGGTAAAAACCGATTTGATCCGGCGGATTGACCCGGTCTAATCCGGTTTGAGCCGGTCTGCTTCGGTTTCATCCAGTCTAATCCGGTCAAAACAGGTTTGAGCCGGTCTCGTCCGGTTTGAGCCTGTCTGGTTCTGTTTGAGCCCGTCTTGTCCGGTTTGATCCGGTTTTCTCCGGTCTGGTCCGGTTTGAGCCGATTTGAGCCAGTCTGGTTCGGTTTGAGACGATCTGGTACTGTTTCATCGGGTCTAATACGGTTAAAACAGATTTGAACCGGTCTGGTCCGGTTTGAGTCCGGTTTGAGCCCGGTTTGAGCCGGTCTGGTCCTGTTTGAGGCTGTCTGGTCTGGTTTGAGCCAGTTAAAACCGGTTTGTGCTGCTGTAATCCGGTCGAAACAGGTTTGAGCCGGTCAAAATCGGTTTGAGCCGGTCTGGTCCGGTTTTAGCTGGTCTAATCCGGTTTGAGCCGGTCAAAACCGGTTTGAGCTGGTCTGGTCCGGCTTGAGCCTGTCTGTTGCGGTTTGAGCCGGTGAAAACCGGTTTGAGCCGCTCTGGTCTGGTTTGAGCCTGTCTGTTCCGGTTTGATCCGGTCTAATCCGGTCAAAACACGTTTGAGCCTGTTTGGTCCAGTATGAGTCCTGTTTGAGCCCCGATTGAGCTGGTCTCATCTGGATTCATCCGGTCTAATCCGGTCAAAGCACGTTTGAGCCCGTGTGGACCGGTTGGAGCCGGTCAAAATCGGTTTCAGCCGGTGTAATCCGGTCAAAACAGGTTTGAGCCGGTCTGGTCCGGTTGGAGCCGATCAAAACCTGTTTGAGCCGGTCTAATCCGTTTTGAGCCAGTGTGGACCGGTGAAAACCTGATTGATCCGGTGTGGTCCGATTTGAGCCGGTAAAAACCGATGTGATCCGGCGTTTTGATCCCGTCTAATCCGGTTTGAGCCGGTCTGGTTCGGTTTCATCCGGTCTAATCCGGTCAAAACAGGTTTGAGCCTGCCTGGTCCGGTTTGAGCCGGTCAAAAGCGGTTTGAACCGGTCTAATACGAACAAAACAGCTTTGAGCCACTCAAAACCGGTTTGAGCCGGTTTGAGACGGTCTAATCCGGTCAAAACAGGTTTGAGGTGGGTTTCAGCCGGTCCGGTCCTGTTTGCGACGGTCAAAACCGGTTTGAGCCGGTCTGGTCCGATTTGAGTCCAGTTTGAGCCAGTCAAAACAGCTTTGAGCCTGTCTGGTCCAGACAAAACAGGTTTCAGCCGGTCTGGTCTGGTTTGAACCGGTCCGGTCCGGTTTAAGCCTGTCAAAACCGGTGTGAGCCGGTCTGGTCCGGTTTGTTCCGGTTTGAGCCGGTCACAATCGGTTTTAGCGGGTGTAATCCGGTCAAAACAGATTTGAGCCGGTTTGGTCCGGTTTGAACCGGTTTGAGACTGCCTGGTCCGGTTTGAGCCACTTAAAACCGGTTTGAGGCGGCCTAATACAGTCAAAACAGGTTTGAGCCGGTTTGAGATGGTCTTATCCGGTCAAAACAGGTTTGAGACGGGTTTCAGCCGGTCCGGTCCTGTTTCAGACGGTCAAAACTGGTTTAAGCCAGTCTCACCCGGTTTGAGCCGGTTTGAGCCGGTGTGGACCGGTTAGAGCCGGTCTTGTCCGGATTGAAATGGTCTGGTACGGTTTGTTCTGGTTTCAGTCGTTCAAAACCGATTTGAGCTGGTGTAATCCGGTCAAAACAGGTTTGAGCCGGTCAAAACAGGTTTGAGCCGGTTTGGTCTGGTTTGATCCGGTTTGAGCCGGTCTGGTCCGGTTTCATACGGTCTAATCCTGTCAAAACACGTTGGAGTCCGTCTGCTCCAGTTTGATCCGGTTTGAGCCGGTCTGGTCCTGTTTCATACGGTCTAATCTGGTCGAAACACGTTTGAGCAGGTCTGGTCCAGTTTGAGTCCAGTTTGAGCCCGGTTTGAGCCGGTCTGGTCCGATTTCAGGCGGTCAATCCGATTTGAGCCGGTGTAATCCGGTGAAAACAGGTTTGAGTCGGTCAAAACAGGTTTTAGCCGGTTTGGTCCGGTTTGAGCCTGTCTGGTCCAGTTTTATCCGGTTTGAGCCGGTCTGGTCCGGTTTGAGCCGGTCAAAACCGGTTTGAGCCAGTATAATACGGTCAAAATATGTTTGAGGCAGTCAAAACCGGTTTGAGCCGGTTTGAGCTGCTCTAATCCCGTCAAAACAGGTTCGAGACCGGTTTGAGATGGTCTGGTCCGGTTTGAGACAGTCAAAACCGGTTTGAGCCGGTCTCATCCGGTTTGAGCCGGTGTGGACCGGTGAAAACCTGACTGATCCGTTCGGGTCGGATTTGAGCCGGTAAAAACCGATTTGATCCGGCGGTTTGATCCAGTCTAATCCGGTTTGAGCTGGTCTGGTTCGGTTTCATCTGGTCTAATCCGGTCAAAACAGGTTTGAGCCGGTAAGTCCGGTTTGAGCCTGTCTGGTCCTGTTTGAGCCGTTCTTGTCCGGTTTGATCCGGTTTTTGCCGGTCTTGTCCGGTTTGAGGCTGTCTGGTGCGGTTTGAGCCATTCAAAACCGGTTTGAGCTTGTGTAATCCGGTCAAAACATATTTGAGCCGGTCAAAACCGATTTGACCCGCTCTGGTCCGGTTTGAGCCTGTGTGTTCCGGTTTTATCCGGTATAATCCGGTCAAAACACTTTTGAGCCTGTTTGGTCCAGTTTGAGTTCTGTTTGAGCCCTGTTTGAGCTGGCGTCATCCGGTTTCATCCGGTCTAATGTGGTCAAAATACGTTTGAGCTGGTGTGCTTCGGTTTGAGCCGGTCAAAATCGGTTTCAGCCGGTGTAATCCGGTCAAAACAGGTTTGAGCCGGTCAAAACAGGTTTGAGCCAGTTTGGTCCGGTTTGAGCCTGTCTGGTCCGGTTTGATCTGCTTTGAGCTGCTCTGGTCCGGTTTGAGCCGGACAAAACCGGCTTGAGTCAGTCTGATCCGGTTTGAGCCGGTGTGGACCGGTTAGAGCCGGTCAGGTTCAATTTGATCCGGTTTGAGTGGTCTGGTCCGTTTTGAGCCTTTCAAAACCGGTTTGATCCGGCGGTTTGATCCGGTCTAATCCCGTTTGAGCTGGTCTGGTCCGGTTTGATCAGGTTTGAGCCGGTCTGGTCGGATTTCATCCGGTATAGTCCGGTCAAAACACGTTTCAGCAGTTTGGTCCAGTTTGGTCCAGTTTGAGTCCAGTTTGAGACCAGTTTGATCCGGTCTAGTCCGGTTTGAGCCAGTCGAAAACGGTTTGAACCGGTGTAATCTGGTCAAAACAGGTTTGAGCCGGTCAAAACAGGTTTGAGCCCGTTTGGTCTGGTTTGAGCCTGTCTGGTCCGATTTGATCCGTTTTGAGCCGGTCTGGTCCGGTTTGACCCGGTCAAAACCGGTTTGAGCCGGTCTAATACAGTCAAAATAGGTTTGAGGCGGTCAAAACCGGTTTGAGCCGGTTTGAGCCGGTCTAATCCAGTCAAAACAGGTTTGAGACGGTTTTGAGCCGGTCCGGACCTGTTTGAGACGGTCAAAACCGGTTTGAGCCGGTCTGGTCCGGTTTGAGTCCAGTTTGAGTCAGTCAAAACAGCTTTGAGCCTGTCTGGTCCAGTCAAAACAGGTTTCAGCGGGTCTGGACCGGTTTGAGCCAGTCAAAACCGGTGTGAGCCGGTCTGGTCCGGTTTGTTCCGGTTTGAGCCGGTCACAACCGGTTTTAGCGGGTGTGATCTGGTCCAAACAGGTTTGAGCCTGTTTGGTCCGGTTTGAGACGGTCTGGTCCGTTTGAGCCAGTTTGAGCCAGTCTGGTCCGGTTTCAGACGTTCTGGTACCGTTTCACCCGGTCTAATCCGGGTAAAACAGGTTTGACCCGGTCTGGTCCGGTTTGAGTCCGGTTTGAGCCCTTTTTGAGCCGGTCTGGTCGAGTTTGAAGCTGTCTGGTCCGGTTTGAGCCTGTCAAAACACGTTTCAGCTGGTGTATTCCGGTCGAAAAAGATTTGAGCGGGTCAAAACCGGTTTGAGCCGGTCTGTTCGGTTTTCATCCGGTTTGAGCGGGTCTGGTCCGGTTTGAGATGGTCTGGTCCGGTTTGAGCCGGTCTGGTCCGGTTTGAGACGGTCTGGTCCGGTTTCATCCGGTCTAATCCAGTCAAAACAAGTTTGAGCCAGTCTGGTCCGGTTTGAGCCAGTCAAAATCGGTTTCAGCCGGTGTAATCCGGTCAAAATAGGTTTGAGCCGGTCAAAACAGGTTTGAGCCGGTTTGGACGGTTTGAGCCTGTCTGGTCCGGTTTTATACGGTTTGAGCTGGCCTGGTCCGGTTTGACCCGGTTTGAGCCGATCTGCTCCGGTTTGACCCGGTATGCACCGGTCTGTTCCGGTTTGAGCCGGTCAAAACCGGTTTGAGCCGGTTTGGTCCAGTTTGAGTCAGTCAAATCCGGTTTGAGACTGTTCCGGTTTGATCCGGTTTGAGCCAGCCGGGTCTGGTTTGAGCCGGTCAAAACCTGTTTGAGCCAGTCTAATACGGACAAAAGAGCTTTGAGCCGGTCAAAACCGGTTTGAGCCGGTTTGAGCCGGTCTAATCCGGTCAAAACAGGTTTGAGACGGGTTTGAGACGGTCCGGTCCTGTTTGAGACGGTCTGGTCCTGTTTGAGCCGGTCTTGTCCGGTTTGATCCGGTTGTCACCGGTCTGGTCCGGTTTGAGCCGGTTTGAGCCAGTCTGGTCCGGTTGGAGACAGTCTGCTACGGTTTCATCCGGTCTAATCCGGTCAAAACCGGTTTGAACCGGTCTGGTCGTGTTTGAGTCCGGTTTGAGTCCGGTTTGAGACGCTCTGGTCTGGTTTGACGCGGTCTGGTCCAGTTTGAGGTGGTCAAAACCGGTTTGAGCCGGTGTAATCCGGTCAAAAGAAGTGTGAGCCGGTCAAAACAGGTTTGAGCCGGTTTGGTCCGGTTTGAGGCTGTCTGGTCCAGTTTTATCCGGTGTGAGCCGGTCTGGTCCGGTTTGAGCCGGTCAAAACTGGTTTGAGCCGGTCTAATACAGTCAAAATAGGTTTGAGGAGGTCAAAACCGGTTTAAGCCAGTTTCAGCCGCTCTAATCCGGGCAAAACAGGTTCGAGACCGGTTTGAGACGGTCTGGTCCGGTTTGAGGCAGTCAAAACCGGTTTGAGCTGGTCTGATCCGGTTTGAGCCAGTGTGGACCGGTGAAAACCCGTTTGATCCGGTCTGGTCCGATTTGAGCCCGTAAAAACCGATTTGATCTGGCGGGTGATCCGGTCTAATCCGGATTGAGCCGGTCTGGTTCGATTTCATGCGGTCTAATCCGGTCAAAACAGGTTTGAGCCGGTCTGGTCTGGTTTGAGCCTGTCTGGTCCTCTTTAAGCCGGTCTTGTCCGGTTTGATCCGGTTTTCGCCGGTCTGGTCCGGTTTCATCTGGTCTAATACAGTCAAAACAGGTTTGAGCCGATCTGGTACCATTTCATCCGGTCTAATCCGGTTAAAACAGGTTTGACCCGATCTGGTCCTGTTTGAGTCCGGTTTGAGCCCGGTTTGAGCCAGTCTGGTCCTGTTTGAGACTGTCTGGTCCGGTTTGAGCCAGTCAAAACCGGTTTGAGCTGGTGTAATCCGGTCAAAACAGGTTTCAGCCAGTCAAAACCGGTATGAGCCGGTCTGGTCCGGTTTCCGCCGGTCTGACCCTGTTTGAGCCGGTCAAAACCGGTTTGAGCCGCTCTGGTCGGATTTGAGACTGTCTGTACCGTTTTGATCTGGTCTAATCCGGTCAAAAAACGTTTGAACCTGTTTGGTCCAGTTTGAGTCATGTTTGAGCCTAGTATGAGCCGCTCTCATCCGGTTTCATCCGGTCTAATCTGGTCAAAACACGTTTGAGCCAGTGTGGTCTGGTTGGAGCTGGTCAAAATCGGTTTCAGCCAGTGTAATCCGGTCAAAACTGGTTTGAGCCGGTCAAAACAGGTTTGAGCCGGTTTGGTCCGGTTTGAGCCTGTCTGGTCCTGTTTGATCCGGTTTGAGTCGGCCTGGTCCGCTTTGAGCCGGTCAAAACCGGTTTGAGCCGGTCTCATACGGTCAAAACAGCATTGAGGCGGGCAAAACCAGA
This sequence comes from Miopithecus talapoin, assembly GCA_028551445.1. NCBI lineage: Eukaryota > Metazoa > Chordata > Mammalia > Primates > Cercopithecidae > Miopithecus > Miopithecus talapoin. Next base: position 44,618,973 of record CM052591.1, read on the forward strand.
TTGAGCCAGTTTGAGCCGCTCTAATCCAGTCAAAACAGGTTCGAAACCGGTTAGAGCCGGTCTGGTCCGGTTTGAGCCGGTCAAAACCGGCTTGAGCCAGTCTGATCCGGTTTGAGCCGGTGTGGACCGGTTTGATACGGCGCTTTGATCCGGCCTAATTGGGTTTAAGCCGGTCTGTTCCGTTTTCATCCGGGTTGAGCGGGTCTGGTCCAGTTTAAGTCCAGTTTGAGCCGGTCAAAACCGCTTTGAGCCAGTCTGATCCGGTTTGATCCGGTTTTAGACGCTCTGGTCCGGATTGAGCCGGTTTGAGCTGGTCTGGTCCGGTTTGAGACGGTCTGGTCCGGTTTCATTCGGTCTAATCCAGTCAAAACAATTTTGAGCTGGTCTGGTCCAGTTTCAGTCCGGTTTGAGGCTGGTTTGAGCGGGTCTGTTCCGGTTTGATCCGGTTTAATCCAGTCAAAATAGGTTTGAGCCCGTCTGGTCCAGTTTGAGCCGGTCTGGTCCGGTTTCATCTGGTCTAATCCAGTCAAAACAGGTTTGAGCCGGTCTTCTCCAGTTTGATCCGGTTTGAGCCGGTCTGGTCCGGTTTCATCCGGTCTAATCCGGTCAAAACACGTTTGAGCAGCTCTGGTCCAGTTTGAGACCAGTTTGAGACCAGTTTGAGCCTGTCTGGTCCAGTTTGAGCCGGTCAAAACTGGTTTGAGCCTGTATAATACGGTCAAAACAGGTTTGAGGCGGTAAAAACCGGATTGAGCCGGTTTGTGCCACTCTAATCCAGTCAAAACAGGTTCGAGACCGGTTTGTGCTGGTCTGGTCCGGTTTGAGGCTGTCAAAACCGGCTTGAGCCAGTCTGCTCCGGTTTGAGCTGGTGTGGACTGGTTAGAGCCGTTGTGGTCCGACTTGATCAGATGTGAGACGGTCTGGTCCGTTTTGAGCCGGTCAAAACCGGTTTGAGCCACTCTGGGCCGGTTTGAGCCTGTCTGTTCTGGTTTAATCTGGTCTAATCCGGTCAGAACACGTTTGAGCCTCTTTGGTCAAGTTTGAGTCCTGTTTGAGCCCGGATTTAGCCATTCCCATCCGGTTTCATCCGGTCTAATCTGGTCAAAACACGTTTGAGCCGGTGTGGTCCGTTTTGAGCCGGTCAAAATCGGTTTCAGCCGGTGTAATCCGGTCAAAAGAGGTTTGAGCCGGTCAAAACAAGTTTGAGCCGGTTTGGTACGGTTTGATCCTTTCTGGTCCGGTTTGATCCGGTTTGAGCCGGTCTGCTCCGGTTTGAGCCGTTGAAAACCGGTTTGAGCCGGTCTAATACGGTCAAAACAGGTTTGAGGCGGTCAAAACCGGATTGAGCCTGTTTGAGCCGCTCTAATCCGGTCAAAACAGGTTCGAGACCGGTTTGTGCCGGTCTGGTCCGGTTTGACCCTGTCAAAAGCGGCTTGAGCCAGTCTGATCCGGTTTGAGCCGGTGTGGACCCGTTAGAGTCGGTCTGGACCGATTTGATCTGGTTTGAGGCGGTCTAGTCCGTTTGAGCCGGTCAAAACCGGTTTGATCCAGCGGTTTGATATGGTCTAATCCGGTTTGAGCCGGTCTGGTCCTGTTTAATCCGATCTAAACCCGTTGAAACAGGTTTGAGCCGGTCTCCACCGGTTTGATCCGGTTTGAGCCGGTCTGATCCGGTTTCATCCGGTCTAATCCGGTCAAAACACGTTTGATCCGGTCTGGTCTAGTTTGAGTCCAGTTTGAGCCCGATTTGAGCCGGTCTGGTCTGGTTTGAGCCGGTCAAAACCAGTTTGAGCCGGTCTAATACGGTCAAAATAGGATTGAGGCGGTCAATATCGGTTCGAGCCAGTTTGAGCCACTCTAATCCGATCAAAACAGGTTCGAGACCGGTTTGAGACGGTCTGGTCCGTTTTAAGGCAGTCAAAACCGGTTTGAGTCGGTCTGATCCGGTTTGATCCGGTGTGGACCAGTGAACACCGGTTTGATCCGGTCTGGTCCGATTTGAGCCGGTAAAAACCGATTTGATCCGGCGGTTTGATCTGGTCTAATCCGGTTTGAGCTGGTCTGGTTCGGTTTCATCCGGTCTAATCCGGTCAAAACAGGTTTGAGCCGGTCTGGTCTGGTTTGAGCCTGTCTGGTCCTCTTTGAGCTGGTCTTGTCCGGTTTGATCTGGTTTTCGCCGGTCTGGTCTGGTTTCATCCAGGCTAATCCAGTCAGAACAGGATTGAGCCGGTCTGGAACCATTTCATCCAGTCTAATCCGGTTAAAACAGGTTAGACTCGATCTGGTCTGGTTTGAGTCTGGTTTGAGCCCGGTTTGAGACGATGTGGTCCTGTTTGAGGCTGTCTGGTCCGGTTTGAGCCAGTCAAAACCGGTTTGAGCTGGTGTAATCAGGTCAAAACAGGCTTGAGCCGGTCAAAACCGGTTTGAGCCGGTCTGGTCCGCTTTAAACCGGTGTGATCCGGTTCGAGTTGGTCAAAACCGGTTTGAGCCGGTCTGGTCTGGTTTGAGCCTGACTGTTGCGGTTTGAGCTGCTGAAAACCGGTTTGAGCTGCTCTGGTCCGGTTTGAGCCTGTCTGGTCCAGTTTGAGCCAGTCAAAACCCTTTTGAGCCGGTCTAATTGGTCAAAACATGTTTGAGCCGGTCAAAACCGGATTTAGTCGGTTTGTGCCGCTGTAATCCGGTCAAAACAGGTTCGAGACCGGTTTGTGCTGGTCTGGTCCGGTTTGAGGCAGTCAAAACCGGCTTGAGCCAGTCTGATCCGGTTTGAGCTGGTGTGGACCAGTTAGAGCCGGTCTGGTCCGATTTGATCCGGTTTGAGGCGGTCTGGTCCGTTTTGAGCCGGTCAAAAACGGTTTCAGCCGGTCTGGTCCGGTTTGAGCCTGTCTGTTCCGGTTTGAGCTGGTGAAAACCGGTTTCATCCGCTCTGGTCCGGTTTGAGCCTGTCTGTTCTGGTTTGATCTGGTCTAATCCGGTCAAAACACCTTTGCGCCTGTTTGGTCCAGTTTGAGTCCTGTTTGAGCCCGGTTTGAGCCGGTCTCATCCAGTTTCATCCGGTCTAATCCAGTCAAAACACGTTTGAGCCGGTGTGGTCCGGTTTGAGCCGGTCAAAATCGGTTTCAGCTGGTGTAATCCGGTCAAAATAGGTTTGAGACGGTCAAAACAGGGTTGAGCCGGTTTGGTCCGGTTTGAGCCTGTCTGGTCCGCTTTGATCCGGTTTGAGCCGGCCTGGTCCGGTTTGAGCCGGTCAAAAGCTGTTTGAGCCGGTCTAATACGGAGAAAACAGCTTTGAGCCGGTCAAAACCGGTTTGAGCCGGTTTGAGCCGTTCTAATCCGGTCAAAACAGGTTTGAGACGGGTTTGAGCGGGTCCGGTCCTGTTTGAGATGGTGAAAACCGGTTTGAGCCGGTCAGGTCCGCTTTGAGTCCAGTTTGAGCCAGTCAAAACAGCTTTGAGCCTGTCTGGTCCAGTCAAAAGAGTTTTCAGCTGGTCTGGTCTGGTTTGAACCGGTCTGGTCTGGTTTGAGCTACTCAAAACCGGTGTGAGCCGGTCTGGTCTGGTTTGTTCCGGTTTGAGCTGGTCACAACCAGTTTTAGCGGATGTAATCTGGTCAAAACAGGTTTGAGCCGGTTTGGTCCGGTTTGAGGCAGTCTGGTCCGGTTTGATCCGGTTTGAGCCGGCCTGGTCTGGTTTCAGACGGTTGAAACCGGTTTGAGCCAGTCTAATACAGTCAAAACAGGTTTGAGCCGGTCAAAACCAGTTTGAGCCAGTTTGAGACGGTATAACCCGGTTAAAACAGGTTTGAGACGGTTTTGAGCCGGTCCGGTCCTGTTTGAGACGGTCAAAACTGGTTTAAACCGGTCTGATCCGGTTTGAGCCGGTTTGAGCCAGTGTGGACCGGTTAGAGCCGGTCTTGTCGTATTGAGACGGTCTGGTCCGTTTTGTTAAGGTTTCAGTCGGTCAAAACCGGATTGAGCCAGTTTAAGCCACTCTAATCCGGTCAAAACAGGTTTGAGACCGGTTTGAGCCGGTCTGGTACGGTTGGAGCCGGTCTAAACCGGCTTGAGCCTGTCTGATCCGGTTTGAGCTGGTGTGGACCGGTTAAAGCAGGTTTGGTCCGGTTTGAGCCGGTCTGGTCCGTTGTGTAACGGTTAGAGCCGGTCACAACCGGATTGAGCCAGTCTAGCCGGTCTGGTCTGGTTTGAGCCAGTCAAAACCAGTTTGAGCCAGTCTGGTCTGTTTTGAGCCAGTCTGGTCCGATTTGATCCGGTTTGAGACGGTCTGGTCCCTTTTGAGCCTGTCAAAACCGGTTTGATCTGACGTTTTGATCCGGTCTAATCCGGTTTGAGCTGGTCTGGTCCGGTTTCATCGGGTTTAATCCAGTCAAAACAGGTTTGAGCCAGTTTGCTCCGGTTTGATCTGGTTTGAGCCGGTCTGGTCCGGTTTCATCTGGTCTAATCCGGTCAAAACACGATTGAGCAGGTCTGGTCCAGTTTGAGTTCAGTTTGAGCCCGGTTTGAGCCAGTCTGGTCCGGTTTGAGCTGGTCAAAATCGGTTTGAGCCAGTGTAATCCGGTCAAAACAGGTTTGAGCCGGTTTGGTCCGGTTTGAGCCGCTTTGGTCCGGTTTGAGCCTGTCTGGTCCGGTTTGATCCGGTTTGAGCTGGTCTGGTCCGGTTTGAGCCGGTCTAATACGGTTAAAATAGGTTTGAGGCAGTCAAAACCGGTTTGAGCCAATCTGATCCGGTTTGTGCCGGTGTGGACCGCTTAGAGCCGATCTGGTCCCATTTGATCCAGTTTGAGCCGGTCTGGTCCGTTTTGAGCCGGTCAAAACCGGTTTGAGTCGGTCTGGTCCAGTTTGAACCGGTTTGAGCTGGTCTGGTCCGGTTTGAGCTGGTCAAAACCGTTTTGAGCTTGACTGGTCTGGTTTAAGCCGGTCAAAACAGATTTGAGCCGGTCTGGTCCGGTTTGATGCGGTCTGGTCCGGTTTCAGCTGGTCAAAACTAGTTTGAGCCGGTCTGGTCCGGTTTGATCCGGTCTAATCTGGTCAAAACACGTTTGAGCCGGCCTGGTCCGGTTTGAGCCGTTCTGTTCCAGTTTCATCTGGTCTAATTGGGTAAAAACGGGTTAGAGCCGGTCTGTTCCTGTTTGATTCCGGTTTGAGCCCGTTTTGAGGCGGTCTGTTCCGGATTGAACTGGCCTAATCCGGTCAAAACTGGTTTGAGCTGGTCTGGTCCACGTTGAGCCGGTCAAAATCGGTTTGAGCCGGTCTGGTCCAGTTTCAGCCGGTCTGGTCCTCTTTGAGCCCGACTTGTCTGGTTTGATACGGTTTTAGCCGGTCTGGTCCGGTTTGAGTCGGTTTGAGCCAGTCTGGTCTGGTTTGAGACGGTCTGGTTCGCTTTCATAATGTCTAATCCGGTCAAAACAGATTTGAGCCGGTCAGGTCCGGTTTGAGTCCAGTTTGAGCCAGTCAAAACAGCTTTGAACCTGTCTGGTCCAGTCAAAACAGGTTTCAACCGATCTGGTCCGTTTTGAGCCGGTCAAAACCGGTGTGAGCCGGTCTGGTCCAGTTTGTTCCGGTGTGACCTGGTCACAACCGGTTTTAGCGGGTGTAATCCGGTCAAAACAGGTTTGAGACGGTTTGTTCCGGTTTGAGCTGGTCTGGTCCCATTTGATCTGGTTTGAGCCGGCTTGGTCTGTTTTCAGCCGGTTAAAACCGGTTTGAGTCGGTCTAATACAGTCAAAACAGGTTTGAGCCGGTCAAAACCAGTTTGAGCCGGTTTGAGATGGTCTAATCCGGTCAAAACAGGTTTGAGACGGGTTTGAGCCGGTCTGGTCCGCATTGAGCCGGTCAAAACGGGTTTGAGCCGGTGTAATCCGGTCAAAACAGGTTTGAGACCGTCAAAACAGGTTTGAGCCGGTTTGGTATGGTTTGAGTCTGTCTGGTCCGGTTTTACCCGGTTTGAGCCGGTCAAAACCGGTTTGAGCCGGTCTAATATGGTCAAAATAGGTTTGAGGCGGTCAAAACCGGTTTGAGCCACTTTGAGCCACTCTATTCCGGTCAAAACAGGTTCGAGACCGGTTTGTGGCGGTCTGGTCCGGTTTGAACCGGTCAAAACCGGCTTGAGCCAGTGTGATCCGGTTTGAGCCGGTGTGGACCGGTTAAAGCCGGTCTGGACCGATTTGATCCGGTTTGAGGCGGTCTGGACCGTTTTGAGCCGGTCAAAACCGGTTTGATCCAGCGGTTTGATACGGTCTAATCCGGTTTGAGCCGGTCTGGTCCTGTTTCATCCGGTCTAATCCCGTCAAAAAACGTTTGAGCCGGTCTACACCGGTTTGATCCAGTTTGAGCCGGTCTGGTCCGGTTTCATCCGGTCTAATCCGGTCAAAACACGTTTGAGCCAGTCTGGTCCAGTTTGAGTCCAGTTTGAGCCCGGTTTGAGCCGGTCTGGTCCGGTTTGAGCCGGTCAAAACCGGTTTGAGCCGGTCTAATACAGTCAAAATAGGTTTGAGGTGGTCAAAATCGGTTTGAGCCGGTTTGAGCTCCTCTAATCCGGTCAAAACAGGTTGGACACCGGTTTGAGATGGTCTGGTCCGGTTTGAGGCAGTCAAAACAGGTTTGAGCCAGTCTGATCCGGTTTGAGCTGGTGTGGACCGGTGAAAACCGGTTTGATCCGGTCTGGTCCGATTTGACCCGGTAAAAACCGATTTGAACCAGCGGTTTGATCCGGTCTAATCCGGTTTGAGCCGGTCTGGTTCGGTTTCATCCGGTCTAATCTGGTCAAAACAGGTTTGAGCCGGTCTGGTCTGGTTTGAGCCTGTCTGGTCCTCTTTAAGCCGGTCTTGTCCGGTTTGATCCGGTTTTCGCCGGTCTGGTCCGGTTTCATCCGGTCTAATCCAGTCAGAACAGGTTTGAGCCGGTCTGGTAGCATTTCATCCGGTCCAATCCGGTTAAAACAGGTTTGACCCGATCTGTTCCGGTTTGAGTCTGGTTTGAGCCCAGTTTGAGCCGGTCTGGTCTGTTTGAGGCTGTCTGGTCTGGTTTGAGCCAGTCAAAACCGGTTTGAGCTGGTGTAATCTGGTCAAAACAGGCTTGAGCCGGTCAAAACCGGTTTGAGCCGGTCTTATCCAGTTTTAACCGTTGTTAAAAGGTTTGAGCCGGTCAAAACCGGTTTGAGCCGCTCTGGTCCGGTTTGAGCCTGTCTGGTCCGCTTTGAGCCGGTCAAAACCGGTTTGAGCCGGTCTAATATGGTCAAAACAGTTTTGAGGCCGTCAAAACCGGATTGAGCTGGTTTGTGCCACTCTAACCCGGTCAAAACAGGTTCGAGACCGGTTTGTGTTGGTCTGGTCCGGTTTGAGTCGGTCAAAACCGGCTTCAGCCAGTCTGATCCGGTTTGAGCTGGTGTGGACCGGTTAAAGCCGGTCTTGTGCGATTTGATATGGTTTGAGTCGGTCTGGTCCGTTTTGAGCCGGTCAAAAACGGTTTCAGCCGGTCTGGTCCGGTTTGAGCCTGTCTGTTGCGGTTTGAGCTGGTGAAAACCGGTTTGAGCCGCTCTGTTCCTGTTTGAGTCTGTCTGTTCCGGTTTGTTCCGGTCTAATTCGGTCAAAACATGTTTGAGCCTGTTTGGTCCAGTTTGAGTCCTGTTTGAGCCCGGTTTGAGCCGGTCTCATCCGGTTTCATCCGGTCTAATCCGGTCAAAACACGTTTGAGCCAGTGTGGTCCGTTTTGAGCCGGTCAAAATCGGTTTCAGCCGGTGTAATCCGGTCAAAACAGGTTTGAGCCAGTCAAAACAGGTTTGAGCTGTTTTGGTCCGGTTTGAGCCAGTCTGTTCCGGTTTCATCCGGTCTAATCCAGTCAAAACACCTTTGCGCCTGTTTGGTCCAGTTTGAGTCCTGTTTGAGCCCGGTTTGAGCCGGTCTCATCCGGTTTCATCTGGTCTAATCCGGTGAAAACACGTTTGAGCCAGTGTGGTCCGTTTTGAGCCGGTCAAAATCGGTTTCAGCCGGTGTAATCCGGTCAAAACATGTTTGAGCCAGTCAAAAGAGGTTTGATTCGGTTTGGTACGGTTTGAGCCTGTCTGGTCCGCTTTGATCCGGTTTGAGTCGGCCTGTTCCAGTTTGAGCCGGTCAAAAGCGGTTTGAGCTGGTCTAATACGGACAAAACAGCTTTGAGCCGGTCAAAACCGGTTTGAGCCAGTTTGAGCCGTTCTAATCCGGTCAAAACAGGTTTGAGACGGGTTTGAGCCGTTCCGGTCATGTTTGAGACGGTCAAAACCGGTTTGAGCCGGTCAGGTCCGGTTTGATTCCAGTTTGAACCTGTCAAAAGAGCTTTGAGCCTGTCTGGTCCAGTCAAAACAGATTTCAGCCGGTCTGGTCCGGTTTGAGCCAGTCAAAACCGGTGTGAGCCGGTCTGGTCCAGTTTGATCCGGTTTGAGCCGGTCTGTTCTGGTTTCAGCCGGTTAAAACCGGTTTGAGTCGGTCTAATACAGTCAAAACAGGTTTGAGCCAGTCAAAACCAGTTTGAGCCGGTTTGAGACGGTCTAATCCGGTCAAAACAGGTTTGAGACGGGTTTGAGACAGTCTGGTCCGCTTTGAGCCGGTCAAAACCGATTTGAGCCGGTGTAATCCGGTCAAAATAGGTTTGAGGCGGTCAAAACAGGTTTGAGGTAGTTTGAGCCGCTCTAATCCGGTCAATAGAGGTTTGAGCCGTTTTGGTCCGGTTTGAGTCTCTCTGTTCCGGTTATATCCGGTTTGAGCCGGTCTGGTACGGTTTGAGCCATTCAAAACCGGTTTGAGTCAGTCTAATACGGTCAAAATAGGTTTGAGGCGGTCAAAACCGGTTTGAGCCGGTTTGAGCCGCTCTAAACCCGTCTAAACAGGTTCGAGACCATTTTGAGACGGTCTGGTCTGGTTTGAGCCAGTCAAAACCGGTTTGAGCCTGTCTGATCCGGTTTGAGCCGGTGTGGACTGGTGAAAACCGGTTTGATCCGGTCTGGTCCGATTTGAGCCGGTAAAAACCTATTTGATCCGGTGGTTTGATCCGGTCTAATCTGGATTGAGCCGGTCTGGTTCGGTTTCATCCGGTCTAATCCAGTCAAAACAGGTTTGAGCCAGTCTGGTCTGGTTTCAGCCAGTCTGGTCCTCTTTGAGCCAGTCTTGTCCGGTTTGATCCGGTTTTCGCCGGTCTGGTCCGGTTTCATCCGGTCTAATCCAGTCAAAACAGGTTTGAGCCAGTCTGGTACCATTTCATCCGGTCTAATCCGGTTAAAACACGTTTGACCCGGTCTGGTCCGGTTTGAGTTGGTTTGAGTCCGGTTTGAACCAGTCTGGTACTGTTTGAGGCTGTCTGGTCCGGTTTGAGCCCGGCAAAACCGGTTTGAGCCGGTCTGGTGCGGTTTTAGCCGGTCTGATCCGGTTTGAGCCGGTCAAAACCGGTTTGAGCCGCTCTGGTCCGGTTTGAGACTGTCTGTTCCGGTTTGATCCAGTCTAATCTGGTCAAAACACGTTTGAGCTTGTTTGGTCCAATTTGAGTACTGCTTGAGCCCGGTTTGAGCCAGTCTCATCTGGTTTCATCCGGTCTAATCCGGTAAAAAGACGTTTGAGCCGGTGTGGTCCGGTTTGAGCCAGTCAAAATCGGTTTCACCCGGTGTAATCCGGTCAAAACAGGCTTGTGCCGGTCAAAACCGGTTTGAGCCGGTTTGTTCCGATGAGTCTGTCTGGTCCGGTTTGATCCGGTTTCAGCCTGTCTGGTCTGGTTTGAGCCAGTCAAAACCTGTTTGATCTGGCGGTTTGATCCAGCCTAATCCGGTTTGAGCTGGTCTGGTTCGTTTTCATCCGGTTTGAGCGTGTCTGGTCCGGTTTGAGGCGGTCTGGTCCGGTTTGAGGCGGTCAAAACCGGTTTGATCCAGCGGTTTGATCTGGTCTAATCCGTTTTGAGCCGGTATCATCCGGTTTCATCCTGTCTAATCCAGTCAAAACAGGTTTGAGCCGGTCTGGTCCGGTTTGATCCGGTTTGAGCCAGACTGGTCTGGTTTAGCCGGTCAAAACTGGTTTGATACGGCGCTTTGATCCGGTCAAATCGGGTTTGAGCCTGTCTGGTCCGTTTTCATCCGGTTTGAGCGGGTCTGGTCCGGTTTGAGGCAGTCTGGTCCGGTTTGATGCGGTCAAAACCGGTTTGATCCAGCGGTTTGATCTGGTCTGATCCGGTTTGAGCCGGTATCTTCTGGTTTCACCCTGTCTAATCCAGTCAAAACAGGTTTGAGCCGTTTTGGTCCGGTTTGATCCGGTTTGAGCCGGACTGGTCTGGTTTGAGCCGGTCAAAGCCGGTTTGATACGGCGCTTTGATCCGGTCTAATCGGGTTTGAGCCTGTCTGGTCCGTTTTCATCCGGTTTGAGCAGGTCTGGTTCGGTTTGAGTCCAGTTTGAGCCAGTGAAAATCGCTTTGAGCCGGTCTGATCCGGTTTGATCCGGTTTTAGCTGCTCTGGTCCGGATTGAGCCGGTTTGAGCCGGTCTGGTCCGGTTTGAGACGGTCTGCTCCGGGTTCATTCGGTCTAATCCGGTCAAAACAAGTTTGAGCCGGTCTGGTCCGGTTTGAGTCCGGTTTGAGGACGTTTGAGATGGTCTGTTCTGGTTTAATCCGGTTTAATCCGGTCAAAACAGGTTTGAGCCCGTCTGGTCCGGTTTGAGCCGGTCTGGTCTGGTTTCATGCAGTCTAATCCGGTCAAAACAGGTTTGAGGCGGTCTGGTCCGGTTTCATTCCGGTTGGAGATCGGTTTGAGCCTGTCTGGTCCGTTTTGATCCAGTTTGAGCCAGTCTGGTCCGTTTTCTTCCGGTTTGAGCGGTTCTGGTCCGTTTCGAGTCCAGTTTGAGCCGGTCAAACCCGCTTTCAGCCAGTCTGGTACAATCAAAACAGGTTTGAGCCGTTCTGGTCCAGTTTGACCCGGTCTGGTCCAGTTTGAGCCGGTCAAAACCGGTTTGAGTCAGTCTGGTCCGGTTTGAACCGTTTTGAGCTGGTCTGGTCCTGTTTAAGCCGGTCAAAACCGGTTTGACCCGGTCTGGTCCAGTCAAAACAGATTTGAGCCGGTCTGGTCCGGATTGATGCGGTCTGGTCCGGTTTGAAACGGTCTAATCCGGTCAAAACACGTTTGAGCCGGCCTGGTCCGGTTTGATCCATTCAAAACCGGTTTGAGCCGGTAAAAACAGGTTTGAGCCACTGTAATGCGGTCAAAACAGGTTTGAGCTAGTCTGGTCCGGTTTCAGCTGGTCAAAACCTGTTTTATCCGGTGTAGTCCGGTCAAAACAGGTTTGAGTGGGTTAAAAAAAAGTTTTGAACCGCTCTGGTCCGGTTTGAGCCTGTCTGTTCCAGATAGATCCGGTCTAATCTGGTCAAAACACGTTTGAGCCTTTTTGGTCCAGTTTGAGTCCTGTTTGATCCCGGTTTGAGCTTGTCTCATCCGGTTTCATCCCGTCTAATCCGGTCAAAACACGTTTGAGCCGATGTGGTCCGTTTTGAGCCAGTCAAAATCTTTTTCAGCCGGTGTAATCCGGTCAAAACCGGTTTAAGCTGGTCTGGTCCAGTTTGACCGGTTTGAATCTGTCTGGTTCAGTTTGCGCCGGTCAAAACCGGTTTGAGCCGGTCTGGTTCAGTTTGTTCCGGTTTGAGGCACTCACAACCGGTTTCAGGCAATCTAGCCGGTCTGGTCTGGTTTGAGCCGGTCAAAACCAGTTTGAGCCGGTCTGGTTTCAGCCGGCCTGGTCCAGTTTGATCCAGTTTGAGCCGGTCAAAACCGGTTTCAGCCGGTCTAATACGGTCAAAATAGGTTTGAGGCGGTCAAAACCGGTTTGAGCCAGTCTGATCCGGTTTAGGTGGTGTGGACCGGTGAAAACCGGTTTGATCCGGTCTGCTCCGATTTGAGCCGGTAAAAACCGATTTGATCCGGTGGTTTGATCCGGTCTAATCCAGTTTGATCCGGTCTGGTTCGGTTTCATCCGGTGTAATCCGGTCAAAACAGGTTTGAGCCGGTCTGGTGCGGTTTGAGCCTGTCTGGTCCGGTTTGATCCGGTTGGAGCCGGCCTGGTCCGGTTATAGGTGGTCAAAACCGGTTTGAGCCGTTCTAATACAGACAAAACAGCTTTGAGCCGGTCAAAACCGATTTGAGCCGGTTTGAACCGGTCTAATCCGGTCAAAACAGGTTTGAGACGGGTTTGAGCAGGTCCGGTCCTGTTTGGGACGGTCAAAACCGGTTTAAGCCGGTCTGATCCGGTTTGAGCCGGTGTGGACCAGTTAGAGCCGGTCTTGTCCGGATTGAGACAGTCTGGTCCGGTTTGTTCCGTTTTCAGCCGGTCAAAACTGGTTTGAGCCAGTGTAATCCGGTCAAAACAGGTTTGAGCCGGTCAAAACAGGTTTGAGCCGGTTTGGTCCGGTTTGATCCTGTCTGGTCCGATTTGACCCGCTTTGAGCCGGTCTGGTCCCGTTTGAGCAGGTCAGAACCGGTTTGAGCTGGTCTAATATGGTCAAAATAGGTTTGAGGCGGTCAAAACCGGATTGAGTCGGTTTGAGCCGCTCTAAACCAGTCAAAACAGGTTCGAGACTGGTTTGAGCCGGTGTGGTCCGGTTTGAGGCGTTCAAAACCGGCTTGAGCCAGTCTGATCCTTTTTGAGCCGGTGTGGACCGGTTACAGCCGGTGTGGTCCGATTTGCTCTGGTTTGAGCCATTCTGGTCCGGTTTCATCCGGTCTAAACCAGTCAAAACAGGTTTGAGCCGGTCTGCTCCGGTTTGATCCGGTTTGAGCCGGTCTGGTCCGGTTTCATCCACTCTAATCCGGTCATAACACCTTTGAGCAGGTCTGGCCCAGTTTGAGAACAGTTTGAGCCCAGTTTGAGCCGGTCTGCTCCGGTTTGAGTCGGTCAAAACCGGTTTGAGCCGGTGTAATCCGGTCAAAACAGGTTTGAGTCGGTCAAAACAGGTTTGAGCCGGTTTGGTCCGGTTTGAGCCTGTCTGGTCCGGTTTTATCCGGTTTGAGTCGGTCTGGTCCGGTTTGAGCCGGTCAAAACCGGTTTGAGCCAGTCTAATACGGTCAAAATAGGTTTGAGACGGTCAAAACCGGTTTTAGCCGGTTTTAGCTGCACTAATCTGGTGAAAACAGGTTCGAGACTGGTTTGATCCGGTCTGGTCCGATTTGAGCTGGTAAAAACCGATTTGATCCGGCCGTTTGATCCGGTCTAATCCGGTTTGAGCCGGTCTGGTTCGCTTTCCTCCGGTCTAATCCTGTCAAAACAGGTTTGAGCTGGTCTGGTCCGGTTTGAGCCTGTCTGGTCTGGTTTGATCCGGTTTGAGACGGCCTGGTCCGGTTTAAGCCAGTCAAAACCGGTTTGAGCCGGTCTAATACGGACAAAAGAGCTTTGAGCCGGTCAAAACCGGTGTGAGCCGGTTTGAGCCGGTCTAATCCGGTCAAAACAGGTTTGAGACGGGTTTTCGCCAGTCCGGTCCTGTTTGAGACTGTCGAAACAGGATTTAGCCGGTCTGGTCCGGTTTGAGTCCAGTTTGAGCCAGTCAAAACAGCTTTGAGCCTGTCCGGTCCAGTCAAAACAGGTTTCAGCCGGTCTGGTCCAGTTTGAACCAGTCTGGTCCGGTTTGAGCCGGTCAAAACCGGTGTGAGCCGGTCTGGTCCGGTTTGTTCCGGTTTGAGCCGGTCACAACTGGTTTTAGCGGGTGTAATCCGGTCAAACAGGTTTGAGCCAGTTTGGTCCGGTTTGATCCGGTTTGAGCCGGCCTGGTCCGGTTTGAGCCGGTTAAAACCGGTTTGAGCCGGTCTACTACAGGCAAAACAGGTTTGAGCCAGTCAAAACCAGTTTGACCCAGTTTGAGACGGTCTAATCCGGTCAAAACAGGTTTGAGACGGGTTTGAGCCGGTACGGTCCTGTTTGAGACGATCAAAACCGGTTTAAGCCGGTCTGATCCGGTTTCAGCAGGTTTGAGCCGGTGTGGACCGGTTAGAGCCGGTCTTGTCCGGATTGAGACTGTCTCTTCCAGTTTTTTCTAGTTTCAGCCGGTCAAAACTGGTTTGAGCCGGTGTAATCCGGTCAAAACAGGTTTGAGCCAGTTTGGTCTGATTTGATCCTGTCTGGTCCGGTTTGGTCCGCGTGGTGCCGGT
>CM052591.1:44633620-44683293 GCA_028551445.1 Miopithecus talapoin
TGATCCGGTTTCAGCAGGTTTGAGCCGGTGTGGACCGGTTAGAGCCGGTCTTGTCCGGATTGAGACTGTCTCTTCCAGTTTTTTCTAGTTTCAGCCGGTCAAAACTGGTTTGAGCCGGTGTAATCCGGTCAAAACAGGTTTGAGCCAGTTTGGTCTGATTTGATCCTGTCTGGTCCGGTTTGGTCCGCGTGGTGCCGGTCTCGTCCGGTTTGAGCCGGTCGAAACCGGTTTGAGCCGGTCTAATACGGTCAAAACAGGTTTGAGGCGGTCAAAACCGGACTGAGCCAGTTTGAGCCGCTCTAATCCGGTGAAAACACGTTCGAGACCGGTTTGAGCCGGTCTGGTACGGTTTGAGCCAGTCTGATCCGGTTTGAGCCGGTGTGGACCTGTTAGAGCAGGTCTGGTCCGATTTGAGCCGGTCTGGTGTGGTGTGTAACGGTTAGAGGGGTCAAAACCGGTTTGAGCCAGTCTAGCCGGTCTGGTCTGGTTTGAGTCGGTCAAAACCAGTTTGAGCCAGTCTAGTCTGGTTTGAGCCGGTCTGGTACGGTTTGATCCGGTTTGAGGCGGACTAGTCCGGTTTGAGCCGGTCAAAATCGGTATGATATGGCGCTTTGACCCGGCCTAATCGGGCTTGAGCCGGTCTGGTCTGTTTTCATCCGGTTTGAGCGGGTCTGGTCCGGTTTAAGTCCAGTTTGAGCCACTCAAAAATGGTTTCAGCCGGTCTCGTCCAGTCAAACAGGTTTGAGCCGGTCTGGTCCAGTTTGAACCGGTGTGGTCCGGTTTGAGCTGGTTAAAACCGGTGTGAGTCGGTCTTGTCCGGTTTTAACCGGTTTGAGCCGGTCTCGTCCGGTTTGAGCGGGTCTAAACCGTTTTGAGCTGGTCTGGTCCGGTTTAAGCCAGTCAAAACCCGTTTGAGCCGGTCTGGTCCGGTCAAAACAGATTTGAACCAGTCTGGTCCGGTTTGATCTGGTCTGGTCCAGTTTGAGCCGGTAAATACCGATTTGAGCCAGTGAAAACAGGTTTGAGCCGCTGCAATCCGGTCAAAACCGGTTTGAGCCGGTCTGGTCCTGTTTCAGCTGGTCTGGTCCGGTTTGAGCCGGTGAAAACCGGTTTGAGCCGCTCTGGTCCCGTGTGAGCCTGTCTGGTACGGTTTGATCCGTTCTAATCCAGTCAAAACACGTTTGAGCCCGTCTGGTCCGGTTTGAGTCTGGTTTGAGCTGGTCAAAACCGGTTTGAGCCGGTCTGGTCCAGTTTGTGCCGATCTGGTCCGGTTTGTTCCGTTTTGAGGTGGTCAAAACTGGTGTGAGCCAGTCTACCCGGTCTGGTCTGCTTTGAGCCAGTCAAAACCGGTTTGATCCAGCGATTTGATCTGGTCTAATCCAGTTTGAGCCGGTATGGTCTGGTTTCATCTGGTCTAATCCAGTCAAAACAGGTTTGAGCCGGTCTGGTCCGGTTTGAGCCATTCTGGTCCAGTTTCCTCCGGTCTAATTGGGTCAAAACCGGTTTGAGCCGGTCTGTTCCTGTTTGATTCCGGTTTGAGCCCGTTTTGAGGCGGTCTGTTCTGGATTGAACTGGCTTAATCCGGTCAAAACTGGTTTGAGCCGGTCTGGTCCGCTTTGAGCCGGTCAAAATCGGTTTGAGCCGGTCTGGTCCAGTTTGAGCCGGTCTGGTCCTCTGTGAGCCGAACTTGTCTGGTTTGATCCGGTTTTAGCCGGTCTGGTCCGGTTTGAGCCAGTTTGAGCCGATCTGGTCCAGTTTGAGACGGTCTGGTTCGGTTTCATACGGTCTATTCCGGTCAAAACACGTTTGAGCTCGTCTGGTCCAGTTTGAGCCGGTCTGGTCAAGTTTGATCCTTTTTAATCCGGTCTGGTCAGGTTTGAGCCGTTCAAAACCAGTTTGAACCGGTCTGCTCCGGTCAAAACAGGTTTGAGCCATTTTAAGCCGGTTGGATCCGGTCTCATCTGGTTTGAGCCGGTTGGATCCGGTCTAGTCTGGTTTGATCCGGTCTAATCCGGTGAAAACAGGTTTGGGCCGGTCTGGTCCCGTTTGAGTCCGGTTTGAGCCAGTCAAAATCGGTTTGGGCTGGTCTGGTCCGGTTTGAGCCGGTTTGAGCCGGTCTGGTCCGGTTTGAGTCTGTTAGAGCTGGTTTGGTCCGCTTTGAGCCGGTCTGGTCCGGTTTGTTCCGGTTTGAGCCGGTCACAACCGGTTTGAGCCAGTCTAGCCGGTCTGGTCTGGTTTGAGCCAGTCAAAACCGATTTGAGCCAGGCTGATCTGGTTTGATCCGGTCTGGACCGGTTTGATCCGGTTTTAGCCGGTCTGGTCTGTTTTGAGCCGGTCAAAACCGGTTTGATCCGACGTTTTGATCCGGTCTAATCTGGTTTGAGCTGGTCTCGTCCTGTTTCATCTGGTCTAATCCAGTCAAAAGAGGTTTGAGCCCTTCTGCTCCGGTTTGATCCGGTTTGAGACGGTCTGGTCCGGTTTCATCCGGTCTAATCCGGTCAAAACACGTTTGAGAACGTCTGGTCTGGTTTGAGCCTGTCTGGTCCTTTTTGAGCCGGTCAAAACCGGTTTGAGCCGGTCTAATACAGTCAAAACAGGTTTGAGCCGGTCAAAATCGGTTTGAGCCGGTTTGAGACGGTCTAATCCGGTCAAAACAGGTTTGAGACGGGTTTGAGCCGGTCCGGTACTGTTTGAGACGATGAAAACCGGTTTAAGCCGGTCTGATCCGGTTTGGGCCGGTTTGATCCAGTTAGAGCCGGTCCGGTCCGGTTTCATTAGGTCTAATCCGGTTAAAACACGTTTGAGAAGGTCTGGTCCAGTTTGAGTCCAGTTTGAGCCCGGTTTGAGCCAGTCTGGTCCTGTTTGAGCCGGTCAACACCGGTTAGAGCCGGTGTAATCCAGTCAAAACAGGTTTGAGCCAGTCAAAACAGGTTTCAGCCGGTTTGGTCGGGTTTGAGCCTGTCTGGTCCGGATTGATCCGCTTTGAGCCGGTCTGGTCAGGTTTGAGCCGGTCAAAACAGGTTTGAGCCGGTCTAATATGGTCAAAACAGGTTTGAGGCGGTCAAAAGCGGATTGAGCCTGTTTGAGCCGCTCTAATCCGGTCAAAACAGGTTCGAGAAAAGTTTGAGCCGGTCTGGTCCGGTTTGAGCCCGTCAAAACCGGCTTGAGCCAATCTGATCCGGTTTGAGCAGGTGTGGACTGGTTAGAGCCGGTATGTTCCGATTTGATCCGGTTTGAGCCGGTCTGGTCCGTTTTAAGCTGGTCAAAACTGGTTTGATCCGGCGGTTTGATCCGGTCCAATACGGTTTGAGCCGGTCTGGTCCGGATTAATCCTGTCTAATCCAGTCAAAAGAGGTTAGAGCCGGTCTGCTCCGGTTTGATCTGGTTTAAGCCGGTCTGGTCCAGTTTCATCCGGTCTAATCCGGGTAAAACACGTTTGAGCCGGTCTGGTCCTCTTTGAGTCCAGTTTGAGCCCGGTTTGAGCCGGTCTGGTCCGATTTGAGGCGGTCAAAACCGGATTGAGCCGGTGTAATCCGGTTAAAACAGGTTTGAGCCGGTTTGGTCCAGTTTGAGCCTGTCTGGTCCGGTTTTATCCGGTTTGAGCCGGTCTGGACCGGTTTGAGCCGGTCAAAACCGGTTTGAGCCGGTCTAATACGGTCAAAATAGGTTTGAGGCGGTAAAAATCGGTTTGAGACGGTTTAAGCCGCTCTAATCCGGTCAAAACAGGTTCGAGACGGGTTTGAGACGGTCTGGTCCGGTTTGAGGCAGTCAAAACCGGTTTTATCCGGTCTGGTCCGATTTGATCCGGTAAAAACCTATTTGATCTGGCGTTTTCATCCAGTCTAATCCGGTTTGAGCTGGTCTGGTTTGGTTTCATCCGATCTAATCCGGTCAAAACAGGTTTGAGCCGGTCAGGCCTGGTTTGAGCCTGTCTGGTCCTCTTTGAGCCAGTCTTCTCCGGTTTGATCCGGTTTTCGCCAGTCTGGTCCGGTTTCATCCGGTCTAATCCAGTCAAAACAGGTTTGAGCCGGTCTGGTACCATTTCATCCAGTCTAATCCGGTTAAAACAAGTTTGTCCCGATCTGGTCCGGTTTGAGTCTGGTTTGAGCCCGGTTTGAGCCGGTGTGGTCCTGTTTGAGGCTGTCTGGTCCTGTTTGAGCCAGTCAAAACCGCTTTGAGCTGGTGTAATCCGGTCAAAACAGGCTTGAGCCGGTCAAAACCGGTTTGAGCCGGTCTGGTCCGGATTTAACCGGTGTGATCCGGTTTGAGCCGGTCAAAACCGGTTTGAGCCGGTCTGGTCCGGTTTGAGCCTGTCTGTTGCTGTTTGAGCCGGTGAAAACCGGTTTGAGTGGCTCTGGTCCGGTTTAAGCCTGTCTGGTCCGGTTTGAGCTGGTCAAAACCGGTTTTAGCCGTTCTAATATGGTCAAAACAGGTTTGAGGCGGTCAAAACAGGATTGAGCCGGTTTGTGCCGCTCTAATCCGATCAAAACAGGTTCGAGACCGGTTTGTGCTGGTCTGGTCCGGTTTGAACCTGTCTGCTACGGTTTGAGCCGCTCTGGTCCGGTTTGAGCCTGTCTGGTCCGGTTTGAGCTGGTCTAATCCGGTCAAAACACGTTTGAGCCTGTTTGGTCCAGTTTGATTTCTGTTTGAGCCCGGTTTGAGCCGGTCTCATTCGGTTTCATCCAGTCTAATCCAGTCAAAACACGTTTGAGCCGGTGTGGTCCGGTTTGAGCCTGTCAAAATCGGTTTCAGCCGGTGTAATCCTGTCAAAACAGGTTTGAGCCAGTCAAAACAGGTTTGAGCCGGTTTGGTCCGGTTTGAGCCTGTCTGGTCCGTTTTGATCCGGTTTGAGCCGGTCTGGTCCGGTTTGAGACGGTTAAAACCGGTTTGAGACGATCTAATACGGACAAAACAGCTTTGAGCCGGTCAATACCAGTTTGAGCCGTTTTGAGCCGGTCAAATATGGTCAAAACAGGTTTGAGACGTGTTTGAGCCGGTCCGGTCCTGTATGAGACGGTCAAAACCGGTTTGAGCCGGTCAGGTCCTGTTTGAGTCCAGTTTGAGCCAGTCAAAACAGCTTGGAGCCTGTCTGGTCCTGTCAAAACAGGTTTCAGCCAGTCCGGTACGGTTTGAACCGGTCAAAACGGGTTTGAGCAGGTCTAATACGGTCAAAACTGCTTTGAGCCGGTCAAAACCTTTTTGAGCCGGTTTGAGCTGGTCTAATCCGGTCAAAACAGGTTTGAGACGGGTTTGAGCCGGTCCGGTCCTCTTTGAGACTGTCAAAACCGGTTTGAGCCGGTCTGGTCCAGTTTGAGTCCAGTTTGAGCCATTCAAAACAGCTTTGATACTGTCTGGTCCAGTCAAAACAGGTTTCAGCCGGTCTGGTCCGGTTTGAACTGGTCAAAACCGGTTTGAGCCGGTCAAAACCGGTGTGAGATGGTCTGGCCGGTTTGTTCCGGTTTGAGCCGGTCACAACCGGTTTTAGTGGGTGTACTCCAGTCAAAACTGGTTTGAGCCGGTTTGGTCCGGTTTGAGCCGGTCTGGTCTGGTTTGATCCGGGTTGAGCCGGCCTGGTCCGGTTTGAGCCGGTCAAAACCGGTTTGAGCCGGTCTAATACAGTAAAACTGGTTTGAGCCGGTTTGGTCCGGTTTGAGCCGGTCTGGTCCGGTTTGATCCGGTTTGAGCCGGCCTGGTCCGGTTTGAGCCGGTCAAAACCAGTTTAAGCCGGTCTAATACAGTCAAAACAGGTTTGAGCCGGTTTGAGACGGTCTAATCCGGTCAAAACAGGTTTGAGACGGGTTTGAGCCAGTCCGGTCCTGTTTGAGATGGTCAAAACCGGTTTAAGCCAGTCTAATCCGGTTTGAGCCAGTTTGAGCCCATGTGGACCGGTTAGAGCCGGTCTTGTCTGGATTGAGACGGTCTGGTCCGGTTTGTTCTGGTTTCAGCCGGTCAAAACCGGTTTGAGCCGGTGTAATCCGGTCAGAGCCGGTCAAAACAGGTTTGAGCAGGTTTGGTCCGGTTTGATGCGGTTTGAGCCGGTCTGGTCCAGTTTCATCCGGTCTAATCCAGTCAAAACAGGTTTGAGCCGGTCTGCTCCTGTTTGATCCGGTTTGAGCCGGTCTGGTCCGGTTTCATCCAGTCTAATCTGGTCAAAACACGTTTTAGCAGGTCTGGTCCTGTTTGAGTCCAGTTTGAGCCCGGATTGAGCCGGTCTGGTCCGATTTGAGCCGGTCAATACCGGTTTGAGCCGGTGTAATCCGGTCAACACAGGTTTGAGCTGTTCAAAACAGGTTTGAGCCGGTTTGGTCCGGATTGAGCCTGTCTGGTCCGGTTTGATCCGGTTTGAGCCGGTCTGGTCCG
Source organism: Miopithecus talapoin (assembly GCA_028551445.1). Classification (NCBI taxonomy): domain Eukaryota; kingdom Metazoa; phylum Chordata; class Mammalia; order Primates; family Cercopithecidae; genus Miopithecus; species Miopithecus talapoin. The sequence goes on from CM052591.1 coordinate 44,639,981, forward strand.
GTTTGAGCCGGTTAAAACCGGTTTGAGCCGGTCTAATATGGATAAAACAGCTTTGAGCCGGTCAATACCGGTTTGAGCCGCTTTGAGCCGGTCAAATATGGTCAAAACAGGTTTGAGACGTGTTTGAGCCGGTCCGGTCCTGTATGAGACGGTCAAAACCGGTTTGAGCCGGTCTGGTCCGGTTTGAGTCCAGGTTGAGCCAGTCAAAACAGTTTTGATACTGTCTGGTCCAGTCAAAACAGGTTTCAGCCAGTCTGGTCCGGTTTGAACCGGTCAAAACCGGTTTGAGCCGGTCAAAACCGGTGTGAGCCGGTCTGGCCAGTTTGTTCTGGTTTTAGCTGGTCACAACCGGTTTTAGTGGGTGTACTCCAGTCAAAACTGGTTTTAGCCGGTTTGGTCCGGTTTGAGCCGGTCTGGTCCGGTTTGAGCCGGTCAAAACCGCTTTGAGCCGGTCTAATACAGTCAAAACAGGTTTGAGCCGGTTGGAGCCCCTATAATCCGGTGAAAACAGGTTTGAGCCAGTAAAAACATTTTTGAGCCGGTTTGGTCTGGTTTGAGCCTGTCTGGTCCGGTTTGATCCGCTTTGAGCCGGTCTGGTCTCGTTTCAGCCGGTCAAATCCGGTTTCAGCAGGTCTAATACAGTCAAAACAGGTTTGAGGCGGTCAAAACAGGATTGAGCGGGTTTGTGTCCCTATAATCCGGTCAAAACAGGTTTGAGCTGGTCAAAACAGGTTTGAGCCGGTTTGGTCCGGTTTGAACCTGTGTGGTCCGGTTTGATCCGCTTTGATCCGGTCTGGTCTGGTTTGAGCCGGTCAAAACCGGTTTGAGCCGGTCTAATCCGGTCAAAACAGGTTTGAGCCGGTCAAAACCGGATTGAGCCGGTTTGAGCCACTCTAAACCGGTCAAAACAGGTTCGAGACTGGTTTGAGCCTGTCTGTTCCAGTTTGAGCCGGTCAAAACCGGCTTGAGCCAGTCTGATACTGTTTGAGCTGGTGTGGACCGGTTAGAGCCGGTGTGGTCCGATTTGATCCGGTTTGAGCCGTTCTGGTCCGTTTTGAGCCGGTCAAAACCAGTTTGATCCGGCGGTTTGATCCGGTTTAATCCGGTTTGAGCCAGTCTGGTCCGGTTTCATCCGGTCTAATCCAGTCAAAGCAGGTTTGAGCCGGTCTGCTCCGGTTTGATCCAGTTTTCGCTGGTCTCGTCCGGTTTCATCCGGTCTAATCCGGTCAAAACACCTTTGAGTAGGTCTGGCCCAGTTTGAGTACAGTTTGAGCCCGGTTTGAGCCGGTCTGCTCCGGTTTGATTCCGGTTGGAGCCCGGTTTGAGCTTGTCTGGTCCGGTTTGATCCGTTTTGAGCCAGTCTGGTTCGTTTTCATCCGGTTTGAGCGGGTCTGGTCTGGTTGGAGTCCAGTTTGAGCCGCTCAAAACTGGTTTCAGCTGGTCTCGTCCAGTCAAAGCAGGTTTGAGCCGGTCTGGTCCGGTTTGAACTGGTGTGGTCTGGTTTGAGCTGGTTAAAACCGGTTTGAGTCGGTCTGGTCCGGTTTTAACCGGTTTGAGCCGGTCTCATCCGCTTTGAGCGGGTCAAAACCGTTTTGAGCTGGTCAGGTCCGGTTTAAGCCAGTCAAAACCGGTTTGAGCCGGTCTGGTCCGTTCAAAACAGATTTGAGCCAGTCTGGTCCGGTTTGATCTGGTCTGGTCCGGTTTGAGCCGGTCAATACCGATTTGAGCCGGTGAAAACAGGTTTGAGCAGCTGTAATCCGGTCCAAACAGGTTTGAGCCGGTCAAAACCGGTTTGAGCTGGTGAAAACCGGTTAGAGCCACTCTGGTCCGGATTGAGCCTGTCTGTTCCGGTTTGATCCAGTCTAATCTGGTCAAAATACGTTTCAGCCCGTCTGCTCCTTTTTGAGTCTGGTTTGAGCCCGGTTTGAGCCGGTCTGGTCTGGTTTCACCCGTTCTAATCCGGTGAAAACAAGTTTCAGCCGGTCTGGTCCGGTTGGAGCCGATCAAAACCGGTTTGAGCCTGTCTAATCCGGTCAAAACAGGTTTGAGCCGGACAAAACAGTTTTGAGGCAGTTTGGTCCGGTTTGAGCCTGTCTGGTGTGGTCTGGTACGGTTTGAGTCCGGTTTGAGCCCGGTTTGAACCGGTCTGTTCCTGTTTGATCTGGTTTAATCCAGTCAAAACACGTTTGAGCCCGTCTGGTCCGGTTTGAGCCGGTGTGGTCCGGATTCATCCGGTCTAATCCGGTCAAAACACGTTTGAGCTGATCTGGTCCGATTTGAGCCGGTCAAAACCGGTTTGAGCCAGTGTAAACCGGTCAAAACAGGTTTGAGCCGGTCAAAACCGGTTTGAGCCGGTCTGATCCGGTTTTAGCCTGTCTGGTCCGGTTTGATCCGATTTGAGCCGGCCTTGTCCGGTTTGAGCCTGTCAAAACCGGTTTGAGCCGGTCTAATACAGTCAAAACTGGTTTGAGACGGTCAAAACCGGTTTGAGCCGGTTTGAGACGGTCTAATCCGGTCAAAACAGGTTTGAGACGGGTTTGAGCCGGTCCGGTCCTGTTTGAGATGGTCAAAACCAGATTAAACCGGTCTGATCCGGTTTGAGCCGGATTGAGCCGGTGTGGACCGGTTCGAGCCGGTCTTGTACGGATTGAAACGGTCTGGTCTGGTTTGTTCCGGTTTCAGCCCGTCAAAACCGGTTTGAGCCGGTGTAATCCGGTCAAAACAGGTTTGAGCCGGTCAAAAGAGGTTTGAGCCAGTCAAAACAAGTTTGAGCCGGTTTGGTCCGGTTAGAGCCTGTCTGGTCCAGTTTGATCCGCTTTGATCCGGTCTGGTCCGGTTTGAGCCGGTCAAAACCGGTTTGAGCCGGGCTAATACGGTCAAAACAGGTTTGAGGCGGTCAAAACCGGATTGAGCCGGTTTGAGCCCCTCTAATCCGGTCAAAACAGGTTCGAGACTGGTTTGAGCCAGTCTGGTCCAGTTTAAGCCGGTCAAAACCACTTTGAGCCGGTGTAATCCGGTCAAAACAGGTTTGAGCCGGTCAAAACAGGTTTGAGACAGTTTGATCCGGTTTGAGCCTGTCTGGTCCGGTTTTATCCGGTTTGAGCCGGTCTGGTCCGGTTTGAGCCGGTCAAAACCGGTTTGAGCCGGTCTAATAAGGTCAAAATAGGTTTGAGGCGGTCAAAACCGGTTTGAGCCGATATGAGCCGGTATAATCCCGTCAAAACAGGTTTGAGACCGTTTTGAGACGGACTGGTCCGGTTTGAGCCAGTCAAAAGCCGGTGTCGACCGGTGAAAACCAGTTTTTCCGGTCTGGTCCGATTTGAGCTGGTAAAAACCGATTTGATCCGGCGGTTTGATCTGGTCTAATCCAGTTTGAGCCGTTCTCATTCGGTTTCATCTGGTCTAATCCGGTCAAAACAGGTTTGAGCCTGTCTGGTGCGGTTTGAGCCTGTCTGGTCCGTTTTGATCCGGTTGGAGCGGGCCTAGTCCGGTTTGATCCGGTCAAAACAGGTTTGAGCCAGTCTAATACGGACAAAACAGCTTTGAGCCGGTTAAAACCGGTTTGAGCCGGTTTGAGCCGGTCTAATCCGGTCAAAACAGGTTTGAGACGGGTTTGAGCAGGTCTGGTCCTGTTTGGGACGGTCAAAACCGGTTTGAGCCGGTCTGGTCGGGTTTGAGTCCAGTTTGAGCCAGTCAAAACAGCTTTGAGCCTGTCTGGTCCAGTCAAAACAGGTTTCAGCCGGTCTGGTCCGGTTTAAACCGGTCTGATCCGGTTTGAGCTGGTCAAAACCGATGTGAGCCGGTCTGGTCCGGTTTGTTCCGGTTTTAGCTGGTCACAACCGGTTTTAGCGGGTGTAATCCGGTCAAAACAGGTTTGAGCCGGTTTGGTCCCGTTTGAGCCGGTCTGGTCCGGTTTGATCCGGTTTGAGCCGGCCTGGTACGGTTTGAGCCGGTCAAAACCGGTTTAAGCCGGTCTAATACAGTCAAAACAGGTTTGAGCCGGTTTGAGACGGTCTAATCCGGTCAAAACAGGTTTGAGACGGGTTTGAGCCGGTCCGGTCCTGTTTGAGACAGTCAAAACCGGTTTTAGACGGTCTGATCTGGTTTGAGCCGTTTTGAACCGGTGTGGACTGGTTAGACCTGGTCTAGTCCGGATTGAGACGGTCTGGTCCGGTTTGTTCCGGTTTCAGCCGGTCAAAACCGGTTTGAGCCGGTGTAATCCGGTCAAAACAGGTTTGAGCCGGTTTGGTCCGCATTGAGCCTGTCTGGTCCGGTTTCATCCGCTTTGAGCCGGTCTGGTCCGGATTGAGCCGGTCAAAACCGGTTTGATCCGGTCTGGTCCGATTTGAGCCGGTCAAAACCGATTTGATCCGGTGGTTTGATCCGGTCTAATCCGGTTTGAGCCGGTCTGGTTCGGTTTCATTTGGTCTAATCCGGTCAAATCAGTTTTGAGCCGTTCTGGTCCGGTTTGAGCCTGCCTGGTCCTGTTTGAGCCGGTCTTGTCCGGTTTGATCCGGTTTTCGCCGGTCTGGTCCGGTTTGAGCCGGTTTGAGCCAGTCTGGTATGGTTTGAGACGGTCTGGTACCGTTTCATGCAGTCTAATCCGGTTAAAACAGGTTTGACCCGGTCTGGTCCGGTTTGAGTCCGGTTTCAGCACGGTTTGAGCCGGTCTGGTCCTGTTTGAGGCTGTCTGGTCAGATTTGAGCCAGTCAAAACCGGTTTGAGCTGGTGTAATCCGGTCAAGACAGGTTTGAGCTGGTCAAAACCAGTTTGAGCCGGTCTGGTCCGGTTTGAGCCTGTCTGTTGCGGTTTGAGCCGATGAAAACCGGTTTGAGCCTGTCTGTTCCGGTTTGATCCGGTCTAATCCGGTCAAAACACGTTTGAGCCTGTATGGTCCAGTTTGAGTCCTGTTTGAACCTGGTTTTAACCTGTGTGGACCGGTTAGAGCCGGTCTTGTCCGGATTGAGACGTTCTGGTCCCGTTTGTTCCGGTTTCAGCTGGTCAAAACCGGTTTGAGCCGGTTTGGTCGGGTTTGAGCCTGTCTGGTCCGTTTGATCTGCTTTGAGCCAGTATGGTCGGGTTTGAGCCGGTCAAAACCGGTTTGAGCCGGTCTAATACGGTCAAAACAGGTTTGAGGCGGTCAAAACCGGATTGAGCCTGTTTGAGCTGCTCTAATCCAGTCAAAACAGGTTCGAGACAGGTTTGAGCCAGTCTGGTCCGGTTTGAGCCGGTCAAAACCGGCTTGAGCCAGTCTGATCCGGTTTGAGCTGGTGTGGACCGGTTTTCGCCGGTCTGGTCTGATTTGATCCGGTTTGAGCCAGTCTGGTCCGTTTTGAGGTGGTCAAAACCAGTTTGATCCCTCGGTTTGATCCGGTGTAATTCGGTTAGAGCCGGTCTGGTCCGGTTTCATCCGGTCTAATCCAGTCAAAACAGGTTTTAGCCGGTCTGCTCCGGTTTAATCCGGTTTGAGCCGGTCTGGTCTGGTTTCATCTGGTCTAATCCGGTCAAAACACGTTTGAGCAGGTCTGGTCCAGTTTGAGTCCAGTTTGAGCCCAGTTTGAGCCAGTCTGGTCTGGCTTGAGCCAGTCAAAACCGGTTTGAGCCGGTGTAATCCGATCAAAACAGGTTTGAGCCGGTATGGTCCAGTTTGAGCCTGTCTGGTCCGGTTTGATCCGCTTTGAGCCGGTCAGGTCCGGTTTGTGCCGGTCAAAACCGGTTTGAGCCGGTCTAATACGGTCAAAACAGGTTTGAGACGGGTTTAAGCCTTTCTGGGCCTGTTTGTGACGGTGAAAACCGGTTTGAGCCGGTCTGGTCCGGTTTGAGTCCAGTTTGAGCCAGTCAAAACAGCTTTGAGCCTGTCTGGTCCAGTCAAAACAGGTTTCAGCCGGTCTGGTCCGGTTTGAACCGGTCTGGTCCGGTTTGAGCTGGTCAAAACCGGTGTTAGCTGGTCTGGTCTGGTTTGTTCCGGTTTGAGCCGGTCACAACCGGTTTTAGCGGGTGTAATCCGGTCCAAAGAGGTTTGAGATGGTTTGGTGCGGTTTCAGCCGGTCTGGTCCGGTTTGATCCGGTTTGAGTCTGCCTGGTCTGGTTTGAGCCTGTCAAAACCGGTTTGAGCCGGTCTAATATGGTCAAAAGAGGTTTGAGCCGGTCAAAAACGATTTGAGCCTGTTTGAGCCGGTCTGGTCCAGTTTCATCCGGTCTAATCCTGTCAAAACATGTTTGAGCCGGTCTGGTCCGGTTTGAGTCTGGTTGGATCCCGGTTTGAGCCGCTCTGGTCTCCTTTCATCCCGTCTAATCTGGTCAAAACAGGTTTGAGCCGGTCTGGTCCGATTGGAGCTGGTCAAAACCGGTTTGAGTTGGTCTGGTCCGGATTGAGCCTGTCTGGACGGGTTTGAGCCGGTGAAAACCGGTTTGAGCCGCTCTGGTCGGGTTTGAGCCTCTCTGTTCCGGTGTGATCCTGTCTAATCTGGTAAAAATAGGTTTGAGACGGTTTGGTCCGATTTGAGCTTGTCTGGTCCGGTTTGACCCGGTATGAGCCGGTCTGCACCGGTTTGAGCCGGTCAAAACCGGTTTGAGCCGGTCTGGTCCGGTTTGAGTCAGTCAAAACCGGTTTGAGCTGGTCTGGTCCGGTTTCATCCGGTCTGAGCTGGTCTGGTCCGGATTGAGCCAGTCAAAACCCGTTTGAGCATGTCTGGTCCGGTAAAAACCGATTTGATCCGGTGGTTTGATCCAGTCTAATCCAGTTTGAGCCGGTCTGGTTCGGTTTCATCCAGTCTAATCCGGTCAAAACAGGTTTGAGTCGGTCTGGTCCTGTTTGAGCCTATCTTTTCCTGTTTGAGCCGGTCTTGTCCCGTTTGATCCGGTTTTCGCCGGTCTGGTCCGGTTTGAGCCAGTTTGAGCCAGTCTGGTCCGGTTTGAGACGGTCTGGTACCGTTTCATCGGGTCTAATCCGGTTAAAACAGGTTTTCACGGTCTGGTCCGTTTTGAGTCCGGTTTGAGCCTGGTTTGAGCCGGTCTGGTCCCGTTTGAGGCTGTCTTGTCCGGTTTGAGCCAGTCAAAACCGGTTTGAGCCGGTGTAATCCGGTCAAAACTGGTTTGAGCCGATCAAAACAGGTTTGAGCCGGTTTGGTCTGGTTTGAGACTGTCTGGTCCGGTTTTATACGGTTTGAGCCGGTCCGGACTGGTTTGATCCGGTCTGAGCCGGTGTGGACCAGGTTGCGGTGGTCGGGTCTGGATTGAGCCGGTCAAGACCAGGTTGAGCCTGTCTGGTGTGGCTTGAGCCGGTCAAAACCAGTTTGAGCCGGTCTGGTCCGGTCAAAACAGGTTTGAGCCAGCTTGAGCTGGTTGGATCCAGTGTCTTCCGGTTTGAGCCGGTTGGATCCAGTCTAATCCGGTTTGATCCGGTCTAATCTGGTCAAAACAGGTTTGTGCCTCTCTGGTCTGGTTTGAGTCTGGTTTGAGCCGGTCAAAACTGGTTTGAGCTGGTCTGGTCTGGTTTTAGCCGGTTTGAGCTGGTCACAAATGGTTTTAGCCAGTCTAGCCGGTTTGGTCTGGTTTGAGCCGGTCAAAACTGTTTTGAAACGGTCTGGTCCGGTTTGAGCCGGTCTGGTCCTGTTTGAGCCGGTCTTGTCTGGTTTGATCCGGTTTTCGCCGGTCTGGTCCGGTTTGAGCCGGTTTGAGACAGTCTGGTCCGGTTTGAGACGGTCTGGTATGGTTTCATCCGGTCTAATCTGGTCAAAACCGGTTTGAGCCGGTCTGGTCTGGTTTGAGTCCAGTTTGAGCCCAGTTTGAGCCGGTCTGGTCAGGTTTCAGGTGGTCTGGTCCAGTTTGAGGCGGTCAAAACCGGTTTGAGCCAGTGTGATCCGGTCAAAACAGGTTTGAGGCAGTCAAAACCGGTTTGAGCCAGTCTGGTCCGATTTGAGCCTGTCTCTTCCGGTTTGATCCGGTTTGAGCCGGTCTGGTCTGGTTTGAGCCGGTCAGAACAGGTTTGATCTGGCAGTTTGATCCGTCTATTCCGGTTTGAGCCGGTCTGGTCCGTTTTCATGTGGTTTGAGCAGGTCTGGTCCGGTTTGAGTCCAGTTTGAGCAGGTGAAAACCGCTTTGAGCCGGTCTGGTCCGGTCAAAACAGGTTTGATTCGGTCTGGTCCGGTTTGAGCCGGTCTGGTCCGGTTTGTTCCGTTTTGAGGAGGTCAAAACTGGTGTGAGCCAGTCTAGCCGGTCTGGTCTCGTTTCAGCCGGTCAAAACCGGCTTGATCCAGCGGTTTGATCCGGTCTAATCCGGTGTGAGCTGGTATGGTCTGGTTTCATCCGGTCTAATCCAGTCAAAACAAGTTTGAGCCAGTCTGGTCCGGTATGAGCCGTTCTGGTCCAGATTCATCCAGTCTAATCGGGTCAAAACGGGTTTGAGCTGGTCTGTTCCTGTTTGATTCCGGTTTGAGCCCGTTTTGTGGCACTCTGTTCCGGATTGAACTGGCCTAATCCGGTCAAAACTGGTTTGAGCCGGTCTGATCCACTTTGAGCTGGTCAAAACCGGTTTGAGCCAGTATGGTCCAGTTTGAGCCGGTCTGGTGCTCTTTGAGCCGGACTTGTCCGGTTTGATCTGGTTTTAGCCGGTCTGGTCCAGTTTGAGCCGGTTTCAGCCGGTATGGTCCGGTTTGAGACAGTCTGGTTCGGTTTCATCCGGTCTAATCCGGTCAAAACAGGTTTGAGCCGATCTGGTCCGGTTTCAGTACAGTTTGAGCCAGGTTTGAGCCGGTCTTTTTCGGTTTGATACGTTTTAATCCGGTCAAAACAGGTTTGAGCCGGTCAAAACCGGTTTGAGCCGGTCTGGTCCGGTTTTAGCGAGTCTGATCCGGTTTGAGCCGGTCAAAACCGGTTTGAGCCGCTCTGGTCCGGTTTCAGACTGTCTGTTCCGGTTTGATCCGGTCTAATCCGGTCAAAACACGTTTGAGCCTGTTTGGTGCAGTTTGAGTCATGTTTGAGCCCGGTTTGAGCCGGTCTCATTCGGTTTCATCCGGTCTAATCCGGTAAAAACACGTTTGAGACAGTGTGGTCCGGTTTGAGCCGGTCAAAATTGGTTTCACCCGGTTTAATCCGGTCAAAACAGGTTTGAGCCGGTTTGGTCCGGTTTGAGCCTGTCTGGTCCTGTTTGATCCGGTTTGAGCCTGCCTGGTCCGGTTTGAGCCGGTCAAAACCTGTTTGAGCCTGTCTAATACGGACAAAACAGCTTTGAGCCGGTCAAAACCGGTTTGAGCCAGTTTGAACCAGTATAATCCGGTCAAAACAGGTTTGAGACGGGTGTGAGCCGGTCCGGTCCTGTTTGAGAGGGTCAAAATCGGTGTGAGCCGGTCTGGTACGGTTTGAGTCCGGTTTGAGCCCGGTTTGAGCTGCTCTGGTCCGGTTTGAGGCGGTCTGGTCCGGTTTGAGGCCGTCAAAACCCGTTTGAGCCAGTGTAATCCGGTCAAAACAGGTTTGAGCCGGTCAAAACCGGTTTGAGCCGGTTTGTCCTGATGAGTCTGTCTGGTCCGGTTTGATCCGGTTTCAGCCGGTCTGGTCTGGTTTGAGCCGGTCAAAACCTGTTTGATCCAGCGGTTTGATCCGGTCTAATCCGGTTTGAGCCGGTCTCGTCTGTTTTCATCCGATTTGAGCTCGTCTGGTCCGGTTTGAGGCGGTCTGGTCTGGTTTGAGCCGGTCAAAACCGGTTTGATCCAGAGGTTTGATCCGGTCTAATCCGGTTTGAGCTGGTATCTTCTGGTTTCATCCTGTCTAATCCAGTCAACACAGGATTGAGCCAGTCTGGTCCGGTTTGATCCGGTTTGAGCCAGACTGGTCTGGTTTGAGCCTGAAAAAACCGGTTTGATACGGCGCTTTGATCCGGTCTAATCGGGTTTGAGCCTGTCTGGTCCGTTTACATCCGGTTTGAGCGGGTCTGGTCTGGTTTGAGTCCAGTTTGAGCCGGTGAAAACGGCTTTGAGCCGGTCTGATCCGGATTGATCCGGTTTTAGCCGCTCTGGTCCGGATTGAGCCGGTTTGAGCCAGTCTGGTCCGGATTGAGACGGTCTGGTCCGGTTTCATCCGGTCTAATCCCTTCAAAAAAAGTTTGAGCCGGTCTGGTCAGGATTGAACCGATCAAAATCGGTTTCAGCCAGTGTAATCCGGTCAAAACAGGTTTGAGCTGGTCAAAACCGGTTTGAGACGGTTTGGTCCGGGTTGAGTCAGTCAAATCCGGTTTGAGCCTGTCTGTTCCAGTTTGATCCGGTTTGAGCCAGGCTGGCCCGGTTTGAGCCGGTCAAAACCCGTTTGATCCGGTCTAATATGGACAAAACAGCTTTGAGCCGGTCAAAACCGGTTTGAGCTGGTTGGAGCCGGTCTAATCCGGTCAAAACAGGTTTGAGACGGCTTTGAGCTGGTCCGGTTCTGTTTGAGATGGTCTGGTACTGTATGAGCTGGTCTGTTCCTGTTTGAGCCGGACTTGTCCAGTTTGAGCAGGTTTTCGCCGGTCTGGTCCGGTTTGAGCCGGTTTGAGCCAGTCTGGTCCAGTTGGAGACGGTCTGGTACGGTTTCATCTGGTCTAATCCGGTCAAAACCGGTTTGAGCCGGTCTGCTCCGGTTTGAGACCGGTTTGAGCCCGGTTTGAACCGCTCTGGTCCGGTTTGAGGCGGTCTGGTCTGGTTTGAGGCGGTCAAAACCGGTTTGAGCCTGTGTAATCCGGTCAAAACAGGTTTGAGTCTGTCAAAACTGGTTTGAGCCGGTTTGTTCCGATGAGTCTGTCTGTTCTGGTTTGATCCGGTTTCAGCCGGTCTGGTCTGGTTTGAGCCGGTGAAAACCTGTTTGATGCGGCGGTTTGATCCGGTCTAATCCGGTTTGAGCTGGTCTGGTCCGTTTTCTTCCGTTTTGAGCGGGTCTGGTCCGGTTTGAGGGGGTCTGGTCCTGTTTGAGGCGGTCAAAACCGGTTTGATCCAGTGATTTGATCTGGTCTAATCCGGTTTGAGCCGGTATCTTCTGGTTTCATCCTGTCTAATCCGGTCAAAACAGGTTTGAGCCGGTCTGGTCCGGTTTGATCCAGTTTGCGCTGGACTGGTCTGGTTTGAGCCGGTCAAAACTGGTTTGATACGGCGCTTTGATCCGGTCTAATTGCGTTTGAGCCTGTCTGGTCCGTTTTCATCCGGTTTGAGCGGGTCTGGTCCGGTTTGAGTCCAGTTTGAGCTGGTGAAAAACGCTTTGAACCGGTCTGATCCGGTTTGATCCGATTTTAGCCGCTCTGGTCCGGATTGAGCCGGTTTGAGTCGGTCTGGTCCGGTTTGAGACGGTCTGGTCCGGTTTCATTCGGTCTAATCCGGTCAAAACAAGTGTGGTCCGGTTTGAGCCGGTCAAAATCGGTTTCAGCCGGTGTAATCCGGTCAAAACTGGTTTGAGCCGGTCTAAACAGGTTTGAGCCGGTTTGGTCCGATTTGAGCCTGTCTGGTCCGGTTTGATCCGGTTTGAGCCGGCCTGGTCCAGTTGGAGCCGGTCAAAACCGGTTGGAGCCGGTCTAATACGGACAAAACAGCTTTGAGCCGGTCAAAACAGGTTTGAGATGGGTTTGAGCCGGTCCGGACCTGTTTGAGACGGTCAAAACCGGTTTGAGCCGGTCTGGTCCGGTTTGAGTCCAGTTTGAGTCACTCAAAACAGCTTTGAGCCTGTCTGGTCCAGTCAAAACAGGTTTCAGCCGATCTGGTCCGGTTTGAGCCAGTCAAAACCGGTGTGAGTTGGTCTGGTCCAGTTTGTTCTGATTTGAGCCGGTCACAACCGGTTTTAGCGGGTGTAATCCGGTCAAAACAGGTTTGAGCCGGTTGGGTCTGGTTTGAGATGGTCTGGTCCGGTTTGAGCCGGTTTGAGCCAGTCTGGTCCGGTTTGAGACGGTCTGGTACTGTTTCATCCGGTCTAATCCGAGTAAAACAGGTTTGACCCGATCTGGTCCCGTTTGAGACCGGTTTGAGCCCAATTTGAACCGGTCTGGTCCAGTTTGAGGCTGTCTGGTCCGGTTTGAGCCGGTCAAAACACGTTTCAGCTGGTGTAATCCGGTGAAAACAGGTTTGAGCCGGTCAAAACCAGTTTGAGCCGGTCTGGTCCGGTTTTAGCCAGTGTGATCCGGTTTGTGCCGGTCAAAACCGGTTTGAGCCGCTCTGGTCCGGTTTGAGCCTGTCTGTTGCGGTTTGAGACGGTGAAAACCGGTTTGAGCCAGTCTGGTCCGGTTTGAGCCGGTCAAAACCGGTTTGAACCGGTCTAATACAGTCAAAACAGGTTTGAGGCGGTCAAAACCGGATTCAGCCGGTTTGAGCCTCTCTAATCTGGTCAATACAGGTTCGAGACCGGTTTGAGCCGGTCTGCTCCGGTTTGAGCCGGTCAAACCTGGCTTGAGCCAGTCTGATCCGGTTTGAGCCGGTGTGGACCGGTTAGAGATGGTCTGGTCCGATTTGATCTGGTTTCAGCTGGTCTGGTCCGTTTTGAGCCAGTCAAAACCGGTTTGAGCCGGTATGGTCCGGTTTGGGCCGGTCTGATCCAGTTTGATCTGGTCAAAACCAGTTTGAGCCGGTCTGGTCCGGTTTGAGCCTGTCTGTTGCAGTTTGAGCCGGTGGAAACCAGATTGAGCCGCTCTGGTCCGGTTTGAGCCTGTCTGTTCCGGTTTCATCCGGTCTAATCCGGTCAAAACATGTTTGAGCCTGTTTGGTCCAGTTTGAGTCCTGTTTGAGCCCAGTTTGAGCCAGTCTCATACGGTTTTATCCTGTCCAATCCGGTCAAAACAGGTTTGAGCCAGTGTGGTCCGGTTTGAGCCTGTCAAAATCGGTTTCAGCCAGTGTAATCCGGTCAAGACAGGTTTCAGCCGGCCAAAACAGGTTTGAGCCGGTTTAGTCCGGTTTGAGCCTGTCTGGTCCAGTTTGATCTGCTTTGAGTCGGTCTGTTCCATTTTGAGACGCTCAAAACCGGTTTGATCCGGTCTAATCCTGTTTAAGCCAGTCTGGTCCGGATTCATCCAGTCTAATGGAGTCAAAAGAGGTTTGAGCCGGTCTGCTCCGGTTTGATCCAGTTTGAGCCGGTCTGGTCCGGTTTCATCCGGTCTAATCCGGTCAAAACACGTTTGAGAAGGTCTGGTCCAGTTTGAGTCCATTTTGAACCCGGTTTGAGCCGGTTTGGTCTGGCTTGTTCCGGTTTGAGCCGGTCACAACCGGTTTTAGCGGGTGTAATTTGGTCAAAACTGGTTTGAGCCGGTCAAAACATATTTGAGCCGGTTTGGTCCGGTTTGAGCCTGTCTGGTCCGGTTTGATTCGGTTTGAGCCAGCCTGGTCCGGTTTGAGCAGGTCAAAACCGGTTTGAGCCGGTCTAATACGGACAAAACAGCTTTGAGCCTTTCAAAACCGGTTTGAGCCAGTTTGAGCCAGTCAAATCCGATCAAAACAGGTTTGAGAGGCGTTTGAGCCGGTCCGGTCCTGTTTGAGACGCTCAAAAGCGGTGTGAACAGGTCTGGTCCGGTTTGAGTCCAGTTTGAGCCAGTCAAAACAGCTTTGAGCCTGTCTGGTCCAGTCAAAACAAGTTTCAGCCGGTATGGTCTGGTTTGAACTGGTCTGGTCCGGTTTGAGCTGGTCAAAACCGGTGTGAGCCGGTCTGGTCCGGTATGTTCCGGTTTGAGCCGGTCACAACCGGTTTAAGCGGGTGTAATTCGGTCAAAACAGGTTTGAGCCGGTTTGGTCTGGTTTTAGCCGGTCTAGTCCGGTTTGATCCGGTTTGAGCCAGCCTGGTCAGGTTTGAGCCGGTTAAAACCGGTTTGAGCCGGTCTAATACAGTCAAAACAGGTTTGAGCCGGTCAAAACCGGTTTGAGCCGGTTTGAGACGGTCTAACAGGGTCAAAAGAGGTTTGAGACGGGTTTGAGTCTGCCCGGTCCTGTTTGAGATGATCAAAACCGGTTTAAGCCGGTCTGATCCGGTTTGAGCCGGTTTGAGCCGGTGTGGAACAGTTAGAGCCGGTCTTGTCCGGATTGAGACGGTCTGGTACGGTTTGTTCCGGTTTAAGCCGGTCAAAACCGGTTTGAGCCAGTGTAATCCGGTCAAAACAGGTTTGAGCCGGTCAAAACAGGTTTGAGCCGGTTTGGTCTGGTTTGAGCCTGTCTGGTCCGGTTTGATCCGCTTTGAGCCGGTCTGGTCCGGTTTGAGCCGGTCAAAACCAGTTTGAGCCGGTCTAATACGGTCAAAACAGGTTTGAGACGGGTTTGAGCCGGTCCGGTCATGTTTGAGACGGTCAAAACCAGTTTAAGCCGGTCTGATCCGGTTTGAGCCGGATTGAGCCGGTGTGGACCGGTTAGAGCCGGTCTTGTCCGGATTGAGACGGTCTGGTCTGGTTTGTTCCAGTTTCAGCCAGTCAAAACCGGTTTGAGCCGGTGTAATCCGGTCAAAACAGGTTTGAGCCGGTCAAAACAGGTTTGAGCCAGTCAAAACAAGTTTGAGCCGGTTTGGTCCGGTTAGAGCCTGTCTGGTCCGGTTTGATCCGCTTTGAGCCCGACTGGTCCGGTTTGAGGCGGTAAAAACCGGTTTGAGCAGGGCTAATACGGTCAAAACAGGTTTGAGGCGGTCAAAACCGGATTGAGCCGGTTTGAGCCGCTGTAATCCGGTCAAAACAGGTTCGAGACCAGTTGGAGCCGGTCTGGTCCGGTTTGAGCCGGTCAAAACCGGCTTGAGCCAGTCTGATCTGGTTTGAGCCGGTGTGGACCGGTTAGAGCCGGTCTGGTCCGATTTGATCCGGTTTGAGCCGGTCTGGTCCGTTTTGAGCTGGTCAAAACCGTTTTGATCCGGCGGTTTGATCCAGTCTAATCTGGTTTGAGCCGGTCTGGTCCGGTTTCATCCAGTCAAATCCAGTCAAATCCAGTCAAAAGAGGTTAGAGCCGGTGTGCTCCGGTTTGATCCGGTTTGAGCCGGTCTGGTCCGGTTTCATCCCGTCTACTCCGGTCAAAACACCTTTGAACAGGTCTGGTCCAGTTTGAGTCCAGTTTGAGCCCGATTTGAGCCGGTCTGCTCCAGTTTGAGCCGGTCAAAGCTGGTTTGAGCTGGTGTAATATGGTCAAAACAGTTTTGAGCCGGTCAAAGCAGGTTTGAACCAGTTTGGTGCGGTTTGAGCCTCTCTGGTCTGGTTTTATCCGGTTTGAGCCGGCCTAGTCCTGTTTGAGACGGTTAAAACCAGTTTGAGCCGGTCTAATACAGTCAAAACAGGTTTGAGGTGGTCGAAACCGGTTTGAGCCGGTTTGAGCCGCTCTAATCCTTTCAAAACTGGTTCGAGACTGGTTTGAGACGGTCTAGTCCGGTTTGAGCCAGTCAAAACCGGTTTGAGCCTGTCTGATCCGGTTTGAGCCGGTGTGAACCGGTGAAAACCGGTTTGATCCGGTCTGGTCCGATTTGAGCCGGTAAAAACTGATTTGATCCGGAGGTTTGATCCCGTCTAATCCGGTTTGAGTCGGTCTGGTTCGGTTTCATCCAGTCTAATCTGTTCAAAACAGGTTTGAGCCTGTCTGGTCCGGTTTGAGCCTGTCTGTTCCGGTTTCATCTGGTCTAATCCGGTCAAAACACGTTTGAGACTCTTAGGTCCAGTTTGAGTCCTGTTTGAGCCCAGTTTGAGCCGGTCTCATCGTGTTTCATCTGGTCTAATCTGGTCAAAACACGTTTCATCCAGTGTGGTCCGGTATGAGCCGGTCAAAATCAGTTTCAGCCGGTGTAATCCGGTCAAAACAGGTTTGAGCCGGTTTGGTCCGGTTTGAGCCTGTCTGATCCGCCTTGATCCGATTTGAGAAGGTCTGGTCCGGTTTGAGCCGGTCAAAACCGGTTTGAGCCGGTCTAATTCGGTCAAAACAGGTCTGAGGCGGTCAAAACCGGTTTGAGTCGGTTTGAGCCGCTCTAATCCGGTCAAAACAGGTTCGAGACCGGTTTGAGACGGACTGGTCCGGTTTGAGCCAGTCAAAACCGGTTTGAGCCAGTCTAATCCGTTTTGAACCGGTGTGGATCGGTTAAAACCGGTTTGATCCGGTCTGGTCTGATTTGAGCCAGTAAAAACAGATTTGATCCGGCGGTTTGATCCGGTCTAATCCAGTTTGACCCGGTCTGGTTCAGTTTCATCTGGTCTAATCTGGTCAAAACAGGTTTGAGCCGGTCTGGTCCGGTTTGAGCCTGTCTGGTCCGGTTTGATTCGGTGTGAGCTGGCCTGGTCCGGTTTGAGCCGGTCAAAACCGGTTTGATCCGGTGGTTTGATCCGGTCTAATCCGGTTTGAGCCGGTCTTGTCTGGTTTCATCCAGTCTAACCCAGTCAAAACAGGTTTGAGCCGGTCTGGTCCGGTTTGAGCCTGTCTGGTCTTGTTTGAGCCGGTCTTGTCCTGTTTGATCCGGTTTTCACCGGTCTGGTCCGGTTTGAGCCGGTCTGCTCAGGTTTGATCCGGTTTGAGCCGGTCTGGTCCGGTTTCATCTGGTCTAATCCGGTCAAAACCGGCTTGAGCCAGTCTGGTCCGGTTTGAGTCCGGATTGAGCCCGGTTTGAGCCGCTCTGGTCCGGTTTGACGCGGTCTGGTCCGGTTTGAGGCGGTCAAAACCGGTTTGAGCCGGTTTAATCCGGTCAAAACAGGTTTAAGCCGGTCAAAACCGGTTAGAGCCGGTTTGTTCCGGTTTGAGTCAGTCTGCTCCGGTTTGATCCGGTTTCAGCCGGTCTTGTCTGGTTTGAGCCGGTCAAAACCGGTTTGATCCAGCGGTTTGATCCCGTCTAATCCGGTTTGAGCCGGTCTGGTCCGTTTTCATCTGGTTTGAGCGGGTCTGGTCCGGTTTGAGGTGGTCGGTCCGGTTTGAGGCGGTCAAAACCGGTTTGATCCAGCGGTTTGATCCGGTCTAATCAGGTTTGAGCCGGTATCTTCTGGTTTCATCCTGTCTAATCCAGTCAAAACAGGTTTGAGCCGGTCTCGTCCGGTTTGATCTGGTTTGAGCCGGACTGTTCCGGTTTGATCCGGTTAAAACCGGTTTGATACGGCGCTTTGATCTGGCTAATCGGGTTTGAGCCTGTCTGGTCCATTTTCATCCGGTTTGAGCGGGTCTGGTCCGGTTTGAGTCCAGTTTGAGCCGGTGAAACCCGCTTTGAGCCGGTCTGATCCGGTTTGATCCGGTTTTAGCTGCTCTGGTCCGGATTGAGCCGGTTTGAGCCAGTCAAAACCGGTTTGAGCCGGTCTAATACGGTCAAAACAGGTTTGAGGCGGACAAAACCAGTTTGAGTATGTTTGAGCCGCTCTAATCCGGTCAAAACAGGTTCGAGACCGGGTTGAGACGGACTGGTCCGATTTGAGCCAGTCAAAACCGGTTTGAGCCATTCTAATCCGGTTTGAGCCAGTGTGGACCGGTGAAAACCGGTTTGATCCGGTCTGGTCATATTTGAGACAGTAAAAACCGATTTCATCTGGCGGTTTGATCCAATCTAATCCAGTTTGAGCCAGTCTGGTTCGGTTTCATCCCGTCTAATCCGGTCAAAACAAGTTTGAGCCGGTCTGGTCCGGTTTGAGCCGGTCAAAACCTGTTTGATCCGGTGGTTTGATACGGTCTAATCCGGTTTTAGCCGGTCTCGTCCAGATTGAGACGGTCTGGTCCGGTTTGTTCCAGGTTCAGCCGATCAAAACCGGTTTGAGCCAGTGTAATCCGGTCAAAACAGGTTTGAGCCGGTCAAAACAGGTTTGAGCCCGTTTGGTCTGGTTTGATCCGGTTTGAGCCGGTCTGGTCCAGTTTCATACGGTCTAATCCAGTCAAAACACGTTTGAGCCGGTCTGCTCCAGTTTGATCCGGTTTGAGCTGGTCTGGTGCGGTTTCATACGGTCTAATCCGGTCAAAACACGTTTTAGCAGGTCTGGCCAATTTTGAGTCCAATTTGAGCCCGGTTTGAGCCGGTCTGGTCTGGTTTAAGCCGGTCAAAACCAGTTTGAGCTGGTGTAATCCGGTCAAAACAGGTTTGAGCCGGTCAAAACAGGTTTGAGCCGGTTTGGTCCGGTTTGAGCCTGTCTGGTCCGGTTTGATCCGGTTTGAGCCGGTGTGGTCCGGTTTGAGCCGGTGAAAACCAGTTTGAGCCGGTCTAATACAGTCAAAATAGGTTTGAAGTGGTCAAAACCAGTTTGAGCCGGTTTGAGAAGCTCTAATGCGGTCAAAACAGGTTCGAGACCAGCTTGAGACGTCTGGTCCTGTTTGAGCCAGTCAAAACCGGTTTGAGCCGCTCTGATCCGGTTTGAGCCAGTGTGGACCAGTGAAAACCGGTTTGATCCGGTCTGGTCCGATTGGATCCGGCGGTTTGATCTGGTCTAATCCGGTTTGAGCCGGTCTGGTCCGTTTTCATCCGGTTTGAGCGGGTCTGGTCCGGTTTGAGGCGGTCTGGTCCGGTTTGAGGCGGTCAAAACTGGTTTGATCCAGCGGTTTGATCCGGTCTAATCAGGTTTGAGCTGGTATCTTCTGGTTTCATCCTGTCTAATCCAGTCAAAACAGGTTTGAGCCGGTCTGGTCCGGTTTGATCCGGTTTGAGCCAGACTGGTACGGTTTGAGCCGGTAACAACCGGTTTGATACGGCGCTTTGATCCGGTCTAACCGGGTTTGAGCCTGTCTGGTCCGTTTTCATCTGGTTTGAGCAGGTCTGGTCCGGTTTGAGTCCAGTTTGAGCCGGTGAAAATCACTTTGAGCCGGTCTGATCTGGTTTGATCCGGTTTTAGCCTCTCTGGTCCGCATTGAGCCGGTTTGAGCCTGTCTGGTCCGGTTTGAGATGGTCTGGTCCGGTTTCATCCGGTCTAATCCGGTCATAACAAGTTTGAGCTGGTCTGCTCCGGTTTGAGTCCGGTTTGAGGCCGTTTGAGATGGTCTGTTCCGGTTTGATCCGGTTTAATCCGGTCAAAACAGGTTTGAGCCCGTCTGGTCCAGTTTAAGCCGGTCTGGTCTGGTTTCATCCAGTCTAATCCGGTGAAAACAGGTTTGAGGCGGTCTGGTCTGGTGTGATGCGGTCTGGTCCAGTTTCAGCTGGTCAAAACCGGTTTGAGCTGGTCTGGTCCGGTTTGATTTGGTCTAATCCAGTCAAAACACGTTTGAGCTGGCCTGGCCTGGTTTGAGCCGTTCAAAAACGGTTTGAGCTGGTGAAAACAGGTTTGAGCCACTGTAAAGCGGTGAAAACAGGTTTGAACTGGTCTTTTCCGGTTTGAGCCAGTCAAAACCGTTTTGAGCCAGTGTAATCCAGTCAAAACAGTTTTGAGTCGGTTAAAAGAGTTTTGTGCCGGTTTGGTCCGCTTTGAGCCTGTCTGGTCCGGTTTGATCGGCTTTGATCCAGTCGGGTCCGGTTTGAGACGGTCAAAACAGGTTTGAGCCGGTAAAAACAGGTTCCAGCCGGTCTGGTCCGCTTTGAGTCCAGTTTGGTCCGGTCTGATCTGTTTTGAGGCGCTCTTGTCCGGTTTGAGCCGGTTTGAGCCGATCTGGTCCGGTTAGAGCCAGTCTGGTCTGGTTAGACCCGGTATGAGCCGGTCTGGTCCGGTTTGACCCGGTATGAGCCGGTCTGCTCTGGTTGAGCCGGTCAAAACCGGTTTGAGCAGGTTTGGTCTGGTTTGAGTCAGTCAAATGCGGTTTGAGCCTGTCTGTTCCGGTTTGATCCGGTTTGAGCCGGCCTGGTCCGGTTTGAGCCGGTCAAAACCGGTTTGAGCCGGTCTAATGTGGACAAAACAGCTTTGAGCCGGTGAAAACCGGTTTGAGCCGGTTTGAGCCGGTCTAATCTGGTCAAAACAGGTTTGAGACGGGTTTGAGCCGGTCCGGTTCTCTTTGAGCCGGTCTGGTCCTGTTTGAGCCGGTCTGGTCCTGTTTGAGCCGGTCTTGTACGGTTTGATCCGGTTTTCGCCGGTCTGGTCCGGTTTGAGCCGGTTTGAGCCATTCTGGTCCGGTTGGAGACCGTCTGGTACGGTTTCATCGGGTCTAATCCGGTCAAAACCGGTTTGAGCCGGTCTTTTACGGTTTGAGACCGGTTTGAGCCCGGTTTGAGCTGCTCTGGCCCGGTTTGAGGCGATCTGGTCTGGTTTGAGGTGGTCAAAACCGGTTTGAGCCTGTGTAATCCGGTCAAAACAGGTTTGAGCCGGTCAGAACCGGTTTGAGCCGGTTTGTTCCGATGAGTCTGTCTGGTCCGGTTCGATCCGGTTTCAGCCGGTCTGGTCTGGTTTGAGCCGGTCAAATCCTGTTTGATCCGGCAGTTTGATCCGGTCTAATCCGGTTTGAGCTGGTCTGGTCCGTTTTCATCCCGTTTGAGCCGGTCTGGTCCAGTTTGAGGCGGTCTGGTCCGGTTTGAGGCGGTCAAAACCGGTTTAATCCAGCGGTTTGATCCGGTTTAATCCCGTTTGAGCCGGTATCTTCTGGTTTCATCCTGTCTAATCCAGTCAAAACAGGTTTGAGCCAGTCTGGTCCGGTTTGATCCGGTTTGAGCCAGACTGGTCTGGTTTGAGCCGGTCAAAACCGGTTTGATACGGCCTGGTAAAAACCGATTTGATCCGGCGGTTTGATCTGGTCCAATCTGGTTTGATCCGGTCTGGTTCGGTTTCATCCAGTCTAATCTGGTCAAAACAGGTTTGAGCTGGTCTGGTCCGGTTTGAGCCTGTCTGATCCTGTTTGAGCCGGTCTTGTCCGGTTTGCTCCAGTTTTTGCCAGTCTGGTCCGGTTTCAGCCGGTTTGAGCCAGTCTGGTCTGGTTTGAGACGGTCTGGTACCGTTTCATCCGGTCTAATCCGGTCAAAACAGATTTGAGCAGGTCTGATCTGCTTTGAGTCCGGTTTGAGCCTGGTTTGAGCCGGTCTGGTCCGGTTTGAGGCGGTCTGGTCCGGTTTGAGCCAGTCAAAACTGGTTTGAGCCGGTCTGGTCCAGTTTGAGCCGGTCTAGTCCTCTTTGAGCCGGTTTGAGACGGTCTGCTCTGGTTTGAGATGGTCTGGTTCGGTTTCATCCGGTCTAATCCGGTCAAAACAGGTTTGATCCGGTCTGGTCCGGTTTGAGCCAGTCTAATCCAGTTTGATCCTTTCTAATCCAGTCTGGTCCGGTTGGAGCCGTTCAAAACCAGTTTGAGCTGGTCTGCTCCGGTCAAAACAGGTTTGAGCCAGTTTGAGCCGGTTGGATCAGGTCTCATCCGGTTTGAGCCGGTTGGATACGGTCTAGTCCAGTTTGATCCGGTCTAATCCGGTCAAAACAGGTTTGGGCCGGTCTGGTCCCGTTTGAGTCCGGTTTGAGCCGGTCAAAATCGATTTGGTCCGATCTGGTCCAGTTTGAGCCGGTGTGAGCCGGTCTGGTCCGGTTTGAGTCTGTTTGAGCTGGTCTGGTCCGCTTTGAGCTGATCAAAACCGGTTTGAGCCAGTGTAATCTGGTCAAAACAGGTTTGAGCCAGTCAAAACCGGTTTGAGCTGGTCTGGTCCGGTTTTAGGCGGTCTGATCCGTTTTCAGCTGGTCAAAACCGGTTTGAGCCGGTCTGGTCCGGTATGAGCCTGTCTGTTGCAGTTTGAGCCAATGAAAACCGGTTTGAGCCGCTCTTGTCCGGTTTGATCCTGTCTGGTCCGGTTTGATCCGGTCTAATCCGGTCAAAACACGTTTGAGCCTGTCTGGTCCAATTTGAGTCCTGTTTGAGCCCTGTTTGAGCCGTTCTGGTCCGGTTTCATCCAGTCTAGTCCGGTCAAAACAGGTTTGAGCCAGTCTGGTCCGGTTTGAGTCGGTCAAAACCGGTTTGAGCCAGTGTAATCCGGTCAAAACAGGTTTGAGCCGGTGAAAACCGCTTTGAGCCGGTTTGTTCCGGTTTTAGCCTGTCTGGTCCGGTTTGATCCGGTTTGAACCGATCAAAACCGGTTTGAGCCTGTCTAATCCGGTCAAAACAGGCTTGAGCTGGTGAAAACCGGTTTGAGCCGGTTTGGTCCCGTTTGAGCCTGTCTGGTCTGGTTTGATCCGGTCTAATCCGGTGAAAACACGTTTGAACCGGTCTGGTCCGGTGTGAGTCCGGTTTGAGCCCAGTTTGAGCCGGTCTGGTCTGGTTTCATCCAGTCTAATCTGGTCAAAACAGGTTTAAGCCGGTCTGGTCCGGTTTGAGCCGGTCGAAACCAGTTTGAGCCGATGCAATCCGGTCAAAACAGGTTTGAATCGGTCAAGACCGGTTTGATCCGCTTTGGTCCGGTTTGAGCCTGTCTGGTCCGGTTTCATCCGATTTCAGCCACTTTGGTCCGTTTTGAGCCGGTCAAAACCGGTTTGAGAAGGTGTAATCCGGTAAAAACAGGTTTGAGCTGGTCAAAACCGCTTTGCACCGGTTTGGTCCCGTTTGAGCCTGTCTGATCCGGTTTGATCCGGTTTGAGCCGGTCTTGTCCGGTTTGATCTGGTTTGAGCCGGTCTGGTCCGGTTTCATCTGGTCTAATCTTGTCAAAACAGGTTTGAGCCGGTCTGGTCCTGTTTGAGTCCGGTTTGAGCCCGCTTTGAGCCAGTCTGGTCCGGTTTGATCCGGTCTAATCCGGTCAAAACAGGTTTGAGCCGGAGAAAACCGCTTTGAGCCGGTGAAAAACAGTTTGAACTACTGTAAAGCGGTCAAAACAGTTTTGAGCCGATCAAAACCGGTTTGAGCTGGTCTGGTTCGATTTGAGCCGGTCTGATCCAGTTTGAGCTGGTGAAAACCGGTTTGAGCCACTCTGGTCCGGTTTGAGCCTGTCTGTTCCGGTTTGATCCAGTCTAATCCGGTCAAAACACGTGTGAGCCGGTCTGGTCCGGTTTGAGTCCGGTTGGAGCCCGGTTTGAGCTGGTCTGGTCTGGTTTCATCCTGTCTAATCTGGTCAAAACAGGTTTGAGCTGGTCTGGTCCGGTTTGAGCCGGTCAAAACCGGTTTGAGACGATGTAATCTGGTCAAAACAGGTTTGAGTCGGTCAAAACCGGTTGGAGCCGCTTTGGTCCGGTTTGAGCCTGTCTGGTCCAGTTTCATCCGGTTTGAGCTGCTTTGGTCCATTTTGAGCCGGTCAAAACCGGTTTGAGCCGGTTTAATCAGGTCAAAACAGGTTTGAGCTGCTCAAAACCGGTTTGCGCCAGTTTGGTCCCGTTTGAGCCTGTCTGATCCAGTTTGATCCGGTTTGAGCCGGTCTTGTCCGGTTTGATCCGGTTTGAGCCGGTCTGGTCCGGTTTCATCTGGTCTAATCCTGTCAAAACAGGTTTGAGCCGGTCTGGTCCTGTTTGAGTCCGGTTTGAGCCCGCTTTGAGCCAGTCTGGTCCGGTTTGATCCGGTCTAATCCGGTCAAAACAGGTTTGAGCCGTTCAAAACCGGGTTGAGCCGGTGAAAACCGGTTTGAACCGCTGTAATGCGGTCAAAACAGCTTTGAGCCGATCAAAACCGGTTTGAGCCGGTCTATTTCGGTTTGAGCCGGTCTGATCCCGTTTGAGCCGGTGAAAACCGGTTTGAGCCGCTCTGGTCCGGTTTGAGCTTGTCTGTTCCGGTTTGATCGGGTCTAATCCGGTCAAAACACGTTTGAGCCGGTCTGGTCCGGTTTGAGTCCAGTTGGAGCCTGGTTTGAGCCGGTGTGGTCTGGTTTCATCCAGTCTAATCCGTTCAAAACAGGTTTGAGCTGGTCTGGTCCAGTCTGAGCCGATCAAAACCAGTTTGAGCCAGTGTAATCCGGTCAAAACAGGTTTAAGCCGGTCACAACAGTTTTGAGCCGGGTTGGTCCGGTTTGAGCCTGTCTGTCCCGGTTTGATCCGGTCTAATCCAGTCAAAACATGTTTGAGTCAGTCTGGTTCGTTTTGAGTCCGGTTTGAGCCAGTCTGGTCCGGTTTGAGGCGGTCTGGTATGGTTTCATCCGGTCTAATCCGGTCAAAACCGGTTTGAGCCGGTCTGGTCCGGTTTGAGTCCCGTTTGAGCCCGGTTTGAGCCGGTCTGGTCCGGTTTGAGGTGGTCTGGTCTGGTTTGAGGCGGTCAAAACCGGTTTGAGCCAGTGTAATCTGGTCAAAACTGGTTTGAGCCAGTCAAAACCGGTTTGATCCGGTTTGTTCCGGTTTGAGCCTGTCTGTTCCGGTTGAATCCGGTTTCAGCCGGTCTGGTCTGGTTTGAGCTGGTCCAAACGGGTTTGATCCGGCGGTTTGATCCCGTCTAATCCGGTTTGAGCCGGTCTGGTCCGTTTTCTTCCGGTTTGAGTGGGCCTGGTCCGGTTTGAGTCCAATTTGAGCCGTTCAAAACCGCTTTGCGCTGGTCTGGTCTGGTCAAAACAGGTTTGAGCCGGTTTGGTCCGGTTTGATCCGGTCTGGTCCGGTTTGTTCCAGTTTGAGGCGGTCAAAACTGGTGTGAGCCAGTCTAGCCGGTCTGGTCTGGTTTGAGCCGGTCAAAACCGGTTTGGTCCAGCAGTTTGATCCGGTCTATTCCGGTTTGAGCCGGTATGGTCTGGTTTCATCCGGTCTAATCCAGTCAAAACAAGTTTGAGCCAGTCTGGTCCGGTTTGAGCCGTTCTGGTCCGGTTTTATCCGGTCTAATCGGGTCAAAACGGGTTTGAGCCGGTCTGTTACTGTTTGATTCCGGTTTGAGCCCATTTTGAGGCGGTCTGGTCCAGATTGAACCAGCCTAATCCGGTCAAAACTGGTTTGAGCTGGTCTGGTCCTCTTTGAGCCGGACTTGTCCGGTTTGATCCGGTTTTACCCGGTCTGGTCCGCTTTGAGCCGGTTTGAGCCAGTCTGGTCCGGTTTGAGACGGTCTGGTTCGGTTTCATCCGGTCTAATCCGGTCAAAACATGTTTGAGCCGGTCTGGTCCGGTTTGGGTACAGTTTGAGCCCGGTTCGAGCTGGTCTACTCCGGTTTCATCAGGTCTAATCCTGTCAAAACAGGTTTGAGCCCGGTTCGAGCTAGTCTGCTCCAGTTTCATCAGGTCTAATCCTGTCAAAACAGGTTTGAGCAAGTCTGGTCCGGTTTGAGTCCGGTTTGAGTCCAGTTAGAGCCAGTCTGGTCCGGTTTCATCTGGTCTAGTCCGGTCAAAACAGGTTTGAGCCGGTGTGGTCTGGTTGGAGTCGGTCAAAACCGGTTTGAGCCGGTGTAATCTGGTCAAAACAGATTTGAGCCAGCCAAAACAGTTTTGAGCCGAATTGGTCCGGTTTGAGCCTGCCTGGTCCGGTTTGATCCGGTTTGAGCCGGTCGGGTCTGGTTTGAGCCGGTCAAAACCGGTTTGAGCCGGTCAAAACAGGTTTGAGCTGGTCTGGTCCGGTTAGAGTCCAGTTTGGGCCGATATGATCCAGTTTGGGGTGGTCTGGTCCGGTTTGAGCCGGTCAAAACCGGTTTGAGCCGGTCAAAACAGGTTTGAGCCTGTCTGGTTCGGTTAGAGTCCAGTTTGGGCCGGTCTGACCCGGTTTGAGGCAGTCTGGTCCAGTTTGAGCCGGTTTGAGCCGATCTGGTCCGGTTTGAGCCGGTCACAAGAGGTTTGAGCCGTTCTGGTCCGGTTAGAGCCGGTCTGGTCCGGTTTGACCCGGTATGAGCCGGTCTGGTCCGGTTTGAGCTGGTAAAAACCGGTTTGAGTCGGTCTGGTCCGGTTTTAACTGATTTGAGCCGGTTTGGTCCGGTTTGAGACGACCAAAACCGATTTGAGCCAGTGAAAACCGGTTTGAGCCGCTGTAATCCGGTCAAAACAGGTTTGAGCCTGTCAAAACCGGTTTGAGCCGGTCTGGTCCAGTTTGAGCCGGTCTGGTCCTCTTTGAGCTGGAGTTGTCCGGTTTGATCTGGTTTTAGCCGGTCTGGTCCGCTTTGAGCCGGTTTGAGCCGGTCTGCTCCGGTTTGAGACGGTCTGGTTCGGTTTCATCCGGTTAAATCCGGTCAAAACAGGTTTGAGCCCGTCTGGTCCGGTTTGAGCCGGTCTTGTTTGGTTTCATCCGGTCTAATCCGGTCAAATCAGGTTTGAGCCGGTCTGCTCCGGTTTGAGCCGGTTTGAGCCGGTCTGGTCCGGTTTGAGATGGTCTAGTCCGGTTTCATCCGGTCTAATCCGGTCAAAACTAGTTTAAGCCGGTCTGGTCCGGTTTGACCGGTTTGAGCCGGTCTGGTTTGGTTTGTTCCGGTTTGAGGCGCTCACAACCGGTTTTAGACAATCTATCCGGTCTGGTCTTTTTTGAGCTGGTCAAAACCAGTTTGAGCCGGTCTGGTTTCAGCCGGCCTGGTTCGAATTGATCCGGTTTGAGCCGGTCTGGTCCGGTTTGAGCCGGTCTGGTCTGGTTTAGGCCGGTGAAAACCGGTTTGAGCCGCTGTAATGCGGTCAAAACAGGTTTGAGCCAGTCAACCCGGTTTGAGCCGGTCTGGTCCGGTTTGAGCCTGTCTGGTCTGGTTTGAGCCAGTGAAAACCGGTTTGAGCCGCTCTGATCCGGTTTGAGCCTGTCTGTTCCGGTTTGATCCGGTCTAATCCGGTCAAAACACGTTTGAGCCGGTCTGCTCCGGTTTGAGTCCGGTTTGAGCCCAGTGTGAGCCGGTCTGGTCTGGTTTCTTCCGTTCTAATCCGGTCAAAACAGGTTTGAGCCGGTCAAAACAGTTTTGAGTCACTTTGGTCCGGTTTGAGCCTGTCTGGGCCGGTCTGGTTCGGTTTCAGTCTGGTTTGAGCCCGGTTTGAGCCGGTCTGTTCCTGTTTGATCCAGTTTAATCTGGTCAAAACACGTGAGCCGGTCTGGTCCGGATTCATCCGGTCTAATCCGGTCTAAACACGTTTGAGCCGGTCTGGTTCGGTTTGAGCCGGTCAAAACCGGTTTGAGCCAGTGTAAACCGGTCAAAACAGGATTGACCTGGTCAAAACCGGTTTGAGCCGGTCTGATCAGATTTTATCCGGTCTAATCTGGTCAAAACACGTTTGAGTCGGTCTGGCCCGGTTTCAGCCCGTCAAAACCGGTTTGAGCTGGTGTAATCCGGTCAAAACAGGTTTGAGCCAGTCAAAACCGGTTTGAGCTGGTTTGGTCCGGTTTGAGCCAGGATGGTCCGGTCTGATCCGGTTTGAGCTGTTCTGGTCCGGTTTGAGCCGGTCAAAACCGTTTTTTGCCGGTCTGCTCTGGTTTGAGCCGTTTTGAGCCGGTCTTGTCCAGTTTGACCCGGTCTGGTCCAGTTTGATCCTTTCTAATCCAGTCTGGTCCGGTTGGAGCCGTTCAAAACCAGTTTGAGCCGGTCTGCTCCGGTCAAAACAGGTTTGAGCCAGTTTGAGCCGGTTGGATCAGGTCTCGTCCGGTTTGAGCCGGTTGGATCCGGTCTAGTCTGGTTTGATCCGATCTAATCCGGTCAAAACAGGTTTGGGCCGGTCTGGTCCCGTTTGAGTCCGGTTTGAGCCGGTCAAAATCGGTTTGGGCCAGTCTGGTCCGGTTTGAGCCGGTGTGAGCCGGTCTGTTCCGGTTTGAGTCTGTTTCAGCTGGTCTGGTCCACTTTGAGCCGGTCTGGTCCGGTTTGTCCCGGTTTGAGCCAGTCACAACCGGTTTGAGCCAGTCTAGCCGGTCTGGTCTGGTTTGAGCCAGTCAAAACCGGTTTGAGCCAGTCTGGGCTGGTTTGAGTCGCTCTGGTCCGGTTTGACCCGGTTTGAGCCGGTCTGGTCCGGTTTGAGCCTGTCAAAACCGGTTTGAGCCTGTCTGGTCTGGTTTCAGCCGGTCTGGTCTGGTTTGATCCGATTTGAGCTGATCTGCTCCGGTTTGAGCCGGTCAAAACTGGTTTGATCCGGCGGTTTGATCTGGTCTAATCCGGTTTGATCTCATCTGGTCCGATTTCATCCGGTTTGAGCGGGTCTGGTCCGGTTTGAGTCCAGTTTGAGGCGG
This sequence comes from Miopithecus talapoin, assembly GCA_028551445.1. Lineage (NCBI taxonomy): Eukaryota > Metazoa > Chordata > Mammalia > Primates > Cercopithecidae > Miopithecus > Miopithecus talapoin. The sequence continues at coordinate 44,667,778 of CM052591.1, forward strand.
TCAAAACCGCTTTGAGCCGGTCTGGTCCAGTCAAAACAGGTTTGAGCCGGTCTGGGACGGTTTGAGCCGGTGTGGTCTGGTTTCATCCGGTCTAATCCAGTCAAAACACTTTGGAGCTGGTCTGGTCCAGTTTGAGTCCGGTTTGAGCCCAGTTTGAGCCAGTCTGGTCCGGTTTGATCCGGTTTGAGCCGGTTTGGTCCGGTTTGAGCCGGTCAAAACCGGTTTGATCCAGTGTGGTCCAGTTTGAGCCTGTCTGGTCCGGTTTGATCCGGTTTGTGACTGTCTGGTCCGGTTTTATCCGGTTTGAGCCTGTCTGGTGCGGTTTGATCAGGTTTGAGCCGGTCTGGTCCGGTTTGATCCAGTTTGAGCCGGTCTGGTCCAGTTTGATCTGGTCTGATCTGGTCAAAACAGGTTTGAGCCTGTCTGGTCCGGTTTGAGCCGGTGAAAACCGATGTGAACCGGTGTAATCTGGTCAAAACAGGTTTAAGCCGGTCAAAAACGGTTGGAGACGATTTGGTCCAGTTTGAGCCTGTCTGGTCCGGTTTGAGACGGTTTGAACTGGTCTGGTCCGGTTTGATCCAGTTTGAGCCAGTCTGGTCCGGTTTGAGCCGGTCTAGTACTGTTTGTTCCGGTTTGAGACGGTCACAACCGGTTTGAGGCAGTCTAGCCGGTCTGGTCTGGTTTGAGACGTTAAATTGCGGTTTGAGCCGGTCTGGTCTTGTTTGACCCGGTCTGGTCCGGTTTGATTCGGTTTGAGTCGGTCAAAACCGGTTGGAGCCGGTCTGGTCCAGTCAAAACAGGTTTGAGCCGGTCTGGTCCAGTTTGAGTCCGGTTTGAGCCGGTCAAAACCGGTTTGATCCGGTCTGGTCCGTTTTGAGCCGGTCAAAACCGATTTGATCCGGCGGTTTGATCTGGTCTAATCCAACTTGAGAAGTACTGGTCCGGTTTCATCTGGTCAAATCCATTTAAAACAGGTTTGAGCCGGTCTGGTCCGGTTTGAGCCTGTCTGGTCCTGTTTCAACCGGTCTTCTCCGGTTTGATCCGGTTTTAGCCAGTCTGGTCCAGTTTGAGCCAGTTTGAGCCTGTCTGGTCTGGTTTGAGACGGTCTGGCCTGATTTCATCCGGTCTAATCCGGTCAAAACAGGTTTGAGACGTGCTCGTCCGGTTTGAGCCGGTCTGGTCCAGTTTGAGCCGGTCTGGTCCGCTTGTAGCTGGTCTGATCCGGTTTGAGCTGGTCAAAACCAGTTTGAGCCGGTCTGTTCCAGTTTGAGCCTGTCTGTTGCGGTTTGAGCCGTTGAAAACCGGTTTGAGCCGCTCTGGTCCAGTTTGAGCCTGTCTGGTCCTGTTTGATCCGTTCTAATCCGGTCAAAACACGTTTGAGCCTGTCACGTCCAGTTTGAGTCCTGTTTGAGCCCTGTTTGAGCCGGTCTGGTCCGGTTTCATCCGATCTAGTCCGGTGAAAACAGGTTTGAGCCGGTCTCGTCCGGTTTGATTCGGTCAAAACCGGTTTGAGTTGGTGTAATCTGGTCAAAACCGGTTTGAGCCCGTCAAAACCGGTTTGAGCCGGTTTGTTCTGGTTTGAGCCTGTCTGGTCCGGTTTGATCCGGTTTGAACCGGTCAAAACCGGTTTGAGCCTGTCTAATCCGTTCAAAACAGGTTTGAGCCGGTGAAAACCGGTTTGAGCCAGTTTGGTCCCGTTTGAGCCTGTCTGGTCTGGTTTGATCCGGTCTAATCCGGTCAAAACACGATTGAGCCGGTCTGGTCCGGTGTGAGTGCAGTTTGAGCCCAGTTTGAGCCGGTCTGGTCTGGTTTCATCCGGTCTAATCCAGTCAAAACAGGTTTGAGCCGTTCTGGTCCCGTTTGAGCCGGTGAAAACCGGTTTGAGCCAGTGTAATCTGGTCAAAACAGGTTTGAGTCGGTTAAAACCGGTTTGAGCCGGTTTGGTCAAGTTTGAGCCTGTCTGGTCCGGTTTCATCCGGTTTGAGCTGCTTTGGTCCGTTTTGAGCCAGTCAAAACCGGTTTGAGCCAGTGTAATCCGGTCAAAACAGATTTGAGCCGGTCAAAACCGGTTTGAGCTGGTTAGAGCACGGCTGGAGCCCGGTTTGGGCCGGTCTGGTCCGGTTTGATCCGTTCTAATCCGGTCAAAACAGGTTTGAGCCGGTCTGGTCTGGTTTGAGCCAGTCATACCCGATTTGAGTCAGTCTGATCCGGTTTGAGCCGGTCAAACCCGGTTTGAACCGGTCTGGTCCTCCATGAGCCTGTCTGGTCTGGTTTGAGCCGGTGAAAACCGGTTTCAGCTGCTCTGGTCCGGTTTGAGCCGTCTGGTCCGGTTTGATCCGGTCAAAACACGTTTGAGCCGGTCTCGTCGGGTTTGAGTCCGGTTTGAGCCCGGTTTGAGACGGTCTAATCCGGTCAAAACAGGTTTGAGCCGGTTTGGTACCGTTTGTGCCTGTCTGATCTGGTTTGATCTGGTTTGAGCCAGTCTGGTTCGGTTTGTTCCAGTTTGTGCCGGTCTGGTCCAGTTTCATCCGGTCTAATCCTGTCAAAACAGGTTTGAGACGGTGTGGTCCCGTTTGAGCCGATATGATCCTGTCTGGCTGGTTTGAGCCGGTCAAAACCAGTTTGAGCCCGTCTGGTCTGCTTTGAGTCGGTCAAAACCAGTTTGAGCCGGTCTGCTCCAGTTTAAGCCGGTCTGGTCTGGTTTGAGCCAGTCAAAACCGGTTTGAGCCGGTCTGGTCTGGTTTCAGCCGGCCTGGTCCGGTTTGATCCGATTTGAGCCGGTCTGGTCCTGTTTGAGCCGGTCAAAACCGGTTTGAGCCTGTCTAATCCTGTTAACACAGGTTTGAGCCGGTCAAAACCGGTTTGAGCCGGTTTGATCCCACTTGAGACCATCTGATCCGGTTTGATCCGGTTGGAGCTGGTCTTGTCCGGTTTGATCCGGTTTGAGCCGGTCTGGTCCGGTTTGAGCCAGTCTGGTGTGGTTTGAGCCAGTCTGGTCCAGTTTGAGCCGGTCAAAACCGGTTTGAGCCAGTCTGGTCCGGTTTGAGCTGGTTTGAGCCGGTGTGGTCCTTTTTGAGCCAGTTTGAGCTGGTCTGGTCCGGTTTGAGCCTGTCAAAGGCGGTTTGAGCCAGTCTCGTCCGGTATTAGTCCGGTTTGAGGCGGTCAAAACCGGTTTGAGCCAGTTTGGTCTGGTTTGAGCCGGTGTGTTCCGGTTTGAGCCGGTCTGGTCCGGTTTGTGCCGGTCAAACCGGTTTGAGCCGGTCTCGTCCGGTTTGAGGCAGGTTTGAGTCGGTCAAAACCGATTTGATCCGGTCTGGTCCGATCTGAGCTGGTCAAAACCGATTTGATCCGGTGGTTTCATCCGATCTAATCCAGTCATAACAGGTTTGAGCTGTTGTGTTCTGGTTTGATCCGGTTTCAGCTGGTCTGGTCCGGTTTGAGCCGGTTTAAGCCTGTCTGGTCTGGTTTGAGCCGTTCAAAACCGGTTTGAGCCAGTCGGGTTCGTTTTGTTCCGGTTTGAGGCGGTCACAACCGGTTATAGGCAATCTAGCCGGTCTGGTCCGGTTTGAGCCGGTCAAAACCGGTTTGATCCGGCGATTTGATCCAGTCTAATCGTGTTTGACCCGGTCTGGTCTGTTTTCATCTGTTTTGAGCGGGTCTGGACCGGTTAGAGTCCAGTTTGAGCCGGTCTCGTCTGGTTTGAGCCGGTCTGGTCCGGTTTGATCCGGTTTTAGCCGCTCTGGTGCGGATTGAGCCGGTTTGAGCCGTTCTGGTCCAGTATGACACGGTCTGGTCCGGTTTCATCCGTTCTAATCCGGTCAAAACAATTTTGAGCCAGTCTGGTTCGGTTTGAGTGCAGTTTGAGCCCGGTTTGGGCCGGTCGGTTCCGGTTTAATCCAGTTTAATGCGGTCAAAATATGTTTGAGAACGTCTGGTCCTGTTTGAGCCAGTCTGGTCCGGTTTCATCCGGTCTAATCTGGTGGCAACACGTTTGAGCCGGTCTGGTACGGTTTGAGCCGGTCAAAACCGGTTTGAGCCGGTGTAATCCGGTCAAAACAAGTTTGAGCCGGTCAAAACCGGTTTGAGCCAGTCTGGTCCGGTTTTATCCAGTCTAATCCGGTCAAAACACGTTTGATCCGGTCTGGCCCGTTTTCAGCCGGTCAAAACCGGTTTGAGCTGGTGCAATCCGGTCAAAACAGGTTTGAGCCGGTCAAAACCGGTTTGAGCCGGTTTAGTCCAGTTTGAGCCTGTCTTGTCCGATCTGATCCTGTTTGAGCCGGTCTGGTCTGGTTTGAGCCGTTCAAATCCGGTTTGAGCCGGTCTGGTCCGCTTTGAGCTGGTTTGAGCCGGTATGGTCCAGTTTGAGCCGATCAAACCCCGTTTGAGCCGTTCTGGTCAGGCTTGAGCCGTACTGGTCCGGTTTCATCCAGTCTAATCGGGTCAAAACGGTTTTGAGCCGGTCTGTTTCTGCTTGATTCCGGTTTGCGCTCGTTTTGAGGGGGTCTGGTCCGGTTTGAACCAGTCTAATCCTGTCAAAACTGGTTTGAGCTGGTCTGGTCCGCTTTGAGCCAGTCAAACCGGTTTGAGACAGTCTCCTCCAGTTTGATCCGGTTTGAGCCGGTCTGGTCCGGTTTGAGCCGTTCAAAACTGGTTTGAGCCAGTCTCATCCTGTCTAATCCGGTCTCGCCCGGTTTGAGCCGGTCAAAACCGGTTTGAGCCGGTCTGTTCCGGTTTGAGCTGGTTTGAGCCAGTCTGGTCCGGTTTGAGCTGGTCTGGCCCAGTTTGATTCTTTCTACTCCGGTCTGGTCCGGTTTGAGCCGTTCAAAACTGGTTTGAGCCGGTCTGGTCTGGTTTGAGCCGGTTTGAGCCAGTCTGGTCCGGTTTGAGCTGGTCAAAACCGGTTTGAGCCGGTCTGGTCTGGTTTGAGCCGGTCTGGTCCGGTTTCATCTGTTCTAATCGGGTCAAAACGGGTTTGAGCCGGTCTGGTCCTGTTTGAGTCAGGTTTGAGCTGGTCTGGTCCGGTTTGAGCCGGTAAAAACCTGTTTTTGACGGTCAAAACCGGTCTGAACTGGTCTGAGCCAGTTTGAGCTTGTCTGGTCCGGATTGTTCCGGTTTGAACTGGTCACAACCGGTTTTAGCCAGTCTAGCCGGTCTGGTCTGGTTTGAGCCAGTCAAAACCGGTTTGAGCCGGTCTGGTTGGGTTTCAGCAGGTCTGGTCCGGTTTGATCCGGTTTGAGCTGGTCTGGTCCGTTTTGAGCCGGTCAAAACCGGTTTGATCCGACGTTTTGATATGGTCTAATCGGGTTTGAGCAGGTCTGGTCCGTTTTCATCCGGTTTGAGCGGGTCTGGTCCGGTTTGAGTCCAGTTTGAGCCGGTCAAAACCGCTTTGAGCCGGAATGGTCCAGTCAAAACAGGTTTGAGCCGGTCTGGTCCGGTTTGAACTGGTCTGGTCCGGTTCGAGCCGGTCAAAACTGGTTTGAGCCGGTCTAATACAATCAAAACAGGTTTCAGCCGGTCAAAACCAGTTTGAGCCGGTATGAGCCAGTCTAATCCAGGCAAAACAGGTTTGAGACCGGTTTCAGCTGGTCTGGTCCAGTTTGAGCTGGTCAAAACCGGTTTGAGCCGGTCTGGTTCGTTTTGTTCCGGTTTGAGGCGGTCACAACCGTTTATAGGCAATCTAGCCGATCTGGTCTGGTTTGAGCCGGTCAAAACCGGTTTCATCCGGCGGTTTGATCCGGTCTAATCGTGTTTGACCCGGTCTGGTCTGTTTTCATCCGTTTTGAGCGGGTCTGGTCCGGTTTGAGTCCAGTTTGAGCTGGTCTGGTCCGGTTTGAGCTGGTCTGGTCCGGTTTGATCTGGTTTTAGCCGGTCTGGTCTGGATTGAGTCGGTTTGAGCCGGTCTGGTCCAGTTTGACACGGTCTGGTCCGGTTTCATCCGTTCTAATCCGGTCAAAACAAGTTTGAGCCGGTCTGGTTCGGTTTGAGTGCTGTTTGAGCCCAGTTTGGGCCGGTCGGTTCCAGTTTGATCCGGTTTAATACGGTCAAAATATGTTTGAGAACGTCTGGTCCTGTTTGAGATGGTCTGGTCCGGTTTCATCCGGTCTAATCTGGTGAAATCACGTTTGAGCCGGTCTGGTCCGGTTTGAGCCGGTCAAAACCGGTTTGAGCCAGTGTAATCTGGTCAAAACAAGTTTGAGCCGGTGAAATCCGGTTTGAGCCGGTCTGGTCCGGTTTTATCTGGTCTAATCCGGTCAAAACACGTTTGATCCGGTCTGGCCCGTTTTCAGCCGGTCTGGTCCGGTTTCATCCGGTCTAATCTGGTGAAAACACGTTTGAGCCGGTCAAAACCGGTTTGAGCCGGTTTGGTCCAGTTTGAGCCTGTCTGGTCCGGTCTGATCCAGTTTGTCCGGTCTGGTCCGGTTTGAGCCTTTCAAAACCGGTTTGAGCCAGTCTGGTCCGCTTTGAGCCAGTTTGAGCCGGTCTGGTCCGGTTTGAGCCGGTCAAAACCGGTTTGAGCCGTTCTGGTCCGGTTTGCGCCCTACTGGTCCGGTTTCATCTGGTCTAATCCGGTGAAAACGGGATTGAGCCGGTCTGTTCCTGCTTGATTCCGGTTTGAGCCCGTTTGAGCCGGTCTGGTCCGGTTTGAACTGGTCTAATCCGGTCAAAACTGGTTTCAGCCATCTGGTCCGCTTTGAGCCGGTCAAAACCGTTTTGAGCTGGTTTCGTCTGGTTTGATCCGGTTAGAGCCGGTCTGGTCCAGTTTGAGCAGGTTTGAGCCAGTCTGGTCCGGTTTGAGACGGTCTGGTCCGGTTTCATCCAGTATAATCCGGTCAAAACAGGTTTGAGCCGGTCTGGTCCGGATTGATCCGGTTTGAGACGGTGTGGTCCAGTTTGAGCCGTTGAAAACCGGTTTGAGCCGGTCTGGTTCGGTTTGTTCTGGATTGAGGCAGTCACAACCGGTTTTAGGCAATCTAGCCGGTCTGGTCTGGTTTGAGCCGGTCAAAACCGGTTTGTGCCGGTCAGGTCTGTTTTCAGCTGGCCTGTACCGGTTTGATCCGATTTGAGCCGGTCTGGTCTGGTTTCATCTGGACTAATCCAGTCAAAACAGGTTTTAACCGGTCTGGTCCGGTTTGAGTCCGGTTTGAGCCCGGTTTGAGCCGGTCTGGTCCGGTTTGAGGTGGTCTGGTCCGGTTTGAGATGGTCAAAACTGGTTTAAGCCAGTCTGATCCGGTTTGAGCCAGTTTGAGCCAGTGTGGACCGGTTAGAGCCGGTCTTGTCCGGATTGAGACGGTCTGGTCCGGTTTGTTCTGGTTTCAGCCGGTGAAAACCGGTTTGAGCCGGTGTAATCCGGTCAAAACAGGTTTGAGCCAGTCAAAACAGGTTTGAGATGGTTTGGTCCGGTTTGATCCGGTTTGAGCCAGTCTGGTCCGGTTTCATCCAGTCTAATCCAGTGAAAACAGGTTTGAGCCGGTCTGCTCCTGTTTGATCCGGTTTGAGCCGGTCTGGTCCGGTTTCATCCGTTCTAATCCAGTCAAAACACATTTGAGCTGGTCTTGTTCAGTTTGAATCGGGTTTGAGCCCGGTTTGAGCTGGTCTGGTCCGGTTGTATCTGGTCTAATCCGGACAAAACAGGTTTGAGCTGGTCTGGTCTGGTTTAAGCCGGTCAAAACCGGTTTGAGCCGGTGTAATCCAGTCAAAACATGTTTGAGCCGGTCAAAACAGGTTTGAGCCTGTTTGGTCCCGTTTGAGCCTCTCTGATCTGGATTGATCCGGTTTGAGCCGGTCTGGTCTGGTTTGATCCAGTTTGAGCTGATCTGGTCCGGTGTCATCCAGTCTAATCCTGTCAAAACAGGTTTGAGCCGGTCTGGTCAGGTTTGAGTCCGGTTTGAGCCCGGTTTGAGCCGGTCTGCTCTGGTTTCATCCGGTCTAATCCTGTCAAAACTGGTTTGAGCCGGTCTGGTCCGGTTTGAGTCCGGTTTGAGTCCGGTTTGAGCTGGTCTGGTCCGGTTTGATCTGGTGTAATCCGGTCAAAACAGGTTTGAGACGGTCCAAAACTGTTTGAGCCGGTGTGGTCCGGTTTCAGCCGGTCGGATCCGGTTTGATCTGGTTAAAACCGGTTTGAGCTGCTCTAATGCGGTCAAAACAGATTTGAGCTGGTGAAAACCGGTTTCAGCCGGTCTGGTCCGGTTTGAGCCTGTATGGTCCAGTTTGAGCCGGTCTGGTCCGGTTTGAGCCTGTCTGGTCCGGTTTGATCCGATCTCATCCAGTCAAAACAGGTTTGAGCCCGTCTGGTCTGGTTCGAGCCGGTCTGATCCGGTTTCATCCGGTCTAATCTAGGCAAAACAGATTTGAGCTGGTCTATTCCGGTTTGAGCCGATCAAAACCGGTTTGAGCCGGTGTAATCCGGTCAAAACTGGTTTGACCCAGTCAAAACCGGTTTGAGCCGGTGTAATCCGGTCAAAACAGGTTTGAGCTGGTCAAAACAAGTTTGAGCCTGTTTGGTCCCATTTGAGCCTCTCTGATCCGGATTGATCTGGTTTGAGCTGGTCTGGTCCAGTTCGATCCGGTTTGAGCCGATCTGGTCCGGTGTCATCCAGTCTAATCCTGTCAAAACAGGTTTGAACCGGTCTGGTCGGTTTGAGTCCGGTTTGAGCTGGTCTGGTCCAGTTTGATCCGGTCTAATCTGGTCAAAACAGGTTTGAGATGGTCAAAACCTGTTTGAGCCGGTGTGGTCCGGTTTGAGCCGGTCGGATCCGGTTTGATCCGGTTAAAACTGGCTTGAGCTGCTCTAATGCGGTCAAAACAGGTTTGAGCCGGTGAAAACCGGTTTCAGCCGGTCTGGTCCAGTTTGAGCCTGTATGGTCCGGTTTGAGACGGTCTGGTCCGGTTTGAGCCTGTCTGGTCCTGTTTGATCTGATCTAATCCGGTCAAAACAGGTTTTAGCCCGTCTGGTGTGGTTTGAGCCGGTCTGATCCGGTTTCATCTGGTCTAATCCGGTCAAAACACGTTTGAGCCGGTCTGGCCCAGTTTGAGCCGGTCAAAACCGGTTTGAGCCTGTGTAATCTGGTCAAAACAGGTTTGAGCCGGTCAAAACAGGTTTGAGCTGGTTTGGTCCGGTTTGAGCCTGTCTGGTCCGGTTTGATCCGATTTGAGTCGATCTGGTCTGGTTTGAGCCGGTCAAAACCAGTTTGAGCCGGTCTAATACGGTCAAAACAGGTTTGAGCCGGTCAAAACCGGTTTGAGCTGGTTTGAGCCAGTCTAATCTGGTCAAAACAGGTTTGAGACGGGTTTGAGCCGGTCTGTTCCTGTTTGAGACGGTCAAAACCGGTTTGAGCTGGTGTAATTCGGTTTTAGCCAGTTTGAGCCGGTGTGGACCGGTTAGAGCTGGTCTTGTCCGGTTTGAGCCGGTCTGGTTCGGTTTGTTCCGCTTTGAGGCAGTCAAAACCGGTTTGAGCCGGTTTGGTCCGGTTTGAGCCTGTCTGGTCCGGTTTGAGCCGGTCAAAACCGGTTTGAGACGGTCTAATACGGTCAAAACAGGTTTGAGCCCGTCAAAACCGGTTTGATCCGGTTTGTGCCGCTCTAATCTGGTCAAAACAGGTTTGAGACCAGTTTGAGCCGGTCTGGTCTGGTTTGAGCCGGTCAAAACCGGCTTCAGCCGGTCTGATCCGGTTTGAGCCGGTGTGGACTGGTTAGAGCCAGTCTGGTCCGGTTTGAGCCGGTCTGGTCCGGTTTGTTCCAGTTTGAGGCGGTCAAAAGCTGTTTGAGCGAGTCTAGCCGGTCTGGTCTGGTTTGAGCTGTTCAAAACCGGTTCGAGTCGGTCTGGTCTGGTTTGAGCCATTCTGGTCCGGTTTGATCCAGTTTGAGCCTGTCTGGTCCGGTTTGAGCTGGTCAAAACCGGTTTGATTCGGCGGTTTGATCCGTTCTAATCCGGTTTGAGCCGGTCTGGTCCGTTTTCATCCAGTTTGAGCGGGTCAGGTCCGGTTTGAGTCCAGTTTGAGCCGGTCAAAACCGCTTTGAGCCGGTCTGGTCTGGTCAAAACAGGTTTGATCCGGTCTGGTCCGGTTTGAGCCATTCTGTTTCGGTTTGATCCGATTTGAGGCGGTCAAAACCGATTTGAGCCAGTCTAGCCGGTCTGGTCTGGTTTGAGCCGGTCAAAACCGGTTTGAGCCGGTCTGGTCTGGGTTGAGCTGGTCTGGTCCGGTTTGATCCGATTTGAGCCAGTCTGGTCCAGTTTGCGCTGGTCAAAACCCGTTTGATCCGGCGGTTTGATCCGGTCTAATCCAGTTTTACCCGGTCTGGTCCGGTTTCATCCGGTCTAATCCAGTCAAAACAGGTTTGAGCCGGTCTGCTCCAGTTTGAGTCCGGTTTGAGCCCGGTTTGAGCCGGTCTGCTCCAGTTTCATCTGGTCTAATCCTGTCAAAACAGGTTTGAGCCGGTCTGGTCCGGTTTGATTCCAGTTTCAGTCCGGTTTGAGCCGGTCTGGTCCGGTTTGATGCGGTCTATTCCAGTCCAGTTTGAGACGGTCCAAACCTGTTTGAGCCGGTCTGGTCCTTTTTGAGCCGGTCGGATCCGGTTTGATTCGGTCAAAACCGGTTTGAGCTGGTCTAATGTGGTCAAAACAGGTGTGAGCTGGTGAAAACCGGTTTCAGCTGTTCTGGTCCGATTTTAGGCTTTCTGGTCCAGTTTGAGCCAGTCTGGTCCAGTTTGAGCCTGTCTGTTCCAGTTTGATCCGATCAAATCCGGTCAAAACAGGTTTGAGCCAGTCTGGTCTGGTGTGAGACGGTCTGGTCCGGATTCATCCGGTCTAATCCCGTCAAAACACGTTTGAGCCCATCTGGTTCCATTTGAGTCCAGTTTGAGCCCGGTTTGAGCCAGTCTGATCCAGTTTCTTGTGGTCTAATCCGGTCAATACTCGTTTAAGCCGGTCTGGTCCAGTTTGAGCCGGTCAAAACCGGTTTCAGCCTGTGTAATCCGGTCAAAACAGGTTTGAGCCGGTCAAAACAGGTTTGAGCCAGTTTGGTCCGGTTTGAGCCTGTCTGGTCCAGTTTGAGTCCCGTTTGAGCCGGTCAAAACCGGTTTCAGCCTGTCTGGTCAAGTCAAAACAGGTTTGAGCCGGTCTGGTCCGCTTTGAACCAGTTTGTTCCGGTTTGAGCCGGTTGAAACCGGTTTGATTTGTCCTGGTCCGGTTTGAACCGGTTTGAGCTGGTCTCTTCCGGTTTGAGCCGGTCAAAACTGTTTTGAGCTGGTCTGGTCCAGTTTAAGCCGGTCTAAACCGGTTTGAGCCGGTCTGGTCTGGTCAAAACAGATTTTAGCCGGTCTGGTCCGGTTTGATCCGGTCTGGTCCAGTTTGAGCCGGTCAAAGCCGATTTGAGCTGGTGAAAACCAGTTTGAGCCGCTGTAATCCAGTCAAAACAGGTTTGAGCCGGTCAAAACCGGTTTGAGCCGGTCTGGTCCGGTTTGAGCCGGTGAAAACCGGTTTGAGCTGCTCTGATCCGGTTTTAGCCTGTCAAAACCGGTTTGAGCCGGTCTGGTCCGCTTTGATCCGGTCTAATCCGGTCAAAACAGGTTTGAGCCGGTCTGGTCCGGTTTGAGCCGGTCTGGTCCTGTTTGAGCCGGTCTTGTCCGATTTGATCCGGTTAGATCCTCTCTGGTGCGGTTTGATCCGGTTTGAGCCGGTCTGGTCCGTTTTCATCCGGTTTGAGTGGGTCTGGTCCGGTTTGAGTCCAGTTTGAGCCGGTGAAAACCGCTTTCAGCCGGTCTGGTCCTGTCAAAAGAGTTTTGAGCCGGTTTAGTCCGGTTTGAACCAGTCTGGTCCGGTTTGAGCCGGTCAAAACCGGTTTGAGTCGGTCAGGTCCTGTTTGAGCCGGTCTGATCCGGTTTGAGCCGGTCAAAACCGGTTTGAGCCGGTCAGGTCCGGTTTGAGCCTGTCTGGTCCGGTTTGATCTGGTCTAATCCGGTCAAAACACGTTTAAGCCGTTCTGGTCCGGTTTGATCCGGTTTGAGACCGGTTTGAGCCGGTCTGGTCTGGTTTCATCCGGTCTAATCCGGTCAAAACAGGTTTGAGCCGGTCTGGTCCGGTTTCAGCCTGTCAAAACCGGTTTGAGCCGGTGTAATCCGGTCAAAACAGTTTTGAGCCGGTTTGGTCCGGTTTGAGCCTGTCTGGTCCGGTTTGATCCGGTTTGAGCCAGTCGGGTCCGGTTTGAGCCGGTCAAACCGGTTTGAGCCGGTCAAAACAGGTTTGAGTCGGTCTGGTCCGGTTTGAGTCAAGTTTGGGCCGGTCTGATCCGGTTTGAGGCGTTATTGTCCGGTTAAAGCCGGTTTGAGCCGATCCGGTCTGGTTTGAGCCGTTCCAAACCGGTTTGATATGGTCTGGTTCGGTTTGAGCCAGTGTGGTCCAGTTTGATCCAGTCAAATCTGGTCAAAACCGGTTTGAGCCGGTCTGGTCCGCTTTGAGCCGGTCTGGTCTGGGGTGAGACAGTCAAAACCAGTTTGAGCTGGTCTGGTCTGGTTTGAGCCGGTCAAAACTGGTTTGAGCCGGTCTGGTCGGGTTTGAGCCGGTCTGTTCCGGTTTGCGCTGGTCTGCTCCGGTTTGAGCCGGTTTGAGGCGAACTAGTCCGATTTGAGCCGGTCATAACCAGTTTGATACGGCGCTTTCCGGTTTGACCCAGTCTGGTCTGGTTTGAGCTGGTCAAACGGTTTTGAGCCGATGTGGTCCGGTTTGAGCCGGTCTGGTCTGGTTTGAGCCAGTCTGGTCCAGTTTGAGCCGGTTTGAGTCGGTCTGGTCCAGTTTGAGCCGGTTTGAGCCATTCTGGTCCGGTTTGATCCTGTCAAAACCAGTTTGAGCCGGTCCGGTACGGTTTGAGCCAGTCAAAACCGGTTTGAGCCGGTCTGGTCCGGTATGCGTCCGGTCTAATCCGGTCAAAACCGGTTTGAGCTGGTCTGGTCCGGTTTGAGCTGCTTTGAGCCGGTCTGGACTGGTTTGATCCGGTCAAAACCGGTTTGATCCGGTCTGGTCCGTTTTGACCCGGTCAAAACCGGTTTGTGTCGCTCTGGTCCGGTTTGAGCCTTTCTGGTCTGGTTTGAGCTGGTTTGAGCCGTTCAAAACCGGTTTGAGCCGTTCTGGTCCGGTTTGATCTGGTCAAAACCGGTTTGAGCCGGTCTGGTCCGGTTTGATCCGGTTTGAGCTGATCTGGTCCGGTTACATCCGGTATGGTCATACCGGTTTGAGCCGGTCTGGTACGGTTTGATCTGGTTTGAGACGTTCTGGTCCGGTTTGAGCCGGTTTGATCCGGTCTGGTCCGGTTTTAGCCAGTTTGAGCCGTTCTGGTACGTTTTGATCAGGTCAAAACCGGTTTGAACCGGTCTGGTCCGGTTTGCGTCCGGTTTGAGCCAGTCAAAACTGGTTTGAGCCGATCAGGTCAAAACCGGTTTGAGCCAGTCTGGTCCGGTTTGAGCTGGTCAAAACCAGTTTGAGGCGGTTTGGTCTGGTATGAGCCGGTCGAAACCGGTTTGAGCCCGTCATGTCCGGTTTGAGCTGGTTTGAGCCGGTGTGGTCCGGTTTGAGCCAGTTTGGTCCAGTTTGAGCCGGTCAAAAACGTTTTGAGCCAGTCTGGTCCGGTTCTAGCCGGTCTGGTCCGGTTTGAGCTGGTCTGGTCCGGTTTGAGCCGTTCTGGTCCGGTTTGATCCGGTCAAAACGGGTTTGAGCCCGTCCTGTCCGGTTTGACCTGGTTTAAGCCGGTCTGGTCCGGTTTGTGCCGGTGAAAACCGGTTTGAGCCGGTCTAGCCGGTCTGGTCTGGTTTGAGCCGGTCCAAACCGGTTTGAGCCGGTCTGGTCCGGTTTGAGTCCGGGTTTAGCCGGTCAAAACCGGTTTGAGCCCTTCTGGTCTGGTTTGAGCCGATCTGGTCCTGTTTGAACTGGTCAAAACCGGTTTGAGCCGGTCTGATCCGGTTTGAGTCCGGTTTGAGCCGGTCAAAACCGGTTTGAGCCGGTCCTGTCCGGTTTGAGCCGGTCAAAACCAGTTGGAGCCGAGCTGGTCCGGTTTGATACGGTATAATCTGGTCTGGTCATGTCGGGTCCAGTCAAAACCGGTTTGACCTGGTCTGGCCCGGTTTGATCCGGTTGGATCCGGTCTGTTCCATTGTGGTCTGGTTTGATCCGGTCTAATCCGGTTTGAGCTGGTCAAAACCGGTTTGATCCGGTCAGATCCTGTTGGATCCGTTCTAATCTGGTCTGGTCCGGTTTGATCCGCTCTGGTCCGGTTGCAGCCGGTCACAACCGGTTTGAGCCGGTGACAACCGCTCTGATCCGGTTGGATCTGGTCTAATCCGATTTGAGCCGGTCAAAAAACCGGTTTCATCTGGTCTGGTCTGGTTTGATCCGGTCTAATCTGGTCTGTTCTGGTCTGATCCGGTCTAAACCGGTTTGATCTGGTCTAATCCTGTTTGAGCCAGTCAAAACCGGTCTGATCCGGTCTAACCCATTCTGGTCCGGTTTCAGCTGGTCGGATCCGTTCTCATCCGGTTGGATCCGGTTTGATCTGGTCAAAACCAGTTTGATCTGGTCCGATCCGGTTTGATCCCGTCCAATCCGGTTTGATCCGGTCGAAACCGGTTTGATCGGGTCTGATCCGGTTTGATCCGGTCTGGTCTGGTCTCGTCCGGTTTGATCTGGTTTGATCTGGTCTAGTTCGGTCTGGTCCGGTGTGGTCCGCGTCTGGTCTGGACTGGTCTTCTCTGGTCCAGTTTGATCTGGTTTGAATCGGACTGCTCTGGTTTGGTGCGGTTTGGTCAAGTTTGTTCCGGTTTGGTGTGGTCTGATCTGGTCTCGTCTGGTCTGGTCCGGTTTGGTCTGGTCTGGTCCGCTTTGGTGTGGTCTGATCTGGTCTGTTCTGGTCCAGTTTGGTCTGGTCTGATCCGGTCCGGTTTGATCCGGTTTGATCTGGTCTGATCCGTTTTGGTCTGGTCAGGTCTGGTTTGGTGTGGTCTGATCCGGTCTGGTCCGGTTGGTCTGGTCTGGTCTCATCTGGTCTCCTCTGGTCTAGTCCAGTTTAGTGTGGTCTGATCCAGTCTGGTCCGATTTGGTCTAGTTTGGTCAGGTTTGATCCAGTTTGATCTGGTTTGGTCTGGTCTGGTCCCATTCTGTAGGTTGCCTGTTCACTCTGATGGTTGTTTCTTTAGCTGTGCAGAAGCTCTTTAGTTTAATTAGATCCCATTTGTCTATTTTGGCTTTTATTTTCTTTACTTTTGGTCTTTTTCCAAGAAGATTTGCCTATGCCTATGTCCTGAATGCTACTACCCAGGTTTTCTTCTAGGGTTTTTATGGCTTTCGGTCTAACATTTAGGTCTCTAATCCATCTTGAATTAATTTTTGTATAAGGTTTAAGGAAGGGATCCAGTTTCAGCTTTCTACATATGGCTAGCCAGTTTTCCCAGCAACATTTATTAAATAGGGAATCCTTTCCCCATTTCTTGTTTTTGTCAGGTTTCTCAAAGATCAGATGGTTGTAGATGTGTGAT
>CM052591.1:44683793-44705989 GCA_028551445.1 Miopithecus talapoin
GTTAATTCATCTCACAGAGTTACAGCTTTCTCCTCAACAATCCGTTCAATAAGACTGTACTTGTGGAATTTGCAAAGTGATATTTGGAAGCCCATAGCGGTCTACGGGGAAAAAGGAAATATCTTCCATTAGAAACTGAAAAGAAGCTTCTGAGAAACTACTGTGTGTTCTGTTAATTCATCTCATAGAGTTACAGGTTTCCCCTCAAAAAGCCTTTTGCTATGACTGTTCTTGTGGAATTAGTAAAGTGTGATTTGGAAGTCCATAGAGGGCTATGGTGATAAAGGAAATGTCCTCAGATGAAAACTGGAAAGAAGCTTTCTGAGAAACTGCTTTGTGTTCTGTTAATTCATCTCACAGAGTTACAGCTTTCCCCTCGAGAAGCCATTCGCTAAGACTGTTCTTGTGGAATTTGCAAAGTGATATATGAAAACCCATGGAGGGCTATGGTGAAAAAGGATATATTTTCAGTTAAAAGCGGAAAAGAAGCTTTCTTAGAAATTGCTTTGTGTTCTCTTAATTCATCTCACAGAGTTACATTTTTCCCCTCAAGAAGCCTTTCGCTAAGACTGTTCTTGTGGAATTTGCAAAGTGATGTTTGGAAGCCCATAGTGGGCTAGAGGGAAAAAGGAAATATCCTAGGATAGAACTGAAAAAAGTTATGTGAGGAATTGCTTTGTGTCCTGTTAAGTCATCTCACAGAGTTACAGCTTTATGCTCAAGAAGTCTTCCGCTAAGACTGCTCTTGTGGAAACTGCAAAGTGATGTTTGGAAGCCCATAGTTTTCTATGGTGAAAAAGGAAATATCTTCAGTAAAATGTGAAAAGAAGGTTTCTGAGAAACAGCTTTGTGTTCTGTTAATTCATCTCTCAGATTTACATCTTTCCCCTCAAGAAGCCTTTGGCTTGACTGTTCTTGCGGAATTTGCAAAGTGATATTTGGAAGCCCATAGAGGGATATAGTGAAAAAGGAAATATCCTAAGATAAAAACTGAAAAGAAGATTTCTGAGAAAGTGCTTTGTGTTCTGTTAATTCATTTCACAGAGTTACAGCTTTCCCCTCAAGCAGCCTTCCGCTAAAACTGTTCTTGTGGAATTTGTAAAGTGATATTTGGAAGCCCATTGAGGGCTATGGTGATAAAGGAAATGTCCTCAGATAAAAATTGGAAAGAAGCTTTCTAATAAACTGCTTTGTGTTCTGTTAATTCGTCTCACAGAGTTACAGCTTTCCCCTCTACAAGCCGTTCACTAGGACTGTTCTTGTTGAATTTTCAAAGTGATATTAGGAAGCCCACAGAGGACTCTGGTGAAAAACGATATATTTTCAGTTCAAAGCGGAAAAGAGGCTTTCAGAGAAACTGCTTTGAGTTCTCTTAATTCATTTCAAAGAGTTACAGCTTTCCCCTCAAGAAGCCTTTCGTTAAGACAGTTCTTGTGGAATTTGCAAAGTGATATTTGGAAGCGCATAGAGGGCTACGGTGAAAAAGTAAATGTCCTCAGATAAAAACTGGAAAGAAGCTTTCTGAGAAACTTCTTTGTGTTCTGTTTATTCATCTCACAGAGTTACAGCTTTCCCCTCGACAACCCGTTCACTAAGACTATTCTTGTGGAATTTGCATAGTGCTATTTTGAAGCCCATAGTGGTCAATGGTGTAAAATGAATTATCTTCAGTTAAATACTGAAAAGAAGATTTCTGAGAAACTGCTTTGTGTTCTTTTATTTCATCTCACAGAGTTACAGCTTTCCCCTCAAGGAGCCCTTCCTTAAGACTGTTCCTGTGGAATTTGCAAAGTGATATTTGGAAGCCCATAATGGACTATGTTGAAAAAGGATATATCTTCAGTTAAAAGCAGAAAAGAAGCTTTCTGGGAAACTGCTTTGTGATCTCTTAATTCATCTCACAGTGTTACATCTTTCCCTTCAAGAAGCCTTTCGCTAAGACTGTTCTTGTGGAATTTGGAAAGTTATATTTGGAAGCCCATAGAGGGCTATAGATAAAAAGGAAATGTCCTAAGAAAAAAATTGAAAAGAATGTTTGTGAGAAACTGTTTTGCGTTCTGTTAACTCATCTCAGAGTCTTACAGCTTTCCCCTCAAGAAGCTTTCTGCTAAGACTGTTCTTGTGGAATTTGTAAAGTGATATTTGGAAGCCCACAGAGGGCTACGGTGATAAAGGTAATGTCCTCAGATAAAAACAGGAAAGAAGCTTTCTGAGAAACTGCTTTCTATTCTGTTAATTCATCTCACAGAGTTAAAGCCTTCCCCTCAAGAAGCCTTTCGCTAAG
The DNA here is from genome assembly GCA_028551445.1 of Miopithecus talapoin. NCBI lineage: Eukaryota > Metazoa > Chordata > Mammalia > Primates > Cercopithecidae > Miopithecus > Miopithecus talapoin. The sequence continues at coordinate 44,686,078 of CM052591.1, forward strand.
ACTGTTCTTGTGGAATTTGCAAAGTGATATTTGGAAGCGCACAGAGGGCTACGGTGAAAAAGTAAATGTCCTCAGATAAAAACTGTAAAGAAGCTTTCTGAGAAACTTCTTTGTTTTCTGTTAATTCATCTCACAGAGTTACAGCTTTCCCCTCAACAAGCCGTCCACTAAGATTATTCTTCTGGAATTTGCAAATTGATATTTGGAAGCACATAGTGGCCTATGGTGAAAAAGGATATATTTTCAGATAAAAGCGGAAAAGAAGCTTTCTGAGAAACTGTTTTATGATCTCTTAATTCATCTCACAGAGTTACAGCTTTCCCCTCAAGAAGCCTTTCGCTAAGACTGTTCTTGTGGATTTTGTAAAGAGATATTTGGAAGCCCATAGAGGGCTACAGTGAAAAATTAAATGTCCTAAGATAAAAACTGAAAAGAAGGTTTCTGAGAAAGTGATTTGTGTTCTGTTAATTCATCTCAAAGAGTTACAGCTTTCCCCTCAAGAAGCCTTCCGCTAAGACAGTTCTTGTGGAATTTGTAAAGTGATATTTGGAAGCCCACAGAGGGCTATGGTGATAAAGGAAATGTCCTCAAATAAAAACTGGAAAGAAGCTTTCTGAGAAAATGCTTTGTGTTCTCGTAATTCATCTCACAGAGTTACAGCTTTCCCCTCAAGAAGCCTTTTGCTAAGACTGTTCTTGTGGATTTTGTAAAGTGATATTTGGAAGCCCGTAGAGGGCTATAGTGAAAAATTAAATGTCCTAAGATAAAAACTGAAAAGAAGGTTTCTGAGAAACTGTTTTGTGTTCTGTTAATTCATCTCAAAGAGTTACAGCTTTCCCCTCAAGAAGACTTCCGCTAAGACAGTTCTTGTGGAAATTGTAAAGTGATATTTGGAAGCCCATAGAGGGCTATGGTGATAAAGGAAATGTCCTCAGGTAAAAACTGGAAAGAAGCTTTCTGAGAAACTGCTTTGTGTTCTCGTAATTCATGTCACAGAGTTACAGCTTTCCCCTCAAGAAGCCTTTCGCTAAGACTGTTATTGTGGAATATGCAAAGTGATATATGGAAGCCCATAGAGGGCTACGGTGAAAAAGGATATATCTACAGTTAAAACCGGAAAAGAAGCTTTCTGAGAAATTGCTTTGTGTTCTGTTAATTCATCTCACAGAGTTACATCTTTCCCCTGAAGAAGCCTTTCGCAAAGACTGTTCTTGTGGAATTTGCAAAGTGATATTTCGAAGCCCGTAGAAGGCTAGAGTGAAAAAGGAAATATCCTAAGATAGAAATGAAAAAAAGCTTTCTGAGGAACTGCTATGTGTTTTGTTAATTCATCTCACAGATTTACAGCTTTCCCCTCAAGAAGCCTTCCGCTAAGACTGTTCTTGTGGAAAATACAAAGCGATATTTAGAAGCCCATAGTTTTCTCTGGTGAAAAAGGATATATCTTCAGTTAAAAACTGAAAAGAAGGCTTCTGAGAAACAGCTTTGTGTTCTGATAATTCATCTCATAGAGTTACAGCTTTCCCCCAAGAATCCTTTCGCTAAGATTGTACTTGTGGAATTTGCAAAGGGTTATTTGGAAGCCCATAGGGATCTATGGTGAAAAGGGATATATCTTCAGTTAAATGCGGAAAAGAAGCTTTCTGAGAAACTGCTTTGTTTTCTGTTAATTCATCTCACAGAGTTACAGATTTCCCCTCATGGCCCCTTTGGCTAAGACTGTTCTTGTGGAATTTCCAAAGTTATATTTGGAAATTCATAGAGGACTATGGTGAAAAAGGATATATCTTCAGATAAAAGCAGAAAATAAGCTTTCTGAGAAACTGCTTTGTGTCCTCTTAATTAATGTCACAGAGTTACAGCTTTCCCCTCAAGAACCCTTTGGCTAAGACTGTTCTTGTGCAATTTGCAAAGTGATATTTGGAATACCATTGAGGGCTATGCTGACAAAGGAAATGTCCTCAGATAAAATCTGGAGAGAAGCTTTTTAATAAACTGCTTTGTGTTCTGTTAATTCGAATCACAAATTTACAGCTTTCCCCTCAAGAAGCCGTTCACTACGACTGTTCTTGTTGAATTTTCAAAGTGATATTTGGAAGCCCTTAGAGGGCTATGGTGAAATAGGAAATATCTTCAGTTAAAAACTGAAAAGAAGCTTTCTGAGAAACTGCTTTGTGCTCTCTTAATTCATCTCACAGAGTTACAGAATTTCCCTCAAGTAGCCTTTCCCTAAGACTGTTCTTGTGGAATTTGCAAAGTGATATTTTGAAGACCATAGAAGGCTATGGTGAAAAAGGTTATATCTTCAGTTAGAAGCGGAAAAGAAGCTTTCTGAGAAGCTGCTTTGTGTTCTCGTAATTCATCTCACATAGTTACAGCTTTCCTCTCAAGAAGCCTTCCGCTAAGACTGTTCTTGGGGAATTTGCAAAGCGATATTTGGTAGCCCATAGAGGGCTATAGTGAAAAAGGAAATATCCTAAGGTAAAAACTGAAAAGAATATTTCTGAGAAACTGCTCTGTGTTCTGTTAATTCATCTCACAGAGTTACAGCTTTCTCCTCAACAAGCCGTTCAATAAGACTGTACTTGTGGATTTTGCAAAGTGATATTTGAAGCCCATAGAGGTCTACGGTGAAAGAGGAAATATTTTCAGTTAAAACGGAAAAGAAGCTTTCTGAGAAACTGCTTTGAGTTCTGTTAATTCATCTCACAGAGTTACATCTTTTCTGTCAAGAGGCCTTTCGCTAAGACTGTTCTTGTGGAATTTGCAAAGTGATATTTACAAGCCCATAGAGGTCTATGGTGTAAAAGGAAATATCTTCAGTTAAGAATTGAAAAGAAGGTTTCTGAGAAACTGCTTTGTTTTCTGTTAATTCACCTCACAGAGTTACAGCTTTCCCCTCAAGAAGCCGATCACTAAGACTGTTCTTGTGGAATTTGGAAAGTGACACTTGGTAGCCCATAGAGGGCTCCGGTGAAAAAGGATATATCTTCAGATAAAAGCGGAAAAGAAGCTTTCTGAGAAACTGCTTTGTGGTCTCTTAATTCATCTCACAGTGTTACAGCTTTCCCCTCAAGAAGTCATTCGCTATGACTGTTCTTGTGGAATTTTCAAAGTGATATTTGGAAGCCCTTAGAGGGCTATAGTGAAAAAGGAAATATCCTAAGTTAAAAACTGAAAAGAAGGTTTCTGAGAAACAACTTTGTGTTCTGTCAATTCATCTCACAGAGTTTCAGCTTTCCACACGAGTATCCTTCCGCTAAGACTGTTCTTTTGGAATTTGTAAAGTAATATTTGGAAGCCCATAGCGGGCTATGGTGTTAAAGGAAATGTCGTCAGAAAAAATTGAAAGGAAGCTTTCTGAGAAACTGCTTGGTGTTCTATTAATTCGTGTCACAGAGTTACAGCTTTCTCCTCAAGAAGCCTTTCGCTAATACTGTTTTTGTGGAATTTGTAAAGTGATATTTGGAAGCCCATAGAGGGCTATGGTGATAAAGGAAATGTCCTCAGATAAAAACTGGAAAGAAGCTTTCTGAGAAACTGCTCTGTGTTCTGTTAATTCAACTCACAGAGTTACAGCTTTTCCCTCAAGAAGCCTTTCGCTAAGAATGTTCTTGTGGAATTTGCAAAGTGATATATGGAGGCCAATAGAAGGCTATGGATAAAAAGGATATATCTTCAGTTATAAGCGGAAAAGTAGCTTTCTGAGAAACTGCTTTGTGTTCTCTAAATTCATCTCACAGAGTTACAGCTTTCCCGTCAAGAAGCCTTTCCCTAAGACTGTTCTTGTGGAATTTGCAAAGTGATATTTCGAAGACCATAGAGGGCTATGGTGAAAAAGGATATGTCTTCAGTTAAAAGCGGAAAAGAAGCTTTCTGAAAAGCTGCTTTGTGTTCTCCTAATTCATCTCACATAGTTACAACTTTCCCCTCAAGAAGCCTTTAGCTAAGATTGTTCTTTTGGAATTTACAAAGTGATATTTGGAAGTCCGTGGACGCCTATAGTGAAAAAGGAAATAACCTAAGATAAAAACTGAAAAGAAGCTTTCTGAGAAACTGCTTTGTGTTCTGTTAATTCATCTGACAGAGTTACAGCTTTCCCCTCAAGAAGCCTTCCGGTAACACTGTTCTTGTGGAATTTGCAAAGTGATGTTTTGTAGCCCATAGTGGGCTATAGTGAAAAAGGAAATATCCTAAGTTAAAAACTGAAAAGAATGTTTCTGAGAAACTGCTTTGTGTTCTGTTAATTCATCTGACAGAGTTACAGATTTCTCCTCAGTAATCCGTTCACTAAGACTGTACTTGGGGTATTTGCAAAGTAATATTTGGAAGCCCATAGAGCTCTACGGTGAAAAAGGAAATATCTTCAGTTAGAAACTGAAAAGAAGCTTCCTGAGAAACTGCTTTGTGTTCTGTTAATTCATCTCACAGAGTTACAGGTTTCCCCTCAAAAAGCCTTGGCTAAGACTATTCTTGTGGAATTTGTAAAGTGATATTTGAAAGTCCATAGAGGGCTATGGTGATAAAGGAAATGTCCTCAGATAAAAACTGGAAGGAAGCTTTCTGAGAAACTGCTTTGTGTTCTGTTATTTCATCTCATGGAGTTAGAGCTTTCCCCTCAAGAAGTCTTTCACTAAGACTATTCTTGTGGAATTTGCAAAGTGATATATGAAAGCCCATAGAGGGCTATGGTGAAAAAGGATATATCTTCAGTTAAAAGCGGAAAAGAAGCTTTCTGAGAAATTGCTTTGTGTTCTCTTAATTCATCTCACAGAGTTACATCTTTCCCCTCAAGAATTCTTCCGCTAAGACTGTTCTTGTGGATTTTGCAAAGTTATATTTGGAAGCCCATAGAGGGCTAGAGTGAAAAAGGAAATATCCTTCATAGAACTGAAAAAAAGAGTTCTGAGGAACTGCTTTGTGTTCTGTTAATTCATCTCACAGCGTTATAGCTTTGCCCTCAAGAAGCATTCCGCTAAGACTGTACTTGTGGAAAATGCAAAGTGATATTTGGAAGCCCATAGTTTTCTATGGTGAAAAAGGAAATATCCTCAGTTAAAAACTGAAAAGAAGGTTTCTGAGAAACAGCTTTGTGTTCTGTTAATTCATCTCATAGAGTTACAGCTTTCCCCTCAAGAAGCCTTTCGCTAAGATTGTTCTTGTGGAATTTGCAAAGTGATATTTGGAAGTCCATAGAGGGCTATGGTGAAAAAGGATATATCTTCATTTAAAAGCGGAAAAGAATCTTTCTGAGAAACTGCTTTATGTTCTGTTAGTTCATCTCACAGAGTTACAGGTTTCCCCTACAAAAGCCTTTCACTAAGACTGTTCTTGTAGAATTTGCAAAGTGATATTTTGATACCCATAGAGTGCTACGGTGAAAAAGGATATATCTTCAGATATAAGCGGGAAATTAGCTTTCTGAGAAACTGCTTTGTGTTCTCTTAATTCATCTCACAGAGTTACAGCTTTCCCCTCAAGAAGCCTTTGGCTAAGACTGTTCTTGTGCAACATGAAAAGTGATATTTGGAAGCCCAAAGATGTCTATGGTGAAAAAGGAGTTATCTTCAGTTAAACACTGAAAAGAAGCTTTCTGTGAAACTGCTTTGTGTTCTGTTATTTCATCTCATGGAGTTACAGCATCCCCTCAAGAAGCATTTCGCTAAGACTGTTCTTGTGGAATTTTCAAAGTGATATTTGGAAGCGCATAGCGGGCTACGGTGAAAAAGGAAATGTCCTCAGATAAAAACTGTAAAGAAGCTTTCTGAGAAACTTCTTTTTGTTCTGTTAATTCATCTCACAGAGTTACAGCTTTCCCCTCAAGAAGCCTTCCGCTATGACTGCTCTTGTGGAATATGTAAAGTGATATTTGGAAGCCCATAGAGGGCTATGGTGATAAAGGAAATGTCCTCAGATAAAAACTGGAAAGAAGCTTTCTGAGAAACTGCTTTGTGTTCTGTTAATTCATCTCACAGAGTTACAGCTTTCCCCTCAAGAAGCCGTTCGCTAAGACTGTTCTTGTGGAATTTGCAAAGTGATATAAGGAAGGCCATAGAGGGCTATGGTGAAAAAGGCTATATCTTCAGTTAAAAGAAGAAAGGAAGATTTCTGAGAAATTGCTTTGTGTTCTCTTAATTCATCTCATGGAGTTGCATCTTTCCCCTCAAGAAGCCTTTCACTAAGACTGTTTTTGTGGAACTTTCAAAGTGATATTTGGAAGCCCATAGAGTTCTAGAGTGAAAAAGGAAATATCCTAAGATAGAACTGAAAAAAAGCTTTCTGAGGAACTGCTTTGTGTTCTGTTAATTCATCTCACAGAGTTACAGCTTTCCCCTCAAAAGCCTTCCGCTAAGACTGTTCTTGTGGAAAATGCAAAGTGATATTTGGAAGCTGATAGTTTTCTCTGGTGAAAAAGGAAATATCTCCAGTTAAAAACTGAAAAGAAGTTTTCTGAGAAACTGCTTTGTGTTCTGTTAATTCATCTCACAGAATTACAGCTTTCCCCTCAAGGAACCCTTCGTTAAGACTGTTCCTGTGGAATTTGCAAAGTGATTTTTGGAAGCCCAGAATGGACTATGGTGAAATAGGACATATCTTCATTTAAAAGCGGAAAAGACGATTTTTGAGAAACTGCTTTATGATCTCTTAATTCATCTCACAGAGTTACAGCTTTCCCCTCAAGAATCCTTTCACTAAGACTCTTCTTGTGGAATTTGCAAAGTGATATTTGGAAGCCCATGCAAGTCTATAGAGAAAAAGGAAAAGTCTTAAGATAAAAATTGAAAAGAAGGTTTTTGGGAAACTGTTTTGTGTTCTCTTAATTCATCTCAGAGAGTTACAGCTTTCCTCTCCAGATGCCTTTCGGTAAGACTGTTCTTGTGGAATTTGCAAAGTGATATTTGGAAGCTCATAGAGGGCTACGGTGAAAAAGGAAATGTCCTCAGATAAAAACTGGAAAGAAGCTTTCTGAGAAACTTCTTTGTGTTCTGCTAATTCATCTCACAGAGTTACAGCTTTCCCCTCAACAAGCCGTTCACTAAGACTATTCTTGTGAAATTTGCAAAGTGTTATTTGGAAGCCCATAGGGGTCTATGGTGAAATAGGAATTATCTTCAGTTAAAAACTGAAAAGAAGCTTTCTGAGAAACTGCTTTGTGTTCTGTTAATTCATCTCACAGACTTACAGCTTTCCCCTCAAGGAGCCCTTCATTAAGACTGTGGAATTTGCAAAGTGATATTTGGAAGCCCAGAATGGATTATGGTGAAAAAGGATATATCTTCATTTAAAAGTGGAAAAGACGCTTTCTGAGAAACTCCTTTATGATCTCTTAATTCATCTCACAGAGTTACAGCTTTCCCCTCAAGAAGCCTTTCGCTAAGACTGTTCTTTTGGAATTTGCAAAGTGATATTGGAAGCGCATAGAGGGTTACGGTGAAAAAGGAAATGTCCTCAGATAAAAACTGGAAAGAAGCTTTCTGAGAAACTTCTTTGTGTCCTGTTAATTCATCTCACAGAGTTACAGCTTTCCGCTCAACAAGCCGTTCATTAATACTATTCTTGTGGAATTTGCAAAGTGATATTTGGATCCCCTAGAGGACTACGGTGAAAAGCGATATATTTTCAGTTAAAAGCAGAAAAGAAGCTTTCAGAGAAACTGCTTTGTGTTCTCTTAATTCATCTCACAGAGTTACAGCTTTCCCCTCAAGAAGCCTTTCGCTAAGACTGTTCTTGTGGAATTTGCAAAGTGATATTTGGAAGCGCATAGAGTGCTACGGGGAAAAATGAAATGTCCTCAGATAAAAACTGGAAAGAATCTTTCTGAGAAACTTCTTTGTGTTCTGTTAATTCATCTCACAGAGTTACAGGTTTCCCCTCAAAAAGCCTTTGGCTAAGACTGTTCTTGTGGAATTTGCAAAGTGATATTTGGAAACCCATAGAGGACTATGGTGAAAAAGGATATATCTTCAGTTAAAAACTGAAAAGAAGCTTTCTGAGAAATTGCTTTGTATTCTCTTAATTCATCTCACAGAGTTACAGCTTTCCCCTCAAGAAGCCTTTCGCTAAGACTGCTCTTGTGGAATTGGCAAGGTGATATTTGGAACCCCATACAGGGCTATAGTGAAAAAGGAAACATCCTAAGATAGAAACTGAAAAGAAAGTTTCATAGAAACTGCTTTATTTTCTGTTAATTCATCTCACAGAGTTACAGCTTTCCCCTCAAAAAACCTTCCGCTAAGACTGTTCTTGTGGAATTTTTAAAGTGATATTTGGTAGCCCATAGAGGGATATGGTGATAAAGGAAATGTCCTCAGATAAAAACTGGAAAGAAGCATTCTGAGAAACTGCTTTGTGTTCTGTTATTTCGTCTCACAGAGTTACAGCTTTCCCCTCAACAAGCCGTTCACTAAGACTTTTCATGTGGAATTTGTAAAGTGATATTTGGAAGCCCCTAGAGATCTATGGTGAAAAAGGAATTATCTTCAGTTAGAAACTGAAAAGAAGCTTTTTGAGAAACTGCATTGTGTTCTGTTAATTCAACTCACAGAATTACAGCATTCCCCTCAAGAAGCCTTTCGCTAAGAGTGTTCTTGTGGAATTTGCAAAGTGATATTTGTAAGCCCATAGGGGTCTTTGTTGAAAAAGGTATTATTTTCAGTTAAAAACTGAAAAGAAGCTTTCTGAGAAACTTCTTTGTGTTCTGTTAATTCATCTCACAGAGTTACAGCTTTCCCCTCAAGGAGCCCTTCGTTAAGACTGTTCCTGTGGAATTTGCAAAGTGATATTTGGAAGCCCATAGTGGACTATGGTGAAAAAGGATATATCTTCAGTTAAAAGCGGAAAACACGCTTTCTGAGAAACTGCTTTGTGATCTCTTAATTCATCTCACAGAGTTACAGCTTTCCCCTTAAGAAGCCTTTCGCTAAGACTGTTCTTGTGGAATTTGCAAGGTGATATTTGGAACCCCACACAGAGCTATAGTGATAAAGGAAATATCCTAAGATAAAAACTGAAAAGAAAGTTTCAGAGAAACTGCTTTTTTTTCTGTTAATTCATCTCACAGAGTTACAGCTTTCCCCTCAAAAAACCTTCCGCTAAGACTGTTCTTGTGGAATTTATAAAGTGATATTTGGTAGCCCATAGAGGGATATGGTGAAAAAGGAAATGTCCTCAGATAAAAACTGTAAAGAAAACTTTCTGAGAAACTGCTTTGTGCTCTGTTATTTCGTCTCACAGAGTTACAGCTTTCCCCTCAACAAGCCGTTCATTAATACTATTCTTGTGGAATTTGCAAAGTGATATTTGGAAGCCCCTAGAGGTCTATGGTGAAAAAGGAATTATCTTCAGTTATAAACTGAAAAGAAGCTTTCTGAGAAACTGCTTTTTGTTCTGTTAATTCATCTCACAGAGTTACTGCTTTCCCTCGAGGAGTCTTTCGCTAAGACTGTTCTTGTGGAATTTGCAAAGTGATATTTTGAAGCCAATAGAGGGCTATGGTGAAAAAGGATATATCTTCAGATAAAAGTGGAAAATAAGCTTTCTGAGAAACTTCTTTGTGTTCTCTTAATTCATCTCACAGAGTTACAGCTTTCCCCTCAAGAACCCTTTGGCTAAGACTGTTCTTGTGGAATTTGTAAAGTGATATTTGGAAGCCCATTGAGGGCTATTTTGATAAAGGAAATATCCTCAGATAAAACTGGAAAGAATATTTCTAATAAACTTCTTTGTGTTCTGTTAATTCGTCTTACAGGGTTACAGTTTTCCCCTCAACAAGCCGTTCACTACGACTGTTCTTGTTGAATATGCAAAGTGATATTTGAACGCCCACAGAGGTCTATCGTGAAAAAGGAAATATCTTCAGCTAAAAACTGAAAAGAAGCTTTCTGAGAAACTGCTTTGCTTTCTGTTAATTCATCTCACAGAGTTACAGCTTTTCCCTCAAGAAATCTTTCCCTAAGACTGTTGTTGTGGAATTTGCAAAGTGATATTTGGAAGCCCATAGAGGGCTATAGAGAAAACGAAATGTCCTAAGATAAAACTGAAATGAAGGTTTCTGAGAAACTGTTTTGTGTTCTGTTAATTCATCTCACAGTGTTACAGCTTTCCCCTCAAGAAACCTTCCGCTAAGACTGTTCTTGTGGAAATTGCAAAGTGATGTTTGGAAGCCCATAGTTTTCTATGGTGAAAAAGGAAATATCTTCAGATAAAAACTGAAAAGAAGGTTTTTGAGAAACAGATTTGTGTTCTGTTAATTCATCTGATAGAATTACAGCTTTCCCCTCAAGAAGACTTTCGCTAAGATTGTTCTTGTGGAATTTGCAAAGTGATATTTGGAAGCCCATAGAGGGCTATGGTGAAAAAGGATATATCTTCAGTTAAAAGCGGAAAAGAAACTTTCTGAGAAACTGATTTGTGTTCTGTTAATTCATCTCACAGCGTTACAGGTTTCCTCTCCCAAAGCCTTTGGCTAAGACTGTTCTTGTGGAATTTGCAAAGTGATATTTTGAAACCCATAGAGTGCTATGGTGAAAAAGGATATGTCGTCAGATAAAAGCGGAAAAGACAATTTCTGAGAAATTGCTTTGTGTTCTTTTAATTCATCTCACAGAGTTACATCTTTCCCCTCAAGAATTCTTTCGCTAAGACTGATCTTGCGGAATTTCAAAGTGATATTTGGAAGCCCATAGAGGGCTGGAGTTAAAAAAGGAAATATTCTAAGATAGAACTGAAAAAAAAGCTTTCTGAGGAACTGATTTGTGTTCTGTTAATTCATCTCACAGAGTTACAGCTTTCCCCTCAAGAAGCCTTCCGCTAATACTGTTCTTGTGGAAATTGCAAAGTGATGTTTGGAAGCCCATAGTTTTCTATGGTGAAAAAGGAAATATTGTCAGGTAAAAAGTGAAAAGAAGGTTTCTGAGAAACAGCTTTGTGTTCTGTTAATTCATCTCACAGAGTTACAGATTTCCCCTCACGAAGCCATTCGCTAAGATTGTTCTTGTGGAATTTGCAAAGTGATATTTGGAAGCCCATAGAGGGCTATGGTGAAAAAGGATATATCTTCAGTTAAAAGCGGAAAAGAATCTTTCTGACAAACTGCTTTGTGTTCTGTTAATTCATCTCACAGAGTTACAGGATTCCTCTCCAAAAGCCTTTGGCTAAGACTGTTCTTGTGGAATTTGCAAAGTGATATTTTGAAACCCATAGAGGGCTATGGTGAAAAAAGATATATTTTCAGATAAAAGCGGAAAATAAGCTTTCTGGGAAACTGCTTTGTGTCCTCTTAATTCATCTCACAGAGTTACAGCTTTCCCCTCAAGAAGCCTTCCCCTAAGACTGTTCTTGTGGTATTTGTAAAGTGATATTTGGAAGTCCATTGAGGGCTACGGTGATAAAGGAAAAGTCCTCAGATAAAAACTGGAAAGAGGCTTTCTGAGAAACTGCTTTGTGTTCTGTTAATTCGTCTCACACAGTTACAGCTTTCCCTTCAAGAAGCCTTCCGCTAAGACTGTTCTTGTGGAAAATGCAAAGTGATATTTGGAAACCCATAGTTTTTTCTGGTGAAAAAGGAATTATCTTCAGTTAAAAACTGAAAAGAAGGTTTCAGAGAAACAGCTTTGTGTTCTGTTAATTCATCTCATAGAGTTACAGCTTTCCCCTCAAAAAGCCTTTGGCTAAGACTGTTCTTGTGGAATTTGCAAAGTGATATTTGGAAACCCATAGAGGACTATGGTGAAAAAGGATATATCTTCAGATAAAAGCGGAAAATAAGCTTTCTAAGAAACTGCTTTGTGTTCTCTTAATTCATCTCACAGAGTTACAGCTTTCCCCTCAAGAAGCCTTCCGCTAAGACTGTTCTTGTGGAATTTCTAAAGTGATATTTGGAAGCCCATTGAGGGCTATGGTGATAAAGGAAGAGTCCTCAGATAAAAACTGGAAGGAAGCTTTCTAATAAACTGCTTTGTGTTCTGTTAGTTCGTCTCACAGAGTTACAGCTTTCCCCTCAAAAAGCCGTTCACTACGACTGTTTTTGTTGAATTTGCAAAGTGATATTTGGAAGCCCATAGAGTTCTATGGTGAAAAAGGAAATATCTTTAGTTAAAAACTGAAAAGAAGCTTTCTGAGAAACTGCTTTGTGTTCTGTTAATTCAACTCACAGAGTTACGGCTTTCCCCAAAAGAAGTCTTTCGCTAAGAGTGTTCTTGTGGAACTTGCAAAGTGATATTTGGAACCCCATACAGGGCTATAGTGAAAAAGGAAATGTCCTCAGATAAAAACTGGAAAGAAGCTTTCTGAGAAACTTCTTTGTGTTCTGTTTATTTTTCTCACAGCGTTACCACTTTCCCCTCAACAAACCGTTCACTAAGACTATTCTGGTGGAATTTGCAAAGTGATATTTGGAAGCCCATAGGGGTCTATGGTGAAAAAGGAATTATCTTCAGTCAAAAACTGAAAAGAAGCTTTCTGAGAAACTGCTTTGTGTTCTGTTAATTCATTTCACAGAGTTACAGCTTTCCCCTCAAGGAGCCCTTCGTTAAGACTGTTACTGTGGAATTTGCAAAGTGATATTTGGAAGCGCATAGTGAACTATGGTGAAAAAGGATATATCTTCAGTTAAAAGCAGAAAAGACGCTTTCTGAGAAACTGCTTTGTGATCTCTTAATTCATCTCACAGAGTTACAGCTTTTCCCTCAAGAAGCCTTTCGCTAAGACTGTTCTTGTGGAAATTGCAAAGTTATATTTGGAAGCCCATACAGGGCTATAGAGAAAAAGGCAATGTCCTAAGATAAAAATTGAAATAAGCTTTGTGAGAAACTGTTTTGTGTTCTGATAATTCATCTCACAGAGTTACAGCTTTCCCCTCAAGAAGCCTCCCGTTAAGACTGTTCTTGTGGAATTTGTAAAGTGATATTTGGAAGCCCATAGAGGGATATGGTGATGAAGGAAATGTCCTCACATAGAAACTGGAAAGAAGCTTTCTGAGAAACTGCTTTGTGTTCTGTTAATTCATCTCACAGAGTTACAGCTTTCCCCTCAAGAAGCCTTTCGCTAAGACTGTTCTTGTGGAATTTGCAAAGTGATATTTGGAAGGGCATGGAGGGCTACGGTGATAAAGGAAATGTCCTCAGATAAAAACTAGAGAGAAGCTTTCTGAGGAACTGATTTGTGTTCTGTTAATTCATCTCACAGAGTTACAGCTTTCCCCTCAAGAAGCCGCTCACTAACACTATTCTTGTGGAATTTGCAAAATGATATTTGGAAGCCTATAGAGGTCTATGGTGAGAAAGGAATTATCTTTAGTTAAAGACTGAAAAGAAGCTTTATGAGAAACTGCTTTGTGTTCTGTTAATTCATCTCACAGAGTTACAGCTTTCCCCTTAAGAAGCCTTTCACTAAGCCTGTTCTGTGGAATTTGCAAAGTGATATAAGGAAGCCCATAGAGGGCTATGGTAAAATAGGATGTATCTTCAGTTAAAAGCGGAAAAGAAGCTTCCTGAGAAATTGCTTTGTGTTCTCTGAATTCATCTCACAGAGTTACATCTTTCCCCTCAAAAAGCCTTTCGCTAAGACTGTTCTTCAGGAAATTCAAAGTGATATTTGGAAGCCTATAGAGGGCTAGAGTGAAAAAGGAAATATCCTAAGATAGAACTGAAAAAAAGCTTTCTGAGGAACTGATTTGTGTTCTGTTAATTCATCTCACAGTGTTACAGCTTTCCCCTCAAGAAGCCTTCCGGTAAGACTGTTCTTGTGGAAATAGCAAAGTGATGTTTGGAAGCCCATTGTTTTCTATGGTGATAAAGGAAATATCGTCAGTTAAAAACTGAAAAGAAGGTTTCTGAGAAACAGCTTTGTGTTGTGTTAATTCATCTCATAGAATTACAGCTTTCCCCTCAAGAAGCCTTTCGCTAAGATTTTTCTTGTGGAATTTGCATAGTGATATTTGGAAGCCCATAGAGGGCTATGGTGAAAAAGGATATACCTTCAGTTAAAAGCGGAAAAGAATCTTTTTGAGAAACTGCGTTGTGTTCTGTTAATTCATCTCAGAGAGTTACAGGTTTCCTCTCCAAAAGCCTTTGGCTAAGACTGTTCTGCTGGAATTTGCAAAGTGATATTTTGAAACCCATAGAGGGCTAAGGTGAAAAAGTATATATCTTCAGATATAAGCGGAAAATAAGCTTTCTGAGAAACTGCTTTGTGTTCTCTTAATTCATCTCACAGAGTTACAGCTTTCCCCTCAAGAAGCCTTTGGCTAAGACTGTTCTTGTGGAATTTGCAAAGTGATATTTGGAAGCCCATAGAGGGATATAGTGAAAAAGAAAATATCCTAAGATAAAAACTGTAAAGAAGGTTTCTGAGAAAGTGCTTTGTGTTCTGTTAACTCATCTCACAGAGTTACAGCTTTCCCCTTAAGCAGCCTTCCGCTAAGACTATTCTTGTTGAATTTGTAAAGTGATATTTGGAAGCCCGTTGAGGGCTATGGTGATAAAGGAAATGTCCTCAGATAAAAACTGGAAAGAAGCTTTCTGAGAAACTTCATTGTGTTCTGTTAATTCATCTCACAGAGTTACATGTTTCCCCTCAAAAAGCCTTTGGCTAAGACTGTTCTTGTGGAATTTGCAAAGTGATATTTGGAAACCTATAGAGGACTATGGTGAAAAAGGATATATCTTCAGTTAAAAACTGAAAAGAAGCTTTCTGAGAAACTGCTTTGTGTTCTCTTAATTCATCTCACAGAGTTACGGGTTTCCCCTCAAGAACCCTTTTTTTAAGACTGTTCTTGTGGAATTTTCAAAGTGATATTTGGAACTCCATAGAGGACTATGGTGAAAAACGATATATTTTCAGTTAAAAGCAGAAAAGAAGGTTTCTGAGAAAGTGCTTTTTGTTCTCTTAATACATCTCACAGAGTTACAGCTTTCCCCTCAAGAAACCTTTCGCTAAGACTGTTATTGTCGAATTTGTAAAGTGATATTTGGAACCCCATACAGGGCTATAGTGAAAAAGGAAATATCCTGAGAAAAAAACGGAAAAGAAGGTTTCAGAGAAACTGCTTTGTGTTCTGTTACTTCGTCTCACAGAGTTAGTGCTTTCCCCTCAAGAAACCTTCCGCTAAGACTGTTCTTGTGGAATTTGTAAAGTGATATTTGGTAGCCCACAGAGGGATATGGTGATAAAGGAAATGTCCTCAGATAAAAACTGGAAAGAAGCTTTTTGAGAAACTGCTTTGTGTTCTGTTATCTCGTCTCACAGAGTTAAAGCTTTCCCCTCAACAAGCCGTTCACTAAGACTGCTCTTGTGGAAATTGCAAAGTGATATTTGGAAGCCCATAGAGGTCTTTGGTGAAAAAGGAAATATCTTCAGTTAAAAACTGAAAAGAAGCTTTCTGAGAAACTGCTTTGTGTTCTGTTAATTCATCTCACAGAGTTACAGCTTCCCCTCAAGAAGCCTTTCGTTAAGACTGTTCTTGTTTAATTTTCAAAGTGATATTCGGAAGCCCTTAGAGGACTATGGTGAAAAAAGATATATCTTCAGTTAAAAGCCGAAAAGAAGCTTTCTGGGAAACTTCTTTGTGTTCTCTTAATTCATCTCACAGAGTTACAGCTTTCCCCTCAGGAAACCTTCGCTAAGACTCTTCTTGTGGAATTTGCAAAATAATATTTGGAAGCCCATAGACGGCTATAGTGAAAAAGGAATGATCCTAAGATAAAAACTGGAAAGAAGGTTTCTGAGAAACTGTTTTGTGTTCTGTTAATTCATCTCACAGAGTTACAGCTTTCCCCTCTAGAAGCCTTCCGCTAAGACTGTTCTTGTGGAATTTGTAAAGTGATATTTGGAAGCTCATAGAGGGCTATGGTGATAAACGAAATGTCCTCAGAAAAAAACTGGAAACAAGCTTTCTGAGAAACTGCTTTGTGTTCTGTTAATTCATCTAAGAGATTTACAGATTTCCCCTCAAAAAACCTTTCGCTAAGACTGTTCTTGTGGAATTTGCAAAGTGATATATGGAAGCCCATACTGGGCTATGGTGAAAAAGGATATATCTTCAGTTAAAAACTGAAAAGAAGCTTTCTGAGAAACTGCTTTGTGTTCGGTTAATTCATCTCACAGAGTTACAGCTTTCCCATCATGAAACCTTTCGCTAACACTCTTCTTGTGGAATTTGCAAAGTGATATTTGGAAGCCCATAGAGGGCTGTGGTGAAAAAGTATATATTTTCAGTTAAAAGCGGAAAAGAAGCTTTCTGAGAAACTACTATGGGTTCTCCTAATTCATCTCACAGAGTTACAGCTTTCCCCTCAAGAAGCTTTTCGCTAAGACTGTTGTTGTCGAATTTGCAAAGTGATATTTCGAGGCCCATAGAGGGCTACAGTGAAAAAGGAATTATCCTAAGATAAAAACTGAAAAGAAGGTTTCTGAGAAACTGCTTTGTGTTCTGTTAATTCATCTCACAGAGTTACAGCTTCCCCTAAGGAAGCCTTCCGCTAAGACTGTTCTTGTGGAATTTGTAAAGTGATATTTGGAAGCCAATAGAGGGCTATGGTGATAAAGGAAATGTCCTCAGATAAAAACTGGAAAGAAGATTTCTGAGAAACTGCTCTGTGTTCTGTTAATTCGTCACACAGAGTTACAGCTTTCCCCTCAAAAAGTCGTTCACTAAGACTGTTCTTTTGGAATTTGTAAAGTGATATTTGGAAGCCCATAGAGGGCTATGGTGATAAAGGAAATGTCCTCAGGTAAAAACTGGAAAGAAGCTTTCTGAGAAACTGCTTTGTGTTCTGTTAATTCATCTCACAGAGTTACAGTTTTCCCCTCCAGAAGCCTTTCGCTAAGACTGTTCTTGTGGAATTTGCAAAGTGATATTTGGAAGCCCATGGAGGGCTATGTTGAAAAAGGATATATGCTCAGATAAAATCTGGAAATAAGCTTTTTGAGAAACTGTTTTGTGACTTGTTAATTCATCTCTCAGAGTTACAGCTTTCCCTTCAATAAGCCTTTTGCTTAGACCGTTCATGTGGAAATTGCAAAGTGATATTTGGAAGCCCATCGAGGGCTGTAGTGAAAAAGGAAATATCCTAAGATGAAAACTGAAAAGAAGCTTTCTGAGAAACTGCTTTGTGTTCTGTTAATTCATCTCACAGAGTTACAGCTTTTCCTTCAAGAAGCCGTTCACTAAGTCTGTTCTTGTGGAATTTGCAAGGTGATATTTGAAAGCTCGTATAGGGCTATGGTGAAAAAGGAATTATCTTCAGATAAAAACTGGAAAGAAGCTTTCTGGGAAACTGCTTTGTATTCTGTTAATTCAACCCACCGAGTTACAGCTTTCCTTTCAAGAAGCCATTCGCTGAGACTGTTCTTGTGCAATTTGCCAAGTGATATTTGGAAGCCCATACAGGGCTCTGGTGAGAAATGAAATATCCTAAGATAAAAACTGAAAAGCTTTCTGAAAAACTCCTTTGTGTTCTGTTAATTCATCTCACAGAGTTACAGCTTTCCCCTCAATCATCCGTTCAGTAAAACTGTTCTTCTGGAATTTGCAAAGTGATATTTGGAAGCCCATAGAGGGATATGGTGAAAAAGGAAATATCTTCAGTTGAAAACTGGAAAGAAGCTTTATGAGAAGCTGCTTTGTGTTCTGTTAATTCATCTCACAGAATTACAGCTTTCCCTTCAAGAATCCTTTTGCTAAGAATGTTCTTGTGGAATTTGCAAAGTGATATGTTGGGTTCCGTTCCGGGTGTGGTGGAGAATGAAAGAACACACAAAAGACAAAGAAACTCAGAGAACATGGCTGCCGCACTCAAAGCCTCTTCCTCACTTTATTTATACTCCATAAACCCCACGTCAGCAGAAAAAATGCAATGCAAAATAAACTTTCTTTTCCCACATGTAACCTTCTACTCAGTTCCATGTTTCTATGCTCTTCCTTATCTGCCCACCTTCTTGGCGCCTACGGAAGTTCATTAAAAGTTCGCCTGGAGATATTGTCCTTGAGCCCTATCTATTCTCAGCATACTGTTTTCAAAGGGCCCTGCATTTCCCCCTTTTTTTTTTTTTTTTTTTTTTGTCTCAATCCTAAAAGTAGCACATATTTGTTCCTGTTTTTTTTTTGTTTTGTTTTTGGAGGCGACGGAGGCAGCATCGAATCACCAAAAGAAGTAGACCCAATCCAAGTGCCCAAAGAAAAATACTTCCAGAGATTGTAGAAATTCATGTTTTCATCTGGGTCCATGGGTTAAAGGCAGTAAGGCGCTGACCCAGCTCCTGCAGGGTTACCGTTCCAGACAACACATGTAATTGTTGTCGAAATGCTTTGGAAACATTTTGAGTGAGCCCTTGGATGTCCAAACTAATATTTTTATGGCCTATTAATAATTTTTGGTTTACGGTCCGATTTTGAGAGATGTTAAAATGCACAGGCGTTACACAAAATTGAGTGGAGTTCCAATCACATTGTAATGTTATCTGAGTACTGAGTACATTGAGCTGATCTCCAAGCCATGTCAATGCTTGCTCCATGTTGTCCAATATTTTAGTAAGTTGAGAATCAATGTTTTGTTGTTGAAGCCATAACCAGTGAGACTGCTCGTGCCATTGCTGCACAAATTTAGCATTTTGTATTCTTTGATGTAGAGTGAGCCCTGCTATGGCCGCATGGGAGACGATGGTGACAAGGCTCATCACTGAGGCAATTATAAGTCCAAGGGCACGGCGGGTTCGCTGGAGAGAAGTCCAAATATAAGTCTCAAGAGGTGATGCCCCCCATGGTCGCATAAGGTTAACTGGTATCCAAATTTCCTTAAGAGCCCTGAGGATATAAATATCCCCAGTAAAGTTGTGTCACCAAGAATGATTGAGGTAAGACAAAAATGTACACGTATCTGTACAATTAACAATTTCCGTATTATTATCCCATGTCAAATTTCCTGCTAATAATAGGTAGGGCTTACAGACACAAGTAATAATATATTAGGAGGTATTTTGATATAACCGAATATGAAAGGAGTTATTCGGGTTAGGAAGATTAAGGGACATATTCCCCACAAAAGTGCTAATGGCATCGCCTGCAGCTAATAACTTCCAAAGATGACTTTGTACTTTAGGCCTCATTCACGTCATACCAAAGTTTCATTACGGTTAGTGGCAATGCTTTTATTTACCCGATGCCCTTTTAAAGGTATGTGACTAAATTTTATTTGAAAATCACCGTGCCCACTTCAATCAGCTATTTGTATTTTATTGTATTTTAATAAAATCCGGGATTTAGTTTTCCGACATTGTTGCCACTCCAGTACCTCAATATTAGGAGAAATCTCTGGGATAGGACCAAAAGGTAAAGAACTAGCAAAAGTTTTATTACTATATACTGTTGGGGTCCGTGCCGGGTGTGGTGGAGAATGAAAGAACACACAAGAGACAAAGACACACAGAGAACATGGCAGCCGCGCTCAAAGCCTCCGCCTCACTTTATTTATAAACCCCACGTCAGCAGAAAGAATGCAACGCAAAACAAACTTTCTTTTCCCACACGTAACCTTCTACTCAGTTCCTTGTTTCTATGCTCTTCCTTATTGCCCGCCTTATTGGCACTTACGAGAGTTCATTAAAAGTTCAACAGGAGATACTGTCCTTGAGCCCTATCTATTCTGAGCATACTGTTTTCAAAGGCCTCTGCAGTGATTTTTGGAAGCCCATAGAGGGCTATGGTGAATAAGAAAATATCTTCTGATAATAACTGGAAAGAAGCTTTCTGAGAAACTGCTTTGTGTTCTCTCAATTCATCTCACACTGTTACAGCTTTCCCCTCAAGAAGCCTTTCGCTAATACTGTTCTTGTGGAATTTGCAAAATGATATTTGGAAGCCCATAGAGGGCTATGGTGAAAAAGGAAATATCTTAAGATAAAAACTGAAAAGAAG
>CM052591.1:44716223-44739504 GCA_028551445.1 Miopithecus talapoin
GCACGTTATGCACATGTACCCTAGAACTTAAAGTATAATTAAAAAAAAAAAAAACTGGAAAGAAGCTTTCTGGGAAACTGCTTTGTGTTCTGTTAATTCATCTCACAGAGTTACATCTTTCCCCTCAGGAAGCCTTTCGCTAAGACTGTTCTTGTGGAATTTGCAAAGTGATATTTGGAAGCCCATAGAGGGTTAAGGTGAAAAAGGAAATATCCTAAGATAAAAACTGAAAAGAAGATTTCTGAGAAACTGGTTTCTGTTCTATTAATTCATCTCACAGACTTACAGCTTTCCCCTCAAGAAGCCGTTCGCTAAGACTGTTCTTGTGGAATTTGCAAAGTGATATTTGTAAGCCCAGAGGGCTACGGTGAAAAAGGAAATAACTTCAGTTAAAAACTGGAAAGAAGCTTTCTGAGAAACCACTTTGTGTTCTGTTAATTCATCTCGCAGAGTTATAGCTTTCCCCTCAAGAAGCCTTTCGCTAAGACTGTTCTTGTGGAATTTGCAAAGTGATATTTGGAAGCCCAAAGATGGCTATGGTGAAGAAGGATATATCTTCAGTTAAAAACTGAAAAGAAACTTTCTATGAAACTGCTTTGTGATATGTGACTTCCACTCACTGAGTTACAGCTGTATTTCGTAGAGCTGTTTGCTAGCCTTATGTCTGTGGAATCTAAGAACTGCTATTTCGCATGCCTTTGAGGACTATAGGGCCAAAGGAAATATCCTCCGATAAAAGTGAGAAAGAAGCTTTCTGAGAAACTTCTTCGTGATCTGTGAATTCATCTCACAGACTTTCAGCTTTCCCCTCATGAAGCCTTTTGCTAAGACTGTTCTTGTGGAATTTACAAAGTGATATTTGGAAGCCCATAGAGGGCTATGGTGAAAAGGGAAACATCCTCAGACAAAAACTGGAAAGAAGCTTTCTGAGACACTGCTTTGTGTCCTGTGAATTCATCTCACAGAGTTATAGCTTTCCCCTCTAGAAGCCGTTTGCTAAGAGTGTTCTAGTGGAATTTGCAAAGTGATATTTGGAAGCCCATGGAGGGATATGGTGAAAAGGGAAATATCCTCATATGAAAACTGGAAAAAAGCTTTCTGAGAAACTGCTTTGTGTTCTGTGAATTCATCTCACAGAGTTACAGCTTTCCCCTCCAGAAACAGTTCTCTAAGACTGTTCTTGTGGAATTCGCAAAGGGATATTTGGAACCCATAGAGGCCTATAGTGAAAAAGAAAATATCCTCAGATGAAAACTGGAAAGAAGCTTTCTGAGAAACTGCTTCGTGATGTGTGACTTCCACTCACTGAATTACAGTTGAATTTCATGGAGCTATTTTCTAGCCTTATTTCTGTGGAATCTGAGAACTGATATTTCCAGTCCCTTTGAAGATTAGAGGGCCGAAGGAAATATCCTCTGATCAAAATGAAAAAGAAACTTTCCGACAAACTTCTTTGTGATCTGTGAATTCATCTCACAGAATTTACAGCTTTCCCCTCAAGAAGCCTTTTGCTTAGACTGTTCTTGTGGAATTTGCAACGGGATATTTGGAAGCCCTTGGAGGGCTATGGTGAAAAGTAAAATATCCTCAGCTAAAACCTGGAAAGAAGCTTTCTTAGAAATTACTTTGTATTCTGTGAATTCATCTCACAGAGTTACAGCTCTCCCCTTCAGTAGCCGTTTGCTAAGAATGTTCTTGAGAAATTTGCAAAGGGATATTTGGAAGCCCATAGGGGCCTATGTTGAAAAAGAAAATATACCCAGTTGAAAACTGGAAAGAAGCTTTCTGAGAAACTGCTTTGTGCTGTGTGACTTTCACTCACTGAGTTACAACTGTATTTCGTGGAGCTGTTTTCCAACCTTATTGCTGTGGTATCTGAGAACAGATATTTCGGATACCTTTGAAGACTATAAGGCCAAAGGAAATATCCTCTGATGAAAATGAGAAAGAATCTTTCTGAGAAACTGCTTTGTGTTCCGTGAATTCATGTCACAGAGTTACAGCTTTCCCCTCCAGATGCCGTTCGCTCTGAATGTTCTCGTGGAATTTGCAAAAGCATATTTGGAAGTCCATAGAAATCTATGTTGAAAAAGAAAATATCCTGAGATGAAAACTGGAAAGAAGGTTTCTGAGAAACTGCTTAGTGATGTGTGACTTCCACTCAATGAATTACAGCTGTGTTTCGTGGAGCTATTTGCTAGCCTTATTTCTTTGGAATCTGAGAACTGATATTTTGGATCCCTTGAAAGACTATAGTGCCAAAGGAAATATCCTCCGATCAAAATGGGAAAGAATCTTTCTGAGAAACTTCTTTGAGATCTGTAAATTCATCTCACAGAATTACAGCTTTTCCCTCAAGATGTTTTTCGCTAAGACTATTCTTGTGGAATTTGCAAAGAGATATTTGGAAGCCCATGAAGGGCTATGGTAAAAAGGGAAATATCCTCGGATAAAAACTGGCAAGAAGCTTTTTGAGAAACCACTTTGTGTTCTGTGAATTCACCTCACAGATTTACAGCTTTCCCCTCCAGAAGCCGTTCGCTAAGACTGTTCTTGTCGAATTTGTAAACGGATAGTTGGAAGCCCATAGAGGCCTAAGGTGAAAAAGAAAATATCCTCAGATGAAAACTGGAAAGAAGCTTTCTGAGAAATCACTTTGTGATGTCTGACTTCCACTCACGGAGTTACAGCTGTGTTTCGTGGAGCTGTTTTCTAGCCTTATTTCTGTAGAATCTGAGAACTGATATTTCGGATCCCTTGGAAAAATATAGGGTCAAAGGAAATATCCTCCGATCAAAATGGGAAAGAATCTTTCCAAGAAACTTCTTTGTGATCTGTGAATTCATCTCACAGAGCTACAGCTTTCCCCTCAAGAAGCCTTTCACTAAGTCTGTTCTTGTGGAATTTGCAAAGGGATATTTGGAAGCCCATAGAGGCCTATGGTGAAAAAGAAAATATCCTCAGATGAAAACTGGAAAGAAGCTTTCTGGGAAACTGCTTTGTCATGTGTGACTTCCCCTGACTGAGTTACAGCTGTATTCCTTTTAACTGTTTGCTAGCCTTATTTCCGTGGAATCTGAGAACTGATATTTCTTATCCCTTTGAAGATTATAGGAACAAAGGAAATATCCTCCGATCAAAATGAGAAAGAAGCTTTCTTAGGAACTTCTTTGTGATCTGTGAATTCATCTTACAGTGTTACAGCTTTCCCCTCAAGAAGCTTTTCACTAAGACTCATCTTGTGAAATTTGCAAAGTTATATTAGGAAGCCCATGGAGGGGTATGGTGAAAAGGGAAATATCCTGAGATAAAAACTGGAAAGAAGCTTTCTGAGAAACTGCTTTGTGTTCTGTGAATTCATCTCACAGAGTTACAGCTTTCCACTCCAGAAGCAGTTCGCTAAGGCTGTTCTTGTGTTACTTACAAAGTGATATTTGGAAGCCCATAGAGGCCTATGGTGAAAAAGAAAGTATCCTGAGGTAAAAACTGGAAAGAAGCTTTCTCAGAGACTGATTTGTGTTCTCTGAATTCATCTCACAGAGTTACAGCTTTCCCCACAAGAAACTTTTCGCTAACATTGTTCTTGTGGAATTTGCGAAGTGATATTTGGAAGCCCATGGAAGGCTATGGTGAAAAAGAAAATATCCTCAGATAAAAACTGTAAAGAAGCTTTCTGAGAAACTGCTTTGTGTTCTGTGAATTCATTTCACAGAGTTACAGCTTTTCCCTGCAAAAGCCACTCGCTAAGACTGTTCTTGTGGCATTTGCAAAGTGATCTTTGGAAGCCCATAGCGGCCTTTGGTGAAAAAGAAAATATCCTCAGATGGAAACTGGAAAGAAGGTTTCTGAGAAACTGCTTTGTGATGTGTGACTTCCACTCACTGAGATACAGCTGTATTTCGTGTAGCTGTTTGCTAGCCTTATTTTTTTGGAATCTGAGAACTGTTATTTGGGATCCCTTTGAAGACTACAGGGCCAAAGGAAATATCCTCCAATAAAAATGAGAAAGAAGCTTTCTGAGAAACTACTTTGTGTTCTGTGAATTCATCTCACAGAGTTACAGCTTTCCCCTAAAGAAGCCGTTCATTAAGATTGTTCTTATGAAATTTGAAAAAGTGATATTTGGAAGCCCATAGACACCTAGGGTAAAAAAGAAAATATCCTCAGACGAAATCTGTAAAGAAGCTTTCTGAGAAACTGCTTTGTGTTCTGTGAATTCATCTCACAGAGTTACAGTTTTCCACTGTAGAAGCCGTTCGCTAAGATTATTATTCTGGAATTTGCAAAGGGATATTTGGAAGCCCATGGAGGGCTATGGTGAAAAGGGAAATATCCTCAGATAACAACTGGAAAAAAGCCTTCTGAGACACTGCTCTGTGTTCTGTGAATTCATCTCACAGAGTTACAGCTTTCCCCCCCAGAAGCCGTTCTCTAAGACTGTGCTTGTGGAATTTGCAAAGGGATATTTTGAAGCCCATACAGGCCTATGGTGAAAAAGAAAATATCCTCAGATGAAAACTGGAAAGACGCTTTCTGAGAAACTGCTTTGTGATGTGTGACTTCCACTCACTGAGTTACAGCTGTATTTCGTGGAGCTGTTTGCTACCCTTATGTCTGTGGAATCTGAGAACTGATATTTCGGATCCCTTGGAAAACTATTGGGCAAAAGGAAATATCCTCCATTCAAAATGAGAATGAATTTTTCTGAGAAACTTCTTTGTGATTTGTGAATTCATCTCACAGAGTTACAGCTTTCCCTTCAGGAAGCCTTTCGATAAGACTGTTCTTGTGAAATTTGCAAAGAGATATTTTAAGCCCAAGGAGGGCTATGATGAAATGGGAAATATTCTAGCTTAAAAACCTGAAAGAAGCTTTCTAAGAAACTGCTTTGTGTTCTGTGAACTCATCTCACAGAGTTACAGCTTTCCCCTCAAGAAGACGTTCGTTAAGACTGTTTCTGTGGAATTTGCAAAGGGATATTTGGAAGCCCATGGAGGACGATGGTGAAAAAGAAAATATCCTCAGATGAAAACTGGAAAGACGCTTTCTGAGAAACTGCTTTGTGATGTGTGACTTCCACTCACTGAGTTACAGCTGTATTTTGTGGATCTGTTTGCTAGCCTTATTTCTGTGGTATCTGAGAACTGAGATTTCGGGTGCCTTAGAAGATGATAGGGCCAAAGGAAATATCCTCTGATAATAATGAGAAAGAAGCTTTCTGAGAAACTGCCTTGTGATGTGTGAATTCATCTCACAGAGTTACAGCTTTCCATTCAAGATGCCTTTCGCTAAGACTGTTCTTGTGGAATTTTCAAAGTGATATTTGGAAGACCAAGGAGGGCTATGGTGTAAAAGAAAATATCCTCAGATAAAAATTGGAAAGAAGCTTTCTGAGAAACTGGTTTGTGATGTGTGACTTTCACTCACTGAGTTACAGCTATAAATCTTGTAGCTGTTTGGTAACCTTATTTCTATGGAACCTGAGAAGAGATGTTTCGGATCCCTTTGAAGATTTCAGGAACAAAAGAAATAACCTCCGATCAAAATGAGAAAGAAGCTTTCTGAGAAACTTCTTTGAGATCTGTGAATTCATCTCACAGAGTTACAGTTTTTCCCTCAAGAAGCCTTTCGCTAAGGCTGTTCGTGTGGAATTTGCAAAGGGATATTTGGAAGCCCATGGAGGACTCTGGTGAAAAGGGAAATATCCTCAAATAAAAACTGGAAAGAAGCTTTCTGAGAAACTGCATTGTGTTCTTAGAATTCATCTCACAGAGTTACATCTTTCCCTTCCAGAAGCCGTTAGCTAAGACTGTTGTTGTGGAATTTGCAAAGGGATATTTGGAAGCCTATAGAGGCCGATGGTGAAAAAGAAAATATCCTCAGATGAAAACTGGAAAGAAGCTTTCTGAGAAACTGCTTTGTCATGTGTGACTTCCCCTGACTGAGTTACAGCTGTATTCCTTTTAACTGTTTGCTAGACTTATTTCCGTGGAATCTGAGAACTGATATTTCTTATCCCTTTGAAGATTATAGGAACAAAGGAAATATCCTCCGATCAAAATGAGAAAGAAGCTTTCTAAGAACTTCTTTGTGATCTGTGAATTCATCTCACAGTGTTACAGCTTTCCCCTCAAGAAACTTTTCACTAAGACTCGTCTTGTGAAATTTGCAAAGTTATATTTGGAAGCCCATGGAGGGCTATGGTGAAAAGGGAAATATCCTGAGATAAAAACTGGAAAGAAGCTTTCTGAGAAACTGCTTTGTGTTCTGTGAATTCATCTCACAGAGTTACAGCTTTCCACTCCAGAAGCAGTTCGCTAAGGCTGTTCTTGTGTTACTTACAAAGTGATATTTGGAAGCCCATAGAGGCCTATGGTGAAAAAGAAAGTATCCTGAGATAAAAACTGGAAAGAAGCTTTCTCAGAGACTGATTTGTGTTCTCTGAATTCATCTCACAGAGTTACAGCTTTCCCCTCAAGAAGCCTTTTGCTAACATTGTTCTTGCGGAATTTGCGAAGTGATATTTGGAAGCCCATGGAAGGCTATGGTGAAAAAGAAAATACCCTCAGATAAAAACTGTAAAGAAGCTTTCTGAGAAACATCTTTGTGTTCTGTGAATTCATTTCACAGACTTACAGCTTTTTCCTGCAAAAGCCACTCGCTAAGACTGTTCTTGTGGCATTTGCAAAGTGATCTTTGGAAGCCCGTAGCGACCTTTGGTGAAAAAGAAAATATCCTCAGATGGAAACTGGAAAGAAGGTTTCTGAGAAACTGCTTTGTGATGTGTGACTTCCACTCACTGAGTTACAGCTGTATTTCGTGTAGCTGTTTGCTAGCCTTATTTTTTTGGAACCTGAGAACTGATATTAGGGATCCCTTTGAAGACTACAGGGCCAAAGGAAATATCCTCCAATAAAAATGAGAAAGAAGCTTTCTGAGAAACTACTTTGTGTTCTGTGAATTCATCTCACAGAGTTACAGCTTTCCCCTAAAGAAGCCGTTCATTAAGATTGTTCTTATGAAATTTGCAAAGTGATATTTGGAAGCCCATAGACACCTAGGGTGAAAAAGAAAATATCCTCAGATGAAAACTGTAAAGAAGATTTCTGAGAAACTGCTTTGTGTTCTGTGAATTCATCTCACAGAGCTACAGCTTTCCCCAGCAGAAGCCGTTCGCTGAGACTTCTCTTGTGGAATTTTCAAAGGGATATTTGGAAGCCCGTAGAGGCCTACGGTGAAAAAGAAAATATCCTCAGATGAAAACTGGAAAGAAGCTTTCTGAGAAACTGCTTTGTGATGTGTGACTTCCACTCACTATGTTACAGCTGTATGTCATGGAGCTGTTTGCTAGCCTTATTTCTGTGGAATCTGAGAACTGATATTTCGGATCCCTTTGAAGATTAAAGGGCCAAAGGAAATAACCTTCGATACAAAGGAGAAAGAGGCGTTCTGAGAAACTTCTTTGTGATCTGTGAATTCATCTCCCAGAGTTACAGCTTTCCCCTCAAGAAGCCTTTCGCTTAGACTGTTCTTGTGGAATTTACAAAGTGATATTTGGAAGCCCATGGAGGGCTAAGGTGAAAAGTGAAGTATCCTCAGATAAAAACTGGAAAGAAGCTTTCTGAGAAACTGCTTTGTCTTTTCTGAATTCATCTCACAGAGTTATAGCTTTTCCCTCCAGAAGCCATTCACTAAGACTGTTCTTGTGGAATTTGCAAAGTGATATTTGGAAGCCCATAGAGGCCTATGATGAAAAAGAAAATATTCTCAGATGAAAACTGGAAAG
The DNA here is from genome assembly GCA_028551445.1 of Miopithecus talapoin. NCBI lineage: Eukaryota > Metazoa > Chordata > Mammalia > Primates > Cercopithecidae > Miopithecus > Miopithecus talapoin. Next base: position 44,724,010 of record CM052591.1, read on the forward strand.
AAAATTTCTGAGAAACTGCTTTGTGATGTGAGACTTCCACTCACTGAGTTACAGCTGTATTTCGTGGAGCTGTTTCCTATCCTTATTTCAGTGGAATCTGAGAACTCATATTTTGGATCCCTTTGAAGTCAATAGGGCCAAAAGAAATTTCTTCTGATAAAAATGCTAAAGAATCTTTCTGAGAAACTTCTTTGTGATCTGTGAATTCATCTCACAGTTACAGCTTTCCCCTCAAGAAGCTTTTCGCTAAGACTGTTCTTGTGGAATTTGCAAAGTGATATTTGTAAGACCATAGAGGCGTATGGTGAAAAAGAAAATATCCTCAAATGAAAACTGGAAAGAATCTTTGTGAGAAACTGCTTCGTGTTCTGTGAATTCATCTCACAGAGTTACAGCTTTCCCCTTCAGAAGCCGTTCGCTAAGACTGTTCTTGTGGAATTTGTAAAGGGATATTTGGAAGCCCTTAGAGGCCTATGGTGAAAAAGAAAATATCCTCAGGTGAAAACTAGAAAGAAGCTTTCTGTGAAACTGCTTTGTGATGTGTGACTTCCACTCACTGAGTTAGAGCTGTATTTCGTGGAGCTGTTTGCTAGCCTTATTTCTGTGGAATCTGAGAACTGATATTTCGAATCCCTTTGAAGACTATAGGGCCAAAGGAAACACCCTCCAATCAAAATGAGAAAGAAGCGTTGTGAGAAACTTCTTTGTGATCTGTGAATTCATCTCACAGAGTTACAGCTTTCCCTTCAAAAGCGTTAGGCTAAGACAGTTCTTCAGGAATTTGCAAAGTGATATTTGGAAGCTCATGGAGGGCTATGGTGAAGAAGAAAATATGCTCAGATAAAAAGTGGAAAGAAACTCTCTGAGAAACTGCTTTGTTTTCTGTGAATTCATCTCACAGAGTTACAGGTTTCTCCTCAAGAAGCCATTCGCTAAGACTGTTCTTGTGGAATTTGCAAAATGATATTTGGAAGCCCATAGAGGCCTATGTTGAAAGAGAATACATCCTCAGGTGAAAACTGGAAAGAAGCTTTCTGGGAAACTACTTTGCAATGTGTGACTTCCACTCACTGAGTGGCAGCTCTATATCGTGGAGCTGTTGCTAAACTTTTTTCTGTAGAATCTGAGAACTGATATATCGGATCGTTTTGAAGAATATAGTGACAAAGGAAATATCCTCCGATAAAAATGAGAAAAAAGCTTTGTGAGAAACTACTTTGCAATACATCAATTCATTTCAGAGAGTTACAGCTTTCCCCTCAAGAAGCCTTTCGATAAGGCTGTTCTTGTGGAATTTGCAAAGTAATATTTGAAAGCCTATGGAGGGCTAAGGTGAAAAAGAAAATATCCACAGATGAAAACTGGAAAGAAGCTTTCTGAGAAACTGCTGTGTCATGGGTGACTTCCACTCACCGAGTTACAGCTGTATTTCGTGGATCTCTTTGCTAGCCTTATTTCTGTGGAATCTGAGAACTGATACTTCTGATCCCTTTGAAGACTGTATGGTCAAAGGAAATATCCTCTGATAAAAATGAGAAAGAGGCTCTCGAAAAACTTCTTTGTGATCTGTGAATTCATCTCACAGGGTTACAGCTTTCCCCTCAAGAAGCCTTTTGCTAACATTGTTCTTGTGGAATTTGCCAAGTGATATTTGGAAGCCCATGGAGGGCTATGGTGAAAAAGAAAATATCCTCAGATAAAAACTGGAAAGAAGCTTTCTGAGAAACTGCTTTGTGTTCTGTGAATTCATTTCACAGAGTCACAGCTTTTCCCTGCAAAAGCCGCTCGCTAAGACTATTCTTGTGGCATTTGCAAAGTGATCTTTGGAAGCCCATAGAGGCCTATGGTGAAAAAGAAAATATCCTCAGATGGAAACTGGAAAGAAGGTTTCTGAGAAACTGCTTTGTGATGTGTGACTTCCACTCACTGAGTTACAGCTGTATTTCGTGGAGATGTTTGCTAGCCTTATTTTTTCGAATCTGAGAACTGATATTTGGGATCCATTTGAAGACTACACGGCCAAAGGCAATATCCTCTGATAAAAATGAGAAAGAAGCTTCCTGATAAACTTCCTTGTATTCTGTGAATTCGTCTCACAGAGTTACAGCTTTCCCCTAAAGAAGCCGTTCACTAGGATTGTTCTTATGAAATTTGCAAAGTGATATTTGGTAGCCCATAGACGCCTAGTTTGAAAAAGAAAATATCCTCAGACGAAAACTGGAAAGAAGCTTTCTGAGAAACTGCTTTGTGTTCTGTGAATTCATCTCACAGAGCTACAGCTTTCCCCTCCATAATCCGTTCACTGAGACTTCTCTTGAGGAATTTGCAAAGGGATATTTGGAAGCCCATAGAGGCCTGTGGTGAAAAAGAAAATATCCTCAGATGAAAACTGGAAAGAAGCTTTCTGAGAAATTACTTTGTGATGTGTGACTTCCTCTCACTGTGTTACAGCTGTATGTCATGGAGCTGTTTGCTAGCCTTATTTCTGTGGAATCTGAGAACTGATACTTCGGATTCCTTTGAAGACTAAAGGGCCAAAGGAAATAACCTTCGATGAAAATGAGAAAGAAGCGTTCTGAGAAACTTCTGTGTGATCTGTGAATTCATCTCCCAGAGTTACAGCTTTCCCTTCAAGAAGCCTTTCGCTTAGACTGTTCTTGTGGAATTTGCAAAGTGATATTTCGAAGCCCATGGAAGGATATGCTGAAAAGGGAAATATCTTCAGATAAAAACTCTAAAGAAGCTTTCTGAGAAACTGCTTTGTGACCTGTGAATTCCTCACACAGATTTACAACTTTCCCCTCAAGAAGTCGGTCACTACGACTGTTCATGTGGAATTTGAAAAGTGATATTTAGAAGCCCATGGAGGGCTATGGTGAGAAAGAAAATATCCTAGGATAAAAACTGGATAGAAATTTCTGAGAAACTGCTTTTTGATGTGTTACTTCCACTCACTGAGTTACAACTGTATATTGTCTAGCTGTTTGCTACCCTTAATTCTCTGGAAAGTGAGAAGTGATATTTCTGTTCTGTTTGAAGTGTATAGGGCAAAAGGAAATATTCTTCGATAAAAAAGAGGAAGAATCTTTCTGAGAAAATTTTTTGTGATCTGTGAATTCATCTCAGAGACTTCCACCTTTCACATCAAGATGCCGTTCGCTAAGACTGTTCTTGTGGAATTTGCTAAGTGATATTTGGAAGCCCATGGAGGGCTAAGGTGAAAAAGAAAATATCTTCAGATAAAAACTGGAAAGAATCATTGCGAGAAACTGCTTAGTGATATGTGACTTCCACTCTCTCATTTACAGCTATGTTTCATGGAGTTGTTTGCCAGCCTTATTTCTGTGTCATCTGAGAATTGATGTTTTGGATCCCTTTGAAGACTATAGGGCGGAAAGAAATATCCTCCGATAAAAATGAGAAAGAAGATTTCTGAGAAACTTCTTTGTGATCTGTGAATTCATCCCATAGAGATACAGATTCCCTCTCAAGAAGCCATTTGTTAAGACTATTATTGTGGAATTTGCAAAGTGATATTTGGAAGCACATGGAGGCCTATGGTGAAAAAGAACATATCCTCAGATAAAAACTGAAGGGAAGCTTTCTGAGAAAATGCTTTGTGATCTGTGAACTCCTTTCAGAGAGTTACATCTTTCCCCTCAGGAAACCGTTCACTAACACTGTTCATGTGGAATTTGAAAGTGATATTTGGAAACCCATGGAAGGATACGGTGCAAAATAAAACACGCTCAGAAAAAAACTGTAAAGAAGCTTTCTGAGAAACTGCTTTGTGATGTGACTTCAACACAGTGAGTAACAGCTCTATTTCGTGGAGCTGTTTGCTAGCTGTACTTCTGTGTAATCTGAGAACTGATATTCTGGATCCCTTTAAAGACTATAGAGCCAAAGGAAATATCCTGCGATCCAAATTAGAAAGAAGCTTTCTGAGAAACTTTTTTGTGAAATGTGAATTCGTCTCACAGAGTTACAACATTCCCCTCAAGAAGCCGTTCTCTAAGATTCGTCTTTTGGAATTTGCAAAGTGATATTTTTAAGCTCATGGAGGGCTATGCTGAAAAAGTAAATATCCTCAGATAAAACCTGGAAAGAAGTTTTCTGAAAAACTGCTTTGTGATGTGTGACTTCATCTCCCTCAATTATAGCTGTATTTCGTGGAGTTGTTTGCCAGCCTTATTTCTGTTGAATCTGAGAACTGATATTTCGGATCCCTTGGAAGACAAAAGGGCCAAGGAAATATCCTCCGATAAAAATGAGAAAGAAGCTTTCTGAGAAACTTCTTTGTGATCTCTGAATCCATCTCACAGAGTTACAGCTTTGCCGTCAAGAAGCCGTTCGTTAAGACTAGTCTTTTGGAATTATAAAAGTGATATTTGGTAGCCCTTTGAAGGCTATGGTGGAAAAGAAAGTATCCTCAGATAAAAATTGGAAAGAAGCTTTCTGAGGAACTGCTTTGTGATGTGTTACTTTAACTCACTGTGTTACAGCTGTATTTCACGGAGCTGTTTGCTAGCCTTATTTCTGTGGAATCTCAGAACTGATATTTCGGTTCCCGTTGAAGACTATAGGGCCAAGGGAATAACCTTCGATAAAAATAAGAAAGAATGTTTCTGAGAAACTTCTTGGTGATCTGTGAAACATTTCACAGAGTTAAAGCTTTCCCGTCAGGAAGACATTGGCTAAGACTGTTTTTGTGGAGTTTGCAAAGTGATGTTTGCAAGCCCATAGATGGGTATGGTGGAAAAGGAAATATCCTCAGATAAAAATGGGAGGAAGCTTTCTGAGAAACCACTTTGTGATCTGTGAATTCATTCCACAGAGTTACAGCGTTCCGCTCAAGAAGCCGTTCACTAAGACTCTTCTTGTGGAATTTGCAAAGAGATATTTGGAAGCCCATGGAAGGCTATGGTGAAAAAGAAAATATTCTCAGATAAAAACTGGCAAGAAGCTTTCTGAGAAACTGCTTTGTGATGTGTGATTTCAACTCATTGAGTTACAGGTGTATTTCCTGGAGCTGTTTGCTAGCCTTATTTCTGTGTAATGTGAGAACTGGTATTCCGGATCTCTTTGAACAGTATAAGGACGAAGGAAATACCCTGCGATAAAAATTAGAAAGAAGCTTTCTGAGAAACGTTTTTGTGAAATGTGAATTGATCTCACAGAATTACAGCTTTCCCCTCAAGAAGCCGTTCAATAAGACTGGTCTTGTGGAATTTGAAAACAGATATTATTAAGCTCATGGAGGAGTATGGAGAAAAACAAAATATCCTCAGAAAAAAACAGGAAAGAAGTTTCTGAGAAACTGCTTTGTGATGTGTGACTTCCACTCACTAAGTTACAGTTGTATTTTGTGGAGCTGTTTGCTAGCCTTATTTCTGTGTAATCTGAGAACTGATATTTCGGATCCCTTTGAAGACTATAGGGCCAAAGCAAATATCCTCCGACAAAAAAGAGAAAGAAGGTTTCTGAGAAACTTCTTTGTGATCTATGAATTCTTGTCACAGAGATACAGCTTTAACCTCAAGAAGCCTTTCGCTAAGACTGTTCTTGTGGAATTTGCAAAGTGACAATTGGAAGCCCATGGAGGGCTACGGTGAAAAAGAAAATATCCTCAGATAAAAACTGAAAGGAAGCTTTGTGAAAAACTGCTTTGTGATCTGTGAATTCATCTCACAGTGTTACAGCTTTCCCCTCAGGAAGCCGTTCACTAAGATTGTTCTTGTGGAATTTGCAAAGTGATATTTGGGAGAACATGGAAGGCTATGGTGAAAAAGAAATTATCCTCAGAGAAAAACTGGGAAGAAGCTTTCTGAGAAACTGCTTTGTGATATGTGACTTCAACTCACTGAGTTATAGCTGTATTTCGTGGATCTGTTTCCTAGCCTTATTTCTGTTGAATCTGAGAACTGATATTTCGGATCCCTTGAAGACTGCAGGGCCAAAGGAAATATCCTCCAATAAAAATGAGAAAGAAGCTTTCTGAGAAACTTCTTTGTGATCTGTGAATCCATCTCACAGAGTTACAGTTTCCCCTCAAGAAGCCGTTCATTAAGACTAGTCTTGGGGAATTTTAAAAGTGATATTTGGTAGCCCTTGGAGGGCTATGGTGAAAAAGAAAGTATCCTCAGATAAAAACTGTAAAGAAGCTTTCTGAGGAACTGCTTTGTGATGTGTTACTTCAACTCACTGAGTTACAGCTGTATTTCACGGAGCCATTTGCTAGCCTATTTCTGTGGAATCTCAGAACTGATATTTCAGTTCCCTTTGAAGACTATAGGGTCAAAGGAAATATCCTCCTATAAAAATTAGAACGAAGCTTTCTGAGAAACTTCTTTGTGAGCTGTGAATTCATTTCACAGAGTTACAGCTTTCCCTTCAAGAAGACTTTCGCTAAGCCTATATTGTGGAATTTGCAAAGTGATATTTGCAAGCCCTTTGAGGGCTATGGTGAGAAAGAAAATATCCTCAGATAAAAACTGGAAAGAAGATTTCTGAGAAACTGCTTTCTGATGTGTGAATTCCACTGACTGAGTTACAGCTGTATTTCATGGAGCTGTTTTCTTGCCTTATTTCTGTGGAATCTGAGAACTGATATTTCGTATCCCTTTGAAGACTACAGGGCCAAGGGAAATATCCTCATATAAAAAAAAGAAAGAAGGTTTCTGAGAAACTTCTTGGTGATCTGTGAAAACATTTCACAGAGTTACAGCTTTCCCGTCAGGAAGACATTGGCGAAGACTGTTCTTGTGGAGTTTGCAAAGTTATATTTGCAAGCCCATGGATTTATATGGTGAAAAACGAAATATCCTCAGATAAACCTGGGAGGAAGCTTTCTGAGAAACCACTTTGTGATCTGTGAATTCATTCCACAGAGTTACAGCGTTCCACTCAAGAAGCCGTTCACTAAGACTCTTCTTGTGGAATTTGCAAAGTGATATTTGGAAGCCCATGGAAGGCTATGGTGAAAAAGAAAATATTCTCAGATAAAAACTGGCAAGAAGCTTTCTGAGAAACTGCTTTGTGATGTGTGACTTCAACTCATTGAGTTACAGGTGTATTTCCTGGAGCTATTTGCTAGCCTTATTTCTGTGTAATGTGAGAACTGATATTCCGGATCTCTTTGAACAGTATAAGGACGAAGGAAATACCCTGCGATAAAAATTAGAAAGAAGCTTTCTGAGAAACGCTTTTGTGAAATGTGAATTTATTTCACAGAATTGCAGCTTTCCCCTCAAGATGCCGTTCAATAAGACTGGTCTTGTGGAATTTGAAAACTGATATTATTAAGCTCATGGAGGAGTATGGAGAAAAACCAAATATCCTCAGAAAAAAGCAGGAAAGAAGTTTCTGAGAAACTGCTTTGTGATGTGTGACTTCCACTCACTGTGTTACAGCTGTATGTCATGGAGCTGTTTGCTAGCCTTATTTCTGTGGAATCTGAGAACTGATATTTCGGATCCCTTTGAAGACTATAGGGCCAAAGCAAGTATCCTCCGACAAAAAAGAGAAAGAAGGTTTCTGAGAAACTTCTTTGTGATCTATGAATTCGTGTCACAGAGATACAGCTTTAACCTCAAGAAGCCTTTCGCTAAGACTGTTCTTGTGGAAATTGCAAAGTGATATTTGGAAGCCAATGGAAGGCTATGGTGAAAAAGAAAATATCCTCAGATAAAAACTGAAAGGAAGCTTTGTGAAAAACTGCTTTGTGATCTGTGAATTCATCTCACAGTGTTACAGCTTTCCCCTCAGGAAGCCATTCACTAAGACTGTTCTTGTGGAATTTGCAAAGTGATATTTGGAAGTACATGGAAGGCTATGGTGAAAAAGAAATTATCCTCAGAGAAAAACTGGGAAGAAGCTTTCTGAGAAACTGCTTTGAGATGAGTGACTTCAACTCACTGAGTTATAGCTGTATTTCGTGGAGCTGTTTGCGAGCCTTATTTCTGTGTAATCTGAAAACTGATATTCCAGATATCCTTGAAGACTATAGGGTCAAAGGAATTATCCTCCGATAAAAATCAGAAAGAAGTATTCTGTGGAAATTTTTTGTGAAATGTGAATTCATCTCACAGAGTTACCGCGTTTCCCTCAAGAAGCCGTTCTCTAAGAGTGGTCTTGTGTAATTTGCAAAGTGATATTTTTAAGGTCATGGAGGGCTACGGTGAAAAAGAAAATATCCTCAGTTAAAAACTTTAAAGAAGCTTTCTGGAAAACTGCTTTGTGATCTGTGAATTCATCTCACAGAGTTACAGCTTTCGCTCAAACGAAGTTCCCTAATACTGTTCTTGTGGAATTTGCAAAGTGATATTTGGAAGACCATGTAGGGCTATGGTGAAAAATAAAATATCCTGAGATAAAAACTGGAAAGAACCTTTTTGAAGAACTGCTTTGTGATGTGTGACTTCCACTCACTGTGTTGCAACTGTGTTTCGTGGAGCTGTTTGCTAGCCTTATTTCGGTGGAGTCCGAGAACTGTTATTTCGTATCCCTTTGAAGACTATAGGGCCAAAGGAAATATCCTCCAATAAAAATGAGAAAGAAGCTTCCTGAAAATCTTCTTTGTGATCTGTGAATCCATCTCACAGAGTTACAGCTTTCCCCTCAAGAAGCCGTTCGTTAAGACTAGTCTGGTGAAATTTTCCAAGTGATATTTGGTAGCCCTTTGAGGGCTGTTTTGAAAAAGAAAGTATCCTCAGAAAAAAACTGGAAAGAAGCTTTCTGAGAAACTGCTTTGTGATGTGTTACTTCAACTTACTGAGTTACAGCTGTATTTCACTGAGCTCTTTACTAGCGTTATTTCTGTGGAATCTGAGAACTGATATTTCGGTTCCCTTTGAAGTCTATAGGGCCAAAGGAAATATCCTCCTATAAAAAATAGAAGCTTTCTGAGAAACTTCTTTGTGAACTGTGAATTCATCTCACAGAGTTACAGCTTTCCCTTTGAGAAGACTTTCACTAAGACTATTCTTGTGGATTTTGCAAAGTGATATTTGGAAGCCCTTTGAGGGCTGTGGTGAAAAAGAAAGTATCCTCAGAAAAAAACTGGAAAGAAGCTTTCTGAGAAACTGCTTTGTGATGTGTGACTTCCACTGACTGAGTTACAGCTGTATTTCGTGGAGCTGTTTTCTAACCTTATTTATGTGGAATCAGAGAACTGATATTTCGGATCCCTTTGAAGACTACAGGGCCAAGGGAAATATCCTCATATAAAAAAAAGAAAGAAGGTTTCTGAGAAACTTCTTCATGATCTGTGAAAACATCTCACAGAGTTACACCTTTCCCCTCAAGAAGCCTTTTGATAAGACTGTTCTTGGGGAATTTGCAAACTGATATTTGGAAGCCCATGGAGGACTATGGGGAAAAAGAAAATTTGCTTAGATAAAAACTGTAAAGAAGCTTTCTGAGAAACTGCTTTGTGTTCTGTGAATTCATCTCACAGAGTTACAGCTTTCCCCTCAAGAAGCCTTTCACTAAGACTGTTCTTGTGGAATTTGCAAAGTGATATATGGAAGAACATTGAGGGCTCTTGTGAAAAATAAACTATCCTCAGATAAAAGCTTGTTAGAAACTTTCTGAGAAACTGCTTTGTGATATGTGACTTCCACTCACTGAGTTACAGCTGTATTTCGTGGAGCTGTTTGCAAGCCTTATTTCTGTGGAATCTGAGAACCGATATTCCGGATCCCTTTGAATACTATAGGGCCAAAGGAAATATCCCCAGATAAAAACGAGGAAGAAGATTTGTGAGAAATGTCTTTCTTATCTCTGAGTTCATTTCACAGAGTTCCACCTGTCTGTTCATATAGCTGTTTGTTAACAGTCTTCTCATGGAATCTGCAAAGTGATATTTTGGAACCCATTGAAGGCTACAGTGAAAAGGATATATCTTCCAATAAAAACTGAAAGGAAGCATACTGAGAAACTTCTATGTGGTCTGTACATTCACCTCACTGAGTTCCACCTGTCTATTCATGTAGTTATTTGCCAGCACTCTTCTCGTGGTTTCTGCAAAGTGATATTTCGTAGCGCATTGAAGGCTACAGTGAAAAAGTAAATATCTTCAGATAAATACTGAAAGGAAGCGTTCTCAGGACCTTCTATGTGTTCTATGCATTCATCTCACAGAGTTCCACCTTTCTGTTCATTTAGCTGTTTGCTAACATTCTTCTCGTGGAATCTGCGAAGTGATTTTGGGGAGCCCATTGACTGCTACAGTGAAATTGAATTATCTTCAAATAAAAACTGAAAAGAAGCGTTCTGAGAAACTGTATTGTGACGTGTGAATGCAACTCACTGAGTTACAGCTGTATTTCATTGAACTGTTTGCTAGTCTAGTGTTTGTTGACTCTGAGAACCAATATATCAGATCACTTGGAGGAGTATTCAGCCAAAGGAAATATCTTTTTCATGAAAAAGGAAATATCTTTAGATAAATACTGAAATGAAGCGTTCTGAGGAACTTCTAGGTAACCGATGCATTCATCACAGAGAGTTCCACCTTTCTATTCATGTAGCTGTACGCTAACACTCTTCTCGTGTAATCTGCTAAGAGATATTTGGGAGCGCATTGACGGCTGCAGTGAAAAAGGATATATCTTCAGATAAAAACTGAAAAGAAGCATTCTGAAAAACTGCATTGCGATGTATGAATGCAACTAACAGTGTTACACTTTTCTGTTCATTTATCAGTTTGCTAACGCAGTTTTCTTCCAAACTGCAGTGGGATATTTCTTTGCCCAGTGAAGCTTATGGTGACAAAGGAAATATCTTCTGATGAAAAGTAGAAAGAAGCTTCCTGAGAAACTGCTTTGTGATGTGTGAATTCAACTCACTGTGTTACAGCTGTATATCATGGAGGTGTTTGCTAGCCCAGTTATTGTTGAATCTGAGAACCGATATTTCGGAATGCTTGGAGGGGTATACAGCCAAAGGAAAATCCCCAGGTAAAAACGAGAAGGAAGTTTCCTGAGAAATGTCTTTCTGACCTCGGAGTTCTTCTCACAGAGTTTCACCTTTCTGTTCATGTAACTCTTTGCTATCACTCTACTCGTGGAATCTGCAAAGTGATATTTTTGAGCCCATTGAGGACTACAGTGAAAAAGGAAATATCTTCAGATAAAAACTGAAAGAAGCGTTTGGAGAAACTGCGTTGTGACTTGTGCATTCAGTTCCACAGTTCTACCTTCTGTTCATGTAGCTGTTTGCTAACACTCTTCTCGTTGAATCTGCAAAGTGGTAGTTGGGAGCGCATTGAGGACTACAGTGAAAAAGGAAATATTTTCAGATAAACTCTGAAAGGAAGAGTACTGAGAATCTTCTATGTGATCGATGCATTCATCTCACAGAGTTCCACCTTTCTGTTGATGTAGCAGTTTGCTAACACTCTTCTCGTGGAATCTGATAAGTAATATTTGGGAGCCCATTGACGGCTACAACGAAAAAGGAAATATCTTCAGATAAAAACTGAAAAGAAGCGTTCTGAAAGACTGTATTGTGACATGTGAATGCAGCTCACAGACTTACACTTTTCTGTTCATTGATCAGTTTGCTAACACAGTTTTCTTCAAAACTGCAGTGGCATATTTCTTTGCCCAATGAAGCTTACGGTGACAAAGGAAATATCTTCAGGTAAAAACTGGAAAAAAGTTTTCTGAGAAACTGCTTTGTGATGTGTGAATTCAACTCATTGAGTTACAACTGTATTTCATTTAGCTGTTTTCTAGTCCAGTTTTTGTTGAATCTCAGAACTGATATTTCGGATTGCTTGGAGCAGTATACAGCCAAAGGAAAATCCTAGATAAAAACGAGAAAGAAGTTTTCTGAGAACCGTCTTTCTGATCTCTGAGTTCATCTCACAGAGTTCCACATTTCTGTTCATGTAGTTGTTTGCTAACACTGTTCTCAGGGAATCTACAAAGTGATATTTTGGAGCACATTGAGGGCTACAGTGGAAAAGGAAATATCTTCAGATTTAAACTGAAAGGAAGCGTTCTGAGAAACTTCTATGTGGCCTGTACTTTCACCTCACAGAGTTGGACATTTCTGTTCATGTAGCTGTTTGCTTACACTCTTCTCGTGGAATCTGCAAAGTGATATTTGGGAGCTCATTGAGGACTACAGTGAAAAAGGAAACATCTTCAGATAAAAACTGAAAGGAAGCGTTCGGAGAAACTTCTATGTGACCTGTGCTTTCATCTCACAGAGTTCTACCTTTCTTTTCATGTAGCTGTTTGCTTACACTCTTCTCGTGGTATCTGCAAAGTGATATTTGTGAGTGCATTGAGGGCTACAGTGTAAAAGGAAATATATAAACTCAAGTGAAGCATTCTGAGAAACTGCATAGCGACCTGTGAATGCAACTCACAAAGTTACACGTTTCAGTTCATTGATCAGTTTGCTAATACGGTTTTCTTCAAAACTGCAGTGGCATATTTCTTTGCCCAATGAAGTTTATGGTGACAAGGAAATATCTTTAGATAAAAAGTAGAAAGCAGCTTCCTGAGAAACTGCTTTGTGTTGTGTGAATTCAACTCACTGAGTTACAGCTGTATTTCATGGAGCTGTTTGCTAGTCCAGTTTTTGTTGAATCTGAGAACCAATATTTTGGATTGCTTGGAGGAGTATACAGCCAAAAGAAATATCCACAGATAAAAATGAGAAAGAAGATTTTTGAGAAATGTCTTTCTGATTTCTGAGTTCATCTCACAGAGTTCCACCTTTCTGTCCATGTAGCTGTTTGCTAACACTCTTCTCATGGAATCTGCAAAGTGATATTTTGGAGCACATAGAGGGCTACAGTGAAAAAGGAAACATCTTCAGATAAAAACTGAAAGGAAGCGTTCAGAGAAACTTCTATGTGACCTGTGCTTTCATCTCACAGAGTTCTAGCTTTCTGTCCATGTAGCTGTTCGCTAACACTTTTCTCATGGAATCTGCAAAGTGATATTTTGCAGCACATAGAGGGCTACAGTGAAAAAGGAAACATCTTCAGATAAAAAATGAAAGGAAGCTCTATGTGACCTCTGCATTCTCACTGAGTTCCACCTTTTTCTCCATATAGCAGTTTGCTAACACTCTTCTCATGTAATCTGCTAAGTGATATTTGCGGGGGCCTTGATGGCTATAGTGAAAACGGAAATATCTTCAGATAAAAACTGAAAAGAAACGTTCTGGGAAACTGCATTGTGACGTGTGAATGCAACTCAAAGAGTTACACTTTTCTGTTCATTGATCCGTTTGCTAACACAGTTTTCTTGAAATCTGCAGTAGAATATTTCTTTGTCCAATGAACCTTATGGTGACAAAGGAAATATCTTCAGATAAAAAGTAGAAAGAAGCTGCCTGAGAAACTGCTTTGCGATGTGTGAATTCAACTAACTGAGTTACAGCTGTATTTCAAGGAGCTGTTTGCTAGTCCAGGTTTTCTTGAATGTGAGAATCAATATTTTGGATCACTTGGAGGACTATACAGCTAAAGGAAATATCCCCAGATTAAAACACGAAAGAAGATTTCTAAGAAAAGTCTTTCTGATCTCTGAGTTCATCTCACAGAGTTCCACCTTTCTGTTCATGTAGCTGTTTGCTAACACTCTTCTCGTGGAATCTGTAAAGTGATATTTGGGAGCGCATGGGGGCTACAGTGAAAAAGGAAATATCTTCTGATAAATACTGAAAGGAAGCCTTCTGAGAAACTTCTATGTGACCTGTTCATTCATCTCACAGTGTTCCACCTCTGTTCATGTAGCTGTTTGCTAACACTTTTCTCGTGGAATCTGCAATGTGATATTTGGGACCACATTGAGGGCTACAGTGAAAAAGGAAATATCTTCTGATAAATACTGAAAGGAAGCCTTCTGAGAAACTTCTATGTGACCTGTTCATTCATCTCACAGTGTTCCACCTCTGTTCATGTAGCTGTTTGCTAACACTTTTCTCGTGGAATCTGCAATGTGATATTTGGGACCACATTGAGGGCTACAGTGAAAAAGGAAATATCTTCAGAGAAAAACTGAAAGAAAGCGTTCCTAGAAACTTCTATGTGACCTGTGCATTCACCTCACAGAGTTCCACTTTCTGTTCATGTAGCTGTTTGCTAACACTCTTCTCGTGGAATCTGCTAAGTGCTATTTGGGAGCAATTGAGGGCTACAGTAAAAAAAAGAAATATTTTGAGATAATAACTGAAAAGAAGCGTTCTGAGAAACTGCATTGTGACCTGTGAAGGCAACTGCAGAGTTACACTTTTCTGTTCATAGATCAGTTTGCTAACACAATTTTCTTGAAGTCTGCAGTGGAATATATCTTTGCCCAGTGAAGCTGACGGTGACAAAGGAAGTATCTTCAGATAAAAAGAAGAAAGAAGCTTCCTGAGAAACTGCTTTGTGATGTGTGAATTCAACTCACTGAGGTACAGCTGTATTTCAGGGAGATGTTTGCTAGTCTAGTTGTTGTTGCATCTGAGAACCAATATTTCTGATCGCTTGGAAGAGTATACAGCCAAAGGAAATATACCCAGATAAAAATGAGAAAGGAGATTTCTGAGAAATGTCTTCCTGATTTCTGAGTTCATCTCACAGAGTTCTACCTTTCTGTTCATGTAGCTGTTTGCTAACACTCTTCTCGTGGAATCTCCAAAGTGATATTTAGGAGCGCATTGAGGGCTACATTGAAAAAGGAAGGGAGCAAGACGGCCGAATAGGAACAGCTCCAGTGTCCAACTCCCAGCGCGAGCAACACAGAAGACCATTGATTTCTGCATTTTCAACTGAGGTACTGGATTCATCTCACTATGCAGTGCCAGTCAATCAGTGCTGGTCAGCTGCTGCAGCCGGATCAGTGAGAGCTGAAGCAGGGCCATGCATTGCCTCATCTGGGAAGCGGATGGGGGAAGGGAATCCCTTTTCCTAGCCAGGGGAACTGAGACACACAACACCTTGAAAATCGGGTAAGTCCCACACCAATACTGCAGTGTAATCAAACGGGCACACCAGGAGATTGTATCCCACACCTGGCCGGGAGGGTCCCACGCCCACGGAGCCTCCCTCATTGCTAGCACAGCAGTCTGCGATCTAACCGCAAGGCAGTGACGAGGCTGGAGGAGCGGCGCCCGCCATTGCTGAGGCTTAAATAGGTAAACAAAGACGCTGGGAAACTCGAACTGGGTGGAGCTCACAGCAGCTCAAGGAAACCTGCCTGTCTCTGTAGACTCCACCTCTGGGGACAGGGCACAACTAAACCACAACAAAAGCAGCAGAAACCTCTGCAGATGCAAATGACTCTGTCTGACAGCTTTGAAGAGAGTAGTGAATCTCCAACATGAAGGCTGAGATCTGAGAAGGGACAGACTGCCTGTTCAAGTGGGTCCCTGACCCCTGAGTAGCCTAACTGGGAGACATCCCCCACTAGGGGCAGTCTGACACCCCACACCTCACAGGGTGGAGCCCACTCCTGAGAGGAAGCTTCCAAAGCAAGAATCAGA
>CM052591.1:44740004-44793415 GCA_028551445.1 Miopithecus talapoin
CTACAGAATGGGAGAAAATTTTTGCAATCTACTCATCTGACAAAGGGCTAATATCCAGAACCTACAAAGAACTCCAACAAATTTACAAGAAAAAAACGAACAATCCCATCAAAAATTGGGCAAAGGATATGAACAGACATTTCTCCAAAGAAGACATTCATACAGCCAACAGACACATGAAAAAATGCTCATCATCACTGGCCATCAGAGAAATGCAAATCAAAACCACAATGAGATACCATCTCACACCAGTTACAATGGCGATCATTAAAAAGTCAGGAAACAACAGGTGCTGGAGAGGATATGGAGAAATAAGAATACTTTTACACTGTTGGTGGGATTGTAAACTAGTTCAACCATTATGGAAAACAGTATGAAGATTCCTCAAAGATCTAGAACTAGAGGTACCATATGAAGCAGCCATCCCATTACTGGGTATATACCCAAAGGATTATAAATCATGCTGCTATAAAGACACATGCACACGTATGTTTATTGCGGCACTATTCACAATAGCAAAGACATGGAATCAACCCAAATGTCCATCAGTGACAGACTGGATTAAGAAAATGTGGCACATATACACCATGGAATACTATGCAGCCATAAAAAAGGATGAGTTTGTGTCCTTTGTAGGGACACAGATGCAGCTGGAAACCATCATTCTTAGCAAACTATCACAAGAACAGAAAACCAAACACTGCATGTTCTCACTTCTAGGTGGGAACTGAACAATGAGATCACTTGGACTCGGGAAGGGGAAAATCACACACCGGGGCCTATCATAGGGAGAGTGGAGGAGGGAGGGATTGCATTGGGAATTATACCTGATGTAAATGACGTGTTAATGGGTACTGACGATTTAAGGGGTGCAACACCAACATGGCACAAGTATACATATGTAACAAACCTGCACGTTATGTACATGTACCCTAGAATTTAATGTATAATAATAATAATAATAAATTTTTTTTAAAAAAGGAAAAAAAAGAAAAAGGAAATATCTTCAGATAAATACTGAGAGGAAGCATTCTGAGAAACCTCTATGTAACCTAGGTATTCATCTCACAGAGTTCCAACATTCCGTTCATGCAGCTGTTTGCTAACAGTCTTCTCCTGGAATCTGTAAAGTGATATTTGGGAGCACTTTGAGGTCTACAGTGAAAAAGGAAATATCCTCAGACAAAAACTGAAAGGAAGCCTTCTGATAAACTTCTATGTGACCTATGCATTCATCTCACAGAATTCCACCATTCTGTTCATGTAGCTGTTTGCTAACATTCTTCTCGTGGAATCTGCTAAGTGATGTTTGGGAGCACATTGACGGCTACAGTGAAAAAGGATATATCTTAGGATAAAAACTGAAAAGAACCGTTCTGAGAAACTGCATTGTGATGTGTGAATGTAACTCACAGAGTTACACTTTTCTGTTCATTGATCCGTTTCCTAACACTGTTTTCTTGAAATCTGCAGTGGAATATATCTTTGAACAGTGAAGCTGACGGTGAAAAAGGAAGTATCTTCAGATAAAAAGTAGAAAGAAGTTTTCTGAGAAACTGCTTTGTGATGTGTGAATTCAACTCACTGAGTTACAACTGTATTTCATAGAGCTGTTTGTTATTCCAATTTTTGTTGATTCTGAGAACCCATATTTCCGATTGCTTGGAGGAGTATACAGCCAAAGGCAATATCCCCAGATAAAAACGAGAAAGAAGATTTCTGAGAAATGTCTTCCTGATCTCTGAGTTCATCTCACAGAGTTCCACCTTTCTGTTCATGTAGCTATTGCTAACACTTCTCTCGGGGAATCTGCAAAGTGATATTTGGGAGAGCATCGAGGGCTACAGTGAAAAGGGAAATATCTTAAGATAAATACTGAAAGGAAGCGTTCTGAGAAACTTCTATGTGATCTATGCATTCATCTCACAGAGTTCCCCCTTTCTGTTCATGAAGCTGTTTGCTAATACTCTTCTCTTGGAATCTGCAAAGTGATATTTGGGAGCGCATTGAGGGGTACAGTGAAAAAGGAATTATTTTCAGATAAAAACTGAAAGAACACGTTCTGAGAAACTTCTACATGGCCTGTGCATTCACATCACAGAGTTCCACCTTTCTGTTCATGTAGCAGTTTGCTAACACTCTTGTCATGGAATCTGCTGAGTGATCTTTGAGAGCGCATTGATGGTTACAGTGAAAAAGGAAATATCTTCATATAAAAACTGAAAAGAAGCGTTCTGAGAAACTGTATTATGACCTGTGAATTCCAATTACAGAGTAACACTTTTCCATTAATTGATCAGTTTGCTAACACAGTTTCCTTGAAATCTGCAGTGGGATATTACCTTGCTCAATGAATCTTATGGTGACAAAGGAAATATCTTCAGATAAAAAGTAGAAAGAAGCTTCCTGAGAAACTGCTTTGTAATGTGTGAATTCAACTCACTTAGTTACAGCTGTATTTCATGGAACTGTTTGCTAGTCCAGTTTTTGTTGAATCTGAAAACCGATATTTCGGATAACTTGGAGGTGTACACAGCCAAAGAAAATATCCCTAGATAAAAAGGAGAAGAAGATTTCTTAGACATGTCTTTCTGTTCTCAGAGTTTATTTCACAGAGTTCCACTTTTCTGTTCATGTAGGAGTTTGCTAACACTCTTCTGGAATTTGCAAAGTGATATTTGGGAGCACATTGAGGGCTACAGTGAAAAAGGAAATATCTTCAGTTAAAAGCTGAAAGGAAGCTTCTGAGAAACTTCTATGTGGCCTGTGTATTCACCTCACAGAGTTCCACTTTGTTGTTCATGCAACTGTTTGCTAACACTCTTCCCCTGGAATCTGCTAAGTGATATTTGGGAGCGCATTGAGGGCTACAGTGAAAAAGGAAATATCTTAAGATAAAAACTGAAAAGAAGCATTCTGAGAAACTACATTGTGACGTGTGAATGCAACTCACAGAGTTACATTTTTCTGTTCTTTTATGAGTTTGCTAGCAGAGTTGCTTCAAACCTGCACTGGGATATTTCTTTTCCGAATGAAGCATACGGTGAGAAGAGAAATATCTTCAGATAAAAAGTAGAAAGAAGCTTCCTGAGAAAATGCTTTGTGATATGTGAATTCAACTCACTGATTTACAGCTGAATTTAATGGAGCTGTTTGCTAGTCCAGTTTTTGTTGAATCTCAGAACCGATATTTCGGATCACTTGGAGGAGTATACAGCCAAAGGAAATATCCCAAGATAAAAATGAGAAAGAATATTTCCGAGAAATGCCTTTCTAACTCTGAGTTCATCTCACAGAGTTCCACCTTTCTGTTCATGTATCTCTTTGCTAACACTCTTCTTCTGGAATCTGGAAAGTGATATTTGGGAGCGCATTGAGTGCTAGAGTGAAAAAGTAAATATCTTCAGATAAATACTCAAAGGAAGCGTTCTGAGAGACTTCTATGTAACCTATGCATTCGTCTCACAGAATTCCACCTTTCTGTTCATATACCTGCTTGCTAACACTCTTCTCGTGGTATCTGCTAAGGTATATTTGGGAGCCCAATGACGACCACAGTGAAAAAGGAAATATCTTCAGATGAAAACTGTAAAGAATCGTTTTGAGAAACTGCCTTGTGACGTTTGAATGCTACTCCCAGAGTTACACGTTTCCATTCATTGATCAGTTTGCTAACAGAGTTTTCTTGAAATCTGCAGTGGGACATTTTTTTGCCCAATGAAGCTTATGTTGACAAAGGAAATACCTTCAGAAAAAAGTAGAAAGAAGCTTCCTGAGAAACTTCTTTGTGATGTGTGATTTCAACTCACTGAGTTACAGCTGTATTTCATGGAGCTGTTTGCTAGTCCATTTTTTGTTGAATCTGAGAACCGATATTTCGGATCACTTGGAGGAGTATACAGCCAAAGGAAATAACCCCAGATAAAAACAAGAAAGAAGATTTCTGAGAAATGTCTTTCTGATCTCTGAGGGCATCTCACAGAGTTCCACCTTGCTATTCATGTAGCTGTTTGTTAACACTTTTCTCATGGAATCTGCAAAGTGATGTTTGGGAGTGCATTGAGGGCTAGAGTGAAAAAGCAAATATCTTCAGATAAAAACAGAAAGCAAGCGTTCTGAGAAACTTCTCTGTGACCTGTTCATTCACCTCACAGAGTTCCACCTTTCTGTTCATGTAGGTGTTTGGTAATGTTCTTCCCGTGGAATCTGCTAAATGATGTATGGGAGCGCTTTGACGGCTACAGTGAAAAGGAAATATCTTCAGATTAAAAAAGAAAAGAAGCGTTCTGAGAAACTGCATTGTGACCTGTGAATTCCACTCACAGAGTTACACTTTTCTGTTCATTGATCAGTTTGCTAACACAGTTTTCTTGAAATCTGTAATGAGATATTTCTTTGCCTATTGAAGCTTATGGTGACAAAGGAAAAATCTTCTGATAAAAAGTAGAAAGAAGCTTCTTGAGAAACTGCTTTGTGATGTGTGAATTCAACTAACCTAGTTACAGTTGTATTTCGTGGAACTGTTCAATAGTCCAGTTTTTGTTGATTCTGAGAACCAATATTTCGGATCGCTTGGAGGGGTATACAGCCAAAGGAAATATCCCCAGATAAGAACGAGAAAGAAGATTTCTGAGAAATGTCTTTCTGATCTCTCAGTTCATCTCACAGAGTTCCACATTTCTGTTCATGTAGTTGTTTGCCAACACTGTTCTCATGGAATCTGCAAAGAGATATTTGGGAGCACTTTAAGGGCTACAGTGAAAAAGGAAATATCTTCAGATAAAAACTGAAATTAAGCGTTCTGACAAACTACTATGTGACCTGTGCATTTATCTCACAGAGTTCCACATTTCTGTTCATGTAGCTGTTTGTTAATGCTCTTTCCGTGAAATCTGCGAAGTGATATTTCGCAGCAAGTTGAGGGCTGCAGTGAAAAAGGAAATATCTTCAGATAAAAACTGAAAGGAAGCGTTCTGAGAAACTGCATTGCGACGTGTGAATTCAACTCACAGAGTTACAATTTTCTGTTCAATGATCAGTTTGCTAACACAGTTTTCTTCAAATCTGCAGTGGGATACTTCTTTGTCCAAAGAAGCTTATGGTGACAAAGGAAATATATTCAGGTAAAAAGTAGAAAGAACCATTCTGAGAAACTGCTTTGTGATGTGTGAAGTCAACTCGTTAGTTACAGCTGTATTTCATGTAGCTGTTTGCTAGTCCAGTTTTTGTTGAATCTAAAAACCGATATTTGGGATTGCTTGTAGGGGTATACAGCCAAAGGAAATATCCCAGATGAAAACGTGAAAGAAGATTTCTGAGATATGTCTTTCTGATCTCTGAGTTCATCCCAGAGAGTTCCCCCTTTCTGTTTATGTAGCTGTTTGCTAACACTCTTCTCGTGGAATCTGCAAAGTGATATCTGGGAGCACATTGAGGGCTATGTTGAAAAAGGAAATATCTTCAGATAAACACTGAAAGGAAGAGTTCTGAGAAACTTGTATGTGACCTGTGCAATCATCTCACAGAGTTCCACCTTTCTGTTCATGTAGCAGTTTGCTAACACTCTTCTCGTGGAATCTGCTAAGTGATATTTGGGAGCTCATTAATGGCTACAGAGAAAAAGGAAATATCTTCAGAAAAAACTGAAAAGAAGCATTCTGAGAAACTGCATTGTGACGTGTGAATGCACCTCACAGAGTAACACTTTTCTGTTCATTGATGAGTTTGCTAGCAGAGTTTTCTTCAAATCTGCAGTAGGATATTTCCTTGTCCAATGAAGCTTATGATGACAAAGGAAATATCTTCAGGTAAAAAGTAGAAAGAAGCTTTCTGAGAAACTGCTTTGTGATGTGTGAATTCACCTCACTGATTTACAGTTGTATTTAATGGAGCTGTTTGGTAGTCCAGACTTTGTTGAATCTGAGAACCGATATTTCGGATCACTTGGAGAAGTACACAGCCAAAGGAAATATCCCCAGATAAAAGCGAGAAAGAAGATTTCTGAAAACTGTATTTCTGATCTCTGAGTTTGTCTCACAGAGTTCCACCTTTCTGTTCAGGTAGCTGTTTGCTAACACTCTTCTCCTCTAATCTGCAAAGTGATATTTGGGAGCACATTGAGGGCTACAGTGAAAGAGGAAATATCTTCAGATAAATACTGAAAGGAAGCATTCTGAGAAACTTCTATGGGGCCTGTGGATTCACTTCACAGAGTTCCACCTTTCTGCTCAAGTAGCTGTTTGCTAACACTCTTCTCATGGAATCTGCAAAGTGATATTTGTGATCGTATTGAGGGCTACAGTGAAAAAGGAAATGTCTTCAGATAAGAACTCAAAGGAAGCGTTCTGAGAAACTTCTATGTGACCTGTGCATTCACCTCACAGATTTCCACCTTTCTGTTCATGTAACTGTTTGCTAACACTCTTCTCGTGGAATCTGCAAAGTGATATTTGGTAGCACATTGAAGGCTACAGTGAAAAAGGAAATATCTTCAGATAAATACTGAAAGGAAGCCTTCTGAGAATCTTCTATGTGACCTGTTCATTCATCTCACACAGTTCCACCTTTCCTTTCATGTAACACTTTGTTAACAATCTTCCCGTGCTATGTGCAAAGTGATATTTGGGGGTGCATTTATGGCTACATGAAAAAGGAAATATCTTCAGAGAAAAACTGAAAAGAAGCATTCTGAGAAACTGTATAGTCACGTGTGAATGCAACTCACAGAGGTACACTTTTCTGTTCATTGGTCAGTTTGCTAACACAGTTTTCTGGAACTCTGCAGTTGGATATTTCTTTGCCCAATGAATCTTATGGTGACAAAGGAAATATCTTCAGATAAAAAGTAGAAAGAAGCTTCCTGAGAAACTGCTTTGTGATGTATAAATTCAACTCACTGAGTTACAGCTGTATTTCATGGAGCTGTTTGCTAGTCAAGTTTTTGTTGAATCTGAGAACCAATATTTCGGATCAATTGGGGGAGTATACAGCCAAAGGAAATATCCCCAGATAAAAACGAGAAAGAAGATTTCTGAGAAATGTCTTTCTGATCTCTGAGTTCATCTCACAGAGTTCCATCTTTCTCTTCATGTAGCTGTTTGCTAATACTCTTCTCGTGGAATCTGCAAAGTGATATTTCGGAGCACATTGAGGGCTACTGTGGAAAAGGAAACATCTTCAGATAAAAACTGAAAGGAAGCGTTTTGAGAAACTTCTATGTGACCTCTGCTTTCACCTCACAGAGTTCCACCTTTCTGTTCATGTAGCTGTTTGCTAACACTCTTCTCGTGGAGTCTGCAAAGTGATATTTGGGAGCGCATTGAGGGCCACGGTGAAAAAGGAAATGTCTTCAGATAACAACTGAAAGGAAGCGTTCTGAGAAACTTCTTTGTGACCTGTTCATTCATATCATAGAGTTCCACTTTTCTGTTCATGTAGCTGTTTGCTAACACTCTTCTCGTGGAATCTGCAAAGTGATATTTGGGATCGTATTGAGGACTACAATGAAAAAGGAAATGTCTTCAGATAAGAACTCAAAGGAAGCATTCTGAGAAACTTCTATGTGACCTGTGCATTCACCTCACAGATTTCCACCTTTCTGTTCATGTAACTGTTTGCCAACCCTCTTCTTGTGGTATCTGCAAAGTGATATTTGGTAGCACATTGAGGGCTACAGTGAAAAACGAAATATCTTCAGATAAATACTGAAAGGAAGCCTTCTGAGAAACTTCTAAGTGACCTGTTCATTCATCTCACAGAGTTCCACCTTTCCTTTCATGTAA
Source organism: Miopithecus talapoin (assembly GCA_028551445.1). NCBI lineage: Eukaryota > Metazoa > Chordata > Mammalia > Primates > Cercopithecidae > Miopithecus > Miopithecus talapoin. The sequence goes on from CM052591.1 coordinate 44,747,786, forward strand.
CAGTTTGTTAACACTCTTCCCGTGCTATCTACAAAGTGATATTTGGGGGTGCATTTATGGCTGCAATGAAAAAGGAAATGTCTTCAGAGAAAAACTGAAAAGAAGCGTTCTGAGAAACTGTATAGTCACGTGTGAAAGCAACTCACAGAGGTACACTTTTCTGTTCATTGGTCAGTTTGCTAACACAGTTTTCTGGAAATCTGCAGTTGGATATTTCTTTGCCCAATGAATCTTATGGTGACAAAGGAAATATCTTCAGATAAAAAGTAGAAAGAAGCTTCCTGAGAAACTGCTTTGTGATGTGTGAATTCAACTCACTGAATTACAGTTGTATTTCATGGAGCTGTTTACTAGTCAAGTTTTTGTTGAATCTGAGAACCGATATTCGGATCAAATGGGGGAGTATACAGCCAAAGGAAATATCCCCAGATAAAAACGAGAAAGAAGATTTCTGAGATATGTCTTTCTGATCTATGAGTTCATCTCACAGAGTTCCATCTTTCTCTTCATGTAGCTGTTTGCTAACACTCTTCTCGTGGAATCTGCAAAGTGATATTTGGAAGCACATTGAGGGCTATTGTGGAAAAGGAAACACCTTCAGATAAAAACTGAAAGGAAGTGTTTTGAGAAACTTCTATGTGACCTGTGCTTTCACCTCACAGAGTCCCACCTTTCTGTTTATGTAGCTGTTTGCTAACACTCTTCTCGTGGAAACTGCAAAGTCATATTCGGGAACACATTGAGGGCCACGGTGAAAAAGGAAATATCTTCAGATAACAGCTGAAAGGGAGCGTTGAGAAACTTCTTTGTGACCTGTTCATTCATCTCTTAGAGTTCCACCTTTCTTTTCATGTAGCAGTTTGCTAACACTCTTCTCGTGGAATCTGCAAAGTGATATTTGGAGACGCATTGATGGCTACAGTGAAAAAGGAAATATCTTCAGATAAAAACTGAAAAGAAGCGTTCTGTGAAACTGTATACTCACGTGTGAATGCAACTCACACAGTTACACATTTCTGTTCATTGATCAGTTTGCTAACACAGTTTTCTTGAAATCTGCAGTGGGATATTTGTTTGCCCAATGAAGCTTATGTTGACAAAGGAAATACCTTCAGAAAAAAAGTGGAAAGAAACTTTCTAAGAAACTGTTTTGTGATGTGTGAATTCAACTCACTGAGTTACAGCTGTATTTCATGGAGCTGTTTGCTACTCTTGTTTTTGTTGAATCTGAGAACCGATATATCGGATCGCTTGGAGGGGTATACACCCAAAGAAAATATCCCCAGATAAAAATGAGAAAGAAGATTTCTAAGAAATGTATTTCCGATCTATGAGTTCATATCACAGAGTTCTACCTTTCTGTTCGTGTAGCTGTTTGCTAACACTCTTCTCGTGGAATCTACAATGTGATATTTGGGAGCGCATTGAGGGCTACAGTGAAAAAGGAAATATCTTCAGATAAAAACTGGAAGGAAGCACTCTGGGAAACTTCTGTGTGGCCTGTGCATTAACCTCACAGAGATCCACCTTTCTATTCATGCAACTGCTTGCTAACACTCCTCTCGTGAAATCTGCAATGTGATATTTGGGAGCGCATTGAGGGCTACAGTGAAAAAGGAGATATCTTCAGATAAAAACTGAAAATAATCGTTCTAAGAAACTGCTTTGTGACCTGTGAATGTAACTCACAGAGTTACACTTTTCTGTTCATTGATCAGTTTGCTAACACAGTTTTCTTGAAATCTGCAGTGGGATATTTCTTTGCCCAATGATGCTTACGGTGACAAAGGAAATATCTTCAGATAAAAGTAGAAAGAAACTTCCTGAGAAACAGCTTTGTGATGTGTGAATTCAATTCACTGAGTTACAGGTGTATTTCATGGAGCTGTTTGCTAGTCCAGTTTTTGTTGAATCTGAGAACCGATATATTGGATCGCTTGGAGGAATATACACCCAAAGAAAATATTCCCAGATAAAAACGAGAAAGAATACTTCTGAGAAATGTCTTTCTGATCTCTGATTTCATCTCACAGAGTTACACCTTATTGTTCATGAAGCTGTTTGCTAACACTCTTCTCGTGGAATCTGCAAAGTGATATTTTGGAGCACATTGAGTGCTACAGTGAAAAAGGAAATATCTTCAGATAAAAAAGGATAGGAAGCGTCCTGAGAAAATTCTATGTGACCTGTGCATTTATCTCACAGAGTTGCACGTTTCTTTTCATATAGTAGTTTGCCAGCACTCTTCTCGTGTAATCTGGTAAGTGATATTTGGGAGCGCATTGACGGCTACAGTGTAAAAGGAAATAACTTCACATAAAAACTGAAAAGAAGCATTCAGAGAAACTGCATTATGACCTGTGAATGCAATTCACAGAGGTACACTTTTCTTTTCATTCATCAGTTTGCTAACACAGTTTTCTTGAAATCTGCAGTGGGATATTTCCTTAACCAATGAAGCTTATGGTGACAAAGGAAATATCTTCAGATAAAAAGTAGAAAGAAGCTTCCTGAGAAAGAACTTTGTGATGTGTGAATTCAACTCACTGAGTTACAGCTGTATTTAATGGAGCTGTTTGCTTGTCCAGTTTTTGTTGAATCTGAGAACCGATATTTTGGATCAATTGGGGGAGTTACAGCCAAAGGAAATGTCCCCAGATAAAAAAGAGAAAGAAGATTTCTAAGAAACATCGTTCTGATCTCTGAGTTCATCTCACAGAGTTCCTCCTTTCTGTTCATGTAGCTGTTTGCTGACACACTTCTCGTGGATTCTGCAAAGTGATATTTGGGAGCACATTGAGGGCTACAGTGAAAAAGGACATATCTTCAGATAAAAACTGAAAGGAAGAGTTCTGAGAAACTTCTATGTGACCTGTGCATTCTCCTCACAGAGTTCCTCCTTTCTGTTCATGTAGCTGTTTGCTAACACTCTTCTCGTGGAATCTGCAAAGTGATGTTTATGAGAGCATTGAGGGCTACAATGAAAAAGGAAATATCTTCAGATAAAAACGGAAAGGAAGCATTCTCAGAAATTTCTATGTGACCTGTGCTTTCTCCTCACAGAGTTCCACCTTTCTGTTCATTAGCTGTTTGCTAACACTCTTCTCGTGGAGTCTGCAAAGTGATATTTTGGAGCACATTGAGGGCTACAGTGAAAAATGAAATATCTTCAGATAAAAACTGAAAAGAAGTGTTCTGAGAAAGTGTACTGTGACGTGTGAATGCAACTCACAGAGTTACAGGTTTCTGTTGATTGATCAGTTTGTTAACACAGTTTCTTCAAAACTGCAGTGGAATATTTCTTTTCCCAATAAAGCTTATAGTGACAAAGGACATATCTTCAGATAAAAAGTAGAAAGAAGCTTTCTGAGAAACTGCCTTGTGATGTGTGAATTCAACTCACTGAATTACAGTTGTGTTTCATGGAACTGTTTGCTAGTCCAGTGTTTGTTGAATCTGAGAACCGATATTTTGGATCACTTGGAGGAGTATACAGCCAAAGGAAATATCCCCAGATAAAAACGAGAAAGAAGATTTTTGAGAAATGTCTTTCTGATCTCTGAGTTCATTTGCCAGAGTTCTAGCTTTCTGTTCATGTAGCTGTTTGCTAACACTCTTCTCGTGGAATCTGCAATGTGATATTGGGGAGCGCATTGAGGGCTACAGTGAAAAAGGAAATATCTTCAGATAAAAACTGGAAGGAAGCACTCTGGGAAACTTCTGTGTGGCCTGTACATTAACCTCACAGAGATCCACCTTTCTGTTCATGTAGCTGCTTGCTAACACTCCTCTCGTGAAATCTGCAATGTGATATTTGGGAGCACATTGATGGCTACAGTGAAAAGGGAAATATCTTCAGATAAAAACTGAAAATTATCGTTCTAAGAAACTGCATTGTGACCTGTGAATGCAACTCACAGAGTTACACTTTTCTGTTCATTGATCAGTTTGCTAACACAGTTTTCTTGAAATCTGCAGTGGGATATTTCTTTGCCTAATGATGCTTACGGTGACAAAGGAAATATCTTCAGATAAAAACTAGAAAGAAATTTCCTGAGAAACAGCTTTGTGATGTGTGAATTCAATTCACTGAGTTACAGGTGTATTTCATGGAGCTGTTTGCTAGTCCAGTTTTTGTTGAATCTGAGAACCGATATATCGGATCGCTTGGAGGAGTATACACCCAAAGAAAATATCCCCAGATAAAAACGAGAAGTAATACTTCTGAGAAATGTCTTTCTGATCTCTGATTTCATCTCACAGAGTTACACCTTATTGTTCATGAAGCTGTTTGCCAGCACTCTTCTCGTGGCATCTGCTAAGTGATATTTTGGAGCGCATTGAGTGCTACAGTGAAAAAGGAAATAGCTTCAGATAAAAACTGAAAGGAAGCATCTCAGAAACTCCTATGTAACCGGTGCATTCATGTCACAGAGATCCAGCTTTCTGTTCATGTAGCTGTTTGCTAACATTCTTCTCGTGGAACCTGCTATGTGATGTTTGGGAGCGCATTGACAGCTACAGTGAAAAGGAAATATCTTCAGATAAAAACCGAAAAGGAGCGTTCTGAGAAACTGCATTGTGACGTGTGAATATAACTCACAGAGTTACACTTTTTCGTTCATTTATCAGATTGCTAACACAGTTTTCTTGAAATCTGCAGTGGGATATTTCTTTACCCAATGAAGCTTATGGTGACAAAGGAAATATGTTCAGATCCAAAGTAGAAAGAAGATTTCTGAGAAACTGCTTTGTAATGTGTGAATTCAACTCACTGGGTTACAGCTGTATTTCATGGATCTGTTTGCTAGTCCAGTTTTTGTTGACAATGAGCACCGATAATTCAGATCACTTCGAGGAGTATATGGCCAAAGGAAATATCCCCAGATAAAAACGAGGAAGAAGATTTCTGAGAAATGTCTTTCTGATATATGAGTTCACCTCACAGAGTTCTACCTATCTGTTCATGAGCTGTTTGCTCACTTTCTTGTAGTGGAATCTGCAAAGTGATATTTGGGAGCACATTGAGGTCTACAGTGAAAAAGGAAATATCTTCAGATAAAAACTGAAAGGAAACGTTCTGAGAAACTTCTATGTGACCTGTGCATTCACCTCACAGAGTTCCCCCTTTCTGTTCATGTAGCTGTTTGCTAACACTCTTTTCATGGAATCTGCAAAATGATATTTTGGAGCACATTGAGGGCTACAGTGAGAAAAGAAATGCCTTCAGATAAAAACTGAAAAGAAGCATTCTGAGAAACTGCATTGTGACCTGTGAATGCAACTGACAGAGTTCCCGTTTTGTTCATTGATCACATTGTTAACACAGTTTTCTAGAAATCTGCAGTGGGATATTTCTTTGCCCAATAAATCTTATGGTAACAAAGGAAATATCTTCAGATAAAAACTGATAAGAAGCGTTCTGAGAAACTGCATTCTGACGTGTAAATGCAACTCATAGAGTAACAGGTTTGTGTTTACTGATCAGTTTGCTAACACAGTGTTCTTCAAAAATGCAGTGGAATATTTCTTTGCCCAATGAAGCTTATGGTGAAAATGGAAATATCTTCAGACAAAAAGTAGAAAGAAGATTTCTGAGAATCTACTTTGTGATGTGTGAATTCAACTCACTGAGTTACAGCTGTATTTCATGGACCTGTTTGCTAGTCCAGTGTTTCTTGAATCTGAGAACCGATATTTCGGATCACTTGGAGGAGTATACAGCCAAAGGAAATATCCCAGATAAAGAAGAGAAAGAAGATTTCTGAGAAACGTCTTTCTGATATCTGAGTTCATTTGTCATAGTTCTACATTTCTGTTCATGTAGCTGTTTGCTAACACCCTTCTCCTGGAATCTGCACAGTGATATTTGGGAGGGCATTGAGGGGTACAGTGAAAAACAAAATATTTTCAGATAAAAACTGAAAGGAAGCATTCTGAGACACTTCCATGTGGCCTGTACATTCGTCTCACAGAGTTCCAATTTTTGTTAATGTAGCTGTTTCCTAACACTCTTCTCATGTAATATGCTAAGTGATATTTTGGAGCCCATTGACGGCTGAAGTGAAAAAGGAAATCTCTTCAGATAAAAACTGAAAAGAAGCGTTCTGTGAAACTGCATTGTGACGTGTGAATGCAGCTAACAGAGTCACACTTTTCTGTTCATTGATCAGTTTCCTAACACAGTTTTTTTCAAAACTGCAGTGGCATATTTCTTTGCCCAATGAAGCTTACGGTGACATAGGAAATATCTTCAGGTAAAAAGTAGAAAGAAGGTTTCTGAGAAACTGCTTCGTGATGTCTGAATTCAACTCACTGAGTTACAGCTGTATTTCACAGAGCTGTTTGCTAGTCCACTGTTTGTTGACTCTGAGACACGATATTTCGGATCTCTTGGAGGAGAATACACCCAAAAGAAATATGCCCAGATAACAACGAGAAAGATCATTTCTGAGAAATGTCTTTCTGATCTCTGAGTTCATCTCACAGAGTTCCAACTTTCTGTTCATGTAGCTGTTTGTTAACACTGTTTTCGTGGAATCTGCAAAGTGATATTTGGGAGCACATAAAGGGCTACGGTGAAAAAGGAAATATCTTCAGATAAAAACTGAAAGAAAGCGTCTGAGAAACATCTATGTGACCTGTGCATTCGTCTCAAAGAATTCCACCTTTCTGTTCATGTAGCTGTTTGTTAACACTCTTCTCGTGTAATCTGCAAAGTGATATTTGGGAGCACATTGAGGGCTACAGTGAAAAAGGAAATATCTTGAGATAAATACTGAAAAGAAGCATTCTGAGAAACTGAATTATGACGTGTGAATGCAACCCACAGAGTTACACTTCTCTATTCATTGATGAGTTTGCTAACACAGTTTTCTTCAAAACTGCAGTGGGATATTTCTTTGCCAAATGAACCTCACGATGACAAAGGAATTATCTCCAGATTAAAAGTAGAAAGAAGCTTCCTGAGGAACTGCTTTGTGATGTGTCAACTCAACTCATGGAGTTACAGCTCTATTTCATGGAGGTGTTTGCCAATCCAGTTTGTGTTGACTCTGAGAACCGATATTTCGGATCACTTGTAGGAGTATACAGGCAACGGAAATATCCCCATATAAAAACGAGAAAGAATATTTCTGAGAAATGCCTTTTTGATTGCTGACTTCATCTCACTGAGTTCTACCTTTCTGTTCATGTAGCTGTTTGCTAACACTCTTCTCGTGGACTCTGCAAAGTGATATTTGTGAGCGCATTGAGGACTACAGTGAAAAAGGAAACATCATCAGATAAAAACTGAAAGGAAGCATTCTGAGAAACTTCTGTGTGACCTGTGCCTTCATCTCACAGAGTTCCACCTTTCTGTTCATGTAGCACTTTGCTAACACTCTTCTCATGTAATCTGCTAAGTGATATTTGGGAGCGCATTGATGGCTACAGTGAAAAAGGAAATATCTTCAGATAAAAACTGAAAGGAAGCGTTCTGAGAAACTTCTATGTGACCTCTGCATTCGCTTCAAAGAGTTCCACTTTTCTGCTCAGGTAGCTGTGTGCTAACACTCTTCTCGTGGAATCTGCAATGTGATATTAGGGAACGCATTGAGGGCTACAGTGAAAAAGGAAATATCATCAGATAAAAACTGAAAGAAAGCGTTCTGAGAAACTTCTATGTGACCTGTGCCTTCATCTCACAGAGTTCCAACTTTCTGTTCATGTATCACTTTGCTAACACTCTTCTCATGTAATCTGCTAAGTGATATTTGGGAGCGCATTGAAAGCTACAGTGAAAAAGGAAATATCTTGAGATAAAAACTGAAAAGAAGCGTTCTGAGAAACTGCATTGTGACCGGTTAATGCAACTCACAGAGTTACACTTGTCTGTTCATTGATCAGTTTGCTAACACAGTTATCATGAAATCTGCAGTGGGATATTTCTTTGCCCAATGAAGCTTATGATGACAATGGAAATATCTTCAGGTAAAAAGTAGAAAGAAGTTTTCTGAGAACCTGCTTTGTGACGTGTGAATTCAACTCACTGAGTTACAACTGTGTTTCAGGGAGCAGTTTTCTACTCCAGTTTTTGTTGGCTCTGAGAACCGATACTTCGGATCAATTGAGGGGTATACAGCCAAAGGAAATATCCCCAGATAAAAATGAGAAAGAAGATTTCTGAGAAATGTTTTTCTGATCTCTGAGTTCATCTCACAGAGTTCTACCTTTCTGTTCATGTAGCTGTTTGCTAACACTGTTCTCGTGGAATCTGGAAAGTGATATTAGGGAGCGCATTGAGGGCTTCAGTGAAAAAGGAAATATCTTCAGATAAAAACTGAAAGGAAACGTTCTGAGAAACTTCTATGTGACCTGTGCCTTCATCTCACAGAGTTCCACCTTTCTGTTCATGTATCACTTTGCTAACACTCTTCTCGTGTAATCTGCTAAGGGATATTTGGGAGCTCATTGACAGCTACAGTGAAAAAGGAAATATCTTGAGATAAACACTGAAAAAAAGCATTCTGAGAAACTGCATTGTGACGTGAGAATGCAACTCACAGAGTTACACTTTTCTGTTCATTGATCAGTTTCCTAACACAGTTTTCTTCAAAACGGCAGTGGGATATTTCTTTGCCCAATGAACTTTACGGTGACAAAGGAATTATCTTCAGATTAAAAGGAGAAAGAAGCTTCCTGAGAAACTGCTTTGTGATGTGTGAATTTAACTCACTGTGTTACAGCTGTATTTCATGGAACCGTTTGCTAGTTCAGTTTTTGTTGAATCTGAGAACCGATATTTTGGATCAATTGGGAGAGTGTGCAGCCAAAGGAAATATCCCCAGATAAAAAGGAGAAAGAAGATTTCTGAGAAATGTCTTTCTGATCTCTGAGTTCATCTCACAGAGTTCCACCTTTCTTTTCCTGTAGCAGTTTGCTAGCACTCTTCTTGTGGAATCTGCAAAGTGATATTTGGAGGCGCATTGATGGCCACAGTGAAAAAGAAAATATCTTCAGATAAAAACTGAGAAGAAGCGTTCTGAGAAACTGTATTGAGACGTTTGAATGCCACACTCAGAGTTACATGTTTCTGTTCATTGATCAGTTTGCTAACACAGTTTTCTTGAAATCTGCAGTGGGATATTTCTTTGCCCAATGAAGCTTATGTTGACAAAGGAAATAACTTCAGATAAAAAGTAGAAAGAAGCTTCCTGAGAAACTGGTTGGTTATGTGTGATTTCAGCTCACTGAGTTACAGCTGTATTTCATGGAGCTGTTTACTAGTCTAGTTTTTGTTGAATCTGAGAACCGATATTTCGGATGACTTGGAGGAGTATAGAGCCAAAGGAAATATCCCCAGATAAAAATGAGAAAGAAGATTTCTGAGAAATGTCTTTCTGATCCATGAGTTTTCTCACAGAGTTCCACCTTTCTGTTCATGAAGCTGTTTGCGCACACTCTTCTCGTGGAATCTGCAAAATGATATTTGGGAGCACATTGAAGGCTACAGTGAAAAAGGAAATATCTTCAGATAAAAACTGAAAGGAAGAGTTCTGAGAAATTTCTACATGACCTGTTCATTCACCTCACAGAGTTCCTCCTTTCTGTTCATGTAGCTCTTTGCCAACACTCTTCTCATGGAATCTGCAAAGTGATATTTGTGAACGGATTGAGGGCCACAGTGAAAAAGGAAATATCTTCAGATAAAAACTGAAAGGAAGCGTTCTGAGAAACTTCTATGTGACCTGTTAATTCATCTCAAAGGGTTTCATCTTTCTTTTCATGTAGTAGTTTGCTAACACTCTTCTCGTGAAATCTGCTAAGTGATATTTGGGAGCTCATTGACAGCTACAGTGAAAAAGGAAATATCTTCAGATAAAAACTGACAAGAAGTATTCTAAGAAACTGTACTGTGACGTGTGAATGCAACTCACAGAGTTACACTTTTCCGTTCATTGATCAGTTTGCTAACAGCCTTTTCTTGAAATCTGCATAGGGACATTTCTTTGCCCAATGAAGCTTATGTTGACAAAGGAAATACCTTCAGATAAAAAGTTGAAAGAAGCCTTTAGGAGGCTGAGATGGGTGGATCACCAGGTCAGGAGATCGAGACCATCCTGGCTAACACGGTGAAACCCCGTCTCTACTAAAAAATACAAAAAACTAGCCGGGCGAGGTGGTGGGTGCCTGTAGTCCCAGCTACTCGGGAGGCTGAGGCAGGAGAATGGCGTGAACCCCGGAGGCGGAGCTTGCAGTGAGCCGAGATCCGGCCACTGCACTCTGGCCTGGGCGACAGAGTGAGACTCCATCTCAAAAAAAAAAAAAAAAAAAAGTTGAAAGAAGCTTCCTTAGAAACTGCTTTGTGATGTGTGATTTCAACTCACTGAGTTATAACTGTATTCATAGAGCTGTTTGTTAGTCCAGTTTTTGTTGAATCTGAGAACTGATATTTCGGATGACTTGGAGGAGTATAGAGCTAAAGGAAATATCCCCACATAAAAGCGAGAAAGAAGATTTCTGAGAAATGTCTTTCTGATCTATGAGTTCATCTCACAGAGTTCTACATTTCTCTTCATGTAGCTGTTTGTTAACATTCTTCTCGTGGAATCTGCAAAGTGATATTTGGGAGCACATTGAGGACTACTGTGAAAAAGGAAATAGCTTCAGATAGAAACTGAAAGGAAGAGTTCTGAGAAACTTCTATGTGACCTGTGCCTTCACCTCACAGATTTCCCCCTTTCTGTTCATGTAGCTGTTTTTCAACACTCTTCTCGTGGAATCTGCAAAGTGATATTTGTGAGCAGATTGAGGGCCACAGTAAAAAAGGAAATATCTTCAGATAAAAACTGAAAGGAAGCGTTCTGAGAAACTTCTATGTGACCTGTTCATTCATCTCACAGAGTTCCATCTTTCTTTTCATGTAGCAGTTTGCTAACACTCTTCTCGTGGAATCTGCAAAGCGATATTTGGAGACGCATTGATGGCTACAGTGAAAAAGGAAATATCTTCAGATAAAAACTGAGAAGAAGAGTTCTGTGAAACTGTATAGTCACATGTGAATGCAACTCACAGAGGTACACTTTTCTGTTCATTCATCAGTTTTCTAACACCGTTTTCTTGAAATCTGCAGTGGGATATTTGTTTGCCCAATGAAGCTTACAAAGGAAATACCTTCAGATAAAAGGTAGAAAGAAGCTTTCTAAGAAACTGCTTTGTGATGTGTGAATTCAACTCACTGAGTTACAGCTGTATTTCATGAAGCTGTTTGCTAACATTCTTCTCGTGAAATCTGCTAAGTGGTATTTGGGAGCCCGTTGACAGCTATAGTGAAAAAGGAAATAATCTTCAGATAAAAATTGAAAGGAAGCATTCTGAGAAACTGCATTGTGATGTGTGAATGCAACTCACAGAGTTACACTTTTCTGTTCATTGATCAGTTTGGTAACACAGTTTTCTTGAAATCTGCAGTAGAATATTTTTTTACCCAATGAAACTTATGGTGACAAAGGAAATACCTTCAGATAAAAAGTAGAAAGAAGCTTCCTGAGAAACTGCTCTGTGATGTGTGAATTAAACTCACTGAGTTACAGCTGTATTTCATGGAGCTGTTTGCTAGTCCATTGTTTGTTAAATCTGAGAACCGATATTTCTGATCACTTGGAGGAGTATACAGCCAAAGGAGATATCCCCAGATAAAAACGAGAAAGAAGATTTCTGATAAATGTCCTTCTGATCTCTGAGTTCATCTCACAGAGTTCTGCCTTTCTGTTCATGTAGCTGTTTGCTAACACTCTTCTCGTGGAATCTGGAAAGTGATATTTGGGAGCACATTGAGGGCTACAGTGAAAAGATATATCATCAGATAAATACTGAAAGGAAGTATTCTTAGAAACTTCTATGTAACATATGCTTTCATCTCACAGAGTTCCACTTGTATGTTCATGCAGCTGTTTGCTAACCCTCTTCTCCTGGACTCTGCTAAGTGATATTTGGGAGTCCATTGATGGCTACAGTGAAAAAGGAAATATCTTCAGATAAAAACTGAATGGAAGCATTGTGAGAAACTGCATTGTGACGTGATAATGCATTTCAGAGGGTTACACTTTTCTTTTCATTGATCAGTTTGCTAACACAGTTTTCTTGAAATCTGCAGTGGGATATTTCTTTGCCCAATGAAGCTTATGGTGACAAAGGAAATATCTTCAGATAAAAGGTAGAAAGAAGCATTCTGAGAAACTGCCTTGTGATGTGTGAATTCAACTCACTGAGTAACAGCTGCATTTCATGGAGCTGTTTGCTAGTCCTGTTTTTCTTGAATCTGAGAACTGATATTTAGGATGACTTGGAGCAGTATATAGCCAAAGAAAATATCTTTTTCTTGAAAAAGGAAATACCTTCAGATAAATATTGAAAGGAAGCATTCCAAGAAACTTCTCTGTAACCTATGCATTCACCTCAGAGAGTTCCACCTTTCTGTTCATGTAGTTGTTTGCTAACAATCTTCTCGTGGAATCTGTTAAGTGGCATTTGGGAGCGCACAGATGGCCACAGTGAAAAAGGAAATATCTTCAGACAAAAACTGAAAAGAATCTTTCTGAGAAACTGCATTGTGATGTGTGAATGCCACTCACAGAGATACATTTTTCTATTCATTGATCAGTTTGGTAACACAGTTTTCTTCAAAACTGCAGTGGAATATTTATTTGCCCAATGAAGCTTATGGTGACAAAGGAAATATCTTCAGATAAAAAGAAGAAAGAACCTTCCCGAGAAACAGCTTTGTGATGTGTGAATTCAACTCACTGATTTACAGCTGTATTTCATGAGGCTGCTTGCTAGACTAGTGTTTGTTGAATCTGAGAACCGATATTTCAGATGACTTGGAGGAGTATACAGCCAAAGGAAATATCCCCAGATAAAAAAGAGAAAGAAGATTTCTGAGAAATATCTTTCTGAACTCTGAGTTCATGTCACAGAGTTGTACCTTTCTGTTCAGGTAGCGGTTTGCTAACACTCTTCTCGTGGAATCTGCAAAGTGATATTTGGGAGCGTACTGAGGGCTACAGTGAAAAAGGAAATATCTTCAGATAAATACTGAAAGGAAGCTTTCTGAAAAACTTCCTTATAACCTATGCAGTCATCTCACAGAGTTCCACATTTCTGTTCATGTACCTGTTTGCTAACACTCTTCTCGTGCAATATGTTAAATGATATTTGGGAGCGGATTGACGATTACCGTGAAAAAGGAAAAATCTTCAGATAAAAACTGAAAAGAAGCATTCTGAGAAACTGCATAGTGACGTGTTAATGCAACTCACAGAGCTACATTTTTCTGTTCATTGTTCAGTTTGCTAACACAGTTTTCTTCAAAACTGCAGTGGAATATTTCTTTGCCTAATGAAGCTTATGGTGAGAAAGGAAATATCTTCAGATAAAAAATAGAAAGAAGCTTTCTGAGAAACTGCTTTGTGATGTGTGAATTCAACTCACTGAGATACAGCTGTATTTCATGGAGCTGTTTGCTAGTCCAGTTTTTGTTGAAACTGATAACCGATATTTCGGATTCCTTGGAGGCGTATACAACCAAAGGAAATATCTCCAGATAAAAACGAGAAAGAAGATTCCTGAGAAATATCTTTCTGATCTCTGAGTTCATCTCACAGAGTTCCACATTTCTGTTCATGTAGCTGTTTGTTAACACTCTTCTCATGGAATCTGCAAAGTGATATTTGGGAGCGCATTGAATGCTACAGTGAAAAAGGAAATATCTTCAGATAAATAGTGAAAGGAGCCATTCTGAAAACCTTCTATGTGACCAGTGCATTCACCTCACAGAGTTCCACCTTCCTGTTCATGTAGCTGTTTGCTATCACTCTTCTCGTGGAATCTGCAAAGTGAGATTTGGGAGCACATTGAGGGCTACAGTGAAAAAGGAAATATCTTCAGATAAAAACTGAAAGGAAGCGTTCTGAGATACTTCTATGTGTCCTTTGCATTCATCTCATAGAGTTCCACTTTCCTGTTCATGGAGCTGTTTACTAACGTTCTTCTCGTGGAATCTGCTAAGTGATGTTTGAGAGCGCATTGACAGCTGCAGTGAAAAGGAAATATCTTCAGATAAACATGGAAAAGAAGCGTTCTGAGAAACTGCATTGTGACCTGTGAATGCAACTCACAGAGTTACATTTTTGTTCATTGTTCAGATGCTAACACAGTTTTCTAGAAATCTGCAGTGGGATATTTCTTTGCCCAATGAACCTTATGGTGACAAAGGAAATATATTCAGATAAAAAGTAGAAAGAAGCTTCCAGAGAAACTGCTTTGTGATGTGTGAATTCATCTCTCTGGGTTACAGCAGTATTTCATGGAGCTGTTTGTTAGTCCAGTGTTTGTTGGATCTGAGAAACGATATTTCGGATCACTTGGAGGAGTAATTTGCCAAGGGAAACACCCCCAGATAAAAAGGAGAAAGAAGATTTCTGAGAAATGTCTTTTGATTTCTGAGTTCATCTCACAGAGTTCCAACTTTCTGTTCATGTAGCTGTTTTCTAACACTCTTCTTCTGGAATCTGCAAAGTGATATTTGGGAGCGCAGTGAGGGCTACAGGTAAAAAGGATATATCCTCAGACAAAACTGAAAGGAAGCCTTCTGAGAAACTTCTATGTGACCTGTGCATTCACCTCAGAGTTCCACCATTCTGTTCATGTAGCTGTTTGCTAACACTCTTCTCGTGGAATGTGCAAACTGATATTTGGGAGCGCATTGAGGGCTACAGTGAGAAACGAAATATCTTCAGAAGAAACATTAAAGGAAGTGTTCTGAGAAACTGCATTGTGACGTGTGAATGCAACTCACTGAGTTACAATTTTCTGTTCATTGGTGAGTTTGCTAACACAGTTTTCTTGAATTCTGCAGTGGGATATTTCCTTAACCAATGAAGCTTATGGTGACAAAGGAAATATCTTCAGATAAAAAGTAGAAAGAAGGTTCTTGAGAAACTGCTTTGTGATGTGTCAATTCAACTCACTGAGTTGAATCTGAGAACGGATATTTCGGATCGCTTGGAGGAGTAAACAGCCAAAGAAAATATCCCCAGATAAAAATGAGAAAAAAGATTTCTGAGAAATGTCTTTCTGATCTCTGAGTTCATCTCACATAGTTCCACGTTTCTGTTCATGTAGCTGTTTGCTAACACTCTTCTCATGGAGTCTGCAAAGGGATATTTGGGAGCACATTGTGGGCTACAGTGAAAAAGGAAATATCTTCAGATAAAAACTGAATGGAAGGGTTCAGAGAAAGTTCTATGTGACTTGTGCATTCATCTCACAGATTTCCACCTTTCTGTTCATGTAGCAGTTTGCTAACATTCTTTTGTGAAATCTGCAAAGTGATATTTGGAGGCGCATTGATGGCTACAGTGAAAAAGGAAACATCTTCACATAAAAACTGAAAAGAAGCGTTCTGTGAAACTGTATAGTCACATGTGAATACAACTCACAGAGGTACACTTTTCTGTTCATTGATCAGTTTGCTAACACCGTTTTCTTGAAATCTGCAGTGGGGTATTTGTTTGCCCAATGAAGCTTATGTTGACAAAGGAAATACCTTCAGATAAGTAGTAGAAAGAAGTTTTCTGAGAAACTGCTTTGTGATGTGTGAATTCAACTCACTGAGTTACAGCTGTATTTCACGGAGCTGTTTGCTAGTCCAGTTTTTGATGAACCTGAGAACCCATGTTTCGAATTGCTTGGAGGAATATACAGCCAAAGGAAATATCCCCAGGTAAAAACGAGAAAGAAGAATTCTATGAAATGTATTTCCGATCTATGAGTTCATTTCACAGAGTTCCTCACTTCTGTTCATGTAGCTGTTTGCTAACACTCTTCTCGTGGAATCTGCTAAGTGATATTTGGTAGCACATTGACGGCTACGGTGAAAAAGGAAATATCTTCAGATAAAAACTGAAAAGAAGCGTTCTGAGAAACTGGATTGTGACGTGTGAATGCAACTCACAGAGATACACTTTTCTGTTCATTGATCACTTTGCTAACACAGTTTTCTTCAAAAGTGCAGTGGGATATTTCTTTGCCCAAGGAAGCTTATGGTGATGAAGTAAATATCTTCAGATAGAAGTAGAAAGTAGCTTTCTGAGAAACTACTTTGTGATGTGTGAATTCTACTCTCTGAGTTACAGCTGTATTACATGGAGCTGTTTGCTGGTCCAGTTTTGCGGACTCTGAGAACCGATATTTCAGGTCGCTTGGAGGAGTATACAGCCAAAGGAAATATCCCCAGATAAAAGTGAGAAAAAAGATTTCTGAGAAATGTCTTTCTGATCTCTGAGTTATCCTATAGAGTTCCACCTTTCTGTTCATGTAGCAGTTTGCTAACACTCTTCTCGTGGAATCTGCAAAGTGATATTTGGGAGCGCATTGAGGGCTACAATGAAAAAGGAAATATCTTCAGATAAATACTGAAAGGAAGCGTTCTGAGAAACTTCTATGTGATCTATGCATTCATCTCACAGAGTTCCACCTTTCTGTTCATGTAGCTGTTTGCTAACACTCTTCTCGTGGAATCTGCAAAATTATATTTGCAAGCCCATTGAGGCCTACAGTGAAAAAGGAAATATCTTCACATAAAAACTATAAGGAAGCCTTTTGAGAAACTTCTATGTGACCTGTGTAGTCATCTCACCGAGTTCCACTTTTCTGTTCATGTAGCTGTTTTCTAACATTCTTCTCTTGGAATCTGCTAAGTGATGTTTGGGAGCGCATTGAGGGCTACAGTGAAAAAGAAATATCTTCAGATAGAAACTGATAGGAAGCATTCTGAGAAACTTCTGTGTGACCTGTGCATTCACCTCACAGATTTCCACCTTACTGTTCATGTAGCTGTTTATTAACACTCTTCTCGTGGAGATGAGAGTTCTTTGTGATCTGTGAGAGTTCTTTGTGATGAGAGTTCTTTGTGATCTGTGAGTTCATCTCACAGAGTTCCACCACTCTCCTCATGAAGCGGTTCGCTAAGACTGTTCTCGTGGAATTGGCAAAGTGATATTTGGGAGTTTATGCAGGGCAGTGGTGAAAAAGGAAATATCCTCAGATTAAAACCGGAAGAAAGCGTTCAGAGAAACTGCATTGTGAAATGTGAATGAAACTCACAGTGGTACACTTTCCTTTCCATTCATCCGTTTCCTCACACCGTTTTCTTGAAATCTGCTTTGGGATATTATTTAGCGCAATGAGGCTTATGCTGACAAAGGAAATATCCTCCAATAAAAACTAGAAAGCAGCTTTCTGAGAAAATTCTGTGTGATATGTGAATTCATCTCACCGAGATACAACTTTGTCTTCCCGAAGCAGTTTCCTAACACTGTGTTCATGGATTCTGAAAAGTGATATTTGGGAGCTCACTGAGGGCCATGGTGAAAAAGGAAATATCCTCAGATTCAAACTGGAAAGAAGCGTTCTGAGAAACTGCACTGCGATGTGTGAATACTACTCACAGAGTTACACATTTCTCTTCAGGCATCAGTCTGCTAACACAGTTTTCTTGAAATCTGCAACGGGATACTTCTTAGCGCAGTGAAGCTTATGGTGACAAAGGAGATATCCTCGGATCAAAAGTAGAAAGAAACTTTCTTAGAAACATCTTTGTGATGTGTGAATTCATCCCACAGAGTTACACTTACGTTTCGTGGAGCACTTGATTAACACTGTCTTTGAGGAACCTGAGAAGGGCTACTTCGGAACGCATTGAGGCCTACACTGACAAAGGAAATATCCTCAATTAGAAACTTGAAAGAAGCTTTGTGAGAAACTACTTTGTGATATGTGAATTATCTCAGAGAGTTACAACTTAGTCTTCATGAAGCAGTTTGCTAACATTGTTTTCGTGGAATCTGCAAAGTGATATTTAGGAGTGCCTTGAGGCCTATGGTGGAAAAGGAAATATACTCAGATAATAATGAGAAAGAAGCTTTCTCAGAAATTGCTTTCTGATGTGTGACTGCATCACACAGAGTTTTACCTTTCCCTTCTTGTAGCCGTTTGTTAACACTGTGTTTGTGGATTCTGCAAAGTGATATTTGGGAGCTCATTGAGGGCTATGGTGAAAAAGGAAATATCCTCAGATAAAAGCTGGAAAGAAGTGTTCTGGGAAACTGCACTGTGATGTGGGAATGCACTTCACTGAGTTACACATTTCTCTTCAGGCGTCAGTTTGCTAACACAGTTTTCTTGAAATCTGCAACAGGTTACATCTTAGCACTATGCAGATTACAGTGATAAGGAGATATCCTCAGTTAAAACGTGAAAGAAGCTTTCTGAGGAATTGCTTTATGATATGTGACTTCGTCTCCCAGAGTTACACCACTATTTCGTGCAGCCGTTTGCTAGCCCTGTTTTTGTGGATTCTGAGAACTGATATTTAGGATGGGTTTGAAGAGTGGAAGGAGAAAGGAAATGTCCTCTGAGAAAAACCAGAATGAAGCTTTCTGAGAAACTGCTTTGTGATGTGTGAATTCATTTCACAGTGTTACACCACTCTTTCATGGAGGAGTTTGCTAGCACTGATTGTGTGGAATCTCAGAAGTGGTATCCTCGATATTGATGAATCCCATGGTGAATCATGAAAGAACCTCAGAAAGATCTGCAGAGAAGCCCTCTCAGAAACTTCTTTGGTATGGGTGAATTCAGCTCACAGGGTTACATCATTGTTTTCATTGAGAAGCTTGCTAACAGTGTTTTCGCAGAATCTGCAATAGGACACACGGTGGCGCTCCAGAAACTCAAATAACCTCAGTTTCAAAAAGAAAGCTGCTTTCTGAGAAACTGCTTTTTGATGCATGCATTCAACTCACTGAGTTACAGCTGTATTTCGTGGATCTGTTGGCTAGCCCGATTTTTGTGGACTCTGAGAACTTATATTTTGGATCCCTTTGAGGACACTAGGGCCAAAGGAAATATCCTCCGATAAAAATGAGAAAGAAGCATTCTGAGAAACTTCTTTGTGATCTATGAATTCATCTCACAGAGTACCACCTCTCTCCTCATGAAGCGGTTCGTTAAGACTGTTCTCGTGGAATTGGCAAAATCATATTTGGTAGCCCATGGAGGGCTATGGTGAAAAAGGAAATATCCTCAGATAAAAACTGGAAAGAAGCGTTCTGAGAAACTGCATTGTGACATGTGAATGCAACTCACAGTCGCACACTTTCCTTTTCACTGATCCGTTTGCTCACACTATTTTCTTGAAATCTGCATTGGGATATTTCTTAGCGCAATGAGGCTTAGGCTGACAAAGGAAATATCCTCCAATAAAAAGTAGAAAGTAGCTTTCTGAGAAATTTTTTGTGATATGTGAATTCATCTCACCGAGTTACAACTTTGTCTTCACCAAGAAGTTTGCTAATACTGTGTTCATGGATTCTGCAAAGTGATATCTGGGAGCTCATTGAGGGCCATGGTGAAAAAGGAAATAACCTCAGATTCAAACTGGGAAGAAACGTTCTGAGAAACTACACTGTGATGTGTGAATGCTACTCACATTGTTACACATTTCTCTTCAGGCATCAGTCTGCTGACACAGTGTTCTTGAAATCTACAACGGGATACTTCTTAGGGCAGTGAAGCTTACGTTGACAAAGGAGATATCCTGGGTTGTGACGTGTGAATTCATCTCACAGAGTTACACTTACGTTTCGTGGAGCACTCGATTAACATTGTCTTTGAGGAACCTGAGAAGGGCTACTTTGGACTGCATTGAGGCCTACGCTCATAAAAGAAATATCCTCAATTAGAAACGTGAAAGAAGTTTTGTGAGAAACTGCTTTGTGATATGTGAATTCATCCCACAGAGTTACAACTTAGTCTTCATGAACTGTTTGCTAACATTGTTTTCATGGAATCTGCAAAGTGATATTTAGGAGTGCCTTGAGGCCTATGGGGAAAAAGGAAATATCCTCAGATAATAACGAGAAAGAAGCTTTCTCAGAAATTGCTTTCTGATGTGTGACTGCATCACACAGAGTTTTACCTTTCCCTTCTTGTAGCAGTTTGTTAACACTGTGTTCATGGATTCTGCAAAGTGATATTTGGGAGCTCATTGAGGGCTATGGTGACAAAGGAAATATCCTCAGATAAAAGCTGGAAAGAAGTGTTCTGGGAAACTGCACTGTGATGTGGGAATGCACTTCACTGAGTTACACATTCCTCTTCAGGCATCAGATTGTTAACACTGTGTTCGTGCATTCTGCAAAGTGACATTTGGGAGCTCATTGAGGGCTATGGTGAAAAAGGAAATATCCTCAGATTAAAACAGGAAAGATGCATTCTGAGAAACGGCACTGCGATGTTTGAATACACCTCATAGAGTTACACATTTCTCTTCAGGCATCAGTCTGCTAACACAGTTTTCTTGAAATCTGAAACTGGTTACTTCTTAGTGCTATGCAGCTTACAGTGACAAAGGAGATATCGTCAGTTAAAAACGTGAAAGAAGCTTTCTGAGAATTTGCTTTCTGATATGTGACTTTATCTCCCAGGGTTACACCACTATTTCATGCCGCCGTTTGCTAGCCCTGTTTTTGTGAATTCTGAGAACTGATATTTCGGATGGGTTTGAAGAGTGGAAGGAGAAAGGAAATATCCTCCGAGAAAAACCGGAATGAAGCTTTCTGAGAAATCGCTTTGTGATGTGTGAATTCATTTCACAGTGTTACACCACTCTTTCATGGAGGAGTTTGCTAGCACTGATTGTGTGGAATCTCAGAAGTGGTATCCTGGATATCGTTGAATCCCATGGTGAATCATGAAAGGACCTAAGACAAATCTGCCAAGAAGCCTTCTCAGAAACTTCTTTGGTATGGGTGAATTCAGCTCACAGGGTTACATCATTGTTTTCATTGAGAAGCTTGCTAACAGTGTTTTTGCAGAATCTGCAATAAGACACACGGTGGCAATCCGAGACTGCAAATAGCCGCAGCTAGAAAAAGAAAGCCGCTTATGAGAAACTGCTTTTTGATGCGTGCATTCAACTCACTGAGTTACAGCTGTATTTCATTGAGCAGTTGGATAGCCTGGTTTTTGTGGACTCTGAGAACTGATATTTCGGATCCCTTTGAGGACTATAGGGCCAAAGGAAATATCCTCTGATAAAAATGAGAAAGAAGCTTTCTGAGAAACTTCTTTGTGATCTGTGAATTCATCTCACAGAGTTCCACCTCTCTCCTCTTGAAGTGGTTCCCTAAAACTGTTCTCGTGGAATTGCCAAAGTGATACTTGGGAGCCATGGAGGGCTATGGTGAAAAAGGAAATATCCTCAGATAAAAACTGGAAAGAAGTGTTCTGAGAAACTGCATTGTCACATGTGAATGCAACTCACAGAGGTACACTTTCCTTTTCATTGATCCATATGCTCACACTGTTTTCTTGAAATCTGCATTGGGATATTTCTTAGCGCAATGTGGCTTACGCTGACAAAGGAAGTATCCTCCAATAACAACTGGAAAGTAGCTTTCTGAGAAACTTCTTTGTGATATGTGAATTCATCTCACCGAGGTACAACTTTGTCTTCACGAAGCAGTTTGCTAACAGTGTGTTCGTGGATTCTGCAAAGTGATATCTGGGAGCTCATTGAGGGCCATGGTGGGAAAGGAAATATCCTCAGATTCAAACTGGGAAGAAGCGTTCTGAGAAACTGCACTGCGATTTGTGAATGCACTGCACAGAGTTACACATTTCTCTTCAGGCATCAGATTGCTAGCACTGTGTTCGTGGATTCTGCAAAGTGGTATTTGGGAGCTCATTGAGGGCTATGGTGACAAAGGAAATATCCTCAGATAAAAACTGGAAAGAAGCGTTCTGAGAAACTGCACTGCGATGTGTGAATGCACCTCACAGAGTTACAGATTTCTCTTCAGACATCAGTTTGCTAACACAGTTTTCTTGAAATCTGCAACTGGTTACTTCTTAGTTCTATGCAGCTTACAGTGACAAAGGAGATATCCTCAGTTAAAAAAGTGAGAGAAGCTTTCTGAGAAATTGCTTTATGATATGTGACTTTATCTCCCAGAGTTACTCCACTGTTTCATGCAGCCATTTGCTAGAGCTGTTTTTGTGGATTCTGAGAACTGATATTTCGGACAGGTTTGAAGAGTGGAAGGAGAAAGGAAATATCCTCCGAGAAAAACTGGAATGAAGCTTTCCAAAAAACCGCTTTGTGATGTGTGAATTCATTTCACAGTGTTTCACCACTCTTTCATGGAGGAGTTTGCTAGCACTGATTTTGTGGAATCTCAGAAGAGATATCCTGGATATCGTCGAATCCCATGGTGAATCATTAAAGAATATCAGACAAATCTACCGAGAAGCCTTCTCAGAAACTTCTTTGGTATGGGTGAATTCAGCTCACAGGGTTACATCATTGTTTTCATTGAGAAGCTTGCTGGCAGTGTTTTCGCAGAATCTGCAATAAGACACACGGTGGCACTCCGAGACCGCAAATAACCTCAGCTCCAAAAAGAAAGCCGCTTTTTGAGAAACTCCTTTGTGATATGTACATTCAACTCACTGAGTTACAGCCTTATTTAGTGGAACCATTGGCTAGCCCGGTTTTTGTGGACTCTGAGAACTGATATTTCGGATCCCTTTGAGGACTATAGGGCCAAAGGAAGTATCCTCTGATAAAAATGAGAAATAAGCTTTCTGAGAAACTTCTTTGTGATCTGTGAATTCATCTGACAGAGTTCTACCTCTCTCCTCATGAAGCGGTTTACTAAAACTGTTCTCGTGGAATTCGCCAAGTGATATTTGGGAGCCCATGGAGGGCTATGGTGAAAAAGGAAATATCCTCAGATAAAAACTGGAAAGAAGTGTTCTGAGAAACTGCATTGTGATATGTGAATGCAACTCACAGAGGTACACTTTCCTTTTCATTGATCCGTTTGCTCACACTGCTTTCTTGAAATCTGCTTTGGGATATTTCTTAGCGCAATGAGGCTTAGGCTGACAAAGTAAATATCCTCCAATAAAAAGTAGAAAGTAGCTTTCTGAGAAACTTCTTTGTGATATGTGAATTCATCTCACTGAGTTATAACTTTCTCTTCACGAAGCAGTTTGCTAACAGTGTGTTCATGGATTCTGCAAAGTGATATTTGGGAGTTCATTGAGGGCTATGGTGAAAAAGGAAATATCCTCAGATTCAAACTGGGAAGAAGCGTTCTGAGAAACTGCACTGCGATCTGTGAATGCTACTCACAGAGGGACACATTTCTCTTCAGGCATCAGATTGCTCACACAATTTTTTTGAAATCTGCAATGGGATACTTCTTAGCGCAGTGAAGCTTATGGTGATAAAGGAGATATCCTCGGATCAAAACTAGAAGGAAGCTGTCTTAGAAACTTCTTTGTGACGTGTGAATTCGTCTCACAGAGTTACTCTTACGTTTCATGGAGCAGTCGATTAACACTGTCTTTAAGGAACCTTAGAAAGGCTACTTTGGACCGCATTGAGGCCTATGCTGATAAAGGAAATATCCTCAATTAGAAACGTGAAAGAAGCTTTGTGAGAAACTGCTTTGTGATATGTGAATTCATCTCACAAAGTTACAACTTAGTCTTCATGAAGCAGTTTGCGAACACTGTTTTCATGGAATCTGCAAAGTGATATTTAGGAGCGCTGTGAGACCTATGTGAAAAACGAAATCTCCTCAGATAATAACGAGAAAGAAACTTTCTCAGAAATCGCTTTCTGACGTGTGACTTCATCACGCAGGGTTTCACCTTTCCATTCTTGTAGCAGTTTACTAACACTGTGTTCGTGGATTCTGCAAAGTCATATTTGGGAACTCATTGAGGGCTATGGTGACAAAGGAAATATCCTCAGATAAAAACTGGAAAGAAGCATTCTGAGAAACTGCACTGCGATGTGTGAATGCAACGCACAGAGTTACAAATTTCTCTTCAGGCATCAGATTGCTAACACTGTGTTCGTGGATTCTGCAGAGTGACATTTGGGAACTCATTGAGGGCTATTGTGAAAAAGGAAATATCCTCAGATTAAAACTGGAAAGAAGTGTTCTGAGAAACTACATTGCGATGTGTGAATGCACCTCCTGGAGCAATTGGCTAGCCCGGTTTTGGTGGACTCTGAGAACTGATATTTGGGATCCCTTTGAGGACTTTAGGGTCAAAGGAAATATCCCCTGATAAAAATGAGAAAGAAGCTTTCTGAGGAACTACTTTGTGATCTGTGAATTCATCTCACAGAGTTCCACCACTCTCCTCATGAAGCGGTTCGTTAAGACTGTTCTCGTGGAATTGGCAAAGTGATATTAGGGAGCCATGGAGGGCTATAGTGAAAAAGGAAATATCCTCAGATAAAAACTGGAAAAGGCGTTCTGAGAAACTGCATTGTGACATGTGAATGCAACTCACAGAGGTATACTTTCCTTTTCATTGATCCTTTTGCTCACAGTGTTTTCTTGAAATCTGCATTGGGATATTTCTTAGCGCAATGAGGCTTATGCTGACAAAGGAAATATCCTCCAATAAAAACTAAAAAGTAGCTTTCTGAGAAACTTCTTTGTGATATATGAATTCATCTCACCGAGTTACAACTTTGTCTTCATGAAGCAGATTGCTAACACTGTGTTCGTGAATGCTGCAAAGTGATATTTGGGAGCTCATTGAGGGCTATGGTGACAAAGGAAATATCCTCAGATTCAAACTGGAAAGAAGCGTTCTGAGAAACTGCACTGCGATATGTGAATGCACCTCCCAGAGTTACACTTTTCTCTTCAGGCATCAGTTTGCTAACATAGTTTTCTTGAAATCTGCAACCGGTTATTTCTTAGCACTATGCAGCTTACAGTGACCAAGGAGATATCCTCAGTTAAAAATGTGAAAAAGGTTTCTGAGAAATTGCTTTCTGATATGTGACTTTATATCCCAGGGTTACACTGCTATCTCTTGTAGCCGTTTACTAGCCCTGTTTTTCTGAATTCTGAGAACTCATATTTTGGATGGGTGTGAAGA
This sequence comes from Miopithecus talapoin, assembly GCA_028551445.1. Taxonomy (NCBI): domain Eukaryota; kingdom Metazoa; phylum Chordata; class Mammalia; order Primates; family Cercopithecidae; genus Miopithecus; species Miopithecus talapoin. The sequence continues at coordinate 44,772,812 of CM052591.1, forward strand.
GTGGAAGGAGAAAGGAAATATCCTCCGAGAAAAACCGGAATGAAGCTTTCTGAGAAATCGCTTTGTGATGTGTGAATTCATTTCACAGTTTTACACCACTCTTTCATGGAGGAGTTTGCTAGCACTGATTGTGTGGAATCTCAGAAGTGGTATCCTGGATATCGTTGAATTCAACGGTGAATCATGAAAGAACCTCAGACAAATCTGTCGGCATGCCTTCTCAGAAACTTCTTTGGTATGAGTGAATTCAGCTCACAGGGTTACATCATTGTTTTCTTTGAGAAACTTGCTATTTTGCAGAATCTGCAATAAGACACACGGTGGCGCTCTGAGACCACAAATAACCTCAGCTCCAAAAGAAAGTCGCTTTCTGAGAAACTGCTTTGTGATGCGTGCATTCAACTCACTGTGTCACAACTGTATTTCGTGGAGCCATTGGCTAGCCCGTTTTTTTTGGACTCTTAGAACTGATATATCGGATCCCTTTGAGGACTATAGGGCCAAAGGAAATATCCTCTGATAAAAATGAGAAAGAAGCTTTCTGAGAAACTTCTTTGTGATCTGTGAATTCATCTCACAGAGTTCCACCTCTCTCCTCATGAAGCGGTTCGTTAAGACTGTTCTCGTGGAATTGGCAAAGTGATATTTGGGAGCCCATGGAGGGCATTGGTGAAAAAGGAAATATCCTCAGATACAAACTGGAAAGAAGCGTTCTGAGAAACTGCATTGTGACATGTGACTGCAACTCACAGAGGTACACTTTCCTTTTCATCGATCCGTTTGCTCACACCTTTTTCTTGAAATCTGCATTGGGATATTTCTTGGCGCAATGAGGCTTTCGCTCACAAAGGATATATCCTCCAATAAAAAGTAGAAGGTAGCTTTCTGAGAAACTTATTTGTGATATGTGAATTCATCTCACCGAGTTACAACTTTGTCTTCACGAAGCAGTTTGCTAACACTGTGTTCATGGATTCTGCAAAGTGATATCTGGGAGCTCATTGAGGGCCATGGTGAAAAAGGAAATATCCTCAGATTCAAACTGGGAAGAAGCGTTCTAAGAAACTGTACTGCGATGTGCGAATGCTACTCACAAAGATACACATTTCTCTTCAGGCATCAGTCTGCTCACACAGTTTTCTTGAAATCTGCAACGGGATACTTCTTAGCGCAGTGAAGCTTATGGTGACAAAGGAGATATCCTCGGATCAAAAGTAGAAAGAAACTTTCTTAGAAACATCTTTGTGATGTGCGAATTCATCCCACAGAGTTACACTTACGTTTCGTGGATCAGTCGATTAACGCTGTCTTTGAGGAAACTAAGAAGTGCTACTTTGGACCGCATTGGGGCCTACGCTGATAAAGGAAATATCCTCAATTAGAAACGTGAAAGAAGCTTTGTGAGAAACTGCTTTGTGATATGTGAATTCATCACACAGTGTTACAACTTAGTCTTCATGAAGCAGTTTGCGAACATTATTTTCGTGGTATCTGCAAGGTGATATTTAGGAGCGCCTTGAGGCTTATGGTGAAAAACGAAATACCTCAGAAAATAACGAGAAAGAAGCTTTCTCAGAAATTGTTTTCTGATGTGAGACTTCATCACACAGAATTTCACCTTTCCCATCTTGTAGCAGTTTGCTAATGCTGTGTTCGTGGATTCTGCAAAGTGATATTTGGGAGCTCATTGCGGGCTATGGTGACAAACGAAATATCCTCAGATAAAAACTGGAAAGAAGCGTTTTGAGCAACTGCACTGCGATGTGTGAATGCAACGCACAGAGTTACACATTTCTCTTCAGGCATCAGATTGCTAACACTGCGTTTGTGGGTTCTACAAAATGACATTTAGGAGCTCATTGAGGGCTATGGTGAAAAAGGAAATATCCTCAGATTAAAACTGGAAAGAAGCGTTCTGAGAAACTACACTGCGATGTGTGAATGCAGCTTACACAGTTTCACATTTCTCTTCAGGCATCAGTTCTCTAACACAGTTTTCTTGAAATCTGCGACATCAGTTGGCAAATACTGTGTTCGTGGATTCTGCAAAGTGATATTTGGGAGCTTATTGAGGGCTATGGTGAAAAAGGAAATATCCTCAGATTCAAACTGGTAAGAAGTGTTCTGAGAAACTGCACTGCGATGTGTGAATGCAACTCACAGTGTTACACATTTCTCTTCTGACATCCGTTTGCTTACACTTAGTTCGTGGATTCTACAAAGTGATATTTGGGAGCTCATTGAGGGCTATGTTGAAAAAGGAAATATCCTCAGATTAAAACTCGAAAGAAGCATCTGAGAACCTGCACTACGATGTGTGATTGCAACTCACAGTGATACACATTTCTCTCAGGCATCAGGTTGCTAACACTGTGTTTATGGATTCTGCAAAGAGATATTTGGGAGCTCATTGAAATCTATGGTGAAAAAGGAAATATCCTCAGACTAAAACTGGAAAGAAGCGTTCTGGGAAACTGCTTCATGATGTGTGAATGCAACTCACAGAGTTACACATTTTTCTTCATTCGTCAGTTTGCTAACACAGTTTTCTTGAAATCTGCCACAGGATACTTCTTAGCGCTATGCAGCTTACAGTGACAAAGGAAATCTTCTCGGAGAAAAACGTGAAAGAAGCTTTCTGAGAAATTGCTTTCTGATATGTGACTTTGTCTCCCAGAGTTACACCACTATTTCGTAGAGCCGTTTGCTATCCCTTTTTTTGTGGATTCTGAGAACTGATAATTCAGATGGGTTTGAAATGTAGAAGAACAAAGGAAATATCCTCGGAGAAATAGCGGAATGAAGCTTTCTGAGAAACCGCTTTGTGATGTGTGAATTCATTTCACAGTGTTACACCACTGTTTCATGGAGGAGTTTGCTAGCACTGATTTCGTGTAATCTCAGAAGTGATATCCTGGATATCGTTGAATCTCATGGTGAATCATGAAAGAACCTCAGACAAATCTGCAGAGAAGCCTTCTCAGAAACTTCTTTGGTATGGATGAATTCAGCTCACAGGGTTACATCATTGTTTTCATTGAGAAGCTTGTTAACAGTGTTTTCACAGAATCTGCATTAAGACACACCGTGGCGCTCCGACACCACAAATAACTTCAGCTCAAAAAAAGAACGACGCTTTCTGAGAAACTGCTTTGGATGTGTGCATTCAACTCACTGAGTTACAGCTGTATTTCGTGGATCTGTTGGCTAGCCCGGTTTTTGTGGACTCTTAGAACTGATATTTCAGATCCCTTTGAGGACTATAGGGCCAAAGGAAATATATTCCGATAAAAATGAGAAAGAAGCATTCTGAGGAAATTGTTTGTGATGTATGAATTCATCTCACAGAGCTGCACCTCTGTCCTCATGAAGCGGTTAGCTAAGTCTGTTCTCGTGGAATTGACAAAGTGATATTTGGGAGCCCATGGAGGGCTATGGGGAAAAAGGAAATATCCTCAGATAGTACCTGGAAAGAAGCTTTCTGAGAAACTACATTGTGACATGTGAATGCAACTCACAGTGTTACACATTTCTCTTCAGGCATCCGTTTGCTAACACTGTGTTTGTGGACTCTGCAAAATGATATTTGGGAGCTCATTGAGGGCTATGGTGAAAAAGGAATTATCCTCAGATTCAAACTGGAAAGAAGCGTTCTGAAAAACTGCACTGCGATGTGTGAATGCAACTCACAGAGTTACACATTTGTCTTCAGGCCTCAGTTTGCTAACATAGTTTTCTTGAAATCTGCCACAAGATACTTCTTAGCGCTATGGAACTTGCAGTGACAAAGGAGATCTCCTCAGATAAAAACGTGAAAGAAGCTTTCTGAGAAATAGCTCTCTGATATGTGACTTCGTCTCCCAGATTTGCACCACTATTTCATGCAACCGTTTGCTAGCCCTGTGTTTGTGGATTCTGAGAACTGATATTTCGGATCCCCTTGAGGACTATAGGGCCAGAGGAAATATCTTCCGATAAAAATGAGAAAGAAGCTTTCTGAGAAACGTCTTTGTCATATATGAATTCATCTGACAGAGGTTCACCTCTCTCTTCATGACGCGGTTCTGTAAGACTGTTCTCGTGGAATTGGCAAAGTGATATTTGGGACCCATGGAGGGCTATGGTGAAAAATGAAATATCCTCAGCCTAAAACTGGAAAGAAGCCTTCTGAGAAACTGCATTGTGACATGTGAATGCCAATCACAGAGTTACACATTTCTCTTCAGGCATCAGTCTGCTAACACTGTGTTTGTGGATTCTGCAAAGTGATATTTGGGAGCTCATTGAGGGCTATGGTGAAAAAGGAAATCTCCTCAGATGAAAACTGGAAAGAAACGTTCTGAGAAACTGCACTGAGCTGTGTGAATGCAAATCACAGAGTTACACATTTCTTTTCAGGCATCAGTTTGCTAACATTGTGTTCTTGCATTCTGCAAAGTGATATTTGGGAGCTCATTGAGGGCTATGATGAAAAAAGAAATATCCTCAGATTAAAACTGGAAAGAAGCATTCTGAGAAACTGCACTGCGATGTGTGAATGCAACTCATAGAGTCACACATTTATCTTCAGGCATCAGGTTGTAACACTGTGTTTATGGATTTGAAAAATTTATATTTGGGAGCTCATTGAGGGCTATGGTGAAAAAGGAAATATCCTCAGCCTAAAACTGGAAAGAAGCTTTCTGAGAAACTGCACTGTGATGTGTGAATGCAACTCACAGAGTTACACATTTTTCTTCAGGCGTCAGTTTGCTAACACAGTTTTCTTGAAATCTGCCACATGATACTTCTTAGTGCTATGCAGCTTACAGTGACAAAGGAGATCTCCTCAGAGAAAAACGTGAAAGAAGCTGTCTGAGAAATTGCTTCCTGATATGTGAATTCGTCTCCCAGAGTTACACCATTATTTCGTACAGCCGTTTGCTATCCCTGTTTTTGTGGATTCTGAGAACTGATAATTCGGATGGGTTTGAAGTGTAGAAGGACAAAGGAAATATCCTCGGAGAAATAGCGAAATGAATCTTTCTGAGAAACCGTTTTGTGATGTGTGAATTCATTTCACAGTGTTACACCACTCTTTCATGGAGGAGTTTGCTAGCACTGAATTTGTGGAATCTCAACAGTGATATCCTGGATATCGTTGAATCCCATGGTGAATCATGAAAAAACCTCAGAAAAATCTGCAGAGAAGCTTTCTCAGAAACTTCTTCGGTGTGGGTGAATTCAGCTCACAGGGTTACATCATTGTTTTCATTGAGAAGCTTGCTAACAGTGTTTTCACAGAATCTGCAATAAGACACACGGTGGCTCCCCGAGACCACAAATAACATCAGCTCCAAAAAGAAAAACGCTTTCTGAGAAATTGCTTTGGATGTGTGCATTCAACTCACTGAGTTACAGCTGTATTTCGTGGATCCGTTGGCTAGCCCGGTTTTTGTGGCATCTGAGAACTGATATTTCGGATCCCTTTGAGGACTATAGGTCCAAAGGAAATATCTTCCGATAAAAATGAGAAAGAAGCTTCCTGATGAAATTCTTTGTGATCTGTGAATTCATCTCACAGAGCTGCACCTCTGTCCTCTTGAAGCGGTTCGCTAAGACTGTTCTCGTGGAATTGGCAAAGTGATATATGGGAGCCCATGGAGGGTTATGGAGAAAAAGGAAATATCCTTAGATAAAAACTGGAAAGAAGCCTTCTGAGAAACTGCATTGTGACATGTGAATGCAACTCACAGTGTTACACATTTTTCTTCAGGCATCTGTTTGCTAACACTGTGTTTGTGGATTCTGCAAGGTGATATTTGGGAGCTCATTGAGGGCTATGGTGACAAAGGAAATATCCTCAGATTCAAACTGGAAAGAAACGTCTGATAAACTGTACCGCTATGTGTGAATGTAACTCACAGAGTTACAGATTTCTCTTCAGGCATCAGTTTGCTAACACTGTGTTCGTGGATTCTACAAAGTGATATTGGGGGGCTCATTGAGGGATATGGTGAAAAAGGAAACATCCTCTGATTAAAACTGGAAAGAAGCGTTCTGAAAAACTGCACTGTGATGTGTGAATGCAACTCACAGAGTTACACATTTCTCTCCAGGCATCAGTTTGCTAGCACTGTGTTCGTGGATTTTGCAAAGTGATATTTGGGAGCTCCTTGAGTGCTAGGTTGAAAAAGGAAATATCCTCATATAAAACCTGGAAAGATGTCTTCTGAGAAACTGCACTGTGATGTGTGAATGCAACTCACAGAGTTACACATTTCTCTTCAGGCATCAGTTTGCGAATACTGTGTTCGTGGATTCGGCAAAGTGATATTTGGGAGCTATTTGAGGGCTATGGTGAAAAGGAAGTATCCTCAGATTAAAACTGGAAAGAAGCATTCTGAGAAACTGCAATGCGATGTGTGAATGCAACTCACAGAGGTACACATTTCTCTTCAGGAATCCGGTTGCTATCACTGTGTTCGTGGATTCTGCAAAGTGAAATTTCGGAGCTTATTGAAAGCTATGGTGAAAAAGGAAATATCCTCAGATTGAAACTGATAAGAAGCGTTCTGAGAAACTGCACTGCGATGTATGAATGCAACTCACAGAGTCACACATTTCTCTTCAGGCATCGGTTTGCTAACACAGTTTTCTTGAAATCTGTCACAGGACACTTCTTAACCTTATGCAGATTACAGTGAAAAAGGAGATCTCCTCAGATAAAAACGTGAAAGAAGCTTTCTGAGAAATTGCTTTCTGATATTTGACTTCGTCTCCCAGAGTTACACAATTAATTCGTGCAGCCGTTTCCTAGCCCTGTTTTTATGATTTCTGAGAAGTGATATTTCGGATGGGTTTGAAGAGTAGAAGGACAAAGGAAATATCCTCCGAGAAAAACCGGAATGAAACTTTCTGAGGAACTGCTTTGTGATGTGTGAATTCATTTCACAGTGTTACACCACTCTTTCATGGAGGAGTCTGCTAGCAGTGATTTTGTGGAATCTCAATAGTGATATCCTGGATATCGTTGAACCCCACGGTGAATCATGAAAGAACCTCAGAGAAAACTGCAGAGAAGACTTCTCAGAAACTTCTTTGGTGTGGGTGAATTCAGCTCACAGGATTACATCATTGTTTGCATTGAGAAGCTTGCTAACAGTGTTTTCGCAGAATATGCAATAAGACACACGGTGGCGCACCGAGATCACAAATGACCTCAGCTGAAAAAAGTGAGATCCTTTCTGAGAAATGCTCTTTTATGTGTGCATTCAACTCACTGAGTTACAGCTATATTTCATGGATGCGTTGGCTAGCTCCGTTTTTGTGGAATCTGAGAACTGATGTTTCGGATCCCTTTGTGGAGTATAGGACCAAATTAAATATCCTCGGATAAAAATGAGAAAGAAACTTTCTGAGAAACTTCTTTGTCATCTGTGAATTCATCTCACAGAGTTACACCTCTCCCCTCATGAAGCAGTTCAGTAAGACTGTTCTCGTGTTATTGACAAAGTGATATTTTGGAGCCCATGGAGGGCAATGGTGAAAAAGGAAATATCCTCCGATAAAACCTGGAAAGAAGCCTTCTGAGAAACTACATTGTGACATGTGAATGCATCTCACAGACTTACACATTTCTCTTCAGGCATCAGTTTGCTAACACTGTGTTCGTGGATTCTGCAAAGTGATATTTGGGAGCTCATTGAGGGCTATGGTGTAAAAGGAAATATCCTCAGATTAAAACTGGAAAGAAGCATTCTCAGAAACTGCACTGCAATGTTTGAATGCAACTCACAGAGTTACACATTTCTCTTCAGGCATCAGTCTGCTAACACTGTGTTTGTGGAATCTGGAAAGTGATATTTGTTAGCTCATTGATGGCTATGGTGAAAAAGGAAATATCCTCATATTAAAACAGGAAAGAAGCGTTCTGAGAAACTTCACTGTGATGTGACAATGCACCTCACAAAGTTACACAATTCTCTTCAGGCATTAGTTTGCTAACACAGTTTTCTTGAAATCTGCCACAGGATACTTCTTAACGCTATGCAGCTTACAGTGACAAAGGAGATCTCCTCAGATAAAAACGTGAAAGAAGCTTTCTGAGAAATTGCTCTCTGATATGTGACTTCGTCTCCCGAATTTACACCACTGTATCATACAGCCGATCACGAGTCCTGTTTTTGTGGATTAAGAGAACTGAAAATTCAGATCCCCTTGAGGACTATAGGGGCAGAGGAAATATCTTCAGATAAAAATGAGAAAGTAGCTTTCTGAGAAACCTCTTTGTCATCTGTGAATTCATCTCACAGAGTTACACCTCTCTCCTCATGAAGTGGCTTGCTAAGACTGTTGTCGTGGAATTGGCAAAGTGATATTTGGGAGCCCATGCAGGGCTATGGTGAAAAAGAAAATATCCTCCGATAAAAACTGGAAAGAGGCATTCTGAGAATCTGCTTTGTGACGTGTGACTTCTACTCACTGAGTTACAGCTGTATTTCATGGAGCTGTGCACTAGCCTTATTTCTGTGGAATCTGAGAACTCATATTTTGGAACCATTTGAAGTCTGTAGGGCCAAAGGAAATATCCTCCGATAAAAAAGAGAAACAAGGTTTCTGAGAAACTTCTTTGTGATCTGTGAATTCAACTAATCGAGTTACAGCTTTCTCCTCAAAAAGTCTTTCGACAAGACTGTTCTTGTGGAATTTGCAAAGTGATATTTCGAAGCCCATGGAGGGCTATAGTGAAAAAGAAAATATCCTCAGATAAAAACTTTAAAGAAGCTTTCTGGAAAACTACTTTGTGATCTGTGAATTCATCTCACAGAGTTACAGCTTTCGCTCAAAACGAGATTCGCTAATACTGTTCTTGTGGAATTTGCAAAGTGATATTTGGAAACCCATGTAGGGCTATGGTGAAAAAGAAAATATCCTCAGATAAAAACTGGAAAGAACCTTTTTGACAAACTGCTTTGTGATGTGTGACTTCCACTCACTGCGTTACAGCTGTATTTCGTGGAGCTGCTTGCTAGCCTTATTTCTGTAGAATCTGAGAACTGATATTTCGGATCTCTTGAAAGACTATAGGGCCAAAGGAAATATCCTCAAATAAAAAAGAGAAAGAAGCTTTCTGAGAAATTTCTTTGTGATCTGTGAATTCATGTCACAGAGTTACAAATTTCCCCTCAAGAATTCGTTCCCTAAGACTGTTCTTTTGGAATTTGCAAAGTGATATTTGGAAGCCCATGGAGGGCTATGCTGAAAAAGAAAATGTCCTCAGATAAAAACTGGAAAGAAGCTTTCAGAAAAACTGCTTTGTGATGTGTGACGTTCCCTCACTGAGTTACAGCTGTATTTCGTGGAACTGTTTGCTAGCCTTATTTCCGAGGAATCTCGAGAATTGATATTTCAGATCCTTTTGAAGACTATAGGGCAAAAGGAAATACCCCCTATAAAAATGAGAAAGAAGCTTTGTGAGAAACTTCTTTGTGATCTGTGTATTCATCTCACAGAGTTACAGCTTTCCCCTCAAGAAGCCTTTGGCTAAGACTGTTCTTGCGGAATTTGCAAAGTGATATTTGGAAGCCGATGGAGGACTATGGTGACAAAGATAATATCCTCAGATAAAAACTTAAAGGAAGCTTTCTGAGAAACTGCTTTGTGATCTGTGAATTTATCTCACAGTGTTACACCTTTCCCCTCAGGAAGCCGTACCTAAGACGGTTCTTGTGGAATTTGCAAAGTGGTATTTGGAAGGACATGCAGGGCTATGGTGAAAAAGAAAATATCCTCAGATAAAAACTGGAAAGAAGCTTTCTGAGAAACTGCTTTGTGATGTGTGACTTCAACTCACTGAGTTACAGCTGTATTTCTTGGAACTGTTGGCTAGCCCTATTTCTGTGGAATCTGAGAACTGATATTTCAGAACTCTTTGAAGATTATAGGGCCAAAGGAAATATCCTCTGATAAAAAAGAGAAAGAAGCTTTCTGAGAAACTTTTTTTGTAATCTGTGAAATCATCTCACAGAGTTACACCTTTCCCCTTAGGAAGCTGTTCACTAAGTCTGTTCTTGTGGAATTAGCAAAGTGATATTTGGAAACCCATGGTGGGCTACGGTGAAAAACAAAATATCCTCAGATAAAACCTGGAAAGAAGCTTTCTGAGAAACTTCCCTGTGATGTGTGACTTCCACTCACTGAGTTACAGCCGTATTTCGTGGAGTTGTTTGCTAGTCTTATTTCTGGAAATGTGAAAACTGATATTTTGGATCCCTTTGAACACTATAGGGCCAAAGGAAATATTCACCGATAAAAGTGAGAAAGAAGTTTTCTGAGAAACTTCTTTGTAATCTCTGAATTCATCTCACCAACTTACAGCTTTCCCCTCAAGAAGCCTTTTGCTAAGACTGTTCTTGTGGAATTTGCAAAGTGATATTTGGAAGCCCATAGAGGGCTATGGTGAAAAAGAAAATATCCTCAGATAAAAACTGGAAAGAATCTTTCTGAGAAACTGCTTTGTGTTCTGTTAATTCATCTCACAGATTTACTGCTTTCCCCTCAAGAAGCCATTCACTAAGACTGTTCTTGTGGAATTTGCAAAGGGATATTTGGAAGCCCATAGAGGGCTATGGTGAAAAAGAGAATATCCTCAGATAAAAACTGGAAAGAAGCTTTCTGAGAAACTGCTTTGTGATGTGTGACTTCCACTCACTGAGTTACAGCTGTATTTCGTGGATCTGTTTCCTACCCTTATTTCTGTGGAATATGAGAACTGATGTTTTGGATCCCTTTGAAGACTATAGGGCCAAAGGAAATATCCCCAGATAAAAACGAGAAAGAAGATTTCTGAAATTTGCCTTCTGATCTCTGAGTTCATCTCACAGAGTTCTACCTTTCTGTTCGTGTAGCTGTTGGCTAACACTCTTCTTGTGGAATCTGCAAAGTGATATTTGGGAGCACCTTGAGGTCCACAGTGAAAAATAAAATATCTTCAGATAAAAACTGAAAGGAAGCGTTCTGCGAAACTTCTGAGTGGCCTGTGCACTCACCTCACAGAATTCCACTTTTCTCTGCATGTAGCTGTTTGCTATCACTCTTCTCGTGGAATCTGCAAAGTGATAATTGGGAGCATTTTGAGGGCTACAGCGAAAAATGAAGTATCTCCAGACAAAAACTGAAAGAAAGCGATCTGAGAAACTTCCATATGACCTGTACATTCATCTCACAGAGTTCCACCTTTGTGTTCATGTAGCAGTTTGCTAACACTCTTCTCGTGGAATCTGCTAAGTGATATTTGGAGGCGCATTGATGGCTACAGTGAAAAAGGAAATATCTTCAGATAAAAACTGAAAACAGGCGTTCTGAGAAACTGTATTGTGACTTGTGAATGCAACTCACAGAATTACACTTTTCTGTTCATTGATCTGTTTGTTAGCGAAGTTTTCTTGAAATCTGCAGTGGGATATTTTTTTGCCCAATGAGCCAATGGTGACAAAGGAAATATCTTCAGGTTAAAAGTAGAAAGAATCTTCCTGAAAAACGGTTTGTGATGTGTGAATTCAAGTAGCAGAGTTGCAGCTGTGTTTCATGGAGCTGCTTGCTAGTCCAGTTTTGGTTGAATCTGAGAACCGGGATTTCCGATGACTTGGAGGAGTATACAGCCAAAGGAAATATCCCCAGATAAAAACGAGGAAGAAGATTTCTGAGAAATGTCTTTCTGATCTCTGAGTTCATCTCACAGAGTTCCACCTTTCTCTTCATGTAGCTGTTTGCTAACACTCTTCTCTTGTTATATGCAAAGTGATAATTGGGAGCGCATTGTGGGCTACAGTGAAAAAGGATATATCTTCAGATAAAACTGAAAGGAAGCCTTCTCAGAAAATTCTATGTGGCCTGTGCATTCATCTCACAGAGTTCCACCTTTCTGTTCATGTAGCTGTTTGTTAAAACTCTTCTCGTGGAATCGGCAAAGTGATATTTAGGAGGGAATAAGGGTTAGAGTTATAAAGGAAATATCTTCAGATAAAAACTGAAAGGAATCATTCTGAGAAACTTCTATGTGGCCTGTGGATTCACCTCACAGAGTTCCACCTTTTTGTTCATGTAGCTGTTTGCTAACACTCTTCTCGTGGAATCTGCAAAGTGATATTTGGAGCACATTGAAGGCTACAGTGAAAAAGGAAATATCTTCAGATAAACACTGATAGGAAGTGTTCTGAGAAACTTCTATGTGACCTCTGCATTCATCTCACAGAGTCCCACATTTCTGTTCATGTAGCTGTTGCTAACATTCTTCTCGTGGAATCTGCTCGGTGATGTTTGGGAGCGCATTGAGGGCTACTGTGAAAAAGGAAATATCTTCAGACAAATACTGAAAGGAAGCATTCTGAGAAACTACTATGTAAACTAGGGATTCATCTCACAGAGTTCCACCTTACTGTTCATGTAGCTGTTTGCTAACACCCTTTTCATGGTATCTGCTAAGTAATATTTTAGATCACATTGATGACTACATTGAAAAAGGAAATAAGTTCAGACAAAAACTGAAAAGAAGTGTTCTGAGAAACTGCATTGTGATGTGTGAATGCAACTCATGGTGTTAGACTTTTCTGTTTATTAATCAGTTTGCTAACACAGTTTTCTTCAAAACTGCAGTGGCATATTTCTTTGCCCAATGAAGCTTATGGTGACAAAGGAAATATCTTCAGATGAAAAGTAGAAAGAAGCTTCCTGAGAAACTGCTTTGTGATTCGTGAATTCAACTCACTGAGTTACAGCTGTATTTCATGGAGCTGTTTGATAGTCCAATTTTTATTGAATCTGAGAACTGATATTTCGGATCAATTGGGGGAGTATACAGCCAAACGAAATATCCCCAGATAAAAAAAGAAAGAAGATTTCTGAGAAATGCCTTTCTGATCTCTGAGATCATCTCACAGAATTCTACCTTTCTTTTCATGTAGCTGTTTGCTAACACTCTTCTCGTGGACTCTGCAAAGTGATATTTGGGAGCACATTGAGTGCTAGAATGAAAAAGGAAATATCTTCAGATAAATACTGAAATGAAGCATTCTGAGAAACTGCTATGTAACCTATGCATTCATCTCACAGAATTCCACCTTTCTGTTCATATAACTGTTTGCTAACACTCTTCTCGTGGTATCTGCTAAGGGATATTTGGGAGCCCTCTGAGGGCTACAGTGAAAAAGGAAATATCTTCCGATAAAAACTGAAAGGAAGGGTTCTGAGAAACTTCTATGTGTCCTGTGCATTCACCTCACAGAGTTCTACGTTTCTGTTCACGTAGCTGTTTGCTAACATTTTTCTCCTGAAATCTGCAAAGTGATATTTGGGAGCACATTGTGGGCTATATTGAAAAAGGAAATATCTTCTGACAAAATCTGAAAGGAAGCGTTCTGAGAAACTGCACTGTGACTTTTGAATGCAACTCACAGAGTTACACTTTTCTGTTCATTGATCAGTTTGCTAACACAGTTTTCTTCAAAACTGCAGTGTCATATTTCTTTGCCCAATGAAACTTATGGTGACAAAGGAAATGCCTTCAGATAAAACGTAGAAAGAAGGTTTCTGAGAAACTGCTTTGTGATGTGTGAATTCAACTCACTGATTACAGTTGTTTTTCAAGGAGCTGTTTGATAGTCCAGGTTTTGTTGACTCTCAGAACTGATATTTCTGATCACTTGGAGGAGTATACAGCCAAAGGAAATATCCCCAGAAAAAAACGAGAAAAAATATTTCTGAGAAATGGCTTTTTGATCTCTGAGTTCATCTCACAGAGTTCTACCTTTCTGTTCATGTAGCTGTTTGCTAACACTCTTCTCGTGGAATCAGCAAAGCGATATTTGGAGCCCAAGAGGGCTGCAGTGAAAAAGGAAATTTTTCAGATAAATACTGAAAGCAAGTGTTCTGAGAAACTTCTATGTGATCTATGTATTCATCTCACAGAGTTCCACCTTTCTGATCATGCAGTTGTTTGCCAACACTCTTCTGGGTGAACCTGCTAAGTGATATTTGAGAGCCCATTGAGAGCTACAGTGAAAAAGGAAATATCTTCAGATAAAACCTGAAAAGAATTATTCTGAGAAACTGCATTGTGATCTGTGAATGCAACTCACAGAATTACAGTTTTGTGTTCATTGATGAGTTTGCTAGCACAGTTTTATTCAAATCTGCAGTGGCATATTTCTTTGCCCAATGAATCTTACGGTGACAAAGGACATATTTTCAGGTAAAAAGTAGAAAAAAGGTTTCTGAGAAACTGCTTTGTGATGTGTGAATTCAACTCACTGAGTTACAACTGTATTTCATGGAGCTGTTTCCTAGTCCAGTTTTTGTTGAATCTCAGAACGGATATTTCGGATTGCTTGGAGGAGTATACAGCCAAAGGAAATATCCCCAGATAAAAATGAGAAAGATTTTTGAAAAATGTCTTTCTGATTTCTGAGTTCATCTCACAGAGTTCCACCTTTCTGTCCATATAGCTGTTTGCTAGCACTCTTCTCGTGGAATCTGCAAAGTGATATATGTGGGAGCACATACAGGGCTACAGTGAAAAAGGAAACATCATCAGATAAAAACTGAAAGGAAGTGTTCGGAGAAACTTCTATGTGACCTGTGCTTTCATCTCACAGAGTTCTACCTTTCTGTTCTTGTAGCTGTTTGCTTACACTCTTCTCGTGGAATCTGCAAAGTGATACTTGTGAGCGCATTGAGGGCTACAGTGAAAAAGGAAATATCTTCAGATAAAAACTGAAAGGAGGCCTCCTGAGAAACTTCAGTGTGGCCTGTACATTCACCTCAGAGAGTTCCCCCTTTCTCTTCATATAGCTGTTTGCTGACACTCTTCTCGTGGAATCTGCAAAGGGTATTTGGGTACGCATTGAGGACTACAGTGAAAAAAGAAATATCTTCAGAAAAAAACTTAAAGGAAGCGTTCTGAGAAATTTCTATGTGACCTCTGCATTCTCCTCACAGAGTTCCACCTTTGTCTGCATATAGCAGTTTGCTTACACTCTTCTCGTGTAATCTGCTAAGTGATATTTGCGGGCGCCTTGGTGGCTATAGTGAAAACGGAAATATCTTCAGATAAAAATTGAAAAGAAACGTCCTGAGAAACTGCATTGTTACGTGTGAATGCAACTCACAGAGTTACAATTTTCTATTCATTGATAAGTTTGCTAACACAGTTTTCTTGAAACCGACAGTGGAATATTTTTTGGCCCAATGAAGCCTATGGTGACAGAGGAAATATCCTCATATTAAAAGTAGAAAGCAGGTTCCTGAGAAACTGCTTTATGATGTGTGAATTCAACACACTGAGTTACAGCTGTATTTCATGGTGCTGTTTGCTAGTCCAGTTTATGTTGAGACTGAGAACCGATATCTCGGATCACTTGGAGGAGTACACAGTCAAAGGAAATATCCCCAGATAAAAACGAGAAGGAAGATTTCTGATAAATGTCTTTTTGATCCCTGAGTTCATCTCACAGAGTTCCAACTTTCTGTTCACGTAGCTGTTTGTTAATACTCTTCTCATGGAATCTGCAAAGTGATATTTGGGAGCTCATTGAGGGCTACAGTTGAAAAGGAAATACCATCAGATAAAAACTGAAAGGAAGCATTCTGTGAAACTTCTATGTGACCTGTGCATTCATCTCACAGAGTTCCACTTTTCTGTTCATGTAGCTGTTTGCTAACACTCTTCTCGTAGAATCTGCATTGTGATATTTGGGAGAACATTGATGGCTACAGTGAAAAAGGAAATATCTTCAGATAAAAACTGAAAGGAAGCGTTCTGAGAAACTTCTATGTGACCTGTGCATTCATCTCACAGAATCCCACCTTTCTGTTCATGTAGCTGTTTGCTAACATTCCTCTCATGGAATCTGCTAAGAGATGTTTGGGAGCATATTGTTGGCTACAATGGAAAAGAAAATATCTTCAGATAAAAACTGAAAAGAAGCGTTCTGAGAAACTGCATTGTGACGTGTGAATGCAACTCACAGAGTTACACTTTTCTGTTCATTGATATGTTTGCTAGCACAGTTTTTTTGAAATCTGCACTAGGATATTTCTTTGCCCAATGAAATTTATGGTGACAAAGGAAATAACTTCAGGTTAAAAGTAGAAAGAAGCTTTCTGAGAAACTCCTTTGTGATGTGCGATTTGATTTCACTGAGTTACAGCTGTATTTCATGGAGCTGTTTGCTAGTCCAGTTTTTGTTGAATCTCAGAAGCGATATTTCTGATTGCTTGGAGGAGTATACAGCCAAAGGAAATATCCCCCAACAAAAACGAGAAAGAAGATTTCTGAGAAATGTCTTTCTGATCTCTGAGTTCATCTCACAGAGTTCCACCTTTCTGTTCATGTAGCTATTTGCTAACACTCTTCTCGTGTAATCTACTAAGTGTACTTTGAAGCCCATTGACGGCTACAGTGAAAAAGGAAATGTCTTCAGATAATTACTGAAAAGAAGCATTCTGAGAAATTGCTTTGTGACGTGTGAATGCAACTCACAGAGCTACCTTTTCCTGTTCATTGATCAGTTTGCTAACACGGTTTTCTTCAAATCTGCAGTGGGATATTTCTTTGCCCAATGAAGCTTACACTGACAAAGGAAATATCTTCAGGGAAAATTAGAAAGAAGCTTCCTGAGAACCTGTTTTGTGATGTGTGGATTCAACTCACTGAGTTACAGCTGTATTTCATGGAACTGTTTGCTAGTCCAGTGTTTGTTGACTCTGAGAACCGATATTTCGGATCACTTGGAGGAGCATACAGCCAAATGAAATATCCCCAATTAAAAACGAGAAGGAAGATTTCTTAGAAATGTCGTTCTGATGTCTGAGTTCATCTCACAGAGTGCCACCTTTCTGTTCTTGTAGTTGCTAACACTCTTCTCGTGGAATCTGCAAAGTGATATTTGGTGTGTATTGAGGGCTACAGTGAAAAGGAAATATTTCCGATAAAAACTGAAAGGAAGCGATCTGAGAAACTTCTATGTGGCCTCTGCATTCACCTCACAGAGTTCCACTTTTCTGTTCCTGTAGCTGTTTGCTCACACTCTTCTCGGGGTGTCTGCAAAGTGATACTTGGGAGCGCATTGAGGGCTACAGTTAAAAAGCAAATATCTTCAGATAAAAACTGGAAGGAAGCGTTTTGAGATACATCTATGTGACCTGTGCATTCATCTCACAGAGTTCCACCTTTCTGTTCATGTAGGTATTGGCTAACATTCTTCTCGTGGAATCTGCTAAGTGATGTTTGAGAGAGCATTGAGTGCTACAGTGAAAAAGGAAATATCTTCAGATAAAAATGGAAAAGAATCGTTCTGAGAAACTTCTATGTGACCTGTGTATTCACCTTACAGAGTTCCACATTTCTGTTCATGTAGCAGTTTGCTAGCATTCTTCTCGTGCAATCTGCTAAGTGATATTTGGGGGCGCATTGACGGCTACAGTGAAAAATGAAATATCTTCAGATAAAAACTGAAAACAAGCATTCTGAGAAACTGCATTGTGAGGCGTGAATCCAACTCACAGAGTTACACTTTTCTGTTCATTGATGAGTTTACTAACACAGTTTTCTTGAAATCTGCAGTGGAATATTTCTTTGCCCGATGAACGTTATGGTGACAATGGAAATATCTTCAGATAAAAAGTAGAAAGAAGCTGCCTGAGAAACTGCTTTGTGCTGTGTGAATTCAACTCACTGAGTTACAGCTGTATTTCAGCGGGCTGTTTGCTAGTCCAAGTTTTGCTGAATGTGAGAACCGATATTTTGGATCACTTGGAGGAGAACACAGCCAAAGGAAATATCCCCAGATAAAAACGAGAAAGAAGATTTCTAAGAAAAGTTTTTCAGATCTCTGAGTTCATCTCTCAGATTTCCACCTTTCTGTTCTTGTAGCTGTTTTCTAATACTCTTCTCATGGAATCTGTAAAGTGATATTTGGGAGCGCATGGGGGCTACAGTGAAAAAGGAAATATCTTCAGATAAATACTGAAAGGAAGTGTTCAGAGAAACTTCTATGTGACCTGTGGATTCACCTCACAGAGTTCCACCTCTGTTCATGTAGGTGTTTGCTAACAGTCTTCTCATGGAATCTGCAATGTGATATTTGGGACCACATTGAGGGCTACAGTGAAAAAGGAAATATCTTCAGATAAAAACTGAATGGAAGCGTTCTGAGAACCTTCTGTGTGATCTCTGCATTCGTCTCACAGAATCGCACCTTTCTGTTCATGTAGCTGTTTGCTAACATTCTTCTCGTGGAATCTGCTAAGTGATGTTTGGGAGCGCATTGTCGGCTACAGTGAAAAAGGAAATATCTTCAGATAAAAACTGAAAAGAAGCGTTCTGAGAAACTGCATTGTGACGTGTGAATGTAACCTACAGATTTACACTTTTCTGTTCATTGATATGTTTGCTAGCACAGTGTTCTTGAAATCTGCAGTAGGATATTTCTTTGCCCAGTGAAACTTATGGTGACAAAGGAAATTACTTCAGGTAAAAAGTAAAAAGTAGCTTTCTTAGAAACTGCTTTGTGATGTGTGAATTCAACTCACTGAGTTACAGCTGTATTTCATGGAGCTGTTTGCTAGTCCCGTTGTTGTTGCATCTGAGAACTGATATTTCTGATCACTTGGAGGAGTATACAGCCAAAGGAAATATCCCCAGATAAAAACGAGAAAGGAGATTTCTGAGAAATATCTTTCTGATCTCTGAGTTCATCTCACAGAGTTCTACCTTTCTGTTCATGTAGCTGTTTGCTAACACTCTTGTGGTGGAATATGCAAAGTGATATTTAGGAGCGCATTGAGGGCTATATTGGAAAAGGAAGGGAGCAAGATGGCCGAATAGGAACAACTCCAGTGTCCAACTCCCAGCGTGAGCGACACAGAAGACAGGGGATTTCTGAATTTCCTCTGAGGTACTGGATTCATCTCACTAGACAGTGCTGGACAATCGGTGCTGGTCAGGTGCTGCAGCCGGATCAGCGAGAGCTGAAAAAGGGCGACGCATCACCTCACCTGGGAAGCGCATGGGGAAGGGAATACCTTTTCCTAGCCAGGGGAACTGAGACACAAAACACCTGAAAAATCGGGTAACTCCCACCCCAATACTGCGCTTTAAGCAAACGGACAAACCAGGAGATTGTATCCCATATCTGGCTGGGAGGTTCCCACCCCCAAGGAACCTCCCTCATTGCTAGCTCAGCAGTCTGCGATGTCACCACAAGGCAGCAGCAAGGCTGGGGGAGTGGAGTCCGCCATTGCTGAGTCTTAAATATGTAAACAAAAACGCTGGGCAGCTCGAACTGGGTGGAGCTCAAAGCAGCTCAAGGAAACCTGCCTGTCTCTGTAGACTCCACCTCTGGGGACAGGGCACAACTAAACCACAACAAAACCAGCAGAAACCTCTGCAGACGCAAATGACTCTGTCTGACAGCTTTGAAGAGAGCAGTGAATCTCCAAACACGGAAGTTGAGATCTGAGAAGGGACAGACTGCCTGTTCAAGTGGGTTCCTGACCCCTGAGTAGCCTAACTGGGAGACATCCCCCACTAGGGGCAGTCTGACACCCCACACCTCACAGGGTGGAGCCCACCTCTGAGAGGAAGCTTCCAAAGCAAGAATCAGACAGGTACACTCACTGTTCAGCAATATTCTATCCTCTGCAGCCTCTGCTGCTGATACCTAGGCAAACGGTCTGGAGTGGACCTCAAGAAATCTCCAACATACCTACAGCTGAGGGTCCGGACTGTTAGAAGGAAAACTATCAAACAGGAAGGACAACTACACCTAAACCACATCAGTACGTCACCATCATCAAAGACCAGAGGCAGATAAAACCACAAAGATGGGGAAAAAGCAGGGCAGAAAAGCTGGAAATTCAGAAAATAAGAGCACATCTTCCCCGGCAATGGAGCACAGTTCATGACCAGCAATGGATCAAAGCTGGTCGGAGAATGACTTTGATGAGATGAGAGAAGAAGGCTTCAGTCCATCAAACCTCTCAGAGCTAAAGGAGGAATTACATACCCAGAGCAAAGAAACTAAAAATCTTGAATAAAAAGTGGGAGAATTGATAGCTAGAGTAATTAATGCAGCGAAGGTCATAAACGAAATGAAAGAGATAAAAACCATGACACGAGAAATACGAGACAAATGTACAAGCTTCAGTAACCGACTCGATCAACTGGAAGAAAGAATGTCAGCGATTGAGGATCAAATGAATGAAATGAAGCGAGAAGAGAAACCAAAAGAAAAAAGAAGAAAAAGAAATGAACAAAGCCATTTAGAAGTATGGGATTATGTAAAAAGATCAAATCTACGTCTGATTGGGGTGCCTGAAAGTGAGGGGGAAAATGGAACCAAGTTGGAAAACACTCTTCAGGATATCATCCAGGAGAAATTCCCCAACCTAGTAGGGCAGGACAACATTCAAATCCAGGAAACACAGAGAACGCCACAAAGATACTCCTCGAGAAGAGCAACTCCAAGACACATAATTGCCAGATTCACCAAAGTTGAAATGAAGGAAAAAATCTTAAGGACAGCCAGAGAGAAAGGTCGGATTACCCACAAAGGGAAGCCCATC
>CM052591.1:44793915-44826184 GCA_028551445.1 Miopithecus talapoin
ACCATCATTCTTAGCAAACTATCACAAGAACAGAAAACCAAACACCGCATGTTCTCACTCATAGGTGGGAACTGAACAATGAGATCACTTGGACTCGGGAAGGGGAACATCACACACCGGGGCCTATCATGGGGAAGGGGGAGGGGGGAGGGATTGCATTGGGAGTTATACCTGATGTAAATGACGAGTTGATGGGTGCTGACGAGTTGATGGGTGCAGCACAGCAATATGACACAAGTATACATATGTAACAAACCTGCACGTTATGCACATGTAACCTAGAAGTTAAAGTATCCTAATAATAAAAATAATGAAAAATTAAAAAAAAAAGAATAAAAAGAAAACGGAAATATCTTAAGATAAATACGGAAGGGAAGTGTTCAGAGAAACTTCTATGTAACCTATGCATTCATCTCACCGAGTTCCACCTTTCTGTTCATATACCTGTTTGCTAACACTCTTCACGTGGTATCTGCTAAGGGATATTTGGTAGCACATTGACGGCTACAGTGAAAAAGGAAATATCTTCAGATAAAAGCTGTAAAGCAGCATTCTGAGAAACTGCATTGTGATCTGTGAATGCAACTCATAGTTACACTTTTCTGTTCATTGATGAGTTTGCTAACACAATTTTCTTGAAATCTACAGTGGGATATTTTTTACCCAATGAAGCTTATGGTGACAAAGGAAATATCTTCAGGGAAAAAGTAGAAAGAAGTTTTCTGAGAAACTGCCTTCTGATGTGTGAATTCAACTCACTGAGTTACAGCTGTATTTAATGGAGCTGTTTGCTAGTCCATTTTTTGTTGAATCTGAGAACCGATATTTCAGATTGCTTGGAGGAGTATACAGCCAAAGGAAATAACCCCAAATAAAAACGAGAAAGAAGACTTCTGAGAAGTGTCTTTCTGATCTCTGAGTTCATGTCACAGAGTTCCACCTTTCTGTTCATGTAGCTGTTTGCTAACACTCTTCTGGTGGAATTTGCAAAGTGATATTTGCTAGCGCATTGATTACTACAGTGAAAAAGTAAATATCTTCAGATGAATACTGAAAGGAAGCTTTCAGAGAAACTTCTATCTGATATATGCATTCATCGCACAGAGTTCCACCTTTCTATTCATGTAGCTGTTTGCTAACACTCTTCTCGTGGAATCTGCAAATTGATATTTGGGAGCGCATTGAGGGCTACAGTGAAAAAGGAAATATCTTCAGATAAATACTGAAAGCAAGCGTTCTGCGAAACTTCTATGTGACCTGTACATTCATCTCACAGCGTTCCACCTTTCTGTTCATGTAGCTGTTTGGTAACGTTCTTCCTGTGGAATCTGCTAAGTGATGTTTGGGAGAGCATTGACAGCTACAGTGAAAAAGAAATATCTTCAGATAAAAAAAGAAAAGAAGCATTCTGAGAAACTGCATTGTGACCTGATAATTCCACTCACAGAGTTACACTTTTCTGTTCATTGATATGTTTGCTAACACAGTTTTCTTGAAATCTGTAATGGGATATTTCTTTGCCAATTGAAACTTATGGTGACAAAGGAAAAATCTTCAAATAAAAAGTAGAAAGAAGCTTCCTGAGAAACTGCTTTGTGATGTGTGAATTCAACTCACTGAGTTACAGCTGTATTTCATGGAGCGGTTTGCTAGTCCAGTTTTTATTGAACCTGAGAACCCATATTTCAAATTGCTCGGAGGAGTATACAGCCAAAGGAAATATCCCCAGGTAAAAACAAAAAAGAAGATTTCTGAGAAATGTCATTCTGGTCTCTGAGTTCATCTCACAGAGTTATTCTTTTCTGTTCATGTAGCTGTTTGCTAACAGTCTTCTCATGTAATCTGCTAAGTGATATTTGGGAGCACATTGACGGCTACAGTGAAAAAAGAAATATCTTCAGACAAAAACTGAAAAGAAGCGTTCTGAGAAACTGCATTGTGAGGTGTGAATGCAACTCACAGAGTTACATTCTTCTGTTCATTGATCACTTTGCTAACACAGTTTACTTCAAAAGTGCAGTGGGATATTTCCTTGCCCAATGAAGCTTATGGCGACAAAGGAAATATCTTCAGATACAAAGTAGAAAGAAGCTTTCTGAGAAACTACTTTGTGATGTGTGAATTCAACTCACTGAGTTACAGCTGTATTTCATGGAGCTGTTTGCTAGTACAATTTCGTTGACTCTGAGAATGGATATTTCCGATCACTTGGAGGAGTATACAGCCAAAGGAAATATCACCAGATAAAAATGAGAAAGAATATTTCTGAGAAATATCTTTCTGATCTCTGAGTTCATCCTATAGAGTTCCACGTTTCTGTTCCTGTAGCTGTTTGCTAACACTCTTCTCGTGGAATCTGCAAAGTGATATTTGGGAGCGCATTGAGGGCTACAGTGAAAAAGGAAATATCTTCAGATAAATACTGAAAGGAAGCGTTCTGAGAAACTTCTATGTGATCTATGCATTCATCTCACAGAGTTCCACCTTTTTGTTCATGTAGCTGTTTGCTAACACTCTTCTCGTGGAGTCTGCAAAGTGATATTTGGGAGCGTATTGAGGTCTACAATGAAAAGGGAAATATCTTCAGATAAAAACTGAAAGGAAGCGTTCTGAGAAACTTCTACGTGACCTGTGTGTTTACCTCACAGAGATCCAACTTTCTGTTCATGGAGCTGTTTGCTAACACTCTTCTCATGGAATCTGCAAAGTGATATTTGGGAGCACATTGAAGGCTACAGTGAAAAAGGAAATATCTTCACATAAAAACTATAATAAAGCGTTCTGAGAAACTTCTATGTGACCTGTGTATTCATCTCACTGAGTTCCACGTTTCTGTTCATGTTTCTGTTTGCTAAGATTCTTCTCTTGGAATCTGCTAAGTGATGTTTGGGAGCGCATTGAGGGCTACAGTGAAAAAGGAAATATATTCAGATAGAAACTGAAAGGAAGCATTCTGAGAAACTTCTATGTGACCTGTGCATTCGCCTCACAGATTTCCACCTTACTGTTCATGTAGCTGTTTGCTAACACCCTTCTAGTGGAGATGAGAGTTCTTTGTGATCTGTGAGAGCTCTTTGTGATGAGAGTTCTTTTTCTCTGTGAGTTCATCTCACAGAGTTCCACCTCTCTCCTCAAGAAATGGTTCACTAAGACTGTTCTCGTGGGATTGGCAGTGATATTTGGGATTCCATGGAGTGCGGAGGTGAAAAAGGAAATATCCTCAGATAAAAACTGGAAAAAAGCGTTCTGAGAAACTGCATTGTGACATGTGAATGCAACTCACAGAGGTACACTTTCCTTTTCATTGATCCGTTGGCTCACACTGTTTTCTTGAAATCTGCATTGGGATATTCCTTAGCACAATGAGGCTTATGCTGACAAAGGAAATATCCTGCAATAAAAACTAGAAAGCAGCTTTCTGTGAAATTTCTTTGTGATATGTGAACTCATCTCACCGAGTTACAACTTTGTCTTCACGAAACAGTTTCCTAACACTGTGTTCATGGATTCTGCAAAGTGATATATGAGAGCTCATTGAGGGCCAAGATGAAAAAGGAAATATCCTCAGATTCAAACTGGGCAGAAGCGTTCTGAGAAACTGCACTGAGATGTGTAAATGCTACTCACAGAGTTTCACATTTCTCTTCAGACATCAGTCTGCTAACACAGTTTTCTGGAAATCTGTGACGGGATACTTCTTAGCGCAGTGAAGCTTACGTTGATAAAGGAGATATCCTCGGATCAAAACTAGAAAGAAGCTTTCTTAGAAAATTCTTTGTTACATCTGAATTCATCTCACATAGTTACACTTACGTTTCGTGGAGCAGTTGGTTAACATTGTCTTTGAGGAACATGAGAAGGGCTATATTGGACCGCATTGAGGCCTACGCTGATAAAGGAAATATCCTCAATTAGAAACGTGAAAGAAGCTTTGTGAGAAACTGCTTTGTGATATGTGAATTCATCTCACAGAGTTACAACTTAGTCTTCATGAAGCAGTTTGTGAACATTGTTTTCGTGGAATCTACAAAGTGATATTTAGGAGCGCCTTGAGGCCTATGGTGAAAAAGGAAATATCCTCAGATAACGAGAAAGAAGCTTTCTCAGAAATTGCTTTCTGATGTGTGACTGCATCACACAGAGTTTCACCTTTCCCTTCTTGTAGCAGTTTGCTAACACTATGTTCGTGAATTATGCAAAGTGATATTTGGGAGCACATTGAGGGCTATGGTGACAAAGGAAATTCCTCAGATAAAAACTGGAAAGAAGCGTTCTGAGAAAATGCACTACGATGTGTGAATGCAATGCACAGAGTTACACATTTCTCTTCAGGCATCAGATTGCTAACACTGCGTTCATGGGTTCTGCAAAATGACATTTAGGAGCTCATTGAGGGCTATGGTGAAAAAGGAAATATCCTCAGATTAAAACTGGAAAGAAGCGTTCTGAGAAACTGCACTGCGATGTGTGAATGCAGCTCACACAGTTTCACATTTCTCTTCAGGCATCAGTTCTCTAACACAGTTTTCTTGAAATCTGCGACCGGTTACTTCTTAGCGCTATGCAGCATACAGTGACAAAGGAGATATCCTGAGTTAAAAAGGTGAAAGAAGCTTTCTGAGAAATTGCTTTCTGATATGTGACTTCGTCTCCCAGAGTTACACCACTATTTTGTGCAGCCGTTTGCTAGCCCTGTTTTTGTGGACTCTGAGAACTGATATTTCGGATGGGTTTGAAGAGTAGAAGGACAAAGGAAATATCCTCCGAGAACAACCGGATTGAAACTTTCTGAGAAACCGCTTTGTGATGTGTGAATTCATTTCACAGTGTTACACCACTCTTTAATGTAGGAGTTTGCTAGCACTGATTTTGTTGGGTCTCAGAAGTGATATCCTGTATATCATTGAATCCCATGTTGAATCACGAAAGCACCTCAGACAAATCTGCAGAGACGCCTTCTCAGAAACTTCTTTGGTGTGGGTGAATTCAGCTCACGGGGTTACATCATAGTTTTCATTAAGAAGCTTGCTAACAGTGTTTTCACAGAATCTGCAATAAGACAGACGGTGGAGCTCCGAGAGCACAAATAACCTCAGCTCAAAATAGAAAGATACTTTCTGAGAAACTGGTTTGTGATGTGGGCATTCAACTCCCTGAGTTACAGCTGTATTTCGTGGATCCGTTGTATAGCTCAGATTTTGTGGAATCTGAGAACTGATATTTCGGATCCCTTTGAGGACTATAGGGCCAAAGGAAATATCCTCAGATTAAAACGGGAAAGAAGCGTTCTGAGAAACTGCACTGCGATGTGTGAATGCAACTCACAGAGTTACACATTTCTCTTCGGGCATCAGTTTGCTAACACTGTATTCGTGGATTCTACAAAGTGATATTTGGGAGCCCATGGAGGGTTATGGTGAAAAAGGAAATATCCTCAGATAAAATCTGTAAAGAAGCCTTCTGAGAAATTGTGTTGTGACATGTGAATGCAACTCACAGAGTTACACATTTCTCTTCAGACATCAGGTTGCTAACACTGTGTTTGTGGATTCTGCAAAGTGATTTTTGGGAGCTGATTGAGGGCTATGGTGATAAAGGAAATATCCTCGGATAAATCGTGGAAAGAAGCCTTCTGAGAAACTGCATTGTGACATGTGAATGCAACTGACAGAATTACACATTTCTCTTCAGGCATCAGGTTGCTAACACTGTGTTCATGGATTCTGCAAAGTGATATTTGGGAGCTCGTTGAGGGCTATGGTGAAAACGGAAATATCCTCAGATTAAAACGGGAAAGAAGCGTTCTGAGAAACTGCACTGCGATGTGTGAATGCAACTCGCAGAGTTACACATTTCTCTTCAGGCATCAGTTTGCTACCACAGTTTTCTTGAAATCTGCCACGGGATACTTCTTAGCGCTGTGCATCTTACAGTGACAAAGGAGATCTCCTCAGATAAAAAAGTGAAAGAAGCTTTCTGAGAAATTGCTTTCTGATATGTTATTTCGTCTCCCAGAGTTACACCACTATTTTGTGCACTCGTCTGCTACCCTGTTTTTGTGGACTCTGAGAACTGATATTTCGGATGGGTTTGAAAAGTAGAAGGCAAAGGAAGTATCCACCAAGAAAAACTGGAATAAAACTTTCTGAGAAACCGCTTTGTGATGTGTGAATTCATTTCACACTGCTACACCACTCTTTCATGGAGGAGTTTGCTAGCACTGATTTTGTGGAATCTCAGAAGGGATATCCTGGATATCGTTGAATCAAATGGTGAATCATGAAAGAACCTCAGACAAATCTGCAGAGAAGCCTTCTCGGAAAACTTTTGGTGTGGGTGAAGTCAACTCACAGGATGGCATCATACTTTTCATTCAGAAGCTTGACAACAGTATTTTCACAGAATCTGCAATAAGATACACGGTGGCGGTCCAAGACTGCAAATAACCTCAGCTCAAAAAAGAAAGACACTTTCTGAGAAACTGCTTTGTGATGTGTGCATTCAACTCACTGAGTTACAGCTGTATTTCTTGGATTCGTTGACTAGCCAGGTTTTTGTGGAATGTGAGAACTGATATTTCGGATCCCTTTGAAGACTGTAGGGCCAAAGGAAATATCCTCCGATAAAAACGAGAAAGAAGCTTTCTGAGAAACTTCTTTGTCATCTGTGAATTTATCTCAGAGTTCCACCTCTCTCTCATTAAGCGGTTCACTAAGACGGTTCTCGTGGAATTGGCAAAGTGATATTTGGGAGCCCATGGAGGGATACGGTGAAAAGGGAAATATCCTCAGATAAAAACTGGAAAGAAGCTTTCTGAGAAACTGCTTTGTGATGTGTGAATTCATCTCACAGTGTTACAGCTTTCCCCTCAAGAAGCCATTCACTTCGTCTGTTGTTGTAGAATTTGCAAAGTGATATTTGGAAGCCCATGTAGGGCTATGGCGAAAAAGAAAACATCCTCAGATAAAAACTGAAAGGAAACTTTCTGAGAAACTTCTTTGTGATCTGTGAATTCATCGTACAGTATTACAGCTTTCACCACAAGAAGACGTTTGCTAAGACTGTTGTTGTGGAATTGGCAAAGTGATATTTGGATGCCCATGGAGGGCTACGGTGAAAAAGAAAATATCCTCAGATAAAACCAGAAAGAGTTTTCTGAGAAACGGCTTTGTGATGTGTGACTTCAACTCACGGAATTACAGCTGTATTTCGTGGAGTTGTTTGCTAGCCTTATTTCTGTGGAATCTGAGAAATGATATTTCGGATCCCTTTGAAGACTATAAGGCCAAATTAAATATCCTCTGATAAAAAAGAGAAAGAAGTTTTCTGAGAATGTTTTATGTGGTCTGTGAGTTCATCTCACAGAGTTACAGCTTTCCCCTCAAGAAGCCGTTCTCTAAGACTATTCTTGAGAAATTTCCAAAGTGATATTTCGAAGCCCATGGAGGGCTATGGTGAAAAAGAAGTATCCTAGGATAAAAACTGGAAAGAAGCTTTCTTTGGAACTGCTTTCTGATGTGTGACTTCAACTCACTGAGTTACAGCTGTATTTCGTAGAGCTGTTTGCTAGCTTTATTTCTGTGGAATCTGAGAACTGATATTTCGGATCCCTTTGAAGACTATAGGGCCAAAGGAAATATCATCCGATAAAAAAGAGAAAGAAGGTTTCTGAAAAACTTCTTATTGATTTGTCAATTCATCTCACAGTGCTGCAGCTTTCCTCTCAAGAAGCCGTTCATTTAGACAGCTCTTGTGGAATTTGCAAACTGATATTTGGAAGCCCATGGAGGGCTATGGTGAAAAAAAAAAATCCTTAGATAAAAACTGTAAAGAAGCTTTCTGACAAACGGCTTTATGATCTGTAAATTCATCTCACAGAGTTACAGCTTTCCTCTCAAGAAACCGTTCGATAAGACTGTTCTTGTGGAATTTCCAAAGTCATATTTGGAAGCCCATGGAGGGCAATGGTGAAAAAGAAAATATCCTCAGAGAAAACCTGGAAAGAAGCTTTCTGAGAAACCGCATTGTTATGTGTGACTTCCACTCACTGAGTTACCGCTGTATTTCCTGGACCTGTTTGGTAGCGTTATTTCTGTGGAATCTGAGAACCGATATTTCGGATCCCTTTGACAACTATAGGGCTAAAGAAAATATCCTTCGATAAAAAAGAGAAAGAAGGTTTCTGGGAAACAACTTTGTGATCTGTGAATTCATCTCACATAGTTACAGCTTTCCCCTCAGGAAGCCGTTCACTAAAACTATTCTTGTGGAATTTGCAAAGTGATATTTGGAGCTCATGGAGTGCGATGGTGTAAAAGAAAGTATCCTGAGATAAAAACTGGAAAGAAGCTTTCTGAGAAGCTGTCCTCTGATGTGTGACTTACACTCACTGAGTTACAGCTGTATTTCGTGGAGCTGTTTGCCAGTCTTATTTCTGGAAATCTGAGAACTCGTATTTCGGATCCCTTTGAAGACTATAGGGCCAAAGGAAATATCCTCCAATAAAAAAGAGAAAGAAACTTTCTGAGAAACTGTTTTGTAATCTGTGAATTCACCTCACAGAGTTACAGCTTTCCCCTCAATAAATCGTTCACTAAGACTGTTCTTGTGGAGTTTGCAAAGTGATATTTGGAATCCCATGGAGGACTACGGTGAAAAAGAAAATATCCTCAGATAAAAAACTGAAAGGAAGCTTTCCTAGAAACTGCTTTGTGATCTGTGAATTCATCTCACGGAGTTACAGCTTTCCCCTCAGGAAGCTGTTCGCTAAGATTGTTCTTGTGGAATTTGCAAAGTGATATTTGGAAGCCCTTGGAGGGCTATGGTGAAAAAGAAAATATCCTGAGATAAAAACTGGAAAGAAGCTTTCTGAGAAACTACTTTGTGATGTGTGACTTCCACTCACTGAGTTACAGCTGTATTTCATGGAGCTATTTGCTAGCCTTATTTCGATGGAATCTGAGAACTGATATTTCGCCTCCACTTGAAGATGATAGGGCCAAAGGAAATATCCTCAGATAAAAATGAGTAAGAAGCTTTCTGAGAAACTTCTTCATGATCTGTGAATTTGTCTCACAGAGTTTCAGCTTTCTCCTCAAGAAGCCATTCGTTAAGACTGTTCTTGTGGAATTTGTAAAGTGATATTTGGAAGCCCATTTAGGGCTAAGGTGAAAAAGAAAATATCCTCAGATAAAAATTGGAAAGAAGTTTTCTGAGAAAGTACTTTTTGATGTGTGACTTCCACTCACTGAGTAACTGCTGTATTTCGTGGAGCTGTTTGCTAGCACTATTTCTGTGGAATCTGAGAACTAACATTTCGGATCCCTTTGAAGACTATAGGGGGAAAGGAAATATCCTCCGATAAAAATGAGAAAGAAACTTTCTGAGAAAATTCTTTGTCACCTATCAATTCATCTCACAGAGTAACTGCTTTCTCCTCAAGGAGCCTTTCGCTAAGACTGTTCTTGGGGAATTTGCAAAGTGATATTTGGAAGCCCATGGAGGGCTATGGTGAAAAAGAAAATATCCTCAGATAAAAACTGGGAAGAAGCTTTCTGAGAAACTGCTGTGATGTGTTACTTCAACTCACTGAGTTACATCTGTATTTCGTGGAGCTCTTTGCTAGACTTATTTCTGTGGAATCTGAGAACTGATATTTCGGATCCCTTTCAAGACTAGAGGGCCAAAAGAAATATCGTACAAGAAAAAAGAGAAAGAAGATTTCTGAGAAACTTCTTAGAGATCTGTGAATTCATCTCACAGAGTTCCGTCTTTCCCCTCAAGAAGAGATTCGTAAGACTGTTCCTGTGGAATTTGCAAAATGATATATGGAAGCCCATTCAAGGCTATTATGAAAAAGAAACTATCCTCAGATAAAAACTGAAAGGAAGCTTTCTGAGAAACTGCTTTGTGATCTGTGAATTCATCTCAGAGAATTACAACTTTCCACTCAAGGAGACGTTCGATAAGACTGTTCTGGTGGAATTTGCAAAGTGATATTTGGAAGCCCATGGAAGGCTATGGTGAAAAAGAGAATATCCTCAGATAATAACTGGAAAGAAGGTTTCTGAGAAACGGCTTTGTGATGTGTTACTTCAACTCACTGAGTTACAGCTGTATTTCGTTGAGTTGTCTGGTAGCCTTATTTCTGAGAAATCTGAGAAATGATATTTGGGATTCCTTTGAAGACTAAAAGGCCAAATTAAATATCCTCCGATAAAAAAGAGAAAGTACCTTTCTGAGAAACTTTTATGTGATCTGTGAGTTCGTCTCACAGAGTTACAGCTTTCCCCTCAAGAAGCCGTTCGCTAAGACTGTTTGTGTGGAATTTCCAAAGTCATACTTGGAAGCCCATGGAGGGCAATGGTGAAAAATAAAATATCCTCAGAGAAAACCTGGAAAGAAGCTTTCTGAAAAACCGCATTGTTATGTGTGACTTCCACTCACTGAGTTACCGCTGTATTTCGTGGACGTGTTTGGTAGCCTTATTTCTGTGGATTCTGAGAACTGATATTTCTGATCCCTTTGACAACAATAGGGCGAAAGGAAATAACCTACAATAAAAATAAGAAAGAAGGTTTCTGAGAAACTTCTTTGTGATTTGCGAATTAATCTCACAGAGTTACAGCTTTCCCCTGAAGACGCTGTTCGCAAACATAGTTTGGTGGAATTTGCAAAGTGATATTTGGAAGCCCAGGGAGGGCTACGATGAAGAACAAAATATCCTCAGATAAAAACTGGAAAGAAATTTTCTGAGAAAGTACTTTGTGATGTGCGACTTCCACTCACTGAGTAACTGCTGTATTTCGTGGAGCTGTTTGCTAGCCCTATTTCTGTGGAATCTGAGAACTGATATTTCGGATCCCTTTGAAGACAATACGGCCAAAGGAAATATACTCCGATAGAAATGAGAAAGACGCTTTCTGAGAAACTACTTTGTGATTTGTGAATTCATCTCACCGAGTTACAGCTTCACCCTCAAGAAGTCGTTCGTAAGACAGTTCCTGTGGAATTTGAAAATTGATATTTGGAAGCCCATTTAGGTCTATTGTGAAAAAGAAAATATACTCAGAAAAAAACTGAAAGGAAGCTTTCTGAGAAACTGCTTTGTGATCTGTGAATTCATCTCAGAGAATTACAACTTTCCCCTCAAGGAGATGTTCGATAAGACTGTTCTTATGGAATTTGCAAAGTGATATTTTTAAGACCGTGGAAGGCTACAGTGAAAAAGAGAATATCCTCAGATAAAAACTGGAAAGAAGCTTTCTGAGAAACGGCTTCGTGATGTGTTACTTCAACTCACTGAATTACAGCTGTATTTCGTGGAGTTGTTTGCTAGCCTTATTTCTATGGAATCTGAGAAATGATTTCGGATCCGTTTGAAGACTATAAGGCCAAATTAAATATCCTCCGATAAAAATGAGAAAGAAGCTTTCTGAGAAACTTTTATGTGATCTGTGAGTTTGTCTCACAGAGTTACAGCTTTCCCCTCAAAAAGCCATTCGCTAAGACTGTTGGTGTGGAATTTGCAAAGTGATATTTGGGAGACCATGGAGGGCTAAGGTGAAAAAGAAAATATCCTCAGATAAAAACTAAAAGGAATCTTTCTGAGAATCTGCCTTGCAAACTGTGAATTCATCTCATAGAGTTCCAGCTTTAACATCAGGAAGCCATTCACTGAGACTGTTCTTGTGGAATTTGCAAAGTGGTATTTGGAAGCCCACGGAGAGCTATGCTGAAAAAGAAAATGACCTCAGATAAAAACTGGAAAGAAGCTTTCTGACAAACTGCTTTGTGATGTGAGACTTCCACTCACTGAGCTACAGCTGTATTTCGTGGAGGTGCTTGCTAGCCTTATTTCTGTGGAATCAGAGAACTGATATTTCGGATCCCTTTGAAGACTATAGGGCCAAAGGAATTATCCTCCCTTAAAAAAGAGAAAGGGTCTGAGAAACTTCTTTGTGATGCGTTAATTCATATCACAGAGTTAAATCTTTCTCCTCAGGAATCTGTTCACTAAGACTGTTCTTGTGGAATTTGAAAAGTGATATTTGGAAGCCCATGCAGGGCTACGGTGAAAAAGAAAATATCCTCAGATAAAAACTGGAAAGAAGCTTTCTGAGAAACTGCTTTATGAAGTGTGACTTCAACACAGTGAGTTCACTGAGTTACAGCTGTATTTCATGGAGCTGTTTGCTAGCGCTATTTCTGTGGAAGCTGAGAACTGATATTTCGGATCCCTTTGAAGACTATAGGGCTAAAGGAAATATCCTCTGATAAAAAAGAGAAAGAAAGATTTTGAGAAACTTCTTTGTGATCTGTGAATTCATCTTACAGAGTTACAGCTTTCCCCTCAAGAAGCCGTTCGCTAAGACTGTTCTTGTGGAATTTGAAAAGTGCTATTTGGAAAGTCATGGAGGGTTACGGTGAAAAAGAAAATATTCTCAGATAAAAACTGGAAAGAGGCACTACGAGAAATGACTTTTTGATCTGTGAATTCATCTCACAGAATTACAGCTCTCACTTCAAAAAGACGTTCGCTAAGTCTGTTCTTGGGGAATTTCCAAAGTGATATTTAAAAGGCCCTGGAGGGCTATGGTGAAAAAGAAAATATCCTCAGATAAAAACTGAAAGGAAGCCTTCAGAAACTGCTTTGTGATGTGTGACTTACACTTTCTGAGTTACCGCTGTATTTCGTGGAGCTGTTTGCTAGCCCTATTGCTGTGGAATCTGTGATCTGATATTTTGTAACCCTTTGAAGACTCTATGGCCAAAGGAAATATCCTCCGTTAAAAATGAGAAAGAGGCTTTCTGAGAAACTTCTTTGTGATCTGTGAATTCATCACACAGTGTTACAGCTTTCCCCATAAGAAGCCGTTCGTTATCACTGTTCTTGTGGAATTTGGAAAGTAATATTAGGAAGCCCATTGAGGGTTATCGTGAAAAAGAAAATATCCTCAGATAAAAACTGGAAAGAAGCTTTCTGAGAAACTGCTTTGTGATGTGTTACTTCAACTCACTGAGTTACAGCTGTATTTCACGAAGCTGTTTGCTAGCCTTATTTCTATGGAATCTGAGAACTGATATTTCCGAACCCTTTTAAGACTAGAGGGCCAAAGGAAATAACCTCCGATAAAAAAGAGACAGAAGTTTTCTGAGAAACTTCTTTGTGAACTGTGAATTCATCTCACAGAGTTACAGCTTTCCCTTCAAGAAGCCTTTCACTAAGACTGTTCTTGTGGAATTTGCAAAGTGATATTTGGAAGCCCATGGAGGGGTATGGTGTAAAAGAAACTATCCTCAGGTAAAAACTGGGAAGAAGCTTTCAGCGAAAGTATTTTGTGATGTGTGAGTTCAACTCTTTGGGTTACTGCTGTATTTGAGGAGCTGTTTGCTAGTCTTATTTCTGTGGAATCTGAGAACTGATATTTCAAATCCCTTTGAAGACTACAGGGCCAAAGGAAATATCCTCTGAAAAAAATTAGAAAGAAGCTTTCTGAGAATTTTCTTTGTGATCTGTGAATTCCTCTAACAGAGTTACAGCTTTCCTCTCAAGATGCCATTCATTAAGCTGTTTTTGTGGAATTTTCAAAGTGATATTTGGAAGCCCATGGAGGGCTATGTTGAAAAAGAAAATATCCTCAGATAAAAACTGGAAAGAAGCTTTCTGAGGAACTGCTTTGTGATGTGAGACTTAAATTCACTGAATTACAGCTGTATTTGACGGAGTTGTTTGCTAACCCTATTTCTGTGGAATCTGTGATTTGATATTTCATAACCTTTGAAGACTATATTTCCAAAGGAAATATTCTCTGACAAAAAAGAGAAAGAAGGTTTCTGAGAAACTTCTTTGTGATCTCTGAATTCATCTCACAGAGTTATAGCTTTTCCCTCAAGAAGCCATTCACTAAGACTGTTCTTGTGGAATTTGAAAAGGGATATTTGGAAGCCCATGGAGGGCTATGGTGAAAAAGAAAATATCCTCAGATAAAAATTGGAAAGAAGCTTTCTGAGAAACTGCTTTGTGACGTGTGACTTCAACTCACTGAGTTACAACTGTATTTCGTGGAGCTGTTTCCTTGCCATATTTCGCTGGAATTTGAGAACTGATATTTCGGATCCTTTGAAGACTATAGGTACAAAGGAAATATCCTCCAATAAAAATGAGAAAGAAGCTTTCTGAGAAACTTCTTTGTGATCTGTGAATTCATCTCACAGAGTTAGAGCTTTCCGCTGAGGAAGCCGTTCATTAAGACTGCTCTTGTGGAATTTTCAAAGTGATATTTGGAAGCCCACGGAGGGCTACAGTGAAAAAGACATTATCCTCAGATAAAAAGTGGAAAGAAGCTGTCTGAGAAACTGCTGGTGATCTGTGAGTTCCTCTCACAGAGTTACAGCTTTCCCCTCTAGAAGTCTTTCAATAAGACTGTTCTTG
The DNA here is from genome assembly GCA_028551445.1 of Miopithecus talapoin. Lineage (NCBI taxonomy): Eukaryota > Metazoa > Chordata > Mammalia > Primates > Cercopithecidae > Miopithecus > Miopithecus talapoin. The sequence goes on from CM052591.1 coordinate 44,808,350, forward strand.
TGGAATTTGCAAAGTTATATTTGGAATCCCATGGAGGACTATGATGAAAAAGAAAATATCCTGAGATAAAAACTGGGAAGAAGCTTTCTGAGAAACGGCTTTGTGATGTGTGACTTCCATTCACTGAGTTACAGCTGTATTTCGTGGAGATGTTTGCTAGCCCTATTTCTGTGGAATCTGAGAAGTGATATTTCGGATCTTTTTGAAGGCTATAGGGCAAAAGGACATATCCTCTGATAAAAATGAGAAAGAAGCTTTCTGAGAAACTTTTTTGTGATCTGTGAATTCATCTCACAGAGTTACAGCTTTCCCCTATAGAAGCCATTCTCTAAGCATGCTCTTATGGAATTTGCAAAGTGATATTTGGAAGCCATTGGAGGGCTATGGTGAAAAAGAAAATACCCTCCGATAAAAACTGAAAGAAGCTTTCTGAGAAACTGCTTTGTGATCTGTGAATTCATCTCACAGAGTTACAGATTTTCAGTCAGGAAGCCATTCGCTAAGACTGTTCTTGTGGAATTTGCAAAGTGATATTTGGAAGTCCAAGGAGGGCTATGGTGAAAAAGAAAATATCCTCTGATAAAAACTGGAAAGAAGCTTTCTGAGAAACTGCTTTGTTATTTGTGAATTCATTTCACAGAATTACAGCTTTCCCCTCAATAAGCCTTTTGCTAAGACTGTTTTTGTGGAATTTGCAAAGTGATATTAGGAAGCCCAAGGAGGGCTATGGTGAATAAGAAAATATTCTCAGGTAAAAACTGAAAGGAGGCTTAGTGAGAAACTGCTTTGTGATCTGTGAATTCATCTCACAGAGTTACAGCTTTCCCCTAGGATGCCGTTCACTAGGACTGTTCTTGGGAATTTGCAAAGTGATATTTGGAAGCCCATGGATGACTACGGTGAAAAAGAAAATATCCTCAGATAAAAACTGGAAAAAAGATTTCTGAGAAACTGCTTTGTGATGTGTGACTTCCACTCACTGAGTTCCAGCTGTATTTCCTGGAGCTGTTTGCTCGCCTTATTTCTGTGGAATCCGAGAACTGATATTTTGGATCCCTTTGAAGACTATAGGGCCAAAGGAAATATCCTCTGCTATGAATGAGAAAGAAGCTTTCTGAGAAACTTCTTTGTGAGCTGTGAATTCATCTCACAGAGTTACAGCTTTCCCCTCATGAAGCCTTTTGTTAAGACTGTTCTTGTGGAATTTGCAAAGTGACATTTGGAAGCCTATGGAGGGCTATGGTGAAAAAGAAAATATTCTCAGATGAAATCTGGAAAAAACTTTTCTGAGGAACTGCTTTGTGACCTGTGAATTCATCTTACAGAGTTACAGCTTTTCTCTCAGGAAGCCGCTCATTACGACTGTTCTTGTCGAATTTGCAAAGTAATATTTGGAAGCCCGTGGAGGGCTATGGTGAAAAAGAAAATATCCTCAGATAAAAGCAGAAAGGAGGCTTAATGAGAAACTGGTTTGTGATCTGAGAATTCATCTCACAGAGTTACAGCTTTCCCCTCAAGAAGCCATTCAATATGGGTGTTCTTGTGGAATTTGCAAAGTGATATTTGGAAGCCCATGGACGACTACGGTGAAAGAGAAAATATCCTCACATAAAACTGGAAAGAAACTTTCTGAGAAACTTCTTTGTGATGTGTGACTTCCACTCACTGAGTTACAGCTGTATTTCGTGGAACTGTTTGTTACCCTTATTTCTGTGGAATCTGAGAACTGATATTTTGGATCCCTTTGAAGGCTATAAGGCCAAGGGAAATATCCTCTAATAGAAATGGGAGAGAAGCTTTCTGAGACACTTCTTTGTGATCTGTGAATTCATCTCACAGAGTTACAGCTTTCCCCTCAAGAAACCTTTGGCTATGACTGTTCTTGTGGAATATGCCAAATGATATTTGGAAGCCCATGAAGGGCTATGGTGAAAAAGAAAGTATCCTAAGATAAAAACTGGTAAGAAGCTTTCTGTGAAACAACTTAGTGATGTGAGACTTCCACTCACTGTGTTACAGCTCTGTTTCTAGGAGCTGTTTCCTAGCCTTATTTCTGTGGAGTCTGAGAACTGATATTTCCGATCCCTTTGAGGACTATAGGGCCAAAGGAAATATCCTCCGATAAAAAAGAGAAAGACGCTTTCTGAGAAACTTTTTTGTGACCTGTGAATTCATCTCACAGAGTTTCAGCTTTCCTCTCAAGAAGCCGTTCGCTAAGGCTGTTCTTGTGGAATATGCAAAGTAATATTTGGAAGTCCTTGGAGGGCTATGGTGAAAAAGAAAATATCCACAGATAAAAACTGGAAAGAACCTTTCTGAGAAACTGCTTTGTGATCTGTGTATTCATTTCACCGAGTTCCAGCTTTTCCCTCAAATAGCCGTTCATTAAGACTGTTCTTGTGGAATTTTTAAAGTGATATTTGAAACCCTTGGAAGGCTATGGTGAAAAAGGAAATATCCTCAGATAAAAACGGTGAAGAAGCTTTCTGAGAAACTGCTTTGTGATGTGTGACTTCAACTCACTGAGTTACAGCCGTATTTCATAGAGCTGTTTGCCAGCCCTATTTCTGTTAAATCTGAGAACTGATATTTCGGAACCCTTTGAAGACTATAGGACCAAAGACAATATCCTCTGATAAAAAATTTAAGAAGGTTTCTGATAAACTACTTTGTGTCTGTGAATTCTTGTCACAGAGTAACAGCTTTCCCCTCCAGAAGCCATTCGCTAAGACTGTTCTTGTGGAATTCTCAAAGTGATATTTGGAAGCCCATGTAGTTTTTATCCTCTGTTAAAAACTGGAAAGAAGCGTTCTGAAAAACTGCACTCCGATGTGTGAATGCAACGCACAGAGTTCCACATTTCTCTTCCGGTATCAGATTGCTAACACTGTGTTCGTGGATTCTGCACAGTGACATTTGGGAGCTCATTGAGGGCTATGGTGAAAAAGGAAATATCCTAAGTTTCAAAATGGAAAAACATTCTGTGAAACTGCACTGCAATGTGTGAATGCACCTCACACAGTTACACATTTCTCTTCAGGTATCTGTTTGCTAACACAGTTTTCTCGAAATCTGCAACCCGTTACTTCTTAGCACTGTGCAGCTTACACTGACAAAGGAGATTTCCTGAGTGAAAAACGTGAGAGAAGCTTTCTGAGAAATTGCTTTCTGATATGTAACTTTATCTCCCAGAGTTACACCACTGTTTTGTGCAGCCGTTTGCTAGCCCTCTTTTAGTGGATTCTGAGAACTGATATTTCAGATTGGTTTGAAGAGTGGAAGGAGAAAGGAAATATCCTCCGAGAAAAACCGGAATGAAGCTTTCTGAGAAACCGCTTTGTGACGTGTGAATTCATTTCACAGTGTTACTCCACTCTTTCATGGAGGAGTTTGCTTGCAGTGATTGTGTGGAATCTCAGAAGTGGTATCCTGGATATCGTTGAATCCCATGGTGAATCATGAAAGATCCTCAGACAAATCTGCAGAGAACCCTTCTCAGAAATTTTTTTGGTATGGGTGAATTCAGCTCACAGGGTTACATCATTGTTTTCATTGAGAAGCTTGCTAACAGCGTTTTCGCAGAATCTGCAATAAGACACACGGTGGCGATCCGAGACCACCAATAACCTCAGTTTCAAAAAGAAAGCCGCTTTCTGAGAAACTGCTTTGTGATGTGTACATTCAACTCACTGAGTTACAGCTGTATTTCATGGATCCCTTGGCTAGCCCGGTTTTTGTGGAATCTGAGAACTGATATTTTGGATTCCTTTGAGGACTATACGGCCAAAGGAATTATCCTCCGATAAAAATGAGGAAGAAGCTTTCTGAGAAACTTCTTTGTGATCTGTGAATTCATCTCACAGAGTTCCACCTCTCTCTTCATGAAGCAGTTTGCTAAGACTGTTCTCTTGGAACAGGCAAAGTGATATTTGGGAGCCTATGGAGGGCTACGGTGAAAAAGGAAATATCCTCAGATAAAAACTGGAAAGAAGCGTTATGAGAAAGTGCATTGTGACCTGTGAATGTCAACTCACAGAGGTACACTTTCCTTTCCGTTGCTCATATGGCTTACACTATTTTCTTGAAATCTGCATTGGGATATTTCCTGGCGCAATGAGGTTTTCCCTGACAAAGGAAATATCCTCCAATAAAATCTAGAAAGTAGCTTTCTGAGAAACTTCTTTGTGATATGTGAATTCATCTCACCGAGTTATAACTTTCTCTTCATGAAGCAGTTTGCTAACACTGTGTTCATGGATTTTGCAAAGTGATATTTAGGAGCTCATTGAGGGCCATGGTGAAAAAGAAAATATCCTCAGATTCAAACTGGGAAGAAGTATTCTGAGAAACTGCACTGCGATGTGTGAATGCTACTCACAGAGTGACACATTTCTCTTCAGGCATCACTCTGCTCACACAGTTTTCTTGAAATCTGCAACGGGATACTTTTTAGCGCAGTGGAGCTTATGGTGACAAACGAGATATCCTCTGATCAAAACTAGAAAGAAGCTTTCTTAGAAACTTCTTTGTGACGTGTGAATTCATCTCTCAGTTACACTTACGTTTCATGGAGCAGTCGATTAACACTGTCTTTGAGGAACCTGAGAAGGGCTACTTTGGACCACATTGAGGCCTATGCTGATAAAGGAAATATTCTCAATAAAGGATAATATTCTCAATTAGAAAGGTGAAAGCCTACGCTGATAAAGGAAATATCCTCAATTAGAAAGGTGAAAGAAGCTTTGTGTGAAACTGCTTTGTGATATGTGAATTCATCTCACAGAGTTACAACTTAGTCTTCATGAAGCAGTTTGCTAACACTGTTTTCTTGAAATCTGCAATTGGATACTTCTTAGCGTAAAGAAACTTAGGGTGACAAAGGAAATATCCTCAGAGAAAAACTAGGAAGAAACTTTCTTAGAATCTGCTTTGTGATGTGTGAATTCAACTCATTGAGTTACCCCTGTATTTCTTGGAGCCATTTCCTGGCCCTTTTTTTATGGAATCTGAGAACTGATATTTCGAATCACTTTGAGGAATACAAGGACAAAGGAAATGTCCTCAGATGAAAACGTGAAAAAAGATTGCTGAGAAACTTCTTTGTGATATATGAATTCATCTCCCAGAGTTACAAGTTAGTCTTCGTGAGGAAGTTTGCTAACATGGTTCTCCTGAAATCTGCAAATTGATACTTGTGAGCGCTTTGAGTCCTATGGTGAAAAAGAAAGTACTCTCAGAGAATAAGTAGATAGAAGCTTTTTGAGAACTCGCTTTCTGATGTGTGAATTCTTCACTTGGAAATTCACCCTTCCCTTCTTGTAGCAGTTTGCTTACAGTGATCTCGTGGAATCTGCAAATTGATATTTGGGAGTGTTTTGAGGCCTATGGTGATAAAGGAAGAATCCTCAGATAATAACGAGAAAGAAGCTTTCTGAGAACTTGCTTTCTGATGTGTGAATTCATCACACAGAGATTCACCTTTCCATTCTTGTAGCAGTTTGCTAACACTGTTGTCGTGGAATCTGTAAAGTGATATATAAGTAGCGCATTGAAGCCTAGGGTGAAAAGGAAATATCCACAGATAAAAATGGAAAGAAGCGTTCTGAGAAATTGCATTGTGATGTGTAAATACAACTCACAGAGATAGACGTTCCTCTTCATTGATCAGTTTGCTAACACAATTTTCTTGATATCTGCAATCAGATACTTCTTAGCGCAGTGAAACTTAGGGTGACAAAGGAAATATCCTCAGAGAAAAACTAGAAAGAAACTTTCTTAGAAACTTCTTTTTGATATATGAATTCATCTCCCAGAGTTATAATTCAGTCTTCACGAGGCAATTTGCTAATACTGGTCTCGTGGAATATGCTAATTGATGTTTGGGAGCGCTTTGAGGCCTATGGTGAAAAGGGAAGTATCCTCTGATAATAGTTAGAAAGAAATTTCCTGAGAATTTGCTTTCTGATGTGTGAATTCATCACACAGAGATTCACCTTTTCCTTCTTGTAGCAGTTTGCTAGCACTGTTCTCGTGGAATCTGCAAAGTGATATTTCGGAGCACATTGAAGTCGATGGTGAAAAAGGAAATATCCACACATAAAAACTGGAAAGAAGCGTTTTGAGAAATTGCATTGCGATATGTGAATGCAACTCACAGGGATACATGTTTGTCTTCATTGATCAGTTTGCTAACACAGTTTTCTTGAAATCTGCAATTGCATACTTCTTAGCGCAATGAAACTTAGGGTGACAAAGTAAATGTACTCATATAAAAACTAGATAGAAGCTTTCTGAGAAACGGCTTTGTGATGTGTGAATTCAACTCACTGAGTCACCCTTGTATTTCGTGGAGCCTTTTTGTAGCCCTTTTTTTGCGGAATCTGAGAACTGATATTTCGGATAGCTTTCAGGAATATAAAGACAAAGGAATATCCTCAGATATAAACGTGAAAGAAGCTTTCTGAAAAACTACTTTGTGATATATGAATTCATCTCCCAGAGTTACAGCTTAGTCTTCATGAGGGAGTTGGCTAACACTGTTCTCGTGAAATCTGAAAATTGATATTTGTTAGCGCTTTGTGGTCTATGGTGAAAAAGGAAGTATCCTCAGATAATAACTAGAAAGAATCTTTCTGAGAACTTGCTGTCTGATGTGTGAATTCATCACACAAAGATTCACCTTTCCCTTCCTGTAGAAGTTTACTAACACTGTTCTTGTGGAATCTGCAAAGTGATATTTGGAATCGCTATTAGGCCTATGGCGAAAGAGGAAATATCCACAGATAAAAACTGGAAAGAAGCGTTCTGAGAAAATGCATTATGATGTGTGAATGCAGCCCATAGAGATACACGTTCCTCTTCATTGATCAGTTTGGTAACACAGTTTTCTTGAAACTTGCAATTGGATACTTCTTAGCGAAATGAAACTTAGGGTGACAAAGGAAATATCCTCAGAGAAAAACGAGAAAGAAGATTTCTGAGAAACTACCTTGTGATGTGTGATTTCAACTCTGAGTTACCCCTGCATTTCGTGGAGTCGTTTGTTAGTCGTGTTGTTTTTTGGAATCTGAGTCCTGAAATTTCGGATGGCTTTAAACAATATGAGGTCAAAGGAAATATCTTCAGATAAAAACATGAAAGAAGTTTTCTGAGAAACTTCTTTGTGATATATGAATTCAACTCCCAGAGTTACACGTTACTCATCATGGGGCAGTTTGCTAACACTGTTCTCGTGAAATCTGCAAAGTGATATTTGGGAGTGCTTTGAGGCCTCCAGTGAAAAGGGAAGTAACCTCAGATAATAACTGGAAGATGCGTTACGAGAAATTGCATTGTGATGTGTGAATGCAACTTACAGAGATACACGTTCCTCTTCATTGATCTGTTTGCTAACACATTTGACTTGAAATCTGCAATCAGGTACTTCTTAGTGCAATGAATATAAGGTGACCAAGGAAGCATCCTTAGAGAAAAACAAGAAAGTAACTCTTTGAGAAACTGCTTCGTGATGTGTGAATTGAACTCACTGAGTTACACCTGTATTTCGTGGATCCAGTTGCTAGCACTTTTTTTTTTGGAATCTGAGACCTGATATTTCGGATCAGTTTGAAGTATATAAGGACAAAGGAAATATTCTCAGAAAAAAACGTGAAAGAAATTTTCTGAGAAACTTCTTAGTGATAAAATAATTCATATCCCAGAGTTAGAACTTAATCTTCATGAGGCAGTTTGCTAACACTGTTCTCATGGAATCTGCAAAGTGATATTTGGGAGCGGTTTGAGGCCTATGGTGATAAAGGAAGTGTCCTCAGATGATAACGAGAATGAAGCTTTCTGAGAACTTTCTTTCTGAGGTGTGAATTCATCACACAGAGATTCACCTTTCCCTTCTTGTAGCAGTTTGTTAACACTGTTCTCATGGAATCTGTAAAGTGATATTAGGGAGGGAATTGAGGCCTATGGTGTAAAAGGAAATATCCACAGAGGATACTTCCTTTTTCACCATAGGCCTAAAAGCGCCCCCAAATATCAATTTGCAGAATCCACGAGAACAGTGTTAGCAAACGGCCTCATGAAGACTAAGTTATAATTCTGGGAGGTGTATTCATATATCATAAAGAAGTTTATCAGAAAGCTTCTTTCACGTTTTTATCTGAGGATATTTCGTTTTTTCTTACATTCCTCAAAACGATCCCACATACCAGTCTTCAAATTTCAGAACTAAAGGGCTAGCAAACGGCCCCACGAAATACAGCGATAACTCAGTGAGTTGAATTCACACATCACAAAGAAGTTTCTCAGAAAGATTCTTTCTAGTTTTTCTCTGAGGATATTTATTTCTCAACCTAAATTTCACTACACTAAGGACTATCCAATTGCAGATTTCAAGAAAAGTGTATTAGCAAACTGATCAATGAAGAGGAACGTGTATCTCTGTGAGTTGCATTCATCCATCACAATGCAATTTCTCAGAACGCTTCTTTCCAGTTTACACCTGTGGATATGTCCTTTTTCACCATAGGCCTCAATGAGCTCCCTAATATCACTTTGTAGATTCCACGAGAACAGTGTTAGCAAACTGCTACAGGAAGGGAAAGGCAAATCTCTGTGTAATGAATTCACACCTCAGAAAGTAAGTTCTCAGAAAGCTGCTTTCTAGTTATTATCTGAGGATACTTCCACTTTCACCATAGCCCTCAAAGTACTCCCAAGTATCAATTTGAAGATTCCAGGAGAACAGTGTTAGCAAACTGCCTCGTGAAGACTAAGTTGTAACTCTGAGAGATGATTTCATATATCACAAAGAAGTTTATCAGAAAGCTTCTTTCAAGTTTTTATTGGAGAATATTTCCTTTGTCCTAACATTCTTCAAACCGATACGAAATATCATTCTCAGATTCCACAAAAAAGGGCTACTAAAGGTCACCACGAAATACAGGGGTAACTCAGTGATTTGAATTCACTCATCACAAAGCAGTTTCTAAGAAAGCTTCTTTCTAGTTTTTCTCTGAGGATATTTCCTTTCTCATCCTAAGTTTCATTGTGCTAAGAAGTATCCAATTGCAGATTTCAAGAAAACAGTGTTAGCAAACTGATCAATGAAGAGGAACGTGTATCTCTGTGAGTTGCATTCACACATCACAATGCAATTTCTCAGAACGCTTCTTTCCAGTTTTTATCTGAGGATATTTCCTTTTTCACACTAGGCCTCAAAGGGTTCAAGATATCACTTTGTAGATTCCACAAGAAGAGTGGTAGCAAACTGCTACAGGAAGGAAAAGGTGAATTTCTGTGTGATGAATTCAAACATCAGAAAGCAAGTTCTCAGAAATCTGCATTCTAGTTATTATCTGAGGATAATTCCTTTTTCACCATAGGCCTCAAGGCGCTCCCAAATATGAATTTGCAGATTCCACGAGAACAGTGTTAGCAAATTGCCTCATGAAGATTATGTTGTAACTCTGGGAAATGAATTCATATATCACAAAGAAGTATCTCAGAAGGTTCTTTAAGGTTTATATCTGAGGATAATTCCTTTTTTATCATAGGCATCCAAGCGCTCCCAAATATCAATTTGCAGATTCCAGGAGAACAGTGTTAGCACACTGCCTCATGAAGACTAAGTTGTAACTCTGTGAGACGAATTCATATATCACAAAGAAGGTTCTCATAACGCTTCTTTCACATTTTTATCTGAGGATATTGGCTTTGTCCTTATATTCCTCAAAGTGATCCGAAATATCAGTTCTCAGAACCTAGGAAAAAAGGGCTTGCAAACGGCTCCACGAAACACAGGGGGAACTCAGTGAGTTGAATTCACACATCACAAAGCAGTTTCTCAGAAAGCTTCCTTCTAGTTTTTCTTTGAGGATATTTACTTTTTCACCCTATGTTTCATTGCACTAAGTAGTATCACATTGCAGGTTTCAAGAAAACTGTCTTAACAAACCGATCAATGAAGAGGAACGTGTATATCTGTGAGTTGCATTCACACATCGCAATGCAATTTCTCAGAACGCTTCTTCTCAGTTTTTATCTGTGGGTGTTTCCTTTTTCACCATAGGCCACAACGCACTCCCACATATCACTTTGCAGCTTCCAGGAGAACAGTGTTAGCAAACTGCTACAAGAAGGGAAAGGTGAATGTCTGTGTGATGAATTCACACATCAGAAAGCAAGTTCTCAGAAAGCTTCTTTCTCGTTATTATCTGAAGATAATTCCCTTTCCACCATAGGCCTCAAAGAGTTCCCAAATATCAATTTGCATATTCCATGAAAACAGTGTTAGCAAACTGCCTCATGAAGACTAAGTTTTATCTCTGGATATGAATTGGTATATCACAAAGAAGTTTAACAGAAAGCTTCTTTTACATTTTTATCTCAGGATATTTCCTATGTCCTTATATTCTTCAAAGCGATCAGAAATATGAGTTCCCAGATTCCACAAAAAAAGAGCTAGCAATCGGCTACACGAAATACAGGTGTAACTCAGTGAGTTCAATTCACACATCAGAAAGCAGTTTCTCAGAAAGCTTCTTTCTAGTTTTTCTCTGAGGATATTTCCTTTTTCACCCTCTTTTTCAATGCTTTAAGAAGTATCCGATTGCAGATTTCAAGAAAACTGTGTTAGTAAACTGATCAATGAAGAGGAACGTGTATCTCTGTGAGTTGCATTCACACATCGCAATGCAATTTCTCAGAACGCTTATTTTCAGTTTTTATCTGTGGATATTTCCTTTTTCACCAGAGGACTCATTGCACTCGCAAATATCACTTTGCAGTTTCCACGAGAACAGTGTTAGCAAACTTCTACAAGAAGGGAAAGATGAAATTCTGTGTGAGGAATTCACACATTGCAATGCAATTTCTCAGAACGCTTCTTTCCAGCTTTTAACTGTGGATACTTCCTTTTTCACCGTAGGCCTCAATGCGCTACCAAATATCACTTTGCAGATTCCTCGAGAACAGTGTTAGCAAAGTGCTACAAGAAGGGAGAGGTGAATCTCTCTGTGATGAATTCACACATCAGAAAGCAAATTCTCAGAAAGCTTCTTTCTAGTTATTATCTGAGGATATTTTCTTTTTCACCATAGGCCTCAAAGTGCTCCCAAATATCAATTTGCAGATCCCACCAGAACAGGGTTAGCAAACTGCTACAAAAAGGGAAAGGTGGATCTCTGTGTCATGAATTCACACATTAGAAAGGAAGTTCTCAGAAAGCCCCTTTCTAGTTATTATTTGAGGATACTTCCTCTTTCACATAGGCTTCAAATGGCTCCCAAATATCAATTTGCAGATTCCACAAGAACAGAGCTAGCAAACTGCCTCATGAAGACCAAGTTGTAACTCTGAGAGATGAATTCATATATCACAAAGAAGTTTCTCTGAAAGTTTATTTCACTTTTTTCCCTGAATATATTTCCTTTATCCTTATATTCTTGAAAGCCATCTGAAATATCAGACCTCAGGTTCCAAAAAAAAAAAAAAAAAAAAAAAAAAAAGGCTAGCAAACGGTTCAATGAAATACAGGGGTAACTCAGTGAGAAGAATTCACACTTTACAAAGCACTTCTCAGGAAACTTCTTTCTAGTTTTTCTCTGAGGATACTTCCTTTGTCACCCTAGGTTTCATTGCGCTAAGAAGTATCTGATTGCTGATTTCAAGAAAACTGTGTTAGCAAATTAACCAATGAAGAGGAACTCGTATCTCTGTTAGTTGCATTCACATACCACAATGCAATTTCTCAGAACGCTTCTTTCCAGTTTTTATCTGTAGATATTTCCTTTTTCACCATAGGCCTCAATGCGCTCCCAAATATCACCTAGCAGATTCCACGAGAACAGTGTAAGGAAACTGCTACAGGAAGGGAGAAGTGAATCTCTGTGTGATGAATACACACATCAGAAAGCAAGTTTTCAGAATGCTTCTTTCTTGTTACTATCTGAAGATACTTCCTTTTTCACCAAAGGCCTCAAAGCGCTCCCAAATATCAATTTGCTGATTCCACAAGAACAATGTTAGCAAACTGCCTCATGAAGACTAAGTTGTAACTCTGGGAGATGAATACATATATCACAGTGAAGTTTCTCAGAAAGCTTCTTTCACCTTTTTATCTAAGGATATTTCCTTTATCCTTATATTCCTCAAAGTGATCCGAAATATCAGTTCTCAGATTCCACAAAAAAAGGGCTAGCAGAAGGCACCACGAAATGCAGGGATAACTCAGTGAGTTGAATTCACACATCACAAAGCAGTTTCTCTGAAAGTTTCCTGCTAGTTTTTCGCTGAGGATATTTCGTTTGTCACCCTAAGTTTCATTGCGCTAAGAAGTATCCAATTGTAGTTTTCAAGAAAACTGTGTTAGGAAACTGATCAATGAAGAGGAGCGTGTATCTCTGTGAGTTACATTCACACATCACAATGCAATTTCTCAGAACGCTTCTTTCCAGTTTTTATCTGTGGATATTTCCTTCTTCACCATAGGCCTCAACGCGCTCCCAAATATCACTTTGCATATTCCACGAGAACAGCATTAGCAAACATCTACAAGAAGGGAAACGTGAATCTCTGTGTGATAAATTCACACATCAGAAAGCAAGTTCTCAGAAAGCCTCTTTCTCATTATTATCTGAGGATAGTTTCTTTTTCAGCATAGGCCTCAAAACGCTCCCAAATATCAATTTGCAGATTCCACAAGAAGAGTGTTAGCAAACTGCCTCATGAAGACTAATTTGTAACTTTGGGAAGTGAATTCATATATCACAAAGAAGTTTCTCAGAAAGCTTCTTTCACATTTTTATATGAGGATATTTCTTTTATCCTCATACTCTTCAAAGCCATCCGAATTATCACGTGTCAGATTCAAAAAAAAAAAAAAAAAAAAAAAAAACGGATAACAAATGGCTCCATGACATACAGGTGTAACTGAGTGAGTTGAATTCACACATCACAAAGTAGTTCCTCAGAAAGATTCTTTCTACTTTTCCTAGATTTGCTCTGAATATATTTCCTTTGTCACCCTAAGTTTCATTGCGCTAAGAAGTATCCGATTGTACATTTCAAGAAAAACGTGTTAGCGAGCCGATCAATAAAGAGGAACGTGAATCTCTGTTAGTTGCATTCACACATCACAATGCAATTTATCAGAACGCTTCCTTCCTGTTTTTATTTGTGTATATTTCCTTTTTCACCATTGGCCTCAATGTACTCCCAAATATCACTTTGCAGATTCCACGAGAACAGTGGTAGCTAACTGCTACAAGAAGGGAAAGGTGAATCTCTGTGTGATGAATTCAGAAAGCAAGTTCTTAGAAAGTTTCTTTCTAGTTATTATTTGAGGATACTTCCTTTTTCACCATAGGCCTCAAAGCACTCCCAAATATCACTTTACAGATTCCACAAGAACAATGTTAGCAAACAGCTACAAGAAGGGAAAGGTGAATCCCTGTTTGATGAAATCACACATCAGAAAGCAAGTTCTCTGAAAGCTTCTTTCTAGTTATTATCTGAGGTTATTTTTTGTCCTTATATTCTTCAAAGCGTTCCGAAACATCGGGTCTCAGATTTCAGAGAAAAATGGCTAGCAAATGGCTCCATGAAATACAGGGGTAACTCAGTGAGTTGAATTCATAAATCACAAATTAGTTGCTCAGAAAGCCTCTTTCTAGTTTTTCTCTGAGGATATTTCATTTGTCACCCTAAGTTTCTTTGCACTAAGAAGTATCCGATTGCAAATTTCAAGAAAACTGTATTAACCGACTGATCAATGAAGAGGAGCGTGTATCTCTGTGAGTTGCCTTCACATATCACAATGCAGTTTCTCAGAACGCTTCTTTCCAGTTATTATCTGAGGATATTTTATTTTTCATTGTAGGCCTCAAAGTGCTCCCAAATATCACATTGCACATTCCACAAGAACAATGTTAGCAAACTCCCCCATGAAGACTAAGTTGTAACTCTGGGAGATGAATTCATATATCACAAAGAAGTTTCTCAGAAAGCTTCTTTCACGTTTTTATCTGAGGATATTTCCTTTGTCCCTATATTCTTCAATGCGATCCGAAATATCAGATCTCAGATTCCAAAAACAAAAAGCAGCTAGCAAACGGCTCCTCAACATACAGGGATAATTCAGTGAGTTGAATTCCTACGTTACAAAGCAGTTTCTCAGAACGCTTCTTCCCAGTTTTTATCTGTGGATATTTCCTTTTTCACCATAGGCCTCAATGAGCTCCTGAATATCACTTTGCAGATTCCACGAGAACAGTGTTAGCAAACTGCTACAAGAAGGGAAAGGTGTATCACTGTATGATGAATTCACACATGAGAAAGCAAGTTCTCAGAAAGCTTCTTTCTAGTTATTATCTGAGGATATTTGCTCTTTCACCATAGACCTCAAAGCACTCGCAAATATCAATTTGCAGATTCCACAAGAACAGTGTTAGCAAACTGCCTCATGAAGACTAAGTTGTAATTCTGGAAGATGAATTCATATATCACAAACAAGTTTCTCAGAAAACTTCTTTCACGTTTTTATCTGAGGATATTTTCTTTCTTCTTATATTACTCAAAGCGATCCGTAATATCAATTCTCACATTCCAAAAAAAAAAGGGGCTAATAAATGACTCCACGAAATGCAGGGGTAACTCAGTGAGTTAAATTCACACATCACAAAGCAGTTTCTCAGAAAGCTTCTTTCTAGTTTTTCTCTGAGGATATTTCCTTTGTCATCCTAAGTTTCATTGAGCTCAGAAGTATCCGGCTGCAGATTTCAAGAAAAATGTGTTAGCAAACTGATCAATGAAGTGGAACGTGTATCTGTGTGAGTTGCATTCACACATCACAATGCGATTTCTCAGAACCCTTCTTTCTAGATTTTATGTGTGGATATTTCGTTTTTCATCATAGGCCTCAATGCGCTCCCAAATATCAGTTTACAGCTTCCACGAGAACAGTGTTAGCAAACTGCTACAAGAAAGGAAAGGTGAATCTCTGTATGATGAATTCACATATCATAAAGCAAGTTCTCAGAAAGCTTCTTTCTAGTTATTATCTGAGGATACTTCCTTTTTCACCACAGGCCACAAAGCGCTCCCAAATATCAATTTGCAGATTCCATGAGAACAATGTAAGCAAACTACCAGAGGAAGACTAAGTTGTAACTCTGGGAAACGAATTCATAAATCACAAAGTAGTTTCTCAGAAAGCTTCTTTCACGTTTTTCTCTGAGGATATTTCCTTTGTCACCCTAGGTTTCTTTGGGCTAAGAATATCCGTTTGGAGATTTCAAGAAAACTGTGTTAACAAACTGATCATTGAAGTGGAACGTGTATCTCTGTGAGTTGCATTCACACATCACAATGCAATTTCTCAGTACGTTTCTTTCCAGTTTTTCTCTGTGAATATTTCTTTTTTCACCGATGGCCTCAATGCACTCCCAATTATCACTTCTCAGATTCCACAAGAACAGTGTTGGCAAGCTGCTACAAGAAGGGAAAGCTAAATCTCTCTGTGATGAATTCACACATCAGAAAGCAAGTTCTCAGAGAACTTCTTTCTGGTTATTATCTGAGGATACTTCCTTTTTCAATACAGACTTGAAAGTGCTCCCAAATATCAATTTACAGATTCCACGAGAACACTGGCTGCAAACTGTGTCATGACGACTAAGGTGTAACTCTGGGAGATGAATTCATATATCACAAAGAAGTTTCTCCGAAAGCTTCTTTCACGTTTTTCTCTGAGGATATTTCCTTTGTCCTATATTCTTCAAAGCGATCAGAAATATCAGTTTTCAGATTCCACAAAAAAAGGGCTAGTAAGCAGCTACATGAAATACAGGGTAATTCAGTGAGATGAATTCACACCACACAAAGCAGTTTGTCAGAGAGCTTCTTTCTATTTTTTCTCTAAGGATATTTCCTTTGTCACCCTAAGTTTCATTGCACTAACAAGTATCCATTGTAGATTTCAAGAACACTGTGTTAGCAAACTGATCAATGAAGGGGAACGTGTATCCCTGTGAGTTGCATTCACACATCACAATGCAATTTCTCAGAATGCTTCTTTCCAGTTTTTATCTGTGGATATTTCCTTTTTCACCATAGGCCTCAATGCACTCACAAATATCACCTTGCAGATTCTACGAGAATAGTGTTAGCAAACTGCTACAAGAAGGGATAGGTGAATTTCTGTGTGTTGAACTCACATATCATAAAGCAAGTTCTCAGGAAGATTCTTTCTAGTTATTATCTGGGGATACTTCTTTTCTCACCATAGGCCTCAAAGGGCTCCCAAATATCAATTTACAGATTCCACGAGAACAGTGTTAACAAACTGCCTCATGAAGACTAAGTTGTAACTCTGGGAGATGAATTCATATATCACAAAGAGGTTTCTCAGAAAGATTCTTTCACATCTTTATCGGAGGATATTTCCTTTGTCCTTACATTCTTCAAAGCAATCCGAAATATCAGTTCTCAGATTCCACAAAAAAAGGACTAGCAAACTTCTCCACGATATACAGGGGTAACATAGGGAGTTGAATTCACATATCACAAAGCAGTTTCTCAGAAAGTTTCCTTCACGTTTTTCTCTGAGGATATTTCCTTTGTCACCCTTAGTTTCATTGCACTAAGATGTATCCAATTGCAGATTTCTGTGTATATTTCCTTTTTCACCATAGACCTCAATGCGCTCCCAAATATCACTTGCAGATTCCAGGAGAACAGTGTTAGCAAAGTGCTACAAGAAGGGAAAGGTGAATCTGTGTGTGGTGAATTCACACATCCGAAAGCAAGTTCACAGAAAGCTTTCTTCTCGTTATTTTCTGAGGATACTTCCTTTTTCACCATGAGCCTCAAGGCGCTCCCAAACATCTATTTGCAGATTCCACGACAACAATGTTAGCAAACTGTCTCATGAAGACTAAGTTGTAACTCTGAGAGATGAATTCATATATCACAAAGAAGTTTCTCAGAAAGCTTCTTTCACGTTTTTATCTGCTAATATTTCCTTTGTAATTATATTTTTCAAAGCGATCTGAAATATCAATTCTCAGATTCCACAATAAAAGGGCTCGAAAAACGGCTCCACGAAATACAAGGGTAATTCAGTGAGATGAATTCTCATATCACAATACATCTTCTCAGAATGTTTCTTTCTAGTTTTTCTCTGAGGATATTTCCTTTGTCACTTTAAGTTTCATTGCGCTAATGGGTATCCAATTGCAGATTTCAAGAAAATTGTGTTAAGAAAATGATCAATGAAGAGGAACATGTATCTCTGTGAGTTGCATTCACACATCACAATGCAATTTCTCAGAACACTTCTTTCTAGTTTTTGTCTGTGGATATTTCGTTTTCCACCATAGTCCTCAATGCGCTCCCAAATATCACTTTGCAGATTCCACGAGAACAGTGTTAGCAAACTGTTACAAAAAGGGAAAGGTGCGCAGTCAAATGTTCTACCCTTGACAAAGGGCTAATATCCAGAACTTACAAAGAACTCAAACAAATTTACAAGAAAATAACAAACAACCCCATCAAAAAGTGGGCAAAGGATATGAACAGACATTTCTCAAAAGAAGACATTCATACAGCCAACAGACACATGAAAAAATGCTCATCATCACTGGCTATCAGAGAAATGCAAATCAAAACCACAATGAGATACCATCTCACACCAGTTAGAATGGCGATCATTAAAAAGTCAGGAAACAACAGGTGCTGGAGAGGATGTGGAGAAATAGGAACACTTTTACACTGTTGGTGGGATTGTAAACTAGTTCAACCATTATGGAAAACAGTATGGCGATTCCTCAAGGATCTAGAACT
>CM052591.1:44826684-44852832 GCA_028551445.1 Miopithecus talapoin
GGAATACTATGCAGCCATAAAAAAGGATGAGTTTGTGTCCTTTGTAGGGACATGGATGCAGCTGGAAACCATCATTCTTAGCAAACTATCACAAGAACAGAAAACCAAACACCGCATGGTCTCACTCATAGGTGGGAACTGAACAATGAGATCACTTGGACTCGGGAAGGGGAACATTACACACCGGGGCCTATCATGGGGAGGGGGGAGGGGGAGAGGGATTGCATTGGGAGTTATACCTGATGTAAATGACGAGTTGATGGGTGCTGACGAGTTGATGGGTGCAACACAGCAACATGGCACAAGTATACATATGTAACAAACCTGCACGTTATGTACATGTACCCTAGAACCTAAAGTACAATAATAATAATAATAATAAAAAGGGAAAGGTGAAACTCTGTTTGATGAATTCACGCATCAGAATGCAAGTTCTCAGAAACCTTTTTTCTTGTTATTATCTCAGGCTACTACCTTTTTCACCAAAGGACTCAAAGCTCTTCCAAATATCAAATTGCAGATTGCACGAGAACAGCGTTAGCAAACTGCCTCATGATGACTAAGTTGTCACTCTGGGAGATGAATTCATATATCACAAAGAAGTTTCTCAGAAAGCTTCTTTCACGTTTTTCTCTCAAGATATTTTCTTTTTCCTTATATTCTTGAAAGCGATCCAAATTATTGAGTCTCAGAATCCAAAAAAAAAAAAAAAGGCAGCAAACGGCTCCATGAAATACAGAGGTAAGTCAGTGAGTTGAATTTACACGTCAGAAACAATTTCTCAGAAAGATTCTTTCTAGTTTTTCTCTGAGGATATTTCCTTTGTCACCCTAAGTTTCAATGCGCTAAGAAGTATCCGACTGCAGATTTCAAGAAAATTGTGTTAGTAAACTGATCAATGAAGAGGAACATGTATCCCTCTTAGTTGCATTCACACATCACAATGCAATTCCTCAGAACGCTTCTTTACAGTTTTTATCTGTGGATATTTCCTTTCTCACCATAAGCCTCAAAGTGCTCCCAAATATCACTTTGCATATTCCACGAGAACAGTGTTAACAAACTGCTACATGAAGGGAAAGGTGAATATCTGTGTGATGAATTCCCACATCAGAAAGCAAGTTATCAGAAAGCTTCTTTCTAGTTATTATCTGAGGAGACTTCCTTTTTTACCATAAGTCTCAAAGCACTCCCAGATATCAATTTGCAGATTCCACGAGAATAGTGTTAGCAAACTGCCTCATGAAGTCTAAGTTGCAACTCTGGGAGATGAATTCATAAAACACAAAGAAGTTTCTCAGAAAGCTTCCTCCTTCTTTTCTCTGAGGATATATCCTTTTTCACCCTAAGTTTCATTGCACTAAGAAGTATCCGATTGCAGATTTCAAGAAAACTGTGTTAGCAAACTGATCAATGAAGAGGAACGTGTAACTCTCTGAGTTGCATTCGCACATCACAATGCAATTTGTCAGAACGCTTCCTTCCAGTTTTTATCTGTGGATATTTCCTTTTTCACCATAGGCCTCAGGGCACTCCTAAATATCACTTTGCAGATTCCATGAGAACAGTGTAAGTAAACTGCCTCATGAAGACTAACTTGTAACTCTGGGAGATGAATTCATATATCACAAAGAGGTTTCTCAGAAAGCTTCCTTCACGTTTTTATCTGAGGTTATATCCTTTGTCCGTATATTCTTCAAAGCGATCTGAAATATCAGGTCTCAGATTCCAAAAACAAAAACAAAACAAAAGTCTAGCTAACGGCTACAGGATACACGAGGGAAACTCAGTGAGTTGGATTCACACATCACAAAGCAGTTCCTCCGAAAGCTTCTTTCTAGTTTTTCTCCAAGGATATTTCCTTTATCACACTATGTTTCTTTGTGTAAAGAAGTATCAGATTTCAGATTTCAAGAAAACTTTGTTAGCAAACTCATCAATGAAGAACAACGTGTATCTCTCTGAGTTGCATTTACTTCTCACAATTCAATAGCTCAGAACGCTTCTTTCCAGTTTTTATCTGTGGATATTTCCTTTTTCACCATAGGCCTCTTAGCGCTCCCAAATATCACTTTGCAAATTCCACAAAAACAGTGTTGGAAAACTGCTACAAGAAGGGAAGGGTGAATCTCTGTGTAATGAATTTACACATCAGAAAGCAAGTTCTCAGAATACTTCTTTCTCATTATTATCTGAGGATACTTCCTTTTTCACTATAGGCCTCAAAGCACTCCCAAATATAAATTTGCAGATTCCACGAGAACAGTGTTAGCAAACGGCCTCATGAAGAAGAATTTGTAACTCTGGGAGGTGAATTCATATATCACAAAGAAGTTTCTCAGAAAGCTTCCTTCACATTTTTATCTGAGGATGTTTCCTTTGTCCTTATATTCTTCAAAGCGACCAGAAATATCAGGTCCCAGATTCCGAAAAAACACGGCTAGCAAACGGATTCACGAAATACATGGGTAACTCAGTGAGTTGAATTCACACATCACAAAGCTGTTTCTCGAAAGCTTCTTTCTCGTTTTTCTCTGAGCATATTTCCATTGTCACCCTATGTTTCATTGCGCTAGGAAGTATCCGATTGCAGAATTCAGGAAAACTGGGTTAGCAAACTGATTAATGAAGAAGAACGTGAATCTCTGTGAGTTGTATTCACACCTCACAATGCAATTTCTCAATATGCTTCTTTCCAGTTTTTATCTGTGGATATTTCTTTTTTTACCATAATCCTCCATGTGCTCCCAAATACCACTTTACAGATTCCACGAGAACAGTGTTAGCAAACTGCTACAGGAAGGGAAGGCTGAATCTCTGTGTGACGAATTCAAACATCAGAAAGCAAGTTCTCAGAACACTTCTTTCTCGTTATTATCTGAGAATAATTCCTTTTTCACCATAGGCTTCAAAGTGCTCCCAGATATCAATTTGCAGACTCCACGAGAACAGTGTTAGCAAACTGCCTCATGAAGACTAAGTTGTAACTCTGGGAGATGAATTCATTTATCACAAAGAAATTTCTCAGAAAGATTCTTTCACGTTTTTCTCTGAGAATATTTCCTTTGTCCTTATATTTTTCAAAGTGATCTGAAATATCAAGGCTCATATTCCAAAAAGAAAACGGCTAACAAAGGGCTCCACAACATACAGGGGTAACTGAGTGAGTTGAATTCACACTTCACAAAGCAGTTCCTCAGAAAGATTCTTTCTAGTTTTTCTTTGAATATATTTCCTTTGTCACCCTAGGATTCATTGAGCTAAGAATTAACCCATTGCAGATTTCTAGAAAACTGTGTTAGCAAACTGATCAATGAAGATGAACGTGTATTGCTGTGAGTTTCATTCACACATCACAATTCAATTTCTAAGAACGCTTCTTTCTAGTTTTTAGCTGTGGATATTTCCTTTTTCATTGTAGGCCTCAAAGAGCTCCCAAATATCACTTTGCAGCTTCCACAAGAACACTCTTAGCAAACTGCTACAAGAAGGGAAAGGTGAATATCTGTGTGATGAATTCATACATCAGAAAGCAACTTCTCAGAAAGCTTCTTTCTAGATATTATCTTAGGATACTTCCTTTTTCACCATAGACCAGAAAGCGCTTCCAAATATCAATTTGCAGATTCCATGAGAAGAGTGTTAGCCAACTGCCTCATGAAGACTGAGTTGAAATTCTGGGAGATGAATTCTTATATCACAAAGAAGTTTCTCAGAAAGCTTCTTTCACGTGTTTATTGGAGGATATTTCCTTTGTCCTTATCTTCCTCAAAGCGAACTGAAATATCAGTTCTGAGGTTCCACAAAAAAAAAAAGGGCTACTAAAAGGCCCCAAGAAATACAGGATAACCCAGGGAGTTGAATTTTCACATCAAAAAGCAGTTTCTCAGAAAACTTCTTTCCAGTTTTTCTCTCAGGATATTTCCTTTGTCACATTAAGTTTCATTGCACTAAGAAGTATTCGATTGCAGATTTCAAGAAAGCTGTTTTAGCAAAATGATCAATGAAAAGGAATGTGTACCTCCGTGAGTTGCATTCACACATCACAATGCAATTTCTCAGGACATTTCTTTCTAGTTTTTATCTGTGGATATTTTCTTTTTCATCATATGCCTCAGCACGCTCCCAAATATCACTTTGCAGGTTCCATGAGAACAGTGTTAGCAAACTGCTACAAGCAGGGAAAGGTGAATCTCTGTTTGATAAATTCACACATCAAAAACCAAGTTCTCAGAAAGTTTCTTTCTCATTATTATCTGAGGATACTTCGTTTTTCAGTATAGGCCTCAAAGTGCTCCCAAATATCAGTTTGCAGATTTCATGAGAACAGTGTTAGCAAACTGTCTCATGAAGACTAAGTTGTAACTCTGGGAGATGAATTCATATATCACAAAGAAGTTTGTCAGAAAGCTTCTTTCGCATTTTTACCTCAGGAAATTTCCTTTATCCTTATATTCCTCTAAGCGATCCGAAATATCAGTTCTCAGATTCCACAAAAAAAGGGGTAGTAAAAGGCTCCACGAAATACAGGTGTATCTCAGTGAGTTTAATTCACAAATCACAAAGCAGTTTCTCAGAAAGCTTGTTTAAAATTTTTCTCTCAGGATATTTCCTTTGTCACACTAAGTTTCATTGCGCTAAGAACTATCCGATTACAGATTTTAAGAAAACTGTGTTAGCAAACTGATCAATGAAGAGGAACGTATATCTCAGTGAGTTGAATTCACACAACACAGTGCAATTTCTCAGCACGTTTCTTTCCAGTTTTTAACTGTGGATATATTCTTTTTCACCATATACCTCAATGCACTCCTAAATATCACTTTACAGATTCCACAAGAACAGTGTTAGCAAACTGCTACAAGAAGGGAAAGCCTAATCTCTGTGTGATGAATTCACACATCAGAAAGCAAGTTCTCAGAGAGCTTCTTTCTGGTTATCATCTGAGGATACTTCCTTTTTCACCCTAGGCTTCAAACCGCTACCAAATATCAAATTGCATTCCACAAGAACAGTGCTAGCAAACTACCTCATGAAGACTAAGTTGTAACTCTGGGAGATGAATTCATATATCACAAAGAAGTTTCTCAGAAAGTTTCTTTCACATTTTATCAGAGGATATTTCCTTTGTCCTTATATTCTTCAAAGCGATTCGAAATATCCGGTCTCAGATTCCAAAAAAAACAAAACAAAACAAAACAAAAATGGCTAGCAAACGGTTCCACGAAATACAGAAGTAACTCAGTGAGTTGAATTCATGCCTCACAAAGCAGTTTCTCAGAAACCTTCTTTCTAGTTTTTCTCTGAGGATATTTCCTTTGTCACCGTAAGTTTCATTGTGCTAATAAATATCTGACTGCAGATTTCAAGTAAACCGTGTTAGCAAACGTATCAATGAAGAGGAACGTTTATCGCTGTGAGTTGCATTCACACATCGCAATGCAATTGCTCAGAATGCTTCTTTCCAGTTTTTATCTGTGGATATTTCTTTTCTCAGCCTAGGCCTCAATGCGCACCCAAATATCACTTTGAAGGTTCCACGAGAACAGTGTAAGCAAACTGCTACAAGAAGGGAAAGGTGAATCTTTCTGTGATGAATTCACACATTAGAAAGCATGTTCTCAGAAAGCTTCTTTCTATTTATTATCTGAGGATACTTATTTTTTCACCTTAAGCCTCAAAACATTCCCAAATATCAATTGGCAGTTTCCACGAGAACAGTGTCAGTAAACTGCCTCATGATGACTAAATTGTAATTCTGGGAGATGAATTCATATATCACAAAGAAGTTTCTCAGAAAGTGTCTTTGACGTTTTTAATTGAGGATATTTCCTTTGTCCTTATATTCTTCAAAGCGATTCGAAATATCAATTCTCAGTTTTCACAAAAAAAGAGATAGCAAAAGACTCTAGGAAATACAGGTGTAACTCAGTGAGTTGAATTCACACATCACAAAGCAGTTTCTCAGAAAGCTTCCTTCTCGTTTTTCCTCTGAGGATATTGCCTTTTTCACCATAAGTTTCATTGCTCTAAGAAGTATCTGAATGCAGATTTCAAGAACAATGTGATAGCAAACTGATGAATGAAGAGAAACGTGTATCTCTGTGAGTTGCATTCACACATCACAATGCAATTTCTCAGAACACTTCTTTCCAGTTTTTTCTGTGGACATTTCCTTTTTCACCATAGGCCTCAATGAGACCCCAAATATCACTTTGCAGATTCTACGAGAACAGTGTTAGCTAACTGCTGAAAGAAGAGACAGGTGAATCTCTGTGTGACAAATTCTCACATCAGAAATCAAGTTCTCTGTAACCTTCTTTCTAGTTATTATCTGAGGATACTTCCTTTTTCACCATAGGCCTCAAAGAGCTACCAATAATCAATTTGCAAATTTCACAAAAACAGTATTAGGAAACCGCCTCATGAAGACTAAGTTGCAACTCTGGGAGGTGAATTCATATATCACAAAGAAGTGACTCAGAAAGCGTCTTTCACATTTTTATCTGAAGATATTTCCCTTTTCCTTTATTCTTCAAAGTAATCCGATATATCAGGTCTCAGATTCAAAAAAAAAAAAAAAAAAAAAAAACCAGCTAGCAAACGGCTCCACGAAATACAGGGGCAACTCAGTGAGTTGAATTCATACATCACAAAGCAGTTTCTCAGAAAACTTCTTTCTTGTTTTACTCTGAGGATGTCTCCTTTGTCACCCTCGGTTTCATTGCGCTAGGAAGTATCCGATTGCAGATTTTGAGAAAACTGTGTTAGCAAACTGATCAATGAAGAGGAACGTGTATCTCTGTGAGTTGCATTCACACATTACAATGCAATTTCTCAAAATGCTTCTTTCCAGTTTTTATTTGTGGATATTTCCTTTTTCACCATTGGTCTCAAAGTGCTCCCAAATATCACTTTGGGGATTCCACAAGAACAGTGGTAGTTAACTGTTACAAGAAGGGTAAGGTGAATCTCTGTGTGATGAATTCAGTCATCAGAAAGCAAGTTCTTAGAAAGTTTCTTTCTAGTCATTATTTGAGGATACTTCCTTTTTCACCATAGGCCTCAAAGTACTTTCAAAGATCAATTTGCAGATTCCACGAGAACAGTGTTAGCAAACTGCTACAAGAAGGGAAAGGTGAATCTCTGTTTGATGAATTCACACATCATAAAGTAAGTTCTCTGAAAGCTTCTTTCTAGTTATTATCTGAGGTTACTTCCTTTTTCACCATAGGCCTCAAAGCACTTTCAAAGATCAATTTGCAGATTCCACGAGAACAGTGTTAGCCTACTGCCTCATGAAGATTAAGTTGTAAGTGGGGGAAATGAATTCATATATCACAAAGAAGTTTCTCAGAAAGCTTCTTTCCCGTTTTTCTCTAAATATATTTCCCTTGTTCATATATTCTTCAAAGCGATCTGAAATTTCAGGTCTCAGATATGATTAAAAAAAAAAAGGCTAGCAAACGGTTCAATGAAATACAGGGGTAACTCAGTGAGAAGAATTCACACTTTACAAAGCACTTCTCAGGAAACTTCTTTCTAGTTTTTCTCTGAGGATACTTCCTTTGTCACCCTAGGTTTCATTGCGCTAAGAAGTATCTGATTGTTGATTTCAAGAAAACTGTGTTAGCAAACTGACCAATGAAGAGGAACTTGTATCTCTGTTAGTTGCATTCACATATCACAATGCAATTTCTCAGAATGCTTCTTTCCAGTTTTTATCTGTAGATATTTCCTTTTTCACCATAGGCCTCAATGCGCTCCCAAATATCACTTTGCAGATTCCACGAGAACAGTGTAAGGAAACTGCTACAGGAAGGGAGAGGTGAATATCTGTGTGATGAATTCACACATCAGAAAGCAAGTTTTCAGAATGCTTCTTTCTTGTTATTACCTGAGGATACTTCCTTTTTCACCAAAGGCCTCAAAGCGCTCCCAAATATCAATTTGCTGATTCCACGAGAACAATGTTAGCAAACTGCCTCATGAAGACTAAGTTGTGACTCTGGGAGACGAATTCATGTATCACCAAAAAGTTTCCCAGAAAGCTTCTTTCTAGGTTTTCTCTCAGGGTATTTCCTTTGTCACCCTAAGTTTCATTGCGCTAAGAAGTATCGGATTGGAGATTTCAAGAAAACTGTGTTAGCAAACTGATCAATGAAGAGGAATGTGTATCCCTGTGAGTTGCATTCACACATCACAATGCAATTTCTCAGAACGCTTCTTTACAGTTTTTATATGTCGATATTTCCTTTCTCACCATAGGTCTCAAAGCACTCAAAATATCACTTTGCAGATTCCACGACAACAGTGTTAGAAAACTGCTACAAGAAGGGAAAAGTGAATCTCTGTGTGATGAATTCACACATCAGAAAGCAAGTTCTCAGAAAGATTCTTTCTAGTTATTATCGGAGGATACTTTCTTTTTCATCATAGACTTCAAAGCGCTCCCAAATCTCTATTTGCAGATGCCAGGAGAACAGTGTTATCCAACTGCCTATCCACCTAAGTTGAAACTCTGGGAGATGAATTCATATATCACAAAGAATTTTCTCAGAAAGCTTCTTTCACGTTTTTATCAGAGGATATTCCATCGTCCATATATATTTCAAAGAGATTCGAATTATCAGATCTCAGATTCCACAAAAAAAGAGCTAACGAAAGCCTCCACGAAATATAGGGGTAACTCCATAAGTTGAATTCACATATCACACAGCAGTTTCACAGAAATCTTCTTTCTAGTTTTTCTCTGAGGATATTTCCTTTGTTCCCCAGGTTTTATTGCTCTCAGAATTATCCGATTGCAGATTTCAAGAAAACTGTGTTAGCAAACTGATCAATGAAGAGGAACGTGTATCCATGTGAGTTGCATTAACACATCGCAATGCAATTTCTCAGACGGCTTCTTTCCAGTTTTTATCTGTAGATATTCCCTTTTTCACTATAGGCCTCAATGGGCTCTCAAATATCACTTTGCAGATTCCACGAGAACCGTCTTAGCAAACTGATACAAGAAGGAAAACGTGAATCTCTGTGTGATAAATTCACATATCAGAATGCAAGTTCTCAGAAAGCTTCTTTCTAGTTATTATCTGAGAATAGTTTCTTTTTCACTATAGGCCTCAAAAGGCTCCCAAATACCAATTTGCAGATTATACAAGAGCAGTGTTAGCATACTGCCTCATGAAGACTAAGTTGTAACTTTGGGAGATGAATTCATATATCACAAAGAAATTTCTCAGAATGCTTGTTTCACGTTTTTCTCTGAGGATATTTCCTTTGTGCT
This sequence comes from Miopithecus talapoin, assembly GCA_028551445.1. Lineage (NCBI taxonomy): Eukaryota > Metazoa > Chordata > Mammalia > Primates > Cercopithecidae > Miopithecus > Miopithecus talapoin. The sequence continues at coordinate 44,835,974 of CM052591.1, forward strand.
TACATTCTTCAAAGCGATCCGAAATATCAGTTCTCAGATTCCACAAAAAAAAAAGCGCTAGCAAAAGGCTCCACGAAATACAGGGGTTACTCAGTGAGTTCAATTCACAAGTCACAAAGCAGTTTCTCAGAAAGCTTCTTTCTAATTCCTCTGTGAGGGTATTTCCATGTCACCCTAAGTTTCAATGCACTAAGAAGTATCCAATTGTAGATTTCAAGAAAACTGTGTGAGCAGACTGATCAATGAAGAGGAACGTGTAACTCTGTGAGTTATATTCACACATTACAACGCAATTTCTCAGAACGGCTCTTTCCAGTTTTCAACTGTGGATATTTCCTTTTTCACCATTGGCTTCAATGCGCTCCCAAATACCACTTTGCAGATTACACGAGAACAGTGTTAGCAAACTCCTACCAGAAGGAAAAGGTGAATCTATGTGTGATGAATTCACTCTTCACAAAGCAAGTTCTCAGGAAGATTCTTTCTAGTTATTATCTGAGAATACTTCCTTTTTCACCATAGGCCTCAAAGCCATCACAAATACCAATTTTCAATTTCCACCAGACAGTGTTAGCAAACTGCCCCATGAAGACTAAGTTGTAACACTGGGAGTTGAATCACATATCACAAAGAATTTTATCTGAAAGCTTCTTTCATGTTTTTTACTGAAGATATTTCCTTTGTCTTTATATTTCTCAAAGCGATCCGAAGTATCAGTTTTCAGATTTCACAAAAAAAGGGCTGGCAAAAGGCTCCATGAAATACAGGGGTATCTCAGTGAGTTGAATTCACACATCACAAAGCAGTTTCTAAGAAAGTTTCTTCCTAGTTTTTCTCTGAGGATGTTTCCTTTGTCACCCTAAGTTTCATTGCGCTTAGAAGTATCGGACTGCAGACTTCAAGAAAACTGTGTTAGCAAACTGATCAATGAAGAGGAACGTGTATCTCTGTGAGTTGCATTCACACATCACAATGTAATTTCTCAGAACGCTTCTTTCCAGTTTTTATCTGTGGATATTTCCTTTTTCACCATAGGACTCAATGCACTCTCAAATATCACTTTGCAGATTCGACGAGAACAGTGTTGGCAAACTACTACAAGAAGGGAAAGGTGAATCTCTATGTGAAGAATTCACACAGCAGAATGCAAGTTCTCAGAAAACTTGTTTCTAGTTATTATCTGAGGATACTTTCTTATTCACCATAGGCCTCAAAGTGTTCCCAAATATCAATTTGCTGACTCCACGAGTACAGTGTTAGCAAACTCCCTCATGAGTACTTAGTTGCAACTCTGGGAGATGAATTCATATATCACAAATAAGTTTATCAGAAAACTTCTATGTAGTTTTTCTCTGAGGATATTTACTTTGACACCCTAAGTTTCATTGCACTAAGAAGTATCCGACTGCAGATTTCAAGAAAACTGTGTTAGCAAACTGGTTAACGAAGACGAACGTGTATCTCTGTGAGTTGCAATCACACTACACAATGCAATTTCTCAGAACGCTTCTTTCCAGTTTTTATCTGTCGATATTTCCTTTTTCACCATAGGACTCAAAGCACTCCCAAATATCACTTTGCAGCTTCCACAAGAACAGTGGTTGTAAACTTCCTCATGAAGACTAAGTTGTAACTCTGGGAGATCAATTCGTGTATCACAAAAAAGTTTCTCAGAAAGCTTCTTTCACAGTTTTTCTGAGGATATTTCCTTTGTCCTTATATTCCTCAAAGTGACCCGAAATATCAGTTCTCCGATTCCACAAAAAACTGGCTAGCAAAAGGCTCCAGGATATACAGGGGGAAATCAATAGGTTGAATTCACACATCACAAAGGAGTTTCTCAGAAAGCGTCTTTCTAGTATATCTCTGAGGACATTTCCTTTGTCACCTTAAGTTTCATTGTGCTAAGAAATACCCGATTGCAGATTTCAAGAAAACTTTGTTAGCAAACTGATCAATGAAAAGGAACGTGTATCTCTTTGAATTGCATTCACACATCACAATGAAATTTCTCAGAACACTTCTTTCCAGTTTTTATCTGTGGATATTTCCTTTTACACCATAGGTCTCAATGCGCTCCCAAATATCACTTTGCAGATTCCAGGAGAAGAGTGTTAGCAAACTGCTACAAGAAGGGAAAGGTGAATCTCTGTGTGATGGATTCACACATCAGAAAGCAAGTTCTCAGAAGGCTTCTTTCTAGTAATTATCTGAGGATACTTCCTTTTTCAACATAGGCCTCTACGCATTCCCAAATATCAATTTGCAGATTCCACGACAACAGTGTTAGAAAACTACCTCAAGAAGACTATGTTTTAACTCTGGGAGATGAACTCGTATTTCCCAAAGAAGTTTCTCAGAAAGCTTCTTTCACCTTTTTATCTGAGGATATTTCCCATGTCCTTATATTATTCAAAGGGATCCCAATATCAGTTTTCAGATTCCACAAGAAAAGGGCTAGCAAAAGGCTCCACGAAACTGGGGGTTACTCAGTGATTTGAATTCACACATCACAAAGCAGTTTCTCAGAAAACTTCGTTCTAGTTTTTCTCTTAGTATATTTCCTTTTTCATCATATCTTTCATTGCACTAAGAAGTATCTGATTGCAGATTTCAAGAAAACTGTGTTCGCAAACTGATCAATGAAGAGGAACGTGAATCTCCGTGAGTTGAATTCACACATCACAATGCAATTTCTCAGAACGCTTCTTTCCAGTTTTTATCTGTGGATATTTCCTTTTTCAAAATAGGCCTCAATGCGCTCCCAAATATCACGTTGCAGATTCCACGAGAACATTGTATGCAAAAAGCTACAAGAAGAGAAAGGTGAATCTCTGTGTGATGAATTCACACACCAGAAGGCAAGTCTCAGAAAGCTTCCTTCTCCTTATTATCTGAGGATACTACCTTTTTCAGCGCAGGCCTCAATGCACTCCCAAATATCACTTTGCAGATTTCATGAGAACAGTGTTAGCAAACTGCTATAAGAAGGGAAAGATGAATCTCTGTGTGATGAATTCACACATCAGAAGGCAAGTTCTCAGAAAGCTTCTTTCTATTATCTGAGGGTAGTTCCTTTTTCACCATAGGCCTCAAAGCACTCGTAAATATCAATTTGCAGATTCCACGAGAACAGTGTTATCCAACTGCCTCATGAACTAAGTAGTAACTTTGGGAGATGAATTCATATATCACAAAGAATTTTCCCAGAAAACTTCTTTCTAGTTTTTCTCTGAGGATATTTCCTTTGTCACCCTAAGTTTCATTGCGCTAAGCAGTATCCGATTGCAGATTTCAAGAAAACTGTGTTAGCAAACTGATCAATGAAGAGGAACGTGTATCTCTGTAAGTTGCATTCACACATCACAGTGCAATTTCTCCAAACGGTTCTTTCCATTTTTATCTGTGGATATTTCCTTTTTACCATAGGCCACAAAACACTCCCAAATATCACTTTACAGATTCCACGAGAATAGTGTAAGCAAACTGCCTCATGAAGTCTAAGTTGTAACTCTGGGATATGAATTCATATATTACAAAGAAGTTTCTCTGAAAGATTCTTTCACGTTTTTATCTGAGGTTATTTCCTTTGTCCTTATATTCCCTCAAAGCGATCTGAAATATCAGTTCTCAGATTCAACCAAAAAAGGGCTAGCAAAAGGCTCCACGAAATACAGGGGTAACTCAGTGAGTTGAATTCACACATCACAAAGCAGTTTCTCAGAAAGATTCTTTCTAGTTTTTCTCTGAGGTTATTTCCTTTGTCTCCTTAAGTTTCATTGCACTAACAAGTATCCAATTGCAAATCTCAAGAAAACTGTGTTAGCAAACTGATCAATGAAGAGGAATGTGTATTTCTGTGGGTTGCATTCACACATCACTGCAATTTCTCAGAACTCTTCTTTCCAGTTTTAATCTGTGGATATTTCGTTTTTCACCATAGGCCTCAATGCACACCCATATATCACATTGCAGATACCACGAGAACAGTGTTAGCAAACTGCTACAAGAATGGAAAGGTGAATCCCTGTGTGATGAATTCACACACCAGAAAGCAAGTTCTCAGAAAGCTTCTTTCTCGTTATTATCTGAGGATACTTCCTTTTTCACTATAGGCCTGAAAGCACTCCCAAATATCAATTTGCAGATTTCATGAGAACAGTGTTAGCACACTGCCTCATGAGGATTAAGTTGTAACTCTCAGAGATGAACTCATATATCACACAGCAGTTTCTCAGAAAGCTTCTTTCATGTTTTTATTTGAGGATATTTCCTTTGCCCTTATATTCGTCAAAGCGATCCGAAATATCAGGTCTCAGATTCCAAAAAAAAAAAAAAAAAGACTAGCAAGCGGCGCCATGAAATACAGGGTAACTCAGGGATTTGAATTCACACATCACAAAGATGTTTCTCAGAAAGCTTCTGTCAAGTTTTTATCTGAGGATATTTCCTTTGTCCTTATATTCTTCAAAGCATTCCGAAATATCAGGTCTCAGATTCCAAAGAAAAATGGCTAGCAAATGGCTCCACGAAATAGAGGGGTAACTCAGTGAGTTGTACTCACACATCACAAATTAGTTTCTCAGAAAGCTTCTATCTAGATTTTTTCTGAGGATATTTCATTTGTCACCCTAAGTTTCATTGCACTAAGAAGTATCCGATTGTAGATTTCAAGAAAACTGTGTTAGCCAACTGATCAATGAAGAGGAATGTGTATGTCTGTGAGTTGCCTTCACACACCACAATGCAATTTCTCAGAACACTTCTTTCCAGTTATTACCTTAGGATATTTTCTTTTTCATTGTAGGCCTCAAAGTGCTCCCAAATATCACTTTGCACATTCCACAACAACAATGTTAGCAAACTCCCCCATGAAGACTAAGTTGTAACTCTGGGAGATGAATTCATATATCACAAAGAAGTTTCTCAGAAAGCTTCTTTCAAGTTTTTATCTGAGGATATTTCCTTTGTGCCTATATTCTTCAAAGCGATCCAAAATAACAGATCTCAGATTCCAAAAGCAAAAAGTGGCTAGCAAACGGTTCCTCGAAATACACGGATAATTCAGTGAGTCAAATTCCTACATTACAAAGCAGTTTCTCAGAACGCTTCTTCCCAGTTTTTATCTGTGGATATTTCCTTTTTCACCATAGGCCTCAATGAGCTGCCGAATATCACTTTGCAGATTCCATGAGAACAGTGTTAGCAAACTGCCTCATGAAGACTAAGTTGTAACTCTGTGAGATGAATTCATATATCACAAAGAAGTTTCTCAGAAAGCTTCTTTCAGGTTTTTATCTCAGGATATTTTCTTTCTTCTTATATTATTCCAAGTGATCTGTAATATCACTTCTCAGATTCCACAAAAAAAGGGCTAATAAACGGCTCCACGAAATGCAGGGGTAACTCAGTGAGTTAAATTCTCACATCACAAAGCAGTTTCTCAGAAAGCTTCTTTCTAGTTTTTCTCTGAGGTTATTTCCATTGTCTCCTTAAGTTTCATTGCACTAAGAAGTATCTGATTGCAGATTTCAAGAAAACTGTGTTAGCAAACTGATCAATGAAGAGGAACGTGTATCTCTGTGAGATGCATTCACTCATCGCAATGCAATTTCTCATAATGCTTCTTTTCAGTTTTTATGTGTGGGTATTTTATTTTTCACCTTAGGCTTCAATGCGCTCTCAAATGTCACTTTGCAGATTCCATGAGAACAGTGTTAGCAAACTGCTACAAGGTGAATCTCTGTGTGACAAATTCATACATCAGAAAGCAAGTTCTCAGAAAGCTTCTTTCTCTTTATTAACTGAGGATACTTCCATTTTCACCATAGGCTTCAAAGTGCTCCCAAATATAAATTTGCAGATTCCACGAGAACAGTGTTAGCAAACTTCCTCATGAAGACTAAGTTGTAACTATGGGAGATGAATTCATATGTCACAAGGAGTTTCTGAGAAAGCTTCTTTCACTTTTTTATCTGAGGATATTTCCTTTGTCCTTATATTACTCAAAGTGATCCGAAATATGTGTACTCAGATTCTCAATAAAAGGGCTAGCAAACGGCTCCAAAAAATACTGGGGTAATTTAGTGAGTTGAATTCCGAATTCACAAAGCAGTTTCTCAGAAAGTTTCTTTCTAGTTTTTCTCTGAGGATATTTCCTTTGTCACCCTAAGTTTCATGGCACTAAGTAGTATCCAATTGCAGATTTCAAGAAAACTGTGTTAGCAAATTCATCAATGAACAGGAACGTGTATCTCTGCGAGTTGCATTCACATACCACAATGTAATTTCTGAGAACGCTGCTTTCCAATTTTTATCTGTGGATATTTCCTTTATCAGCATAGGCCTCAAAGTGATTCCAAATATCACTTTGCAGATTCCACGAGAACAATGTTAGCAAACTGCTACAAAAAGGTAAAGATGAATATCTGTGTGATGAATTCACACATCAGAAAGCAAGTTCTCAGAAAGCTTTTTCTCGTTATTATCTGAGTGTTTTTCCTTTTTCACCATAGACCTCAAGCGCTGCCAAATATCAATTTGCAGATTCTGGGAGAACTGTGTTAGCAAACGGTCTCATGAAGAATAAGTTGTAACTCTGGGAGATGAATTCACATATCACAAAGTAGTTTCCAGAAATCTTCTTTCACGTTTTTATCTGAGGATATTTCGTTTGTCCTTATATTCTTCAAAGTGATCCGAAACATCAGTTTTCAGATTCTAAAATAAAAAAACAGCCAATAAACGGCTCAACGAAATACAGGGTGAACTTAGTGAGTTGAATTCACACATCACAAAGCAGTTTCTCAGAAAGCTTCTTTCTAGTTTTTCTCTGAGCACATTTCATTTGTCACCCTAAGTTTCATTGCGCTAAGAAGTATCCAATTGCAGATTTCAAGAAAACTGTGTTAACAAGTGATCAATGAAGAGGATCGTGTATCTCTGAGTTACATTCACACATAACAATGCAATTTCTCAGAACGTTTCTTTCCAGTTTTTATCTGTGGATATTTCCTTTTTCACCATAGGTCTCAATGTGCTCTGAAATATCACTTTGCAGATTCCACAAGAACAGCGTTAGCAAGCTGCTACAAGAAGGGAAAGCTGAATCTCTGTGTGATGAATTCACACATCAGAAAGCAAGTTCTCAGAAAGCTTCTTCCTAGGTATTATCTGAGGATACATCTTTTTTCATTGTTTGCCTCAAAGGGCTTCCAAATATTAATTGGCAGATTCCACGAGAAGAGTGTTAGCAAACTGCCTCATGAAGACTATGTTGTAACACTGGGAGATGAATTCATATATCACAAAGAAGTTTCTCAGAAAGCTTCTTTCACATTTTAATCTCAGGATATTTCCTTTATCCTTATATTCTTCAAAGTGATCCGAAATATCAGTGTTCAGATTCCACAAGAAAAGGGCTAGCAAACGGCTCCACGAAATACAGTGGTAACTCACTGAGTTGCATTCACATTTCACAATTCATTTTCTCAGAACGCTTCTTTCCAGTTTTTATCTGTGGATATTTCCTTTTTCACCATAGGCCTCAATGCGCTCCCAAATATAACTTTGCAGATACGACGAGAACACTGTTGGAAAATTGCTGCAAGAAGGGAAAGGTGAATCTCTGTGTGATGAATTCACACATCAGAATGCAAGTTCTCAGAAAGCTTCTTTCTAGTTATTATCTGAGGATACTTACTTATTCACCATAGGCCTCAAAGAGCTCCGAAATATCAATTTGCAGATTCCACGGGAACAGTGTTAGCGAACTGCCTCATGAAGAGTAAGTTGCAACTCTGGGAGCTGAATTCATATATCACAAGTATGTTTCCCAGAACACTTCTTTCCAGTCTTTCTCTGAGGATATTTCCTTTGTCACCCTAAGTTTCATTGTGCTAAGAAGTATCCGATTGCAGGTTTCAAGAAAACTGTGTCAGCAAACTGATCAATGAAGAAGAACGTGTATCTCTGTGAGTTGCATTCACATATCACAATGCAACTTCTCAGAACGCTTCCTTCCAGTTTTTTATCTGTAGATATTTGCTTTTTCACCATAGGCCTCAATGTGCTCCGAAATATCACTTTGCAGATTCCACGAGAACAATGTTAGCAAACTGCTACAAGAAGAGAAAGGTGAATCTCTGCGTGACGAATTCACACATCAGAAAGCAAGTTCCCAGAACACTTCTTTTCTCGTTATCATCTGAGGATACTACCTTTTTCACCATAGGCCTCAAAGCCCTCCCAAATATCAAATTGCAGATTCAACGAGAACAGTGTTAGCAAACTGCGTCACGCAGACTAAGTTATAACCCTGGGAGATGAATTCATATATCAGAAACAAGTTTCTCAGAAAGCTTCTTTCTCATTTTTATCTGAGGATATTTTCCTTGTCCTTATATTCTTCAAAGCAATCCGAAATATCAAGTCTCAGATTCCAACAAAAAGGGCTACCAAACGGCCCCACGAAATACAGGGGTAACTCAATGAGTTGAATTTACACATCACAAAGTAGTTTCTCAGAAAGTTTATTTCTAGTTTTTCTCTGAGGATATTTCCTTTGTCACTCTAAGTTTCCTTGCACTAAGAAGTATCCGATTGCAGATATCAAGAAAACTGTGTTACCAAACTGATCAATGAAGAGGAATCTGTATCTCTGAGAGTTGCATTCACACATCACGATGCAATTTCTCAGAACGCTCCTTTCCAGTTTTTATCTGTGGATATTTCCTTTTTCACCCTAGGCCTCAAAGCGCCCCCAAATATCAATTTGCAGATTCCACGTGAACAGTGTTAGCAAACTGCCTCATGAAGACTAAGTTGAAACTCTGGGAGATAAATTCATATATCACAACGAAGCTTCTCAGAAAGATTCTTCCTAGCTTTTTCTGAGGATATTTCCTTTGTCACCCTAAGTTTCATTGTGCTAAGAAGTATCTGATTCCAGATTTCAAGAAAAATTTGTTAGCAAGCAGATCAATGAAGAGGAACGTGTATCTCTGTGAGTTGCATTCACACTTCAAAATGCAATTTGTCAGAACGCTTCCTTCCCGTTTTTACCTGTGGATATTTCCTTTTTCACCTTACGCCTCCATGCGCTCCCAAATATCACTTTGCAGATTCCACGAGAAGAGTGTTAGCAAACTGCTACAAGCAGGGAAAGGTGAATCTCTGTGTGATAAATTCACACTTCACAAAGCAAGTTCTCATGAAGATTCTTTCTAGTTATTATCTGAGGATACTTCCTTTTTCACCATAGGTCTCAGAGCCATCCCAAATATCAATTTGCGGATTCCATGAGAACAGTGTTAGCAAACTGCCTCATGAAGACTAAGTTGTAACTCTGGAAGATGAATTCGTATATCACAAAGAAGTTTCTCAGAAAGCTTCTTTCACATTTTAATCTCAGGATATTTCCTTTATCCTTATATTCTTCAAAGAGATCCAAAATATCAGTTTTCAGATTCCACAAGAAAAGGGCTAGGAAACGGCTCCATGAAATACAGTGGTAACTCACTGAGTTGCATTCACAGTTCACAATGCAATTTCTCAGAAAGCTTCTTTCCAGTTTTTATCTATGGATATTTCCTTTTTCACCATAGGCCTCAATGTGCTCCCAAATATCACTTTGCAGATTCCACGAGAAGAGCGTTAGGAAACTGCTACAAGAAGGGAAATGTGAATTTCTGTGTGATGAATTCACAGATCAGGAAGCAAGTTCTCAGAAAGGTTCTTGCTAGTTATTATCTGAGGATCTTTCCTTTTTCACCATAGGCGTCTAAGGGCTCAAAAATATCAATTTGCAGATTCCACGGGAACAGTGTTAGCAAACTGTCTCATGAAGACTAAGTTGTAACTGTGGGAGATGAATTCATATATCACAAAGAAGTTTCTCAGAAAGCTTCTTTCACGTTTTTTTCTAAGGATATTTCCTTTGTCCTTATATTCCTCAAAGTGATCCGAAATATCAGTTCTCAAATTTCACAAATAAAGGGCAAGCAAATGGCTCTGCGGAATACAGTGGTAACTCAGTGAGTTGAATTCACACATCACAAAACAGTTTCTCAGAAATCTTCTTTCTGGTTTTTCTCTGAGGATATTTCCTTTGTCACCCTAAGTTTCATTGCACTGAGAAGTATCCGATTGCTGATTTCAAGAAAGCAGTGTTAGCAAAATTAGCAAGGAAGAGGAACGTGTCTCTCTGTGAGTTGCATTCACATATCACAATGCAATTTCTGAGACTGCTTCTTTCGTTTTTTATCTATGCATATTTCCTTTTTCACCATAGGACTCAATGCGGTCCCAAATATCACATTGCAGATTCCAAGAGAACAGTGTTAGCTAACTGTTACAAGAAGGGAAAGTGAAATTCTCTGTGATGAATGCACACAACAGAAAGCAAGTTCTCAGAAAGCTTCCTTCTCATTATTATCTGAGGATACTTCCTTTTTCATAATAGACCTCGAAGCACTACAAAATATCAATTTGCAGTTAACACGAGAACAGTGTTAGCAAACTGCCTCATGAAGACTAAGTTTTAACTCTGGGAAATGAATTCATATATCACAAAGAAGTTTCTCAGAAAGTCTTTTTCACGTTTTTATCTGAGGATATTTCGTTTGTCCTTATATTCTTCAAAGCGATCCAATATATCAGTTCTCAGATGGGGTAACTCAGTAAGTTGTACTCACACATCACAAAACAGTTTCTCAGAAAGATTCTTTCTGGTTTTTCTCTGAGGATATTTCCTTTGTCACCCTAAGTTTCATAGTGCTAAGAAGTATCTGATTGCAGATTTCAAGAAAACTGTGTTAGCAAACTGATCAATGAAGAGGATCGTGTAACTCTGTGAGTTGCATTCACACATCACAATGCAATTTCTCAGAAAGTTTCTTTCCAGTTTTTATCTGTGAATATTTCTTTTAACACCTTAGGTCTGAATGCTCTCCCAAATATCACCTTGTAGATTGCACGAGAACAGTGTTAGCAAACTGTTACAAGAAGGGAAAGGTGAATCTCTGTGTGATGAATTCACACATCAGAAAGCAAGTTCTCAGAAAGCTTCTTTTGAGTTATCATCTGAGGTTACTTCCTTTTTCATCATAGGCCTCAAAGCGCTCCCAAATACCAATTTGCAGATTCCCCGAGAACAGTGTTAGCAAAGTGCTACAAGAAGGGAAAGGTGAATCTCTGTGTGATGAATTCACACATCAGAAAGTCAGTTCTCAGAAAGCTTCTTTCTCCTTATTATCTGAGGATACCTCCTTTTTCACCGTAGTGCTCAAAGTGATCCCAAATATCAATTTGCAGATTCCATGAGAACAGTGTTAGCAAACTGCCTCATGAAGACTAAGTTGTAACTCAGGGAGATGAATTCATATATCACAAAGAGGTTTCTCAAAAAGCTTCTTTCATGTTTTTATTTGAGGATATTTCCTTTGTACTTATATTCTTCAAAGCGATCTGAAATATTAGTTCTCAGATTCCATAAAAAAAGGGCTAGGAAAGGGCTCCACGAAATACAGGTGTAACTCAGTGAGTTGAATTCACTCATCACAAAGCAGTTTCTCAGAAAGTTTCTTTCCAGTTTTTCTATGAGTATATTTCCTTTGTCACCCTAAGTTTCATTGTGCTATGAAGTATCCAATTGCAGTTTTCAAGAAAACTGTGTCAGCAAACTGATCAATGAAGGAAAACGTCTGTCTTGTGAGTTACATTCACACATCACAATGCAATTCTGCAGAACGCTTCTTTCCACTTTTTATCTGTGGATATTTCCTTTTTCACCATAGGCCTCCCTGGGCTCACAAATATCACATTGCAGATTCCACAAGAACAGTGTTAGCAAACTGCTATAAGAAGAGAAAGGTGAATCTCTGAGTGATGAATTCACACATCAGAAAGCAAGTTCTCAGAAAGCTTCTTTTGAGTTATCATCTGAGGTTACTTCCTTTTTCATCATAGGCCTCAAAGCGCTCCCAAATATCAATTTGCAGATTCCACGAGAACTGTGTTAGCAAACTGCCTCATGAAGACTAAGTTGTAACTCTGGGAGATGAATTCATATATCACAACGAAGTTTCTCAGAAAGCTTCTTTCACGTTTTTTTCTGAGGATATTTCCCTTGTCCTTATATTTCTCAAAGTGATTGGAAATATGAGTTTCCAGATTCCAAAAAAAAAAAAAAATGCATCTTGCAAACGGTTCCAGGAATTACAGGTGTAACTCATTGAGGTGAATTCACATATCACAAAACAGTTTCTCAGAAATCTTTTCTCGTTTTTCTCTGAGGATATTTCCATTGTCACCCTAAGTTTCATTGCGTTAAGTATCCGATTGCAGATTTCAAGAAAACTGTGTTAGCAAACTGATCAATGAAGAGGAACTTGTATCTCTGTGAGTTGCATTCACACATCACAATGCAATTTTTCAGAACGCTTCTTTCCAGTTTTTATCTGTGGGTATTTCCTTTTTCACCATAGCTCTCAATGTGCTCCCAAATATCACTTTGCTGATTCCACGAGAACGGTGTTAGCAAACTGTTACAAGAAGGGAAAGGTGAATCCCTGTGTGATGAATTCACACATCAGAAAGCAAATTCTCAGAAAGCTTCTTTCTCGTTATTATCGGAGGTTACTTTCTTTTTCACCATAGGCCTCAAAGCGTTCCCTATATCAATTTGCAGTTCCAGGAGAACAGTGGTAGCAAACTGTCTCATGAAGACTAAGTTGTAACGCTGGGAGATGAATTCATATATCACAAAGAAATTTCTCAGAAAACTTCTTTCATGTTTTTATCTGAGGATATTTCCTTTGTCCTTATATTCCTCAAAGTTATCCGAAATATCATCTCTCAGATTCCTTAAAAAAAGGGCTACCAACGGGCTTTATGAAATACAGGGGTAACTCGGTGTGTTGAATTCAAACATCACAAAGAAGGTTCTCAGAAAACTTCTTTCTAGTTTTTCTCTGAGGATATTTCCTTTGTCACCCTAAGTTTCATTGCACTAAGAAGTATCCAATTGCAGATTTCATGAAAACTGTGTTAGCTAATTTATCAATGAAGAGAAACGTGTATCTCTGTGAGTTGCATTCACACAACACAATACAATTTTTCAGTACACTTCTTTCCAGTATTTATCTGTGGATATTTCTTTTATGTCATAGGCATCAATGCGCTCCCAAATATCACTTTGCAGATTTTACAAGAACAGTGTTAGCAAACTGCTACAAAAATGGAAAGGTGTATTTCTTTGTCATGAATTCACACATCAGAAATCAAGTTCTCAGAAACCTTCTTCCTCGTTATTATCTGAGGATACTTCCTTTTTCACCATAGGCCTCAAAGCGTGACCAAATATCAATTTGCAGTTCCAGGAGAACAGTATTAGCATACTGTCTCATGAAGACTAAGTTTTAATTGTGGGAGATGAATTCAAATAACACAAAAAATTTCTTAGAACGTTTCTTTAACGTTTTTATCTGAGGATATTTCCTTTGTCCATATATACTTCAAAGTGATCCGAAATATCAGTTCTCAGATTCCACAAAAAAAGGTCTTGCAAACGGCTCCACGAAATATAGGAGTAACTAAGTGAGTTGAATTCACACGTCACAAAGCAGTTTCTCAGAAAGCTTCTTTCCACTTTGTGTCTGAGCATATTTTCTTTGTCACCCTAAGTTTCATTGCACTAAGAACTATCCGATTGCAGATTTCAGGAAACCTGTGTGAGCAAACTGATCAATGAAGAGGAAAGTGTATCCCTGTGAGTTGCATTCACACATCACAATGCAATTTCTCAGAACGTTTCTTTCCAGTTATTATCTGAGAATTCTTCCTTTTTCACCATAGGCCTCAAAGCACTCCCAAATATCAATTTGCAGATTCCACAGTAACAATGTTAGCAAAGTGACTCAGGAAGACTAAGTTGTAACTCTGGGAGATGAATTCATCTCACTAAGAAGTTTCTCAGAAAGCTTCCTTCACGTTTTTATCTGAGGATATTTCCTTTGTCCTTATATTCCTCAAAGTGATCCGAAATATCAGTTCTCAGATTCCACAAAAAAAGGCCCAGCAAACAGCTCCACAAAATACAGGGGTAACTCAGGGTGTTGAATTCACACATCACAAAGCAGTTTCTCAGAAAGCTTCTTTCTAGTTTTTCAGTGAGGATATGTCCTTTGTCACCCTAAGTTTCATTGCACTCAGAAGTATCTGATTGCAGATTTCTAGAAAACTGTGGGAGTGGAGCAAGATGGCTGTATAGGAACAGCTCCAGTCTCCAGCCTCCAGTGCGAGCGACACAGAAGACAGGTGATTTCTGCATTATCAACTGAGGTACTGGGTTCATATTACAGGGAAGTGCCGGACTATTGGTGCTGGTCAGCTATTGCTGCCCGACAAGCTAGAGCTGAAGCAGTGCGAGGCATCGCTTCACCTGGGAAGTGCATGGGCGAAGGGAATCCTTTTTCCTAGCCAGGGGAACAGAGACACACAACACCTGGAAAATCGGGTAACTCGCACCCCAATACTGCGCTTTAAGCAAACGGGCACACCAGGAGATTATATCCCACACCTGTCTGGCAGGGTCCCACGCCCATAGAGCTTTCCTCTTTGCTAGCACAGCAATCTGTAATCTCTCTGCAAGGCTGCAGCGAGGCTGGGAGAGGGGCGCCCACCATTGCTGAGGCTTAAGTAGGTAAACAAAGCCCTGGGAAGATTGAACTGGTGGGGGTCACAGCAGCTCAAGGAGGCCTGCCATTCTCTGTAGACTCCACCTCTGGGGACAGGGCACAGCTAAACAGCAACAACAACAAAAACAACAACAAAAAAGCAGCAGAAACCTCTGCAGATGCAAGAAACTGTCTGACAGCTTCGAAGAGAGCGGTGGATCTCCCAACACGGAGGTTGAGATCTGAGAACGGACAGAATGCCTACTCAAGTGTGTCCCTGACCCCTGAGTAGCCTAACTGGGAGACATGCCCAACTAGGGGCAGACCGACACCCCACACCTCACAGGGTGGAGTACACCCCTGAGAGGAAGCTTCCAAAGTAAAAATCAGACAGGTACACTCGCTGCTCAGCAGTATTCTATCTTCTGCAGCCTCTGCTGCTGACACCCAGGCAAACAGGGTCTGGAGTGGACCTCAAGCAATCTCCAACAGACCTACAGCTGAGGATCCTGACTGTTAGAAGGAAAACTAACAAACAGGAAGGACACCCACACAAAAACCCCATCAGTACGTCACCATCATCAAAGACTAGAGGCAGATAAAACCACAAAGATGGGGAAAAAGCAGGGCAGAAAAGCTGGAAATTCAAAACATAAGAGCACATCTCCCCCTCCAAAGGAATGCAGTTTATCGCCAGCAACGGATCAAAGCTGGATGGAGAATGACTTTGAAGAGATGAGAGAAAAAGGCTTCAGTCCATCAAACTTCTCAGAGCTAAAGGAGAAATTACTTACCCAGCGCAAAGAAACTAAAAATCTTGAAAAAAGAGTGGAAGAATTTATAACCAGAATAATTAATGCAGAGAAGGCCATAAATGAACGGACAGAGATGAAAACCATGACACAAGAAATAAGTGACAAATGCACAGGCTTCAGTAACTGACTCGATCAACTGGAAGAAAGAGTATCAGCGATTGAGGATGAAATGAATGAAATGAAGCGAGAAGAGAAATCTAAAGAAAAAAGAAGAAAAAGAAATGGACAAAGCCTGCAAAAAGTATAGGATTATGCAAAAAGACCAAACCTACGTCTGATTGGGGTGCCTGAAAGTCAGGGGGAAAATGGAACCAAGTTGGAAAACACTCTTCAGGATATCATCCAGGAGAATTTCCTCAACCTAGTAGGGCAGGCCAACATCCAAATCCAGGAAATACAGAGAACGCCACAAAGATACTCCTCGAGAAGAGCAACTCCAAGACACATAATTGCCAGATTCACCAAAGTTGAAATGAAGGAAAAAATCTTAAGGGCAGCCAGAGAGAAAGGTCGGATTACCCACAAAGGGAAGCCCATCAGACTAACAGTAGATCTCTCGGCAGAAACTCTACAAGCCAGAAGAGAGTGGGGGCCCATATTCAACATTCTTAAAGAAAAGAATTTTCAACCCAGAATTTCATATCCAGCTAAACTAAGTTTCATAAGTGAAGGAGAAATAAAATCCTTTACAGATAAGCAAATGCTGAGAGATTTTGTCACCACTAGGCCTGCCTTACAAGAGACCCTGAAGGAAGCACTAAACATGGAAAGGAACAACCGGTACCAGCCATTGCAAAAGCATGTCAAAATGTAAAGGCTATCAAGACTAGGAAGAAACTGTATCAACTAACGAGCAAAATAACCAGTTAATGTCATAATGGCAGGATCAAGTTCACACATAACAATATTAACCTTAAATGTAAATGGACTAAATGCTCCAATTAAAAGACACAGACTGGCAAACTGGATAAAGAGTCAGGACCCATCAGTCTGCTGTATTCAGGAGGCCCATCTCACATGCAGAGACATACATAACAAAGGGATGGAGGTAGATCTACCAAGCAAATGGAGAACAAAAAAAAGCAGGGGTTGCAATACTAGTCTCTGATAAAATAGACTTTAAACCATCAAAGATCAAAAGAGACAAAGAAGGTCATTATATAATGGTAACGGGATCAATTCAACAGGAAGAGATAACTATCTTAAATATATATGCACCCAATACAGGAGCACCCAGATTCATAAAGCAAGTCCTTAGAGACTTACAAAGACACTTAGACTCCCATAAAATAATAATGAGAGACTTCAACACCCCATGTCAACATTAGACAGATCAACGAGACAGAAAGTTAACAAGGATATCCAGGAA
>CM052591.1:44853332-44930567 GCA_028551445.1 Miopithecus talapoin
AGCTACCAATGAATTTCTTCACAGAATTGGAAAAAAGTGCTTTAAAGTTCATATGGAACCAAAAAAGAGCCCGCATCTCCAAGACAATACTAGGTCAAAAGAACAAAGCTGGAGGCATCACACTACCTGACTTCAAACTATACTACAAGGCTACAGTAACCAAAACAGCAAGGTACTGGTACCAAAACAGAGATATAGACCAATGGAACAGAACAGAGTCCTCAGAAATAATACCACACACCTACAGCCATCTGATCTTTGATAAACTTGAGAGAAACAAGAAATGGGGAAAGGATTCCCTATTTAATAAATGGTGCTGGGAAAATTGGCTAGCCATAAGTAGAAAGCTGAAACTGGATCCTTTCCTTACTCCTTATACGAAAATTAATTCAAGATGGATTAGAGACTTATATGTTAGACCTAATACCATAAAAACGCTAGAGGAAATCCTAGGTAGTACCATTCAGGACATAGGCATGGGCAAGGACTTCATGTCTAAAACACCAAAAGCAACGACAACAAAAGCCAAAATTGACAAACGGGATCTAATTAAACTAAAGAGCTTCTGCACAGCAAAAGAAACTACCATCAGTGTGAACAGGCAGCCTACAGAATAGGAGAAAATGTTTGCAATCTACTCATCAGACACAGGGCTAATATCCAGAACCTACAAGGAACTCAAGCAAGTTTACAAGAAAAAAACAAACAACCCCATCAAAAAATGGGCAAAGGATATGAATAGACATTTCTCAAAAGAGGACATTCATACAGCCAACAGAGATATGAAAAAATGCTCATCGTCACTGGCCATCAGAGAAATGCAAATCAAAACCACAATGAGATACCATCTCACACCAGTTAGAATGGCAATCATTAAAAAGTCAGGAAACAACAGGTGCTGGAGAGGATGTGGAGAAATAGGAACACTTTTACATTGTTGGTGGGATTGTAAACTAGTTCAACCATTATGGAAAACAGTGTGGGGATTCCTCAAGGATGTAGAACTAGAAGTACCATATGACCCAGCCATCCCATTACTGGGGATATACCCAAAGGATTATAAATCATGCTGTTATAAAGACATATGCACACATATGTTTATTGCGGCACTATCCAAAATAGGAAAGACTTGGAATCAACCCAAATGTCCATCAGTGACAGACTGGATTAAGAAAATGTGGCACATATACACCATGGAATACTATACAGCCATAAAAAAAGGATGAGTTTGTGTCCTTTGTAGGACATGGATGCAGCTGGAAACCATCATTCTCAGCAAACTATCACAAGAACAGAAAACAAAACACCTTATGTTCTCACTCACAGGTGGGAACTGAACAATGAGATCACTTGGACTCGGTAAGGGGAAAATAACACAGTGAGGCCTATCACGGGGAGGGGGCATGGGGTTGGGATTGCATTGGGAGTTATACTTGATGTAAATGATGAGTTGATGGATGCTGACGAGTTGATGGGTGCAGGACACCAACATGGCACAAGTATACATATGTAACAAACCTGCACGTTATGCACATGTACCCTAGAACTTTAAGTATAATAAAAAAAATAAATAAAAAATAAACAAACAAAAAGAAAACAGTGTTAGCAAAACTGATCAATGAAGAGGAACGTGTATCTCTGTGAGTTGCATTCACACATCACAATGCAATTTCTCAGAACGTTTCTTTCCGGTTTTTATCTGTGAATATTTCCTTTTTCACCATAGGCCTCAATGCGCTCCAAAGTATCACTTTGCAGATTCCACGAGAACAGTGTTAGGAAACTGCTACAAGAAGAGAAAGGTGAATCTCTGTGTGACGAACTCACACATCAAAAAGCAAGTCCTAAGAAAGTGTCTTTCTCGTTATTATCTGAGGATACTTCCTTTTTCATGATAGGCCTCAAAGCGCTCCCAAACATCAATTTGCAGATTCCAGGAGAACAGTGTTAGCAAACTGCTCCATGACCATTAAGTTGTAAGTCTGAGAGATGAATTCAAATAGCACAAAGAAGTTTCTCAGAAAGCTTCTTTCACGTTTTAATCTCAGGATATTTCCTTTGTCCTTATATTCTTCAAAGCGATCCAAAACATTAGGTCTCAGATTCCACAAAAAAAGTGCTACCAAACAGCTCCACGAAATATAGGGGTAACTCAGTGAGTTGAATTCACACATCACAGAGCAGTTTCTCAGAAAGCTTCTTTCTAGTTTTTCTCTGAGGATATTTCTTTTGTCACCATCAGTTTAATTGCGCTCAGAAATACCCGATTGCAGATTTCAAGAAAACTGTGTTAGTAAACTGATCAATGAAGAGGAACGTGTATCTTTGTGAATTCCATTCACACATAACAACGCAATTTCTCAGAACGCTTCTTTCCAGTTTTTATCTGTGGTTATTTCCTTTTTCACCATAGGTCTCTATGCGCTCCCAAATATTACTTTGCAGATTCCATGAGAAAATGGTTGGCAAACTGCTACAAGAAGAGAAAGGTGAATCTCTGTGTGATGAATTCACACATCAGAAAGCAAGTTCTCAGAAAGCTTCTTTCTAGTTATTATCTGAGGATACTTCCTTTTTCATCATAGGACTCAAAGAGCTCCCAAATATCAATTTGCAGATTCAATGAGAACAGTGTCAGCAAACTGCCTCATGAAGACTAAGTTGTAACTCTGGGAGATGAATTCATATATCACAAAGAAGTTTCTCAGAAAGCTTCTTTCTAGTTTTTAACTGAGGATATTTCTTTGTCCGTATATTCTTCAAAGCGATCAGAAATACCAGGTCCCAGATTCCAAAAAAAAAAAAAAAAAGAAAGAAAATGGCGAGCAAATGACTTCGAGAAATACAGGGGGATCTTGGTGAGTTGAATTCCCACATCACAAAGCAGTTTCTGAGAAAGCATCTTTCTAGTATTTCTCTGAGGATATTTCCTTTGTCACCCTAAGTTTCATTGTGCTAAGAAGTATCCGATTGCAGATATCAAGGAAACTGTGTTAGCTACTGATCAATGAAGAGGAACGTGTATCTCTGTGAGTTGCATTCACACATCACAATGCAATTTCTCAGTAGTCTTCTTTCCAGTTTTTATCTGTGGATATTCCCTTTCTCATCGTAGGCCCCAAAACACTCCCAAATATCCCTTTTCAGATTCCACGACAACGGTGTTAGCAAACTGCTACAAGAAGGGAAAGCCTAATCTCTGTGTGATGAATTCACACATCAGAAAGCAAGTTCTCAGAAGGTTTCTTTCTCGTTATTATCTGAGGATACTTCCTTTTTCATCATAGGCCTCAAAGAGCTCCCAAATGTCACTTTACAGATTCCACAAGAACAGTGTTAGCAAACTGCCTCATGAAGACTAAGTTGTAACTCTGGGAGATGAATTCATATATCTTAAAGAAGTTTCTCAGAAAGCTTCTTTCAGGTTTTTATCTCAGGATATTTTCTTTGTCCTTATATTCCTCAAAGCAATCTGAAATATCAGTTCTCAGATTCCACAAAAAAAGGGCTAGCAAACTTCTCAACGAAATACAGGGGTAACTCAGTGAGTTGAATTCACACATCACAAAGCAGTTTCTCAGAAAACTTCTTTCTGGTTTTTCTCTGAGGTTATTTCCTTTGTCACCCTAAGTTTCATTGTGCTAAGGAGTATCCGATTGCAGATTTCAAGAAAACTGTGTTAGCAAACTGATCAATGAAGAGCAACGTGTATCTGTGGGATTTGCATTCACACATCACAATGCAACTTCCTAGAACCCTTCTTTCCAGTTTTTATCTTTGGATATTTCCTTTTTCACCATAGGCCTCAGTGCGCTCCCAAATATCACTTTGCAGATTCCACGAGAACAGTGTTAGCAAACTGCTACAAAATGGAAAAGTGAATGTCTGTGTGATGAATTCACGTATCAGAAAGCAAGTTCTCAGAATGCTTCTTTCCAATTATTATCTGAGGACACTTCCTTTTGCACCAGAAGCCTCAAAGCACTCCCAATTATCTATTTTCAGATTCCACCAGAACAGTGTTAGCAAACTGCCTCATGAAGACTAAGTTGTTACTCTGGGAGATGAATTCATATATCACAAAGAAGTTTGTCAGGGAGCTTCTTTCACGTTTTTATCTAAGGATATATCCTTTGTCCATGTATTCTTCAAAGCGGTCCGAAATATAAGTTCTCAGATTCCACCTAAAAAGGCCCTGCAAACGGCTCCACGAATTACAGGAGTAACTGAATGAGTTGTATTCACACGTCACAAAGCAGTTTCTCAGAAAACTTCTTTCCACTTTTTGTGTGAGTATATTTTCTTTGTCACCCTAACTTTCATTGCGCTAAGAAGTATCCGATTCCAGATTTCAAAAAAACTGTGTTAGCAAACAGATAAATGAAGAGGAACCTGTATCTCTGTGAGTTGAATTCACACATCACAATGCAATTTCTCAGAACGCTTTTTTCCAGTTATTATCTGAGGATACTTTCTTTTTCACCATAGGAATTAAAGCACTCCCAAATATCCATTTGCAGATTCCACAAGAGCAATGTTAGCAAACTGACTCATGAAGACTAAGCTGTAACTCTGGGAGATGAATTCATATATCACAAAGAAGTTTCTCAGAGAACTTCCTTCACGTTTTTATCTGAGGATATTTCATTTGTCCTTATATTCCTGAAAGTGATCTGAAATATCAATTCTCAGATTGCACAAAAATAGGGCCAGCAAATGGCTCCATGAAATACAGAGAGAACTTAGTGAGTTGAATTCACATATCACAAAGCAGTTTCTAAGAAAGATTCTCTGTAGTTTTTCTCTGAGGAAGTTTCCTTTGTCACCCTATGTTTCATTGCGCTAAGAAGTATACGATTGCAGATTACAAGAAAACTGTGATAGTAAACTGATCAATGAAGAGGAACGTGTATCTCTGTCAGTAGCATTCACACATCACAATGCAATTTCTCAGAATGCTTCTTTCCTGTTTTTATCTGTGGATATTTCCTTTTTCTCCATAGGCCTCAATGCGCTCCCAAATATCACCTTGCAGATTCCACGAGAACAGTGTTAGCAAACTGCTACAAGAAGGGAAAGGTGAATGTCTGTGTGATGAATTCACACATCAGAAAGTAAGTTCTCAGAAAACTTCTTTCTAGTTGTTATCTGAGGATACTTCGTTTTCCACCATAGGCCTCAAAGCGCTCTCAAATATCAATTTGCAGATTCCACCAGAACAGTGTAAGCAAACTGCCTCAGGAAGAGTAAGGTGTAACTCTGGGGTATGAATTCATATATCACAAAGAAGTTTCTCAGAGAGCTTCTTTCTAGTTTTTCTCTGAGGATATTTCCTTTGTCACCCTAAGTTTCATTGTGCTAAGAAGTATCCTATTGCAGATTTCCTGAAAACTGTGTTAGCAAACTGATCAATGAAGAGGAAAGTGTATCTCTGTGAGTTGCATTCACACATCAAAAGGCAAGTTCTCAGAAAACTTATTTCTAGTTATTACCTGAGAATTATTCCTTTTTCAAAACAGGCCTCAAAGCACTCCCCAGTATCAATTTGCAGATTGCACGAGAACAGTGTTTGCAAACTGCCTTATGAAGACTAAGTTGTAACTCTGGGAGATGAATTTATATAACACAAAGGAGTTTCTCAGAAAACTTCTTTCACGTTTTTGTCTGAGGATATTTCCTTTGTCCTTATATTCCTCAAAGTGATCCAAAATATTAGTTCTCAGATTTCACAAAAGAAGAGTTACCGAACAGCTCCACGAAATACAGGGGTAACTCAGTGAGTTGAATTCTACATCACAAAGCAGTTTATCACAAAGCTTCTTTCAATTTTTTCTCTGAGCATATTTCCTTTATCACTCTAGATTTCATTACTTTAAGAAGTATCCGATTGCAGATTTCAAGAAAATGTCACCCTAAGTTTCATTCCGCTAAGAAGTATCCGATTGCAGAGTTTCAACTTAGTCTTCATAAGGGAGTTTGCTAACACTGTTCTTGTGGAATCTGCAAATTGATATTTGGGAGCGCTTTGAGATCTATGGTCAAAAAGCAAGTGTTCTCAGATAATAAGTAGAGAGAAACTTCCTGAGGACTTGCTTTTCTGATACGTGAATTCATCACACAGAGATTCACCTTTCCCTTCTTGTAGCAGTTTGCTAACACAGTTCTCGGGAAATCTGCAAAGTGATATTTGGGAGTGCATTGAGGCCTGTGGTGAAAAAGGAAATATCCACAGATAAAAACTAGAAAGAAGTGTTCTGAGAAATTGGGTTGTAATGTGTGAATGCAACTCACAGAGATACACGTTCCTCTACATTAATCAGTTTGCTAACACAGTTTTCTTGAAAGTTGTAAGTGGGTACTTCTTAAAGCAATGAAACTGAGGGTGACAAAGGAAATATCCTCCGAGAAAAACTAGAAAGAAGCTTTCTGAGAAACTGCTTTGTGATGTGTGAAATCAACTCACTGAGTTACCCCTGTATTTCGTGGAACTGCTTGCTAGCCCTTTTTTTGAGAAATCTGAGAAGTGATATTTCGGATCACTTTGAAGAATATAAAGACAAAGGAAATATCCTCAGAAAAAAACGTGAAAGAATCTGTCTGAGAAACTTCTTTGTGATATATGAATTCATCTCCCAGAGTTACAACTTAGTCTTCAGGAGGCAGTTTGTTAACACTGCTCTTGTGGAATTTGCAAATTGATATATGGGAGCACTTTGTAGCCTATACTGAAAAAGGAAGTATCCTCAGATAATAACTAGAAAGAAGCTTTCTGAGAACTTGCTTTCTGATGTGTGAATTCATCACACAGAGATTGACATTTCCATTCTTGAAGCAGTTTGATAACACTGTTCTCGTGGAATCAGCAAAGTGATATTTGGGAGCGCTTTGAATCCTATGGTGAAAAAGAAAATATCCCCAGATAAAAACTGGAAGGAAGCGTTCTGAGAAATTGCATTGTGATGTGTGAATGCAACTCACGGAGATACATGTTCCTCTTACTTGATAAGTTTGCTAACACAGTTTTCTTGATATCTGCAATCAGATACTTCTTAGTGCAATGAAACTTAGGGTGACAAATGAAATATCCTCAAAAAAAAACTAGAAAGAAGCTTCCTGAGAAACTACTTTGTGATGAGTGAATTCAACTCACTCAGTTACCCCTGTATTTCGTGGAGCCGTTTGCTAGCAATTTTTTTTTTTTTTTAATCTGAGAATTGATATTTCAGTTCTTCTTGAGGAATATAAGGACAAAGAAAATATCCTCAGATAAAAATGTGAAAGAAATTTTCTGAGAAACTTCTTTGTGATATATGAATTCATCCCCCACAGTTACAACTTAGTCTTCATGAGGCAGTTTGTTTACACTGTTCTCGTGGAATCTACAAATTGATTTTTGGGAGCACTTTGAGGCCTATGGTGAAAAAGAAATTATCCTCAGATTATAACGAGAAAAAAGATTTCTGAGGACTTGCTTTCTGATGTGTGAATTCATCACAGGGAGATTCACCTTTCACCTCTTGTAGCAGTTTCCTAACACTGTTCTTGTGGAATCTACAAAGTGATATTTGAGAGCGCATTGAGGCCTAAGGTGAAAAAGGAAATATACTCAGATAAAAACAGGAAAGAAGCATTGTGAGAAATTGCATTGTGATATGTGAATGCAACTCACAAAGATACACGTTCCTCTTCATTGATCATTTTGCTAACACAGTTTTCTTGAGATCTGCAGTCGGATACTTCTTAGCGCAATGAAACTTAGGGTGACAAAGGAAATATCCTCAGAGAAAAACTAGAAAGAAGCTTTTTGAGAAACTTCTTTGTGAACATTAATTCATCTTCCAGAGTTACAACTTAGTCTTCATGAGGCAGTTTGCTCACACTGTTTTCATGGAAACCGCAAATTGATATTTGGGAGCACTTTGAGGCCTATGGTGAAAAAGGAAGTATCCTCAGGTAATAACTAGAAAGAAGCTTTCTGAGAACTTGCTTTCTGATGTGTAAATTCCTCACACGGAGATTCATCTTTCACCTCCTGTAGCAGTTTGCTAACACTGTCCTCATGGAATCTGCAAAGCGATATTTGGGAGCGCATTGAGTCCTATGATGAAAAAGGAAATATCCACAGATAAAAACTGGAAAGAAGGGTTCTGAGAAATTGCATTGTGATGTGTGAATGCAACTCACAGAAATACATCCTCCTCTTCATTGATCAGTTTGCTAACACAGTTTTTTTTGAGATTTGCAATCGTATACTTCTTAGCAGAAGGAAATTTAGGGTGACAAAGGAAATATCCTCAGAGAAAAACTGGAAAGAAAGTTTCTGAGAAACTGCTTTGTGATGTGTGAATTCAACTCACTGAGTTACCCCTGTAATTCGTGGTGCCGTTTTCTAGCCCTTTTTTGTGGAATCTGAGAACTGATATTTCAGATCGCCTTGAAGAATATAAAGACAAAGGAAATATCCTCAGATAAAACGTGAAAGAAGCTTTCTGAGAAACTCCTTTGTGATATATGAATTCAGCTTCCAGAGTTACAACTTAGTCTTCTTGAGGCAGTTTCCTAACACTGTT
The DNA here is from genome assembly GCA_028551445.1 of Miopithecus talapoin. Taxonomy (NCBI): domain Eukaryota; kingdom Metazoa; phylum Chordata; class Mammalia; order Primates; family Cercopithecidae; genus Miopithecus; species Miopithecus talapoin. The sequence continues at coordinate 44,861,903 of CM052591.1, forward strand.
CTCATGGAATCTGCAAGTTGATACTTGGGAGCGCTTTGAAGCCTATGGTGAAAAAGGAAATGTCCACAGATAAAAACTGGAAAGAAGCGTTCTGAGAAATTACATTGTGATGTGTGAATGCAACTCACAGAGATACAGGTTCCTCTTCATTATCAGTTTGCTAACACTGTTTTCTTGAAATCTGCAATTGGATACTTCTGAGCGCAATGAAACTTAGGGTGAGAAAGGAAATATCCCCAGAGAAAAACTAGAAAGAAGCTTTCTGAGAAACTGCTTTGTGATGTGTGAATTCATCTCCCAGAGTTACAACTTAGTCTTCATGAGGTAGTTTGCTAACACTATTCTCATGGATTCTGCAAAATGATATTTGGGAGCACTTTGAGGTCTATGGTGAAAAAGGAAGTATCCTCACATAATAAGGAGAAAGAAACTTTCTGAGATCTTGATTTCTGTTATGTGAATTCATCACACAGAGATTCACTTTTCCCATCTTTTAGCAGTTTGCTAACACTGTTCTCGTGGAATCTGCAAAGCGGTATTTGGGAGCACATTGAGGCCTATGGTGAGTAAGGAAATATCCACAGATAAAAACTGGAAAGAAGCGTTCTGAGAAATTGCATTGTGATGTGTGAGTGCACAGTTTTCTTGAAATCTGCAACCGGATACTTCTGAGTGCAATGAAACTTAGGGTGACAAAGGAAATATCCCCAGAGAAAAACTAGAAAGAAGCTTTCTGAGAAACTGCTTTGTGATGTGTGAATTCAACTTCCTGAGTTTCCCCTGTATTTCGTGGAGCCATTTGCTAGCCATTTTTTTTTTCTTTTTTTTTTTTTGGAATCTGAGACCTGATATTTCTGATTGCTTTGAAGAATATAAGGACAAAGTACATATCCTCAGATAAACACGTGAAAGAAGCTTTTTGAGAAACTTCTTTGTGACATATGAATTCAATTCCCAGGGTTACAACTTAATCTTCTTGAGGCAGTTTGCTAGCACTGTTCTCGTGGAATCTGCAAATTGATATTTTGGAGCACTTTTTAGGCCTATGGTGAAAAAGAAAGTATCCTTTCTGAGAACTTGCTTTCTGATGTGTGAATTCGTCACACAGTGATTCACCTTACCCTTCTTGAAGCAGTTTGCTAACACTGTTTTTGTGGGATCTTCAAAGTGATATTTGGGAGTGCATTGAGGCCTACGGTGAAAAAGAAAATATCCACAGATAAAAAGGGGAAAGAAGGTTTCTGAGAAATTGCATTGTGATGTGTGAATGCAACTCACAGAGATACACTTTCCTCTTCATTGATCAGTTTGCTAACACAGTTTTCTTGAAATCTGCACTCGGAAACTTCTTAGTGCAATGAAATTAGGATGACAAAGGAAATATCCTCAGTTAAGAACGAGAAAGAAGCTTTCTGAGAACTTGTTTTCTGATGTGTGAATTCATCACACAGAGATTCACCTTGCCCTTCTTATAGCAGTTTGCTAACACTGTTGTCATGGAATGTGCAAACTGATATTTGGGAGCTCACTGGGGCATATGGTGAAAAAGGAAATATCCACAGATAAAAACTGGAAAGACGCGTTCTGAGAAATTGCATTCTGATGTGTGAATGCAACTCACAGAGATACACGTTCCTCTTCATTGATCAGTTTGCTAACAAAGTTTTCTTGAAATCTGCAATCAGATACTTCTTAGAGCAATGAGACTTAGGGTGACTAAGGAAATATCGTCAGAGAAAAACGAGAAAGAAACTTTCTGAGAAACTGCTTTCTGATGCGTGAAATAAACTCATTGAGTTTCCCCTGTATTTTGTCGTTCCGTTTGCTAACCGTTTTTTTGTGGAATCTGAAAACTGATATTTCAGATCGCTTTGAAGACTATAAGGACAAAGGAAATATCTTCGGATGAAAACGTGAAAGAAGATTTCTGTGAAACTTCTTTGTGGTATATGAATTCATCTCCCAGAGTTACAACTTAGTCTTCATGAGGCAGTTTGCTAACACTGTTTTCGTGGAATCTGCAAAGTGACATTTGGGAGCACTTTGAGGCCTGTGGTGAAAAAGGAAGTATCCTCAGATAATAACTAGAAAGAAGCATTCTGATAACTTGCTTTCTCATGTGTGAATTCATCACACAGACATTCACCTTTCCCTTCTTGTAGCAGTTTGCTAACACTGTTGTCGTGAAATCTGCAAAGTGATATATGGGAGCACGTTGAGGCCTATGGTGAAAAAGGAAATATCCAAGATAAAAACTGAAAAGAAGCGTTCTGAGAAATTGCATTGTGATGTGTGAATGCAACTCACAGGGATAAACGTTCCTCTTCTTTGATCAGTTTGCTAACACAGTTTTCTTGAAATCTACAACTGGATAGTACTTAGCGCAATGAAACTTAGGGTGACAAAGGAAATATCCTCAGAGAAAATCTAGAAAGAGGCTTTCTGAGAAACTGCTTTGTGATGTGTGAATTCAACTCACTGAGTTACACCTGTATTTCATGGAGCCGTTTGTTACCCCTTTTTTTGTGGAATCTGAGAAATGATATTTTGGATCGCTTTGAAGAATATAAGGACAAAGGAAATATCCTCAGATAAAAACGTGAAAGAAGCTTTCTGAGAAACTTCTTTTTGATATATGAATTCATCTTCCAGAGTTACAACTTAGTCTTCATGAGACAGTTTGCTGACATTGTTCTCGTGGAATCGGCAAATTGACATTTGGGAGCGCTTTGAGGCCTATGGTGAAAAAGGAAGTATCCTCAGATAATAACTTGAAAGAAACTTTCTGAGAAATTGCATTCTGATGTGTGAATTCATCATAGAGAGATTCACCTTTCCCTTCTTGTAGCAGTTTGCTTACACTGTTCTCGTGGAATCTGCAAAGTAATATTTGGGAGCACATTGAGACCTTTGCTTAAAAAGGAAATACCCATGGATAAAAACTGGAAAGAAGCATTCTGTGTAATTGCATTGTGGTGTGTGAATGCAACTCTCAGGGATAAACGGTCCTGTTCATTGATCAGTTAGCTAACACAGTTTTCTTGAAATCTGCAATCGGATACTTCTGAGTATAATGAAACTTAGGGTGACAAAGGAAACATCCTCAGAGACAAACTAGAAAGAAGCTGTCTGAGAAACTTCTTTGTGATATATGAATTCATTTCCGAGAGTTACAACTTAGTCTTCATGAGGCAGTTTGCTAACAGTAATCTCGTGGAATCTTTAAAGTGATATTTGGGAGTGCTTTGAGGCGTACGGTGAAAAAGGAGGTATCCTCAGACAATAACTGGAAAGGAGCGTTCTGAGAATTTACATTGTGATGTGTGAATGCAACTCACAGAGATACACGTTCCTTTCATTGATCAGTTTGCTAACAAAATTTTCTTGAAATCTGCAATCCAATACTTCTTAGCGCTATGAAACTTAGGTTGAGAAAGGAAATATATCCAGACAAAAACTAGAGAGAATCTTTCTGAGAAATTGCTTTGTGGTGTGTGAATTCAACTCACTGAGTTACCTCTGTATTTCCTGCAACCGTCTGCTAGCCATTTTTTTTTTTTGGAATCTGGGTACTGATATTTCGGATCGCTTTGTGGAATATAAGGAAAAAGGACATATCCTCAGATAAAAACGTGAAAGAAGCTTTCTGAGAAATTTCTTTGTGATATATGAATTCATTTCCAGAGTTACAACTTAATCTTCATGAAGCAGTTTGCTTACACTGTTCACGTGGAATCTGCAAATAGATATTTTGGAGTGCTTTGAGGTCTATGATGATAAAGGAAATATCTTCAGAATATAATGAGAAAGAAGCTTTCTGAGAACTTGCTTTCCAATGTGTGAATTCATCACACAGAGATTCACATTTCCCTTCTTGTAATAGTTTTCTAAGATGGTTCTCGTGGAATCTGCAAAGTGATATTATGGAGTCCATTGAGGCCTATGGTGAAAAAGGAAATATCCACAGATAAAAACTGGAAAGAAGCGTTCTGAGAAATTGCATTGCGGTGTGTGAATGCAACTCATATGGATACACTTTCCTCTTCATTCATCAGTTTGCTAACACTGTTTTCTTGAAATCTGCAATCGGATACTTCTGAGCGCAATGAAATTTAGGGTGACAAAGGAAATATCCTCAGAGAAAAACTAGAAAGAATCTTTCTGAGAAACTTCTTTGTGATATATGAATTTATCTCCCAGAGTTACAACTTAGTCTTCATGAATTAATTTGCTACCACTGTTCTCCTGGAATCTGCAAGTTGATATTTGGGAGCGGTATGAGGCCTATGATGAAAAAGAAAGTATCCTCAGATAACAACTAGAAAGAAGTTTTCTGAGAACTTGCTTTCTGATGTGTGAATTCATCACACAGAGATTCACCTTTCCCTCCTTATAGCAGTTTGCTAACACTGTTCTCGTGGATTTTACAAAGTGATATTTGGGAGCGCATTGAGTCCTATGGTGATAAAGGAAATATCTGCAGATAGAAACTGGAAAGAAGGGTTCTGAGAAATAGCATTGTGATATGTGAATGCAGCTCATAGAGATACACGTTCTGCTTCATTGATCAGTTTGCTAACACAGTTTTCTTGAAATCTGCAATAGGATACTTCTTAGCGCAATGAAACTTAGGTTGACAAAGGAAATATCACCAGAGAAAAACTAGAAAGAAGCTTTCTGGGAAACTTCTCTGTGATATATGAATTCATCTCCCAGAGTTACAACTTAGTCTCCATGAGGCAGTTTGCTAACACTGTTCTAGTGGAAGCTGCAAAGTGATATTTGGGAGCGCAGTGAGTCCTATGGTGAAAAAGCAATTATCCACAGATAAGAACTGGAAAGGAGAGTTCTGAGAAATTGCATTTGGATGTGTGAATGCAACTCACAGAGATACACGTTCATCTTCATTGATTAGTTTGCTAACACAGTTTTCTCGAAATCTGCATTCAGATACATCTTAACGCAATGAAACTTAGGGTGACAAAGGAAATATCCTCAGATAATAACGAGAAAGAAGCTTTCTGAGAACTTGTTTTCTGATGTGTGAAGTCATCACACAGACATTCACCTTTCCCTTCTTGTAGCAGTTTGCTAACACTGTTCTCGTGGAAGCTGCAAATTGATATTTGGGAGCGCATTGAGGCCTATGGTGAAAAAAGGAAATATCCACAGATAAAAACTGGAAAGAAGCGTTCTGAGAAATTGCATTGTGATTTGTGAATGAAACTCACACAGATACACGTTCGTCTTCATTGATCAGTTTGCTAACACAGTTTTCTTGAAATCTACAATCGGATAATTCTTATTGCAATGAAACTGAGGGTGACAAAGGAAATATCCTCAAAGAAAAACTAGAAAGAAGCTTTCTGAGAAACTCCTTTGTGATGTGTGAATTCAACTCACTGACATACCACTGTATTTCGTGGAGCCTTTTGCTAGCCCTTTTTTTGTGGAATCTGAGAACTGATAAAACGCATCACTTTGAAATATATAAGGACAAAGGAAATATCCTCAGATAAAAACGTGAAAGAAGTTTTCTGAGAAACTTCTTTGTGATATATGAAATCAGCTTCCACAGTTAAAACCTAATCTTCAAGAGGCAGGTTGCTAACACTGTTCTTGAGGATGCTGCAAAGTTATATTTGGGAGTGCATTGAGTACCATGGTGAAAAAGGAAATATCCGCAGATAAAAACTGGAAAGAAGCGTTCTGAGAAATTGCTTTGTGATGTGTGAATGCAACTCACAGGAATACACGTTCCTCTTCATTGATCAGTTGGCTAACACAGTTTTCTTGAAATCTGCAATTGGATACTTCTTAGCGCATTGAAACTTAGGGTGACAAAGGAAATATCATATTAAAAAAATTAGAAAGAAGCTTTCTGAGAAACTACTATGTGATTTTTGAATTCAAATCACTGAGTTACACCTGTATTTCTTGGAGTCGTTTGGTAGCCTTGTTTTTCTGGAATCTGAGAACTGATATTTCGGATCCCTTTGAAGAGTACATGGACAAAGGAAATATCCTCAGATAAAAATGTGAAAGAAGCTTTTTGAGAAACTTCTTTGTGATATATGAATTTATCTACAGAAGTTGCAAATTAAACTTCATGAGGCAGTTTGCTAACACTTCTCATGGAATCTGCCAAATGATATTTGTGAGCGATTTGAAGCCTATTATGAAAAAGGAAGTATCCTCAGATAATAACTAGAAAGAAGCTTTCTGAGAACTTACTTTCGGATGTGTGAAATCGTCACACAGAGATTCACCTTTTTCTTCTTGTAGCAGTTTGCTAACACTATTTTCATGGAATCTGAAAAGTGATATTTGGGAGGGCATTAAGGCCTATGGTGAAAAAGGAAATATCCACCGATAAAAACTGGAAAGAAGCGTTTTGAGAAACTACATTGTGAAGTGTGAATGCAGCTCACAAGCATACACTTTTCTCTTCATTAATCAGTTTACTAACACAGTTTTCTTGAAATTTGCAGTTGGATACTTCTTAGCGTTATGAAGCTTATGGTAACAAATGAAATGTCCCAAGATTAAAAAATAGAAAGAAGCTTTCTGAGAAACTGCTTTGTGATGTGTGAATTCAACTCCCTGAGTTACACCTGTATTTCGTGAAGCCGTTTGCTAGTCCTGTTTTTGTGGAATCTGAGAAATGTTATTTCTGATCGTTTTGAAGAATATAGGACAAAGGAAATATCCTCAGATAAAATCGTGAAAAAAGATTTCTGAGAAACTTCCTTGTGATATATGAATTCATCCCCCAGAGTTATACCTTAGTCTTTATGAAGCAGTTTGTAACATTGTTCTCATGGAATCTGCAAAGTGATATTTGGGAGCGCACTGGGGGCTCTGGTGAAAAAGGAATTATCCACAAATAAAAACCGGAAAGATGCGTTCTGAGAAACTGCATTGTGACGTGTGAATGCAACTCACAGAGATACACTTTCCTAATCATTGATCAGTTTGCTAGAACCGTTTCCTTGAAATCTGCAATTGGATACTTCTTAGCCCAGTGAATCTTAGCATGACAAAGGAAATATGTTCTGAAAAAAACTAGAAAGAAACTTTCTGAGAAACTACTTTGAGGTGTGTGAATTCATCACACAGATATTCACCTTTTCCTTCTTGTAGCAGTTTGCTAACATTGTTCTCATGGAATCTGCAAAGTGATATTTGGGAGCTCATTGAGGCCTATAGTGAAAAAGGAAATATCCACAGATAAAAAACTGGAAAGAAGCGTTCTGAGAAATTACATTGTGATGTGTGAATGCAGCTCACAGAGATACACGTTTCTCTTCATTGATCAGTTTGCTAACACAGTTTTCTTGAAATCTGCATTCTGATACTTCTTAGTGCAATGAAACTTAGGTTGACAAAGGAAAAATCCTCAGACAAAAACTAGAAGGAAGCTTTCTGAGAATCTGCTTTGTGATATGTGGATTCAACTCACTGAGTTACACCAGTATTTCATGGAGCCATTTGCTAACTTTTTTTTGGTGGAATCTGAGAACTGATATTTCAGATCGCTTTTAAATTGAAAGGACAAAGGAAATAACCTCAGATAAAAACGTGAAAGAAGCTTTCTTAGAAACTTCCTTGTGATATATGAATTCATCTCCCGGACTTACAACTTAGTGTTCATGAGGCAGTTTGCTAACACTGTTCTTGTGGAATCTGCATATCGATATTTGGGAGCACATTGAGGCCGATGGTGAAAAAGGAAGTATCCTCAGATAATAGCTAGATAGAAGCTTTCTGAGAACTTGCTTTCTGATGTGTGAATTCATCACACAGAGGTTCACCTTTCCCTTTTGTAGCAGTTTGCTAACACTCTTTTCATGGAATCTGTAAAGTGATATTTGGGAGCGCATTGAGGCCTATGGTGAAAAAGGAAATATCCACAGATAAAAGCTGGAAAGAAACTTTCTGAGAAACTACATTGTGATGTGTGAATGCAACTCATAGAGATTCACTTTTCTCTTCATTAATCAGTTTGCTAACACAGTTTTCTTGAAATCTGCAATCGGATACTTCTTAGTGCAATGAAGCTTATGGCTGCAAAGGAAATGTTCCAAGATAAAAACTAGGAAGGATCTTTCTGAGAAACTGCTTTGTGATGTGTGAATTGAACTCACTGAGTTACCACTGTATTTCGTGGGGCAGTTTGTTAGCCCTGTTTTTGTGGAATCTGAGAAGTGTTATTTCTGATCACTTTGAAGAATATAAGAACAAAGGAAATATTCTCAGATAAAAACATGAAAGAAGCTTTCTGAGAAACTTCTTTGTGATATATGAATTCATCTCTCAGAGTTACAACTTAGTCTTCATGAAGCAGTTTGTTAACGCTGTTCTGATGGAATCTGCAAAGTGATATTTGATAGCACATTGGGGGCGCTGGTGAAAAAGGAAATATCTACAAGTAAAAATGGAAAGAAGCGTTCGGAGAAACTGCATTGTGACGTGTGAATGCAACTTAGAGTGATACACTTTCCTATTCATTGATCCGTTTATTAGAACAGTTTCCTTGATATCTGCAATCGGATGCTTCTGTGTGCAACAAAGCCTAGGGTGAAAAAGGAAATATCCTCTCAAAAATCTAGAAAGAAGCTTTCTGAGAAACTTCTTTGTGATATATGATTTTAGTTCCCAGAGTTACAACTTAGTCTTCATGAGGCAGTTTGCTAACACTGTTCTCATGGAATCTGCAAATTGATATTTGGGAACGCTTTGAGGCCTATGGTGAAAAAGGAAGTATCCTCAGATAATAACTAGAAAGAAGCTTTCTGAGAACTTGCTTTCTGATGTGTGAATTCATCACACAGAGATTCACGTTTCCCTTCTTGAAGCAGTATGCTTACACTGTTCTCGTGGAATCTGCAAAGTGATATTTGGGAGCACATTGAGGCCTATGGTGAAAAAGGAAATATCCACAGATAAAAACTGGAAAGAAGCGTTCTGAGAAACTACATTGTGATGTGTAAATGCAACTCACAGAGATACACTTTTCTCTTAATTGATCAGTTTCCTAACCCAGTTTTCTTGAAATTTGCGGTCAGAAACTTCTTAGCACAATGACGCTTATGGTGACGTGAAATGAAACTTAGGGTTACTTAGTGAAATGAAACTTAGGGTGACAAAGGAAATATCCTCAGAGGAAAACTAGAATGAAGTTTTCTGAGAAACTGCTTTGTGATGTGTGGATTCATCTCACTGAGTTACCCCTGTATTTCGTGGAGCCATTTACCCGCCCTTTTTTTGTGGAATTTGAAGAATATTAGGACAAAGGAAATATCCTCAGATAAAAACATGTAAGAAGCATTCTGAGAAACTTCTTTATGATATGTGAATTCATTTCCCAGAGTTACAGCTTAGTGTTCATTAGGCAGTTTGCTAACACTGTTCTCGTGGAATCTGCAAATTGATATTTGGGAGCGCTTTGAGGCCTATGGTGAAAAAGGAAATATTCTCAGATAATAACTAGAAAGATGCTTTCTGAGAACTTGCTTTCTGATGTGTGAATTCATCACACAGAGATTCACCTTTCTCTTCTTGTAGCAGTTTGCTAACACTGTTTTCGTGGAATCTGTAAAGTGATATTTGGGAGCCTATGGTGAAGAAGGAAATATCCACAGCTAAAAACTGGAAAGAAGCGTTCTGAGAAACCACATTGTGATGTGTAAATGCAACTCACAGAGATACACTTTCCTATTTTTGATCAGTTTGCTAGAAGCGTTTTCTTGAAATCTGTAATCGGATACTTCTTAGGGCAATGAATCTTAGTGTGACCAAGAAAATATCCCCTGAAAAAAACTAGAAAGAATCTTTCTGAGAAACTACTTTGTGATGTGTGAATTCATCACACAGAGATTCACCTTTCCCTTCTTGTAGCATTTTGCTAACACTGTTTTCGTGGAATCTGTAAAGTGATATTTGGGAGTGCATTGAGGCCTATGGTGACAAAGGAATTATCCATAGATAAAAACTTTAAAGAAGCGTTCTGAGAAGCTGCATTTTGATGTTTGAATGCAACTAACAGAGATACACGTTCCTCTTCATTGATCAGTTTGCTAACACAGTTTTCTTGAAATGTGCACTTGTATACTTCTTAGCGCAATGAAGCTTACGGTGACAAAGGAAATGTCCCAATATAAAAACTAGAAAGATACTTTTTCAGAAACTGCTTTGTGATGTGTGAATTCAACTCACTGAGTTACACCTGTATTTCTTGGAGTTGTTTGCTAGCCCTGTTTTTATGGAATCTGAGAAGTGTTATTTCTGATCGCTTTTTATAAGGAGAAAGAAAATATCCTCAGATAAAAACGTGAAAGAATCTTTCTGAGAAATTTCTTTGTGATATATGAATTCATCTCCCAGAGTTACAACTTAGTCTTCATGAAGTAGTTTGCTAACACTATTCTCGTGGAATTTTCAAAGTGATATTTGGGAGCGCATAGGGTCATGTGGTGAAAAAGGAAATATCCACAGGTAAAAACTGGAAAGAAGCGTTCTGAGAAACTGCATTATGATTTGTGAGTGCAACTCACAGAGATACACATGTCTTTTCATTAATCACTTTGCTAACACAGTTTTCTTGAAATCTACAATTGGAAACTTCTTAGCACAATGAAGCTTATGGTGACAAAGGAAATGTCCCAAGATAAAATCTAGAAAGAAGCTTTCTGAGAAACTGCTTTGTGATGTGTGAATTCAACTCACTGAGTTACACCTGTATTTCGTGGAGCCTTTAACTAGTCCTGTTTTTGTGGAATCAGAGAACTGGTAGTTCAGATGGGTTTGAAGAGTAGAAGGACAAGGGAAATATCTTCAGAGAAAAACCAGAATGAATGTTTCTGAGGAACTGCTTTGTGATATGTGAATTCCTTTCACAGTGTTACACCAATCTTTCATGAAGGAGTTTGTTAGCACTGATTTTGTGGAATCTCAGAAGTGATGCCTTGGATTTCGTTGAATCGAATGGTTAATAATGAAATATCCTCAGCCAAAAAGTGCAGAGAAGTCTTCTCAGAACTTGATTTGTTGTGGGTGAAATCAGCTCACAGATTTACATTATAGTTTTCAGTGAGAAGCTTGCTAAGAGTGTTTTCGCAGAATCTGCAATAAGACACACGGGGGCGCTTTGAGACCACAAATATCCTCAGTTCAAAAAACAAAGAAGCTTTCTGAGAAACTGCTTTGTGAGGTGTGATTTCTACTGACTCAGTTACACCTGTATTTCGTGGAGAACTTTCCTAGCCCTGTTTTTGTGGAATCTGAGAACAGATCGCTTTGAAGACTATAGGCCATAGGAAATATCCTCAGATAAAAACGAGAAAGAAAATTTCCAAAAAACGTCGTAGTGACGTGTGAATTCACCTCACAGAGTTACATCTTTCTCTTCATGAAGCAGTTTTCTAACTATGTTCTCATGGAATCTGCAAAGTGATATTTGGGAGCGCATTGAGGCCAATGGTGAAAAAGGAAGTACCCTCAGATAATAACTAGAAAGAAGCTTTCTGAGAACTTGCTTCGGATGTGTGAATTCATGACACAGAGATACTACTTTCCCTTCTCTTAGCTGTTTGCTAACACTGTTTTCGTGGAATCTGTAAAGTGATATTTGGGAGCGCAGTGAGGCCTAAGGTGAGAAAGGAAAATCCACAGATAAAAACTTTAAAGAAGTGTTCTGAGAAACTGCATGGTGATGTGTGAATGGAACTAACAGAGATACACGTTCCTCTTCATTGATCAGTTTGCTAACACAGTTTTCTTGCAGTCTGCACTCAGATACATGTTAGCACAATGAAGCTTACAGTGACAAAGAAAATATTCTCAGACAAAAACTATATAGAAGCTTTCTGAGAAACTGCTTTGTGATGTGTGAATTCACCTCACTGAGTTACTGCTGTATTTCGTGGAGCCGTTTCCTAGCCTTTTTTTGTGGAATCTGAGAACTGATATTTTGGATCGCTTAGAAGAATATAAGGACAAAGGAAATATCCTCAGATAAAAACGTGAAAGAAGCTTTCTGAGAAACTTCTTTGTGATATATGAATTCATCTCCCAGAGTTACAGCTTAGTCTTCATGAGGCAGTTTGGTAACACTGTTCTCATGGAATCTGCAAATTGATATTTGGGAATGCTTTGAGGCCTATGGTGAAAAAAGAAGTATCCTCAGATAATAACTAGAAAGCAGCTTTCTGAGAACTTGCTTTCTGATGTGTGAATTCATCACACAGAGATTCACCTTTCCCTTCTTGTAACACTTTGCTAACACTCTTTTCATGGAATCTGTAAAGTGATATTTGGGAGCGCATTGAGGCTTATGGTGAAAAAGGAAATATCCACAGAAAAAAACTGGAAAAAAGCGTTCTGAGAAACTACTTTGTGATGTGTGAATGCAACTCACAGAGATATACTTTTCTCTTCATTATTCAGTTTGCTAACACAGGTTCCTTGAAATTTGCAGTCAGATAGTTCTTAGCACAATGAAGCCCATGGTGACAAAGGAAATTTTCCAAGATAAAAACTAGAAAGAAGCTTTCTGAGAATCTGCTTTGTGATGTGTGAATTCAACTCCCTGAGTTACCCCTGTATTTCGTGGTGCCGTTTGCTAGCCCTGTTTTTCTGGAATCTGAGAAGTATTATTTCTGATTGCTTTGAAGAATAAAAGGACAAAGGAAATATCCTCAGATAAAAATGTGTAAGAACCTTTCCGAGAAACTTCTTTGTAATATATGAATTCATCTCCCACAGTTACAACTTAGTCTTCATGAAACAGTTTGCTAACACTGTTCTCATGGAATCTGCAAAGTGATATTTGAGAACATATCAGGGGCTCTGTTGAAAAAGGAAATATCCACAGATAAAACTGGACAGAAGCGTTCTCAGAAACTGCATTGTGACATGTGAATGCAACTCACAGAGATACACGTTACTCTTCATTGATCAGTTTGTTAACACAGTTTTCTTGAAATCTACAACCAGTCACTTCTCAATGTAATGAAGCTCACGGTGACAAAGGAAATATCCTCAGTTAAAAACTAGAAAGAAGCTTTCTGAGAAACTGATTTGAGACGTGTGAATTCAACTCACTGTATTTCTTGGAGGCGTTTGCTAGCTCTGTATTTGTGAAATCTGAGAAATGATATTTCGGATTGCTTTGAAGAATATAAGGACAAAGAAAATATCCTCAGATAAAAACGTGAAAGAAGCTTTCTGAGAAACTTCTTTGTGATATATGAATTCATCTCACAGAGTTACAACTTTGTCTTCATGAAGCAGTTTGCTAACACTGTTCTCGTGGAATCTGCAAATTGATATTTGGGAGCGCCTTGAGGCCTATGATGAAAAAGGAAACATCCTCAGATAATAATGAGAAAGAAACTTTCTGAGAACTTGCTTTCTGATGTGTGAATTCATCACACAGAGATTCCCCTTTCCCTTCTGGTAGCAGTTTGCTAACACTGTTCTTGTGGAATCTGCAAAGTGATATTTGGGAGCACATTGAGGCCTATGGTGAAAAAGGAAATATCCAGAGATAAAAACTGGAAAGAAGCGTTCTGAGAAACTACATTGTGATATGTGAATGCAACCCACAGAGATACAGTTTCCTCTTCATTGATCAGTTTGCTAACACAGTTTTCTTGAAATCTGCAATTGGAAACTTCTTTGCACTATGAAGCTTACAGTGACAAAGGAAATATCCTCAGATATAAACTAGAAAGAAGCTTTCTGAGAAACTGTTTTGTGATGTGTGAGTTCAACTCACTGAGTTACACCTGTATTTCGTGGAACCTTTAGCTAGCCCTGTTTTTGTGGAATCTGAGATCTGATATTTCGGATGGGGTTGAAGAGTATAAGGACAAGCGAAATATCCTCAGAGAAAAACCGAATTGAAGCTTTCTGAGGAACTGCTTGTGGTGTTTCAATTCCTTTCACAGTGTTACACTGCTCTTTCATGGAGGAGTTTGCTAGCACTGATTTTGTGGAATCTCAGAAGTGATGCCTTGGATATCATTGAATCGAATGGTGAATAATGAAATATCCTCAGACAAAAAGTGCAGAGAAGCCTTCTCAGAAACTGCTTTTTTGTAGGTGAATTCAGCTCACAGAGTTACATCATTGTTTTCATTGAGAAGCTTGCTAAGAGTGTTTTCGCAGAATCTGCAATGAGACACACAGGGGTGCTTTGAGACCACAAATATCCTCAGCTCAAAAAAGAAAGGTTTTTGAGAAACTGCTTTGTGATGTGTGAATTCAACTCACTGAGTTACACCTGTATTTCGTGGAGCCATTCGCTAGCCCTGTTTTTGTGGAATCTGAGAACTGATATTTCGGATCGCTTTGAATACTATACGGCCAAAGGAAATATCCTCAGATAAAAATGAGAAAGAAGATTTCTGAGAAACTTCGTTGTGACGTGTGAATTCATCTCACAGAGTTACATCTTTCTCTTCATGAAGCCTTTTGCTAACAGTGTTCTTGTGGAATCTGCAAAGTGATATTTGGGAGCACTTTGAGGGCTATGGTGAAAAAGGAAATATCCTCAGATAAAAACTGGAAAGAAGCGTTCTGAATAACTGCATTGTGATGTGTGAATGCAACTCACAGAGATACACTTTTCTCGTCATTGATCAGTTTGCTAACACAGTGTTCTTGAAATCTGCCATCGGATACTTCTTAGCGCAATGAAGCTTAGGGTGACAAAGGAAATATCCTCAGATAAAAACTAGAAAGAAGCTGTCTGAGAAACTGCTTTGTGATGTGTGAATTCAACTCACTGAGTTACACCTGTGTTTCGTGGAGCCGTTTGCTAGCCCTCTTTTTCTGGAATCTGAGAACTGATATTTCGGATCGCTTTGAAGACTTTATGGCCAAGGGAAATATCCTCAGATAAAAACGAGAAAAAGATTTCTGACCAATTTCGTTGTGACATATGAACGCATCTCACAGAGTTACAACTTTCTCTTCATGAAGCCTTTTGCAAACACTATTCTCGTGGAATCTGTAAACTGATATTTTGGAGTGCATTGAGGCCTATGGTGAAAAGGGAAGTACCCTCAGGTAATAACTAGAAGGAAGCTTTCTGAGATCTTGCTTTCTGATGTGTGAATTCATCACACAGAGATTCTCCTTTAACTTCAGTTAAGAGTTTGCTAACACTGTTTTTGTGGAAACTGTAAAGTGATATTTGGAAGCGTATTGAGGCCTATCATGAAAAAGGAAATATCCAGAGGTAAAAACTGGAAAGAACCATTCTGAGAAATTTCTTTGTGATATATGAATTCATCTCACAGAGTTACAACTTAATCTTCATGAAACAGTTTGCAAACACTGTTTTCGTGGAATCTGTAAAGTGATATTTGTTAGTGCTTTGAGATCTAGGGTGAAAAAAGAAATATCCTCAGATAAAAAATGGAAAGAAGCCTTCTGAGAAACTGCACTATGACGAGTGAATGCAACTCAGAGAGTTACACTATCCTTTTCATTGATCAGTTTGCTAAAACTATTTTCTTGAAATCTGCAATCGGACACTTCTTAGCGTAATGAAGCTTATGGGGACAAAGGAAATATCCTCAGAGAAAAACTAGAAAGAAGCTTTCTGAGAAACTGCTTTGTGATGTGTGAATTCAACTCACTGAGTTGCTGCTGTATTTCGTGCAGCCGTTTGCTAACCCTGTTGTTGTGGAATGTGAGAACTGATATTTCGGATTGCTTTGAAGACTATACGGCCAAAGGAAATATCCTCAGATAAAAACAAGAAAGAAGATCTCTGAGAAACTTCGTTGTGACGTGTGAATTCATCCCACAGAGTTACAACTTAATCTTCATGAAGCAGTTTGCTAACACTGTTCTCGTAGAATCTGCAAAGTGATATTTGGGAGCACCTTGAGGCCTATGGTGAAAAAGGAAGTATCCTCGGATAATAACTAGAAAGAAGCTTTCTGAGAACTTGCTTTCTGATGTGTGAATTCGTCACACAGAGATTCACCTGTCCCTTCTTGTAGCAGTTTGCTAACACTGTTTTTGTGGAATCTGTAAAGTGATATTTGGGAGAGCATTGAGGCCTATGGTGAAAAAAGTAATATAAATAGATAAAAACTGGAAAGAAGCATTACGAGAAACTACATTGTGATGTGTGAATGGAACTCACAGAGATACACTTTTCTCTTCATTGGTCAGTTTGCTAACACAGTTTTCTTGAAGTCTGCAATCGTTTACTTCTTAGTGCAATGAAACGTAGGGTGACAAAGGAAATATCTTCATATAAAAACAAGAAAAAAAGTTTCTGAGAAACAGCTTTGTGATGTGTGAATTCAACTCATTGTGTTACACCTGTATTTCGTGGAGCCGTTTGCTAGCCCTGTTTTTCTGGAATCTGAGAACTGATATTTCGGATCGCTTTGAAGACTATACGGCCAAAGGAAATATCCTCAGATAAAAACAAGAAAGAAGATTTCTGAGAAACTTCATTGTGACGTGTGAATTCATCCCACAGAGTTACAACTTAGTCTTCATGAAGCAGTTTTCTTACCCTGTTCTCGTGGAATCTGCAAATTGATATTTGGGAGCACGTTGAGGTCTAGGGTTTTAAAAGAAATATCTTCTAATAAAAACTTTAAAGAAGCCTTCTGAGAAACTGTACTGTGACTAGTGAATGCAACTCACAGAGCTACACATTTCATTTTCCAGTTTGCTAACACTGTTTTCTTGAAATCTGCAATCGGATACTTCTTAGTGTAATGAAGCTTATGGTGACAAAGGAAATATCCTCAGATAAAAACTAGAAAGAAACTTTGTGAGAAACTGCTTTGTGATGTGTGAATTCTACTCACTGAGTTACACCTGTATTTCTTGCAGCCTTTTGCTAGTCTTGTTTTTTTTGGAATCTGAGAACTGATATATTGGATCACTTTGAAGAGTATAAGGACAAAAAAAATTATCCTCAGATAAAAACGTGAAAGAAGCTTTCTGAGAATCTTCTTTGCAATATGTCAATTCAACTAACAGAGTTACAACATAGTCTTCATGAAGCAGTTTGCTAACACTGTTCTCATGGAATCTGCAAGGTGGTATTTGGGAGCGCATTGAGGCCTATGGTGAAAAATGAAGTATCCTCGGATAATAACCAGAAAGAAGCTTTCTGAGAACTTGCTTTCTGATGTGAGAATTCATCACACAGAGATTCACCTTTCCCTTCTTGTAGCAGTTTGCTAACACTGTTGTCGTGGAATCTATAAAGTGATATTTGGGAGTGCATTGAGGGCTATGGTGAAAAAGGAAATATCCACAGTAAAAACTGGAAAGAAGCATTCTGAGAAACTACATTGTGATGTGTGAATGCAACTCACAGAGATACACTTTCCTCCTCATTGATCAAATTGCTAACACAGTTTTCTTGAAATCTGCAATCGGATACTTCTTAGTGCAATGAAGCTTACGGTAACAAAGGAAATATCCTCAGATAAAAATAAGAAGGAAAGTTGCTGAGAAACTGATTGTGATATGTGAATTCAACTCACTGAGTTACACCTGTATTTCGTGGAGCCGTTTGCTAGTCTTGTTTTCGTGGAATCTGAGAATTGATATATCAGATCGCTTTGAAGTGTATAAGGAGAAAAGCAACATCCTCAGATAAAAACTGGAAAGAAGATTTCAGAGAAACTTCTTTTTGACGTGTGAAATCATCTCACAGAGTTACATCTTTCTCTACATGAAGCCATTTGCTAACACTGTTCTTGTGGAATCTGCAAAGTGATATTTGGGAGCGTTTTGAGGCCTATGGTGAAAAAGGAAGTACCCTCAGATAATAACTAGATAGAAGCTTTCTGAGAAGTTGTTTTCTGATATGTGAATTCATCACACAGAGATTCACCTTTCCCTTCTTGTAGCAGTTTGCTAACACTGTTGTCGTGGAATCTGTAGAGTGATATTTGGGTGTGCATTGAGGGCTATGGTGAAAAAGGAAATATCCACAGATAAAAACTGGAAAGAAGCGTTCTGAGAAACTGCATTGTAATGTGTGAATGCAACACACAGTGATACACTTTCCTATTCATTGATCAGTTTGCTAGAACAGTTTCTTTGAAATCTGCAATCGGACACTTCTTAGCGCAATGAAGCTTACAGTGACAAGGGAAATATCCTCAGATAAAAACTGGAAAGAAGCCTTCTGAGAAACTGCATTGTGACATGTTAATGCAACTCAGAGAGTTACACTTTTCTTTTCATTGATCAGTTTGCTAACACAGTTTTCTTGAAATCTGCAATCAGATACTTCTTAGCGTAATGAAGCTTAGGGTGACAAAGGAAATATCCTCAGAGAAAAACTAGAAAGAAGCTTTCTGAGAAACAGCTTTGGGATGTGTGAATTCAACTAGCAGAATTACACCTGTATTTCGTAGAGCCGTTTGCTAGCCCTGTTTTGTGGAATCTGAGAACTGATATTTCGTATCTCTTTGAAACTGTACGGCCAAAGGAAATATCCTGAGATAAAACTAGAAAGAAGCTTTCTGAAAAAATTGTTTGTGATGTGTGAATTCATCTCACAGAGTTACACCTTTCTCTTCATGAGGCCTATTTTCTAACACTGTTCTCGTGTAATCTGTAAAGTGATATTGTGAGCGCATTGAAGCCTATGGTGATAAAGGAAATATCCACAGATAATAACCAGAAAAAGGCTTTCTAAGAACTTGCTTTTGGATGTGTGATATCATCACACAGAACTTCTCCTTTCCCTTCTCTTAGCAGTTTGCTAACACTATTTTCGTGGAATCTGTAAAGCAATATTAGGAGCGCATAGAGGCCTATGGTGAAAAAGGAAATATCCTCAGATAAAAACTAGAAAGAAGCTTTCTGAGAAACTGCTTCATGATGTGTGAATTCAACACACTGAGTTACACCTGTATTTCGTGGAGCCGTTTGGTAGCCCTGTTTTTGTGGAATCTGAGAAATGATATTTGGGATCGCTTTGAAGAACATAAGGACAAAACGAAATATACTCAGATAAAAATGAGAGAGAAACTTTCTGTGAAAGTTCTTTGTGATATATGAATTCATCTCTCAGAGTTACAACTTAGTCTTCATGAAGCAGTTTTCTAACACTGTTCTCATGGAATCTGCAAAGTGATATTTGGGAGCGCATGGAAGGCTATGGTGAAAAAAGAAATATCCACAGATAAAAACTGGAAACAATCATACTGAGAAACTACATTGTGATGTGTGAATGAAACTCAGAGAGATACACTTTCCTCTCCATTGATCAGTTTGCTAACACAGTTGCCTTGAAATCTGCAATCGGATACTTCTTAGCGCAATGAAGCTTACGGTGACAAAGGAAACATCCTCAGATAAAAACAAGAAACAAGATTTCTGAGAAACTGCTTTGTGATGTGTGAATTCAACTCACTGAATTACACCTGTATTTCGTAGAGACGTTCACTAGCCCTGTTTTTGTGGAATCTGAGAACAGATGTTTCGTATCGCTTTGAAGACTATACGGGCAAAGGAAATATCCTCAGATAAAAATGAGAAAGAAGCTTTCTGAGAAACTTCTTTGTGATGTGTGAATTCATCTCACAGAGTTACACTTTCTCTTCATGAAGGCTTTTGCTAACACTGTTCTCGTTTAATCTCTAAAGTGATATTGGGAGCGCATTGAGGGCTATCGTGATAAAGGAAATATCCACAGATAAAAACTGGAAAGAAGCGTTTTGAGAAACTGCATTGTGACGTGTGAATGCAACTCACAGAGATACACTTCCTTCTTCATTGATCAGTTTGCTAACACAGTTTTCTTGAAATCTACAATCGGATACTTCTTAGCACAATGAAGCTTAGGGTGACAAAGGAAATATCCATAGATAAAACTAGAAAGAATCTTTTTGAGAAACTGCTTTGTGGTGTGTGAATTCAACTCACTGACTTACACCTGAATTTCGTCGAGCCGTTTGCTAGCCCTGTTTTTATGGAGCCTGAGAAGTAATATTTCTAATCTCTTTGAGGAATATAAGGACAAAGGAAATATCCTCAGATGAAAACGTGAAAGAACTTTTCTGAGAAACTTCTTTGTGATATATGAATTCATCTCACAGAGTTACAACTTTGTCTTCATGAAGCAGTTTTCTAACACTGTTCTCGTGGAAACTGCACGATGATATTTGGGGTGCATTGAGGGCTGTGGTAAAAAAGGAAATATCCTCAGTTAAAAATTGGAAAGAAGCGTTCTGAGTAACTGCATTGTGATGTGTGAATGCAACTCACAGAGATACACTTTTCTCATCATTGATCAGTTTGCTAACACAGTGTTCTTGAAATCTGCCATCGGATACTTCTTAGCGCAATGAAGCTTAGGGTGACAAAGGAAATATCCTCAGATAAAAACTAGAAAGAAGCTGTCTGAGAAACTGCTTTGTGATGTGTGAATTCAACTCACTGAGTTACACCTGTGTTTCGTGGAGCCGTTTGCTAGCCTTGTTTATGTGGAAACTGAGAACTGATATTTCGGATCGCTTTGAAGAATATAAGGACAAAGGAAATATCCTCAGATAAAAACGTGAAAGAAGCTTTCTGAGAAACTTCTTTGTGATATATGAATTCATCTCAGAGAGTTACAACTTAGTCTTCATGAGACAGTTTGCTGACACTCTTCTCGTGGAATCTGCATGGTGATATTTGGGAGCACATTGAGGCCTATGGTGAAAAAGGATGTATCCTCAGATAATAACTTGAAAGAAGCTTTCTGACAAATTGCCTTCTGGTATGTGAATTCATCACACCCAGGTTCATCTTTCCCTTCCTGTAGCAGTGTGTTAACACTGTTTTCCTGGAATCTGCAAAGTGATATTTGAGAGCGCTTTGGGCCTTTGGTGAAAAAGGAAATATCCGCAGATAAAAACTGGAAAGAAGCGTTCTGAGAACCTGCATTGTGATGTGTGAATGCAACTCACAGAGTTACACTTTCTCTTCATTGATCAGTTTGTTAACACAGTTTTCTTGAAATCTCCACTGGGATATTTCTAAGTGCAATGAAGCTTATGGTGGCAAGAGAAAAAATCTCAGATAAAAACTAGAAAGATACTTTCTGAGAAACTGCTTTGTGATGTGTGAATTAATCTCACAGAGTTACGCTTTCATTTCACGGAGCAGTCTATTACCACTGTCTTTGGGGAATCTGAGAAGGGATACTTTGGGCCGAATTCCAGCCTATGCTGACAAAGAAAAGATCCTCAATAAAAATGTGAAAGAAGCTTTCTGAGAAACTTCTTTGTGATATGTGAATTCATCTCACAGAGTTACAACTTAGTCTTCATGAAGCAGTTTGCTAACACTGTTTTCGTGGAATCTGCAAAGTGATATTTGGGAGCACATTGAGGCCTATGGTGGAAAAGGATGTATCCTCAGATAATAACTTGAAAGGAGCTTTCTGAGAAATTGCATTCTGATGTGTGAATTCATCACACAGAGATTCTTTTTTCCCTTCTTGTAACAGTTTACTAACACTGTTTTTGTGGAATCTGCAAAGTGATATTTGGGAGGGCTTTGAGGCCTATGGTGAAAAAGGAAATATCCACAGATAAAAACTGGAAAGAAGCATTATGAGAAACTGCTTTGTGACGTGTGAATGCAACTCACAGAGTTGCACTTTTCTTTTCATTGATCAGTTTGCTAACAATGTTTTCTTGAAATCTGCAATGGGATATTTTTAAGAACAATGAAGCTTATGGCAGCAAGGGAAATAACCTCAGATAAACAGTAGAAGATGCTTTCTGAGAAACTGCCTTGTGATGTGTGAATTCATCTCACAGAGTTACGCTTTCGTTTCATGGAACAGTCTATTACCACTGTCTTTGGGGAATCTGAGAAGGGATACTTTGAATCGTATTGAGACCTACGCTGATAAGGGAAATATCCTCAATTAAAAACGTGAAAGAAGGTTTCTGAGAAATGGCTTTCTGATATGTGTCTTCATCTCACAGAGTTATTACACCACTAGTTCGTGGAACCGTTGGCTAGCACTGTTTTTGTGGAATCTGAGAACTGACATTTTGGATGGGTTTGAGGAGTATAAGGACAAAGGAAATATCCTCAGAGAAAAATCGGAATGAAGCTTTCTGAGAAACTGCTTTGTGATGTGTGAATTCATTTCATAATGTTACACCACTCTTTCATGGAGGAGTTTGCTAGCAATGATTTTGTGGAATCTCAGAAGTGATATCTTTGGTATCGCTGAATCCCATGGTGAATAATGAAATATCCTCAGACAAAAACTGCAGAGAAGCCTTCTCAGACGCTGCTTTGATGTGGATGAATTCAGCTTACAGAGCTACATCATTGTTTCCATCGAGAAGTTTGCTAACAGTGTGTTCGCAGAATATGCAATGGGACACACGGTGGCTCTTTGAGACCACAAATATCCGCAGCTCAAAAAAGAAAGAAGCTTTCTGAGAAACTGTTTTGTGATGTGTGAATTCAACTCACTGAGTTACACCTGTATTTCGTGGAAGGTTTGCTAGCCCGGTTATTGTGGAATCTGAGAACTGATATTTCGGATCACTTTGAAGACTATACGGCCAAAGGATATATCCTCAGATAAAAATGAGAAAAAAGCCTTCTGAGAAACTTCTTTGTGATGTGTGAATTCATCTCCAGACTTACACCTTTCTCTTCATGACGTCGTTTGCTAACACAGTTGTCCTGGAATCTGCAAAGTGATATTTGAGAGCGCATTGAGTCCTGCGGTGAAAAAAGAAGTAGCCTCAGATAATAACGAGAAAGAAGCTTTCTGAGAAATTGCTTCCTGATATGTGAATTCATCACACAGAAATTCACCTATCCCTTCTTGTAGCAGTTTGTTAAAACTGTATTTGTGGAATCTGCAAAGGGATAGTTGGGAGCGCATTTATCGCTATGGTGAAAAAGGAAACTTCCTCATATAAAAACTGGCAAGATGCGTTCTGAGAAACTGCATTGTTATGTGTGAAAACAACTCACAGAGTTACACTTTTCTTTTCATTGATCAGTTTGCTAACACTATTTTCTTGAAATCTGCAATGCGATATTTCATAGAGCAATGAGGCTTACAGTGACAAAGGAAATATCCTCAGAAAAAAACTAGAAGGAAGCTTTCTGAGAAATTTCTCTGTAACTCTGTGAGATGAATTCACACATCACAAAGAAATTTCCCCAAAAGCTTCATACCAGTTTTTCTCTGAGGATATTTCCTTTGTCCTTATTCAGTTCAAACCCATCCGAAACATTAGTTCTCAGAATCCACAAGAACACTGCTAGCAAATGGCTCCACGAAATAGTGATGTAACTCTGTGATATGAAGTCACATATCAGAAAGCAATTTGTCAGAAAGCTTCCTTCTAGTTTTTATCTGAGGATATTTCCTTTGTCCACAAGAACACTGCTAGCAAACTCCTCCATGAAAGCGTGGTGTAACACTGTGAAATGAATTCACACATCACAAAGCAGTTTCTCAGAAAACTTCATTCTGGTTTTTCTCTGAAGATATTTCCTTTGTCCTTATACGCTTCAAACCCATCCGAAATATCAGTTCTCAGAATCTACAAAAACAGTGCTCGCAAAAGGCTCCACGAAATAGTGGTATAACTCTGTGAGATGAAGTCACATGTCTGATAGCCATTTCTCAGAAACCTTCTTTCACGATTTTAATTGAGGATCTTCCCTTTATCAGTGTAGGTCTCATTGCCATCCAAAGTATCCCTTCTCAGATTCCCCAGAGACAGTGGTAATGGACTGCTCCATGAAACGAAAGTGTAACTTTGTGAGATGAATTCATACATCACAAAGCAGTTTCTCAGAAAGCTTCTTTCTAGTTTTTATCTGAGGATATTTCCTTTGTCACCATAAGCTTCATTGTGCTATGAAATATCGTATTGCAGATTTCAAGAAAACAGTGTTTGCAAACGGATCAATGAAAAGAAAAGTGTAACGCTGTGAGTTCCATTCACACGTCACATTGCACTTTCTCAGAACTCTTCTTGCCAGTTTTTATCTGAGGATATTTCCTTTTTCACCTTAGCAATCAAAGCGTTCCCAAAAATCACTTTGCAGAGTCCACGAAAACAGTGCTAGCAAACTGCTACAAGAAATGATAGGTGAATCTCTGTGTGATGAATTCACATATCAGAAAGCAATTTTTCAGAAAGCTTCTTTCTCGTTATTATCTGAAGATACTGCCTTTTTCACCCTAGGCCTCAATGCACTCCCGAATATCAATTTGTGGATTCCACGAAAAGAGTGTTAGCAAACTACATTATGAAGACTAAGTTTCAACTCTGTGAGATGAATTCACATATCACAGAGAAGTTTCTCAGAAAGCTCCTTTCATGTTTTTAATTGAGAATATTTCCTCTATCAGCGTTGGCCCCAACGCGATCCAAAGTATCCCATCTCAGATTCCCCAAAGACAGTGGTAATACACTGCTCCATGAAACGAAAATGTAACTCTGTGAGATGAATTCACACATCACAAAGCACTTTCTCAGAAAGCTTCTTTCTAGTTTTTATCTGAGGATATTTCCTTTGCCACCATAAGCTTCATTGTGCTAAGAAATTTCCCATTGCAGATTCCAAGAAAACTGTGTTAGCAAACTGATCAATGAAGAGAAAAGTGTAACTCTGTGAGTTACATTCACACGTCACAATGCAGTTTCTCAGAATGCTTCTTTCCAGTTTTTATCTATGGATATTTCCTTTTTCACCATATGCTTCAAAGTGCTCCCAAATATCACTTTTCAGATTCCACAAAAACAGTGTTAGCAAACTGCTACAAGAAGGGAAAGATGAATCTCTGTGTGATGAATTCACACATCAGAAAGCAATTTCTTAGAAAGCTTCTTTCACGTTATCTGAGGATATATCCTTTTCCACCATAGGCCACGAAGCGCTCCCAAATATCACTTTGCAGATTCCATGAAAACAGTGTTAGCAAAATGATACTTGAATACTAAGTTGTAACTCTGTGAGATGAATTCATATATCACAAAGAAGTTTCTCAGAAAGCTTCTTTCACGTTTTTCATTCAGGATCTTTCCTTTATAAGCATAGGCTGGAATGCGGTCCAAAGTACCCCTTCTCCGTTTCCCCAAAGACAGTGGTAATAGACTGCTGCTTGAAACGAAAGCATAACTCTTTGAGATGAATTCACACATCACAAAACAGTTTCTCAGAAAGCTTCCTTCTAGTTTTTATCTAAGGATATATCCTTCGTCACAGTAAGCTTCATTACACTAAGAAATATCCCAATGCAGATTTCAAGAACACAGTGTTAGCAAACTGCTCAATGAAAAGGAAAGTACAGTTCTGGGAGTTGCATTCAACTGTCACAATGCAGTTTCTCAGAATGCTTCTTTCCAGTTTTTATCTGAGGATATTTCGTTTTTCACCATAGCCCTCAATGCGCCCCCAAACATCACTTTGCAGATTCCACAAGAACAGTGTTAGCAAACGGCTTCAGGAAGAGAAAGGTGTAACTATGTGAGATTAATTCACACATCACAAAAAAATTTCTCAAAAAGCTTCATTTCAGTTTTTCTCTGAGCATATTTCCTTCGTCCTTATACTCTTCAAACCCATCTGCAATATCAGTTCTCAGAATCCACAAATACAGTGGTAGAAAACGGCTCCACGGAATAGTGGTGTAACTTTGTGATATGAATTCACATATCAGAAAGCAATTTCTCAGAAAGTTTCCTTCTAGTTTCTATCTGAGGATATTTCCTTGGTCAGCGTAAGCTTCATTGCGCTAAGAAGTATCCCATGGCAGGGTTCAAGAAAACGGTGTTAGCTACTGATCAATGAAGATAAAAGTATAACTCTGTGAGTTGCATTCACATTTCACAATGCAGTTTCTCAGAATGCTTCTTTCCAGTTTTTATCCGAGGATATTTCCTTTTTCACCATAGCCCTCAATGCTTTCCCAAATATCACATTGTACATTCCACGAGATCCGTCTTAGCAAACGGCTTCATGAAGAGAAAGGTGTAACTCTGTGAGATGAATTTACATATCACAAAGAAGTTTCTCAGAGAGCTTATTTCTCGTTTTTATCTGAGGATATTTCCTTCGGCCTATAGTCTTCAAAGCGATCCGAAATATCGGCTCTCAGATTCCACAAAAACAGGGCTAGCAAATGGCTCCACGAAATACAGGTGTAAGTCAGTGAGTTGAATTCACACATCACAAAGCAGTTTCTCAGAAAGCTTCTTTCTTTTTTGAGCTGAGGATCTTTGTGGTCTCAAAGGGCCACCATGTGTTCCATTGCAGATTCTGCAAAAACTCTGTTAGCAAGCTTCTCAATGGAAACAATGATGTAGCTCTGTAAGCTGAACTCACTCACATCAAAGCAGTTTCTGAGAAGGCTTCTCTGCAGTTTTTGTCTGAGGATATTTCATTATTCACCATAGGATTCAACAATTCCCAAGATATCACTCCTGAGATTCCACAAAATCAGTACTAGCAACTCCTACATGAAGGAGTGGTGTAACATTGTGAAATGAATTCA
Source organism: Miopithecus talapoin (assembly GCA_028551445.1). Classification (NCBI taxonomy): domain Eukaryota; kingdom Metazoa; phylum Chordata; class Mammalia; order Primates; family Cercopithecidae; genus Miopithecus; species Miopithecus talapoin. The sequence goes on from CM052591.1 coordinate 44,888,448, forward strand.
CACATCACGAAGCAGTTTCTCAGAAAGCTTCATTCCGATTTTTCTCTGAGGATATTTCCTTTGTCCTTATACTCTTCAAACCCATCCGAAATATCAGTTCTCAGAATCCACAAAAACAGTGTTAGCAAATGGCTCCACGAAATAGTGGTGTCACTCTGTGAGATGAAGGCACATATCAGAAAGTCATTTCTCAGAAAGCTTCTTTCACGTTTATTTGAGAATATTTCCTTTATCAGCATAGGCCTCAATGCGATCAAAAGTATCCTTTCTCAGATTCCCCAAGGACTGTGGTAATAGACTTCTCCATTAAAAGAAAGAGTAACTCTGTGAGATGAATTCACACATCACAAAGCAGTTTCTCAGAAAGCTTCTTTCTAGTTTTCACCTGAGGATATTTCCCTTGCCACAGTAAGCTTCATTTTGCTAAGGAATATCCCATTGCAGATTTCAAGAAAACTGTGTTAGCAAACTGACCAATGAAAAGAAAAGTGTAACTCTTGAGTTGCATTCACACATCACAATGCAGTTTCTCAGAATGCTTCTTTCCAGTTTCTATCTGTGGATATTTCCTTTTTCACGATAGGCCTCAAAGTGCTCCTAAATATCACTTTGCAGATCCCACGAAAAGTGTCAGCAAACTGCTACAAGAATAGATAGGTGTATATCTGTGTGATGAAATCACATATCAGAAAGCAATTTCTTACAAAACTTCTTTCTCATTATTATCTGAGGATACTTCCTTTTACACCCTAGGCCTCAATGTGCTCCAAAATATAACTTTACAGATTCCACAAAAACAGTGTTAGCAAACTGCATCATGAAGACTAAGTTGCAACTCTGTGAGATGAATTCACATATCACAAAGAAGTTTCTCAGAAAGCTTCTTTCACGTTTTCAATTGAGGATATTTGCTCTATCAGCGTCGGACTCAATGCAATCTAAAGTATCCCTTCTCAGATTCCCCAAAGACAGTGGAAAAAGACTGCTCCATGAAGTGAAAATGTAACTCAGTGAGATGAATTCACATATCACAAAGCACTTTCTCAGAAAGCTTCTTTCTAGTTTTTATCTGAAGGTATTTCCTTTGTCACCATAAGCTTCATTGTGCTATGAAATATTGTATTGCAGATTTCAAGAACAGTGTTAGCAAACTGATCAATGAAAAGAAAAGTGTCACTCTGTGAGTTTCATTCACACGTCACAGAGCAGTTTCTCAGAAAGCTTCTTTCTAGTTTTTATCTGAGGATATTTCCTTTGTCACCGTAAGCTTCACTGCGCTGTGAAGTATCCCATTGCAGATTTCAAGAAAACATTGTTAGCAGATTGATCACTGAAAAGAGAAGTGCAACTCTGTGAGTTGCATTCACACGTCACAAAGCAGTTTCTCAGAACGTTTATTTCCAGTTTTTTATCTGAAGATATTTCATTTTTCACGGTAGCCCTCAATGCGCTCCTAAATATCACTTTGCGGATTCCAAGAAAACAGAGTTAACAAACTGCTACAAGAAGGGATAGGTGAATCTCTGTGTGATTAATTCACATATGAGAAAACAATTTCTCTGAAAGCTTCTTTCTCTTTATTTTCTGAGGATACTCCCTTTTTTACCTAGGCCTCAATGCGGTCCCAAATAGCACTTTGCAGCTTCCAAGTAAAGAGTGTTAGCAAACTACTTCATGAAGACTTAGTTGTAACTCTGTGAGATAAATTCACGTATCAAAAAGAAGTTACTCAGAAAGCTTCTTTCACGTTTTTAATTGAGGATATTTCCTTTATCAGAGTAGGCCAGAATGCGGTACAAATTATCTCTTCTCAGATACCCCAAAGACAGTGGTTATAGACTGCTGCATGAAACGAAAGCGTAACTCTGTGAGATGAATTCTCACATCAGAAAGAAGTTTCTCAGACAGATTCTTTCTAGTTTTTATCTGAGGATATTTCCTTTGTCACCATAAGCTTCATTGCGCTAAGAAGTATCCCATTGCAGGTTTCACGAAAACTGTGTTAGCAAACTGATCAATGAAGAGAAAAGTGTAACTCTGTGAGTTGCATTCGCACTTCACAATGCAGTTTCTCAGACCGTTTCTTTCCAATTTTTATCCGAGGATATTTCCTTTTTCACCATAGCCCTCTATGCATTCCCAGATATCACATTGTACATTCCACGAGAACCATCTTAGCAAACAGCTTCATGAAGAGAAAGGTGTAAATCTGTGAGATGAATTCACACATCACAAAGAAGTTTCTCAGAAAGCTTCTTTCTCGTTTTTATCTGAGGATATTTCCTTTTTCACTATAGCCCTCAATGCGCTCCCAAACATCACTTTGCAGGTTCCACCGAACAGTGCTAGCAAAGAGTTCATGAAGAGAAAGGTGTAACTTTGTGAGATGAATTCACACATCACAAAGAAGTTTCTCGAAAAGCTTCATTCTGGTTTTTCTCTGAGGATATTTCCTTTGTCCTTACACTCTTCAAACCCATCCGAAATATCAGTTCCCAGAATCCTCAAAAACAGTGCTAGCAAACAGCTCCATGAAATAGTGATGTAGCTCTGTGATATGAAGTCACATATCAGAAAGCAATTTCTCAGAAACCTTCCTTCTAGTTTTTATCTGAAGATATTTCCTTTGTCACTATAAGCTTCATTGCACTAAGAAGTATCCCATTGCAGGTTTCAAGAAAACTGTGTTAGCAAACTGATCAATGAAGAGAAAAGTATAAATCTGTGAGTTGCATTCACACGTCACCATGCAGTTTCTCAGAACGCTTCTTTCCAGTTTTTATCCAAGGATATTTCCTTTTACACCATGGCCCTCAATGCGTTCCCAAATATCACATTGTACATTCCATGAGAATCGTCTTAGCAAACGGCTTCATGAAGAGAAAAGTGTAACTCTCTAAGATGAATTCACACATCAAAAAGAAGTTTCTCAGAAGGCTTCTTTCTCGCTTTCATCTGAGGATATTTCCTATGGCAGTATAGTCTTCAAAGTGATCCGAAATATCAGTTCTCAGATTTCACAAAAACAGGGCAAGCAAATGGCTCCACGAAATACAGGTGTGACTCAGTGAGTTGAATTCACACATCACAAAACAGTTTCTCAGAAAGCTTCTTTCTTTTTTGAGCTGAGGATCTTTGTGGTCTCAAAGGGCCACCATGTGTCCCATTGCAGATTCTGCGAAAACACTGTTAGCAAGCTTCTCAATGAAAACAATGATGTAGCTCTCTGAGCTGAATTCACCCACATCATAGCAGTTTCTGAGAAGGCTTCTGTGTAGTTTTTGTCTGAGGATATTTCATTTTTCACCATAGGATTCAACGATATCCAAGATATCACTTCTGAGATTCCATAAAATAAGTGCTAGCAACTCCTCCATGAAAGAGTGGTGTAACATTGTGAAATGAATTCACGCATCACAAAGCAGTTTCTCAGAACCCTTCTTTCCAGTTTTTATCTGTGGATATTTCCTTTTTAACCGTAAGACTCAAAGCCCTCCCAAATATCACTTTGCAGATTCCACAAAAACAGTGTTAGAAAACTGCTACAAGAAGAGAAAAATGAATCTCTGTGAGATGAATTCACACATCAGGAGGAAATTTCTCAGAAATCTTCTTTCAAGTTGTTATCTGAGGATACATCCTTTTCCACCATAGGCCTCAATGCGCTCCCAAATATCACTTTGCAGATTCCACGAAAACAGTGTTAGCAAACTGATTCATGAAGACTAATTTGCAACTCTGTGAGATTAATTCACATATCACATAGAAGTTTCTCAAAAAGCTTCTTTCACGTTTTTAATTGAGGATATTTTCTTTATCAGCATAGGCAGAATGCTGTCTAAGGTATCCCTTCTCAGATTCCCCAAAGACAGTGGTAATAGACTGCTCCATGAAACATAAGTGTAACTCTGTGAGATGAATTCCCACATCACAAAGCAGTCTCTCAGAAAGCTTCTTTCTAGTTTTTATCTGAAGATATTTCCTTTGTAATCATAAGCTTCATGGTGCTAAGATATATCCCATAGTAGATTTTCATGAAAACAGTGTTGGAAAAACTGCTCAATGAAAAGAAAAGTATAACTCTGAGTTTCATTCACCCGTCACAATGCAGTTTCTCAGAACGCTTCTTTCCAGTTTTTATTTGAGGATATTTCCTTTTTCACCATAGCCCTCAATGCACTCCCAAATACCACTTTGCAGACTCCACGAAAACAGTGTTCACAAACTGCTTCATGAAGAGAATGGGTAACTCTTTGAGTTGCATTCACACATCAGAATGCAGTTTCTCAGAACGCTTCTTGCCAGTTTTTATCTGTGGATATTTCCTTTTTCACCATAGACCTCAAAGCACTCCCAAATATCACTTTGCAGATTCCACAAAAACAGTGTTAGAAAACTGCTACAAGAAGGGAAAAATGAATCTCTGTGAGATGAATTCACACATCAGGAGGAAATTTCTGAGAAATCTTCTTTCAAGTTGTTATCTGAGGATACATCCTTTTCCACCATAGGCCTCAATGCGCTCCCAAATATCACTTTGCAGATTCCACGAAAACAGTGTTAGCAAACTGTTACATGAAGGGAAAGGTGAATCTCTGTGTGATAAATTTACACACCACAAAGAAGTTTCTCAGAAAGCTTCTTGCTCATTTTTATTTGAGGATATTTCCTTTGTTAGCATAGGCTTCAATGCAGTCCAAAGTATCCCTTCTCAGATTCCCCAAAGACAGTTGTAATAGACTTCTCCATGAAAAGAGGGTGTAACTCTGTGAGACGAATTCCCACATTTGAAAGCAATTTCTCAGAAAGCTTCTTTCTAGTTTTTATCTGAGGATATTTCCTTCGTCTGAGTAGGCTTCAATGCGATCCACAATATCCCTTATCCGATTCCCCTAAAAGAAAGGTAACAGATTGCTCCATGAAATAAAAATGTAACTCTCTGAGATGAATTCATACATCAAAATACAGTTTCTCAGAAAGGTTCTTTCTCATTTTTATCTGAGAATATTTCCTTTTTCACAATAGTCCTCAATGCTCTCCCAAATATCCCTTTGCAGATTCCATGAAAACTGTGTTAGCAAACTGCTCCACGAAAAGAACGGTGTAACTCTATGAGATGAATTCACGCATCACAAAGAACTTTCTCAGAAAGCTTCTTTCTAGATTTATCTGAGGATATTTCTTTTGTCACTATATTCCTGAATGTGAACCCGAATATCAGATTGCAGATTATATGAGAAAAGTTAGCAAGCTTCTCAATGAAAAGAACAGTGTAACTTTGTGATATGAATTCACACATCACAAAGCAGTTTCTCAGAAAGCTTAGTTTTCTTTTTTTTTTTCGGAGGATATTTCCTTTGTCACCATATCTGCAATGTGCTCTGATATATGCCACTGCAGATTCCAAGAATCAGCAATGTTAGCAAGCTCCTGAGTGAGAAGTACAGTGTAACTCAGTGAGATGAATTCACACATCACAAAGCAGTTTCTCAGAAAGCTTCTTTGTAGGTTTTATCTGAGGATAATTCCTTTTACAACATAGGCCTCAATTCACTCCAAAATATCCCTTTGCAGATTCCATGAAAAGAGTGTTAGGAGACTGCTCAATGAAAAAAGCAGTGTAACTCTGTGAGATGAATTCACACATCACAAAGCAGTTTCTCAGAAACCTTCTTTCTAGTTTTTATCTGAGGATATTTTCTTTTTCAACATAGGCCTCAATGCACTCCCAAACATCCCTTTGCAGATTGCACGAAAACAGTGTTAGCAAACTGCTCCATGGAAAGAAAGGTGTAACTTTGTGAGATGAATTCACACATGACAAAGCAGTTTCTCAGAAAGTTTCTTTCTCTTTTTTATCTAAGGCATTTCCTTTGTCACTGTAGGCTTCAATGCGATCCAAAATATCACTTCTCAGATTCCCCAAAAACAGTGCTCCCAAACTGATCCATGAAAAGAATCGTGTAACTCTGTGAGGTGAATTAACACATCACTAAGCGATTTCTCAGAAAACTTCTTTCAGGTTTTTGTCTGAGGATATTTCCTTTGTCACCATAAGCTTCTATGCACTCTGACATATCCCATTGCAGATTCCAAGAAAACAGTGTTAGCAAACTACTCAATGAAAAGAACAGTGTAACTCAGTGAGTTGAATTCACACATCACAAAACAGTTTCTCAGAAACCTTCTTTCTCGTTTTTATCTGAGAAGATTTCCTTTTTCACAATAGGCCTCAATGCTCTCCCAAATATCCCTTTGCAGATTCCACGAAAACTGTGTTAGCAAAGTACTCCATGAAAAGAATGGTGTAACTCTATGAGATGAGTTCACACATCACAAAGAACTTTCTCAGAAAGTTTCTTTCTAATTTTTGTCTGAGGATATTTCCTTTGTCACCATAGGCTTCAATGTAATTCAAAATATCTTTAATCAGAAAGCAGTTTCTCAGAAAGAATCTTTCTAGTCTTTGTCTGAGGATATTTCCTTTGTCACCATAAGCTTCAATGTGCTCTGAATTATCCCTTCACAGATTCCATGAAAACAGTGTTAGCAAACTGCTCAATTAAAAGAATGGTGTAACTCTGTGAGATGAATTCACACATCACAAAGCAGTTTCTCAGAAAGCTTCATTTTAGTTTTTATCTGAGGATATTTCCGTTTTCAACACAGGCTTCAATGTGCTCCCAAATATCCTTTTGCAGATTCCACGAAAGCAGTGTTAGCAAACCACTCAATGAAATGAATGGTTTAACCGTGAGATGAATTCACACATCACAAATCAATTTCTCAGAAAGCTTCTTTTTACTTTGTATTTGTGGATACTTCCTTTTTCAAGATAAGCCTCATTGCTGTCACAAATATCCCTTTGGAGATTCCACAGAAAAAGTGTTAGCAAATTGCTCCACGTAAAGAAAGCTGTAGCTCTGTAAGATGAATTCATACATCACAAAGAACTTTCTCAGAAAGTTTTTTTATGTGAGGATGTAATTTTTATGTGAGGATATTTCCTTTTTCATTATATTCCTGAATATGCGCCCGAATATCCCTTTGCACATTAAATGAGAAAAGTGTTAGCAAACTTCTCAATGAAAAGAAAACCAGTTTCTCAGAAAGCTTATTTTTGGTTTTTATATGAGGATAATTCCTTTGTCACCATAATCTTCAATGTGCTCCGATATATCCCACTGCAGATTCCAAGAATCAGTAGTGTTAGCAAACTGCTGAGTGAAAAGTACAGTGTAACTCCATGAGATGAATTCACACATCACAAAGCAGTTTCTCAGAGAACTTCTTTCTAGGTTTTATCTGAAGATAATTCCTTTTTCAACATAGGCTTCAATTTGCTCCAAAATATCCCTTTGCAGAATCTACAAAAAGAATGTTAGGAAACTGCTCAATAAAAAGAGCAGTGTAACTCTGTGAGATGAATTCACACATCACAAAGAAGTTACTCAGAAGGCTTCTTTCTAGTTTTTATCTGAGGATATTTCCTTTGTCACTCTTGGCTTTAATGCGATCCAAAATATCCCTTCTCAGATTCCAAAAAAAACAGTGCTACCAAACTGTTCCATGAAAAGAATTGTGTAACTCTGTGAGATGAATTCACAAATCACAAAGACATTTTTCGGAAAGCTTCTTTCTAGTTTTTGCCTGAGGATATTTCCTTTGTCACCCTAACCTTCAATGTGCTCCAAAATATCTCATTGCAGATTACAAGAAAACAGTGCTAGCAAACTGCTCAATGGAAAGAACAGTGTACCTCTGTGAGTTCAATTCACGCATCACAAAACAGTCTCTTAGAAAACTTCTTTTTGGTTTTATCTGAGGATATTTCTTTTGTCACCATAGGCTTCAATGTGCTCCCAAATATCCCTTTGTAGATTCCACAAAAACAGTGTTAGCACACTGCTCCTTGAAAACAAAGCTGTAACTCTGTGAGTTGAATTTACACATCATGAAGAAGCTTCTCAGAAACCTTCTTTCTAGTTTTTATGTGAGGATATTTCCTTAGTCAATATAGGCTTCAATGTCATCCAAAATATCCCTTCTCAGGTTCCCAAAAAACATTGCTATCAAACTGCTCCATGAAAACAAAGGTGTAACCCCGTGAGATGAATTCACAAATCACAAAGCAGTTTCTCAGGAAGCTTCTTTCTAGTGTCTACCTGAGAATATTTCCTTTGTCACCATAAGCTTCAATATACTCCAAAATATCTCATTGCAGATTCCAGAAAAACATTGTTAGTATACTCCTCAATGAAAAGAACAGTGTACTCTGTGAGTTCAATTCACACTTTGCCAAACGGTCTAACAGAAAGCATATTTTTGGTTTTTATCTGAGGATATTTTCGTTGTCATCTTTGTCTTCAATGCACTCCCAAATATCCTGTTGCAGATCCCACGTAACGAGTGGTATAAGACTGTTCAATGAAAAGAATGGTGTAACTCTCTGAGATGAATTCACACATCACACAAAACTTTCTCAGAAAGATTCTTTCCAGTTTTTATCTGAAACATCTTTCTAGTTATTGTCTGAGGATATTTCCTTTGTCATCATATGCTTCAATGCCCTCCGAAATATCCTACTGCAGATTCCACGAAAACAGTGTTAGCAAACTCCTCCTTGAAAGAAAGGTGTAGCTCTGTGAGATGAATTCAAACAACCCAAAAACTTTCTCATAAAGCTTGTTTCTAGTTTTTATCTGAAAATATTTCCTTTTTCACTATAGGTGTGAAGGTGTTTGCAAATATCCCTTTGCAGTTTCCACAAAAACAGTGATAACAAACCTGAAATGAAAAGAAAGGTGTAACTCTCTGAGAAGAACTGACACACCAGAAAGCAGTTTCTCAGAAAGTTTCTATTTAATATCTGAGAATATTTCCTTTTTCACTATAGACCTCAATATGCTCCCAAATATCAATTTGCACATTCCAAGAAAACAATGTTAGCACTGCTCCATGAAATGAAAGGTGCAACTCTGTGAGTTGAATTCACACATCACAAAGAAGTTTCTTCGAAAGCTTCTTTCTACTTTTTATCTGATGATAATTCCTTTGTCACCATAGGCTTCAATGCTATCCAAAAATGTCCCTTCTCAGATTCCCCAAAAACTGTGCTACCCAGTTGATCCATGAGAAGAATCGTGTAACACTGTGAGGTGAATTAGCACATCACAAAGTGGTTTCTGAGAAAGCTTATTTTTGGTTTTTATCTGAGGATATTTCCTTTGTGAACATAGACTTCAATGCTCTGCCAAAAATCCCTTTTCAGATTCCACGAAAACAGTGTGAGCAAATTGCTCAATGAAAAAAACTGTGTAAGACTGCAAAAGGAATTCACACATCATCAAACAGTTTCTCAGAAAGATTCTTCCTAGTTTTTATCTGAGGATATTTCTTTTTCTACTATAGGCCTCAATGCACTCCCAATATTAGACAAAAACAGTGTTAGCAAACTGCCATATGAAAAGAAAGGTGTAAATCTGTAAGATGAATTCACACATCACAAAGAACTTTCTCAGAAAGCTTCTATCCAGTTTTTATCTGAGGATATTTCCTTAGTGACCTTGGACTTCAATGCAATCCAAAATATCTCTTCTCAGATTCCCCAAAAACAGTGCTACCAAACTGTTCCATAAAAAGTATGGTGTAACTCTGTGAGATGAACTCAGACATCACAAAGCGGTTTCTCAGAAAGATTCTTTCTAGTTTTTACCTGAGGATATTTCCTTTTTCACTGTAGGCCTCAATGCCCTCAAAAATATCACTTTGCAAATTCCAGGGATACTGTGTTTACAAACTGCTCCATGAAAGTAAAGGTGTAACTCTGTGGGATGAATTAACACATCAGAAAGTACTTTCTCAGACAACTTCTTTCTAGTTTTCCTCTGAGGTTATTTCTTTTGTAACCATAGGCTTCAATATGATACAAAATACCCCTTCTCATATTCCCCAAAAACAGTGCTACCAAAATGTTGATTGAAAAGGATCATGTAACACTTTGAGATGAATTAACACATCACAAAGTGGTGTCTCAGAAAGCTTCTTTCTAGTTTTTATATGAGGATATTTCCTTTGTCACCATAAGCATCAATGAGCTCTGAAGTATCCCACAGCAACTTCCAAGAAAAGAGTGTTCGCAAACTGCTCAATGAAAAGAACAGTGAAACTCTGTGAGGTGAATTCACACATCACAAAGCAGTTTCTCAGAAAGCTTCTTTCTGGTTTTTATCTGAGGATATTTCCTTTTTTACCTTAGGCCTCAATGGGTTCCCAAATATCCCTTTGCAGAACCCAATTAAGCAGTGTTACCAAACTTCTCTATGAAAATAAAAGTGTAACTCTTTGAGATGAATTAACACATCAGAAAGAACTTTTTCAGAAACCTTCTTTCTAGTTTTCACCTGAGGATATTTCCTTTGTCACCATAGGCTTCAATGCGATCCAACATATTCCTTCTCAGATTACCTAAAAACAGTACTACCAAACTGCTCCATGCAAAGAGTTGCATAACTCTGTGAGATGAATTAACACATAACAAAGTAGTTTCTCAGAAGGCTTCTTTCTAGTTTTTATATGAAGACATTTCCATTTCCAATGTAGTCTTCAATGGGCCCCCAAATATCCCTTCTCAGAAACCACAAAAAGAGTGATGTCAAAGTGCTCCCTCAACAGAAACATTTAACTCTATGATATGAATGCATACTTCACAAAGAAGTTTCTCAGAAAGCTTCTCTCAAGTTTTTACCTGAAGGTATTTCCTTTTTTGCCTTTGGACTCTAAGCAATCCTGAATATCCCTTTGCAGATTTCATAAAAACAGTGTTACTAAACTGCTCAAAGAAAATAAAGGTGTAACTCTGTGAGTTGAATTTACCCATCACAAAGCAGTTTCTCAGGAAGCTTCTTTCTAGTATTTTTCTGAGGATATTTCCTTTGTCATCATAAGTTTCAATACGCCCCAAATTATCTGATTGCAGATTCCAAGAAAACAGTGTTAGCAAACTGGTCAATGAAAAGACCTGTGTAACACTGTGAGATGAATTCACTCATCACAAAGCAGTTCCTTAGAAAGCTTCTTTCTACCTTTTGTCTGAGGATATTCCCAATGTCACCATAAGCTTCAATGTGCTCCAAAAGATCCCATTGCAAATTCCAACTAAGCAGTGTTAGCAAACTGCTCAATGAAAAGATGAATTCACAAACCAGAAAGCTGTTTCTTAGAAAGCTTCTTTCTAGTTTTTCTCTGAGGATATTTCCTTTTTCACCACAGAAGTCACTTCCAAATATACCATTGCAGATTCCAGGAAAAAAGTGTTAGCAAATATCCCAATGAAAGGAATGGTGTAACACTGTGAGATGAATTCACACATTACAAAGAAGTTTCACAGAAAGTTTCTTTTTGTTTTTTTTTTTTTTCTGAGAATATTTCCTTTGTCACCATAGGCTTCAATGGACTCCCAAATATCATATTGCAGATCCCATGAAAACAGTGTTATCAGACTGCTCAATGAAAAGAACGGTATAATTCTGTAAAATGAAATCACACATTAAAAAGCAGTTTCTCAGAATGTTTCTTTCTAGTTTTTTCCTCAGGATATTTCCTTTTTCAGTATGCTCCCAAATATCCCTTTGCAGATTCCATGAAAACCGTGTTAGCAAACTGCTCCATGAAAAGAAAGGTGTAACTCTGTGAGATGAATTCGCACATCATGAGAAAATATCTCAGAAAACTTCTTTCTAGTTTTTATCTGAGGATATTTCCTTTGTCACCATAGGCTTCATTGCAATCAAAAATAACCCTTCTCAGATTCCCCAAAAACAGTGCTACAAAACTGATCCATGAAAAGAATCATGTAACTCTCTGAGGTGAATTAATACATCACAAAGCGGTTTCACAGAATGCTTCTTTATAGTTTTTGTCTGACGATATTTCCTTTGTCACCTTAGGCTTCAATAAGATCCAAAATATCCCTTCTCAGATTCCACCAAAAGAGTGGTGCCAAACTGCGCCATGAAAATAAAGGTGTAACTCTGTGAGATGAATTCACACATCACTAAGCAGTTTCACATAAAGCTTTTTTTTTTTTTTTTTGTCTGAGAATATTTCGTTTGTCACCAAAGGCTTCAATGCATTCCCAAATATCTTATTGCAGATTCCCAAAAACAGTGTTAGCAAACTACTCCATGAAAAGAGTGGTGTAACTCTGTGAGATGAATTCACACATCATAAGGCAGTTTCTCAGAAAGCTTTCTTCTAGTTTTTATCAGAGGATATTTCCTTTTTCACCATCGTCTCAACTTGCTCCCAAATATCACTTTGTAGATTCCATGAAAACAGTCTTAGCAAACAGCTCCATGAAAAGAAAGGTGTTACTCTGTGAATACACATATCACAAGGAAGTTTATCAGAAAGTTGCTTGCTAGTTTTTATCTGATTATATTTCCATTGTCACACTAGGCTTCAATGTGATCCAAATATCCCTTCTCTGATTCCCCAAAAATAGTGCTACCAAACTGTTCCATGAAAAGAATGGTGTAAATCTGTGAGATGAATTCACACATCACAAAGCTGTTTCTCAGACCACTCCTTTCTAGATTCTATCTACGTATATTTCCTTTTTCTCCATATTCCTCAATGCTCTCTGGAATATCCCATTGCAGATTCCATGAAAAAAGTGTTAGAAAACTTCTCAATGAAAAGAATGGGGTAATTATGTGAGATGAATTCATACATCACAAGGCAGTTTCACAGAAAGTTTCTTTTTGATTTTTATCTGAGGATACTTCCTCTTTCTCCATAGGTCTCAATGTGCTCCCAAATATCCCTTGATTATTCCATGAAAACAGAGTGAGCAAACGGCTCCATGAAAAGAAAGGTATAACTCTGTGAGATGAATTCACACACCATAAAGAACTTTCTCAGAAACCTTCTTTCTAGTTTTTATCTGATGATATTTCCTTTGTAACCATAGGCTTTGATGTGATTGAAAAATATCCCTTCTCAGATTCCCCAAAAACAGTGGTACCAAACTGCTCCATAGAAAGAATCGTGTAACTCTGTGAGATAAATTATCACATCACAAAGCAGTTTCTCAGAAGGCTTCTTTCTAGTTTTTATATGAGGATATTTCCTTTCCCACCATAGGCTTCAATGCACTCCCAAGTGCATTGAATACTTCTCAGATACCACAAAAACTGTGAGACCAAAGTGCTCCCTCAACAGAAACATTTAACTCTATGAGATTAATGCACACTTCACAAAGGAGTTTCTCTAAAAGCTTCTCTCAAGTTTGTACCTGAAGATATTTCCTTTTTCGCTATTGGACTCTATGCGCTCCCAAATGTCGCTTTGCAGTTTCTACAAAAACAGTATTAACAAACTGCTCAATGAAAAGAATGGTGTAACTCTGTGAGGTTATTTCACCCATTACAAAGCAGTTTCTCTGAAAGCTTCTTTCTAGTTTAAATCTGAGGATACTTCTGTTTTCAACACTGGCTTCAATGCGCTCCCAAATATCTCCTCTTAGATACCACAAAAAGAGTGAGGCCAAACTGCTCAATGAAGAAAAAGGTTAAACTCTATGAGAGGAATACACACATCACAAAACCATTTCTCGAAAAGCTTCTACCAAGTTTTTATCTGAAGTAATTTCCTTTTTCACCATAGGTCTCTAGGAGCTCCCGAATATCCCTTTGCAGATTCCATAAAAACAGTGCTACCAAACTGCTGAAAGAAAGCAAATGTGTAACTCTGTGTGATTAATTCACCCATCACAAAAAAATTTCTCGGAAAACTTCTGTCTATTTTTTATCTGAGGCTATTTCCTTTGTCACCATAGGCTTCAATGTGCTCCCAAATATAATATGGCAGACTCCATGAAAACAGTGTTATCAAAAGGCTCAAAGAAAAGCCCTGCTTAGCTCTGTGAGATGACTTCACCACCACAAAGCAGTTTCACAGAAAGCTTCTTTCTACTTTTATCTGAGGATATTTCCTTTTTCACAATAGGCCTCGATGCACTCCCAAATATCCCTTTGCAGATTCGACGAAAACAGTGTTTGCAAATTGCTCCATGAAAAGAAAGGTGTAACTCTGTGAGATTAATTCACACAACCCAAAGAACTTTCTCAGAAATCTTCTTTCAAGTTTTTATCTGAGGATGTTTCCTTAGTCAACATAGGCTTCACGGTGATCCAAAATATCCCTTCTCAGATTCCCCAAAAACAGTGCTACCAAACTGATGCATGAAAGTAATCGTGTAACTCTGTGAGATGAATTAACACATCATAAAGCAGTTTTTCAGAAGGCTTCTTTCTAGTTTTTATATGAGGATATTTCCTTTGTCATCAGAAGCTTCAGTACGCTCCAAAATATGCCTTTGTAGATTCCAAGAAAACAGTGTTAGCAAAGTGTTCCATGAAAAGAACAGTGTAACTCTGTGCCTTGAATTCAAACATCACAAAGGAGATTCTCAGAAAGCTTCTTTCTAGTTTTTCTATGAGGATATTTCCCTTTTCACTACAGGCCTGAATGCCCTCCCAAATATCCCTTTGCAGATTCCACAAAAACAGTGTTAGCAAGTTGATCCATGAAAAGTAAGGTATAACTCTGTGAGATGAATTCACACATCACAAAGAACTTTCTCAGATAGCTTCTTTCTAGTTTTTATTTGAGGATAATTTCTTTTTCACGATAGACCTCAATGCGCTCCCAAATATCCTTTTGCAGATTCCATGAAAACAGTGTTAGCAAACTGCTCCATGAAAAGAAAGGTGTAAGTCTTTGAGGTGAATTCACACATCACAAGCAATTTTCTTAGAAAGCTCCTTTCCAGTTTTTAATCTGAGGATATTACCTTTGTCACCATGGGCTTCAATACAATCCATAATATCCTATTGCACATCCCAAGAAAACTGTTATCAAACTGCTCAATGAATAGAATGGTGTAGCTCTGTGAGATGAAATCACACATCACAAAGCAGTTTCTCAGAAAGTTTCTTTCTAGTTTTTATCTGAGGATCTTTCTTTGTCACCGTAGGCTTCAATGCGATCCAAAACATCCCTTTTCAGATTCTGCATAAGCAGTGCTACCAAACTGCTCCATGAAAAGAATCGTGTAACACTGTGAGATGAATTCATAAACCACAAACAGTTTCTCAGAAAGCTTCTTTTTAGTTTTTATCTGAGGATATTTCCTTTTTCACTGTATGCCTCAATGTGCTAACAAATATGCCTTTGCAGATTCCACGAAAACAGTGTTAGCAAACTGTTCCATGAAAAGAGAGGTATAACTCTGTGAGATTAATTCACACATCACAAAAAACTTTATTGGAAAGTTTCTTTCTAGTTTTTATCCTAGGATATTTCGTTTGTCACTATTGGCTTCAATGTAATCCAAAATATCACTTCTAATATTCCCCAAGAACAGTGCTACCAAACTGATCCATGAGAATAATCGTGTAAATCAGGAGATAAATTAACACATCACAAAACAGTTTCTCAGAAAGCTTCTTTCTAGTTTTTATATGATGATATTTCGTTTGTCACCCTAAGCTTCAATGCACTCCGAAATATCCCATTGCAGATTCCAAGGAAACAGTGTTAGGAAATTGCTCACTGAAAAGAACAATGTAACCCTGTGAGATGAATTCACACATCACAAAGCAGTTTCTCACAAAGCTTCTTTCTAGTTTTTATCTGAGGATAATTGCTTTTTCACCATGGGACTCAATGCACTTATGAATATCCCTTTGCAGATTACATGAAAACAGTTTTAGCAAACTGCTCCATGAAAAAAAAAGGTGTAACTGTGTGAGATGAATTCACACATCACCAAGAAGCTTCTCAGAAAGCTTCTTTCTAGTTTTAATCTGAGGATATTTCCTTTATCACCTTAGGCTTCAATGCCATCCAAAATATCCCTTCTCAGACTCCCCAAAAACAGTGCTACAAAACTGCTCCATGAAAAGAATACTGTAACTCTGCGAGATGAATTGACTCATAACAAAGCAGTTTCTCAGAGAGCTTCTTTTCAGCTTTTATCTGAGGATATCTCCTTTTTCACCATATTTCTCAATGAGCTCTGAAATATCCCATTGCAGATTCCAGGGAAAAACAGTTAACAAACTTCTCAATGAAAGTGACGGTGTGACTCTGTGAGGTGAATTGACACACCACAAAGCAGTTTCTCAGAAAGCTTCTTTTTGTTTTGATCTGTGGATATTTCCTTTGTCACAGTAGACTTCAATGCACTCCCAAATATCCTATTGCATATTCCAAGAAAACAGTGTCATCAAACTGCTCAATGAAAATAACAGTGTAACTCTGTGAGATGAATTCACACATCAAAAAGCAGTTTCTCAGAAAGTTTCTTTCTAATTTTTATGTGAAGATATTTCCATTTTCACTATAAGCGTCAAAGTGCTCACAAATGTCCCTATGCAGATTACATGAAAACAGTGTTAGCAAACTGCTCCATGAAAAGAAAGGTGTTACTCTGTGAGATGAATATATACATCACAAAGAGGCTTCTCAGAAAGCTTCTTTCAACTTTTATGTGAGGATATTTCGTTTGTCACCACAGGCTTCAATGCAATCCAAAATATCCCTTCTCAGATTCCCCCAAAACAGTGGTATCAAACTTCCCCATAGAAAGAATCATGTAACTCTGTGAGATAAATTAACACATCACAAAGCAGTGTCTCAGAAAGTTTCTTTCTAATTTTTATATGATGATATTTTGTTTGTCACCCTAAGCTTCAATGCACTCCAAAATATCCCATTGCAGATTCCAAGGAAACAGTTTTAGGAAACTGCTCACTGATAATAACAGTGTAACCCCATGAGATGAATTCACACATCACAAAGCAGTTTCTCACAAAGCTTCTTTCTAGTGTTTATCTGAGGATAATTCCTTTTTCACCATGGGACTCAATGTACTCATAAATATCCCTTTGCAGATTACACGAAAACAGTGTTAGCAAACTGCTCCATGAAAAGAAATTTGTAACTCTATGAGATGAATTCACACATCACCAAGAGCTTTCTCAGAAAGTTTATCTCTAGTTTCAATCTGAGGATATTTCATTTGACACCATAGGCTTTAAGGCAATCCATAATATCCCTTCTCAGATTCCCCAAAAACAGTGTGACAAAACTGCTGCATGAAAAGTATCATGGAACTCTGTGAGATGGATTCACACATCCCAAAGCAGTTTCTCAGAAAGTTTCTTTCTAGCTTCTTCCTGACGATATTTCTTTTGTCACCATAAGCTTCTATGCACTCTGACATATCCCATTGCAGATTCCAAGAAAACGATGTGAGATAACTGCTCAATGAAAAATTCAGTGTAAGGCTGTGAGATGAGTTCACATGTCACAAAGCAGTTTATCAGAAACCTTTTTGGTTTCTATCTGATTATACTTTCTTTGTCACCATTGGCTTCAATGTGCTCTCAAATATATCATAGCAGATTCCACGAAAACAGTGTTAGCAAACTGCTCAATGAAAAGAACAGTATAACTCTGTGAGATGAATTCACACATCACAAAAAACTTTCTCAGAATGCCTCTTTCTAGTTTTTATCTGAGTGTATTTCCTTTGTCAACATAGGCTTCAATGTGATACAAAACATAGCTTCTCAGTTTACCCTAAAACTTTTCTACCAAACTGATCCATTAAAAGAATCGTGTAACTCTGTGAGATGAATTAACATATCACAAAGCAGTTTCTCAGAAAGCTTCTTTCTAGTTTTTATATGAAGATATTTCCTTAGTCACGTTAAGCTTCAATTCGCTGTGAAATATTCCATTGCAGATTCCAAGAAAACAGTTTTAACAGACTTCTAAATGAAAAGAACATTGTAACTCTGTTAGATGAATTCACATATTACAAAGCAGTTTCTCAGGAAGATTCTTTCCAGTGCTTTTCTAAGAATATTTCCTTATTCACCATAGGACTCAATGTGCTCACAAATATCTCTTTGCAGATTCCATGAAAAGAGTGTTAGCAAACTGCTCCATGAAAACAAAGGTGCAACACTGTGAGATGAATTCCCACATCACAAAGTAGCTTCTCAGAAAACTTCTTTATAATTTTTATCAGGGTATATTTTCTTTGTCACCACAGGTTTCAATGCGATCCAAAATATCCCTTCTCAGATTCCCCAAAAACAGTGCTACCAAACTGCTCTTTGAAAAGAATTGTGTAACTCCGTGAGGTGAATTCCCAAATCACAAAGTAGTTTCTCAGAAAGCTTCTTTCCAGTTTCTGTCTGATGTATTTCCTTTGTCACCATAAGCTTCAATGTGCTATGAAATATCCCAATGCAGATTCCAAGAACACAGTATTAGCAAACTGCTCAATGAAAAGAACAGTGTAATTCTGTGAGATGAATTCACACATCACAAAGAAATTTCTCAGAAAGCTTCTTTCTAGTTTTTATCTGAGGATAATTCTTTTTTCACTATAGGAAGCAATGCGCTCCCAAATATCCCTTTGCAAATTCCATGAAAATAGTGTTATCAAACTGCTCCATGAAAAGAAAGGTGTAACACTGTGAGATGTATTCACACATCACAAAGAACTTTCTCAGAAAGCTTCTTTCTCGTTTTTACCTGAGGATATTTCCTTTGTCACCATAGGCTTCAAAGCGATAAAAAATATCCTTTCCTAAATTCCCCAAAATCAGTGATAACAGACTGATTCATGAAAAGAATTATGCAACGATGTGAGACGAATTAACACATCACAAAGCAGTTTGTCAGAATCCTTCTTTCTAGTTTTCATATGAGGATAATTCCTTTGTCACTGTATGCTTCAATGCGATCCATGATATCACATTGCAGAATCGAATGTGATTGTGATACTACTCATTGAGCAGTATGCTAACACTGTTTTCATGCAATATGCCAGGGAATACTTGGAAGACCTTTGAGCCCTATCGTGAAAAAGGAAATATCCTGAGATAAAAACTAGAAAGAAGCTTTCTGAGAAAGTTCTTTGTGATGTGTGAATTCATCTAACAGAGCTACACCTTTCTCTGCATGAAGCCGTTTGCTAACACTGTTTGTGGAATCATAATGGGATATTTCTTAGCCCAATGAAGCCTGCGGTGACACAGGAAGTAGCCTCAGATAAAAACTGGATAGAAGCTTTCTGAGAAAGTTCTTTGTGATGTGTGAATTCATCTCACAGAGTTACACCTTTCTTTTCAGGGAGCAGTTTGCTGACACTGTTTTCCTGTAATCTGCAAAGGGATATTTGTCAGCACTATGAGGCCTAGAATGAAAAAGGAAATATCCTCTGATAAAAACTAGAAAGAAGCTATCTGAGAAACTGCATTGTGTTATGCGACTGCATCTCAGAGTTAAACTGTTCTTTTCATTGAGCAGTTCGTTAACACTGTTTTCATGGTCTCTGCCAAGGGATATTTGGCAGCACTTTGAGGCCTATAGTGAAAAAGGAAATACGCTCAGGTAAAAACTAGAAAGAAGCTTTCTGAGAAACTTCTTTGTGATGTGTGACTTCATTTCACAGAGTTACACCATTGTTTTCATACAGCAGTCTGCTAACACTGTTTCCGTGGAAACTGTATTAGGATGTTTGGGAGCGCATTGAAGCCTTTGGGGCAAAGGAAATATCCTCAGATAAAAACCAAAAGGAAGACTTCTGAGAAACTGATTTGTGATGTGTGAATTCACATCCCAGAGATGCACTTTCTTATGGAGCAGTTTGTTAGCACTATTTTTGGGGAACCTGAGATGGGATATTTTAGATCGCATTGAATCCTACACTGACAATGGAAATACCTCAGATAAAAACTGGAAAGAAGCTTTCTGAGAGCCTTCTTTGTGATGTTTGAATGCATCACACAGAGTTACACCTTTCGGTGCATGAAGCCGTTTACTCACACTGTTTTTGTGGAAACTGTAGAGGGATATTTGGGAACATATTGAGGCCTATGTGAAAAAGGACATATCCTCAGATAAAAACCAGAAAGAAGTTTTCTTTTTTTTTTTTTTTTTTTTTTTTTTTTAAGACAGAGTCTGGCTCTGTAGCCCGGGCTGGAGTGCAGTGGCACGATCTCGGCTCACTGCAAGCTCCGCCTCCCGGGTTCCCGCCATTCTCCTGCCTCAGCCTCCTGAGTAGCTGGGACTACAGGCGTCCGCCACCGTGCCCGGCTAGTTTTTTGTATTTTTAGTAGAGATGGGGTTTCACCGTGGTCTCGATCTCCTGACCTTGTGATCCGCCCGCCTTGGCCTCCCAAAGTGCTGGGATTACAGGCATGTGCCACCGCGCCTGGCCGAAAGAAGTTTTCTGAGAAACTGCATTGTGTTGTGGGAATGCATCTCACAGAGTTACACCATGCTTTTCATTGAGCAGTATGCTAAAACTCTTTTCATGGGATCTGCAGTGGGGTATTTCATAAGGCAATGAAGCCTGGGGTGACAAAGGATTTGTCCTCAGATAAAAACGGGATGGAAGATTTCTGAGAAAGTTCTTTGTGATGTGTGAGTACATCTCACAGAGTTACACTGTTCTTTTCCAGCAACAGCCTGCTAACACTGTTTTTGTGGAAACTACAATAGGATGTTTGGAGTGCTTTGAAGATTCTAGTGGTAAAGGAAATATACTCAGAGGAAAATGAGACAGAAAGTGTCTGAGAAACTGCATTGTTATGTATGAATTCTTCTGACAGAGATGCACTTTCTTATCATGGAGCAGCTTGTAAGCACTATTTTTGGGAATCTGAGATGGGATATTTTAAATGGCATTGAAGCCTACACTGACAAAGGAAATACCTGCAGTTAAAAACTGGATAAAATCTTTCTGAGAAAGTTCTTTGTGATGTGTGAAAACATCTCAGAGAGTTACACCTTTCTTTTCATGGAGCAGTTTACTGACACTGTTTTCCTGTAATCTGCAAAGGGATATTTGTCAGCAGTATGAGGCCTAGAAAGAAAAAGGAAATATCCTCTGATAGAAACTAGAAAGAAGCTATCTGAGAAACTGCATTGTGTTATGCGAGTGCATCTCACAAAGTTACACTGTTCTTTTCATTGAGCAGCTTCTTAACACTGTTTTCATGGACTCTGCCAAGGGATATTTGGCAACCCTTTGAGGCCTGTAGCAAGAAAGGAAATAGACTCAGATACAAACTAGAAAGAAGCTTTCTGAGAAACTTCTTTGTGATGTGTAAATTCATGACACAGAGTTGCAGCTTTCTCTTCATGAAGTTGTCTGCTAACATTCTTTTCGTGAAATCTCCAATGGGATATATTGGAGTTCATTGAGGCCTATGGTGAAAAATACATCTACTCAGATAAACACTAGAAAGAAGCTTTCTGAGAAACCACATTGGGATGTGTGAATCCGTCTCACATTGTTACACTCTGCATTTCATTAGCAGTTTGCTAACACTGTTTTCATGTAATATGCCAGGGAATTCTTGGAAGACCTTTGAGCCCTATCGTGAAAAAGGAAATATCCTCAGATAAAAACTAGAAAGAAGCTTTCTGAGAAAGTTCTTTGTGATGTGTGAATTCATCTAACAGAGCTACACCTTTCTCTGCATGAAGCCGTTTGCTAACACTGTTTTTGTGGAATCTACAATGGGATATTTCTTAGCCCAATGAAGCCTGTGGTGACACAGGAAGTAGCCTCAGATAAAAACTGGATAGAAACTTTCTTAGAAAGTTCTTTGTGATGTGTGAATTCATCTCACAGAGTTACACCTTTCTTTTCAGGGAGCAGTTTGCTGACACTGTTTTCCTGTAATCTGCAAAACGATATTTGTCAGCACTGTGAGGCCTAGAATGAAAAAGGAAATATCCTCCGATAAAAACTAGAAAGAAGCTATCTGAGAAACTACATTGTGTTATGTGAGTGCATCTCACAGAGTTAAACTGTTCTTTTCATTGAGCAGTTTCTTAACACTGTATTCGTGGTCTCTGCCAAGGGATATTTGGCAGCACTTTGAGGCCTATAGTGAAAAAGGAAATATCCTCAGATAAAAACTAGAAAGAAAGCTTTCTGAGCAACTGCTTTGTGATGTGTGACTTCATCTCACAGAGTTACACCATTTCTATGTAAACTTTCTTGCATTTAGACTACAATCACAACAGCCAACACTACCACCTGTACTGATCCCACCACCAGCACTGTAACTGATCAGTCTGCCACCACAACTGCAGGCACTTCCACTGAGAATACATCCACAGAAGACACCACTGCAACTTCTACCAAACCCACAGTGACAACCACTGCAAGCACTGCAACTGAACAGTCTGCCACCAAAGCTGCAGACACTTCCATTGAGACTACAACCACAATGGTCACCACTGCCACCTTTAGTGAACCCACAACTACAACAACAGCCAACACTGCGACTGAAAAGTCTGCCATCACAACTGTAGCCACTTCCATTGAGACTACAACCCCATCATCCACCACTACCACTTCTGCTGAACCCACAACCACAACAACAGCCAGCACTGCATCTGAACAGTAGGCCACCACAACTGCAGACACTTCCATTGAGACTACAACCACAACAGTCACCACTGCCACCTTTACTGAACCCACAACCACAACAACAGCCAGCACTGCAACTGAACAGTCTGCCACCACAACTTCAGGCACTTCCATTGAGACTACAACCACAACAGCCACCACTGTGATCTCTACTGATCCCACCACCACAACAGCCAACACTGTAACTGAGCAGTCTGCCACCACGACTGCAGGCACTTCCACTGAGGATACATCCACAGCAGACACCACTGCCACTTCTAGCAAACCCACAGTGACAACCACCACAAGCACTGCAACTGAACAGTGCCACCACAACTGCAGGCACTTCCACTGTTGGCTACAACCACAACAGCAACCACTACCACCTCTAATGAACCCACAACTACAAAACCAGTCAGCACTACAACTGAACAGTCTGCCACAACTGGAAGTACTTCCACTGGAGTTACAACCACAACAGACACCACAGCCATGTCTACTGAAACCATCACTACAACAGCCAGCACTGCAACTGAACAGTCTGCCACAACAACTGAAGGTACTTCCACTGGAGTTACAACCACAACAGACACCACTGCCACAACAACTGGAGGTACTCCCACTGCAGTTACAACCACAACAGATACCACTGCCACATCTACTGAACCCACACTACAACCTCCAGCACTGCAACTGAACCGTGTCCCACCATAACTGCAGGCACTTCCACTGAGGTTGTAATCACTACAGTCACCACGACCACCTCTACTGAACTCATAACCACAACAGCAGCCAGTATTGTAACTGAACAGTCTGCCACCACAACTTCAGGCACTTTCACTGAGACTACAACTACAGTGGCCACCACTGCCACCTCTACTTAACCCACAACCACAACAGCCAGCACTTCAACTGAACATTCTGCCACCAGAACTGCAGGCACTTCCACTGACACTTCTACCACAATAGCCACCACTGCCACCTCTTGCGAGTTCAGTAGTAGAGCAACACCTGGCACTGCAACTGAACGGTCTGCCACAACTGCTGACCCTTCCACTGAGACTACAATGACCACAGCCACCACTACCACCTCTACTGAACCAAACACTACAACACAGCCAGCACTGCAACTGAATAGTTTGCCATAACAATTGCAGGCACTTTCTCTGAGGCTACAACCACAACAGCCACCACTACCACCTTTACTGAACCCACAACCACAACAACAGTCAGCAACTGCAACTGAACAGTCTGCCACAACAACTGTAGGCACTTCCACTGAAGCTACAACCACCACAGCCACCACTGCCATCTCTACTGAACCTAAAACCACAACAACAGCCAGCACTGAAACTGAACACTCTGCCACAACAACTGCAGGCACTTCCACTGATACTGCTACCATAATTACCACCACTGCCACCTTTACTGATCCTGGCAGTTCGACAGCCAGCATTGAAACTTAACGGTTTACCACAAGTGCAGTAGTTTCTGCTGAGTCTTCAACCATATCGGCCCCCACCACTTCTTCCTCAGAAGTCACCACTTCAATCCAACCAACCACCTAATTGCCAGCACCTTTACTGAGGCTACCACCATGGTGAGCACTACTACCTCTTCTACTTGATTGACAACGCCAATAGCAGCCAGCACCTCCATTGAAACAACTGCCACAATAATATCAGGTCCTTCCACTGTGGCTACAACTACAACAGCCACCACTCTCCCTTCTTCTGTACCTACAATCACAATAACAGCTAGCACTGAAACTAAACAGACTGCCACAATGACTGTTGGTACTTCTACAGTGGGTACAACCAAAATTGCCACTGCAATTGACCTCACTGAGTCTACAACCACAATAGCAGCCATGATGCCCACTGAACAGACTAGTACAACAACTGTAGGGACTTCCACTGAGCCATCAATCACAATGATCCCAACTTCTGCTTCTACTGAATCTTCAACCACAACTGTACCCACCGGTTCACCTGAACTGACCACCACAACAACCACAGGCACTCCCACTCAGGTTACAACCACAAAAGTCCCCATTACTACTTCTACTGAACCCACTACTCCAACAGCATCCATCACTTTGACTCAACTAAACCTGGAAAACAGAAATAGCCACCATTTTGATTATGGTCATTATCATAACAATCACAGACAGCATCTCTACTAGCCTGTAAGTATAAGAGTCAGGACTATTGCTTCAAAAGAACCAGTTATCACAACAGCAACCATTCCTTCAATTTAACCACAAACCACACAACCACATATAACACTTCAGCTGAATTTAACAGAACAGCAACATGGACTTCATCTAATGAGTCTGTAGACACTAATGGTAGTGCTACCATTTTTTTTTTTTTTTTAGACAGTCTTACTCTGTCACTCAGGCTGGAGTGCAGTGGTGCCACCTCCGCCTCCCAGGTTCAAGTGATTCTCCTGCTTCAGCCTCCCAAGTAGCTGGAACTACAGGCCTGTGACACCATGCCTGGATAATTTTTTGTATTTTTAGTAGAGATGGGGTTTCACCATGTTAGCCAGGATGGTCTCGATCTCCTGACCTCGTGATCCACCTGCCTTGGCTTCCCAAAGTGCTGGGATTACAGGCATGAGCCACCGCACCTGGCCTGCTACCATTTTAAATAAACATAACCACAACAACAGCTGCTACTTTAACTGAAGTTAGTATAACTACATCTACCGGTAGCACCTCATCTGAACGTGTCAGCATAATTGTGAGCACCATCTCTTAATCCCAACTTATCACTGTAACTCCAAGCTTTGTTCCTTCAACTGAATGTATTACCACAATCACAATTATCTTTTCGATTGAGGCCACAGCCATGACAACCAGGTTCATATTAGCTAAGTCTATGACCATTGTAACTTTTACTGAATCTAGTATCATAAGATTACAATAACAGTCTCACTCATTGGTATCCACAGTGGCCAAAACTCCCACTTCGGTTGAAGCTACAACTACATAAATCATACAACAACTTTTAACTCAACCCTGAATTACTCTCATATCAAATGAACCTACAAATGATTATTACTTTAACAAAATCATCAGACACTACTACCTGCACTTTAATTGAATTTACAACCCTCACAATAGCTAACTCCAACTCAGTTACTGAGTCTCTTCTGTTTTCTGATACAACTAAAACAACATCTTTAACCTTCACTGCCACCAACTCAACTAAATGAAAGCCAACACATACATTACTAACGCAACTGACTCTTTGATCACAACTTTCTAGCAATGTCAGCTCAATTTACAATCTCCATGAGCATCATCACCTGTTAATAGAAAATGAAATCACAGTTATAGTTTCTACATACTCTGCTATCACAATACTGCCAGCTCTTCCACTGCCCCTTCAAATGAGTCCATTCACAGCCACAACAACCATGCTACATCAACAAAAGCTGCTACTCTCATAACATCTACTGAAATTTCACAATAAAGACCACCACATTTCTACTCTATGTACTCCTACAACAGAAAAAACTTTACTGAACATTTTAATAGCCTATCACTGGAATCTACAAGCATTACAATTTCTATTTCATGTTATTCAAAGCCATTCACCACTTATTCATAAATGCAAAGCTTTCATTTTTTCTAGTAAATTGACTAAGTCTGATTACTACTCTCACTTGACAAAAATGACAACTCTCTAATGACCTATTCTAGGGCAACTGTGGTTAGTATACCTACAAATTAAATCCTAACACCTACTATCATCATTCCTATACCAAATTCTGTATCTGCCACCAGTACCATAAGGAATTATATGGTCAATATCACTGCCAACGTGTAACTCGAAAAACGTGGGGTTATAGTGGTTACCAGAAACAACCACTTCTTAAACAAGACTTACTTATTGCTTATTGACCAGTTCAGCTATTACTAGCATGACAATGAAATCATTTTCATGCCTATACTTAGATTTGAAAATATGACTTAGCAGACCTGCACACTAAATGTGGAGTTTTCCTATTTTCTTTGTGAAGTTTTAGATAATGCAATTTTCATACAAAGTAAGTTCAATCTATTTATTTATGTAGGAAACCTCTTCTGATTAAATAAATAAGTTACCATATATGAATATAGTCTTTTATTATTCCAAAATTTTAGTGCTTAATACATATACTCATTATGTAATAGGGAAAGAACATTTTGTATGGTGAGGGTATATTAAATGTATGAAGTACCACATTTCCTTTTCAGACTGTATGAAATTATTTCCATTTCATTATTTACTGTTTAAATTGTTTTGCTATTTAAGTAATATTTATGAATGTGTTCTCACTATTTTTGGTTTTACAAATTTATTTTTGCTAGGTTTTCAGTAATCTTTTATAATCATTCAATTTAAAACTTTGAGTAACCATTTTCTGTGTGCCTGCTATTTGCTGAAATACTGAAGAAAATTTACAAAAAGAAAATAGCAATGCAGGCCAAGCACAGAGGCTCACATCTGTAATTCCAACATTTTGGGACCCTAAGACAGCAGGATTGCTTGAGATCAGGAGTTCAAGACCAGCCTGGACAACAGGGTGAGACCCTGCCTCTATAAAAAATAAAAAAATTAGGTGGACGTGGTGGTGTACACCTGTAGTCCCAGCTACTCGGTAGGATAAGGTGGGGGGATTGCTTGGCCTAGGAGCTCTAGGCTGCAGAAAGCTATGATCATGCCACTGCACTCCAGCCTGGGTGACAGAGCAAGTCTCTAAAAGAAAAAAATGCAGAAAACAATTAGAAAACTTAGAAATTTGGGTTCTGTTATTTAGAATTCTTGGTAATTGACAGATTTAATTTAATGTTGATGGTACTTGCATTCCAGTGCAGTTATACCAAATCAAAATCATCAAGGATGGGCCAGAATTCCATATTTTTCAAAAAGTGTGTAGCCAGGGCTCATAACAACCCAATGAAGCATTGAACTCAGGATGACATTGTGACTTGCTATAGCTTTTGGATGGTGTTGATGAGATTGATACAAATCATCTAACAGTTTTTAAGCACTAAGAAAATTCAGTCACTTTTTGGTGTTACTGTTACCTATAAACAAAAGATGGTGGTATATAGGCACTTCACTTGAGCATGTGGTTGGGAGTGGGAGTGAAAATGCTTTATTTATGAAAAAAAGTGTTCTCAAGAAATATAAAACAAAGATTTTGATAGACTTTATGCTACTTAGAAATCATATTTAACTGTTTTTTTAATGTCATTCCTATAAAAGTGTTTTCCCCCATTTGGCTAGCCTACTTACTGTCATTTTATGCAATTAATTTAACAAAACTGTATTCAAACACTTTAACTCTATTTCTTTCCTTTCCTCATTATATTTTCAATTAGTATTACTTTATTATTAAATGTATCACTGATAAAACTTTTTCTGCAAATTCTTTCACAGTAAATTTTAGTTAGTAAAAGTTACAGTAAAATAACTTTTATTAGTTATAACTTTTACTTTTTTCTAGTTCTACATTTCAGCTGCTAATTAGGATGAGAAATGTTCCAGAGTAAATTCATTATGTAAATAAATACAAGTTTGTTTTTTTAAAAGATAGAAGATTTTCCCATTTTAACACATTGTAGGTGCTTAATAGATATTTATTTAATGCAGTTGACCCTTGATTTCTGCTCAGTCTAAAATCTGCATAGAACTTTTAACTCCCCAAAAATTTAAGTACTAATAACCTACTGTTGACCAGAAGCATTTCTGATGACAAATCAACACATCTTTTGTATATGTATTACAGACTGTATTCTTAGGTAAAGTAAACTAGATAAAAGAAATTATTAACAAAATCAGAAGGAAAAGAAAATACATTTACTATTTATTAAGTGGAAGTAGATCATCATAGACTTCTTCCTTCTTGTCTTCATGTTGAGTAGGCTAAGGAGAAGGAAGAGGAGGGTTTGGTCTTGCTTTCTCAGTGTGGTGGAGACATAAGAAATTTGCAGCACAGTTAAGTCCCATGATGTTCAAGGGTCAACTGTGAGCACATAAATGCATCATAGGAAGGCAATATGAGGTAAACTTTCAGAGCCAGGGACCTGGCCTCTATGTTTAACCACTATGTGTACCTGGCATCTAGTAGATAATAAATATTTTTTCCACAAAATAAAATAGTGATCAATGTAAGAATTTATTACCAAACTAAGATGACTAGAATTGGAATTATGCTGTTACTTCAATTTTTAGTCTACTTTTGTTTATGTTTATCTATTCCTATTAGTATTATTTGTTTTCTAATTTTCTTAGCTGAAGTACAACATATTAGCAGAAAATGCAGAAATCATTAGACACAATGCAATGAATTATCACAAAGTGAACACACTCATATGCAAATCAAGAAATAGAACATTATCAGCACTTCAGAAACTCTCATGTGCTATTCCCCAATCACTTCATTTTTCTTCCCCACAAGGTAAACACTGTTCTGATTTCTAACACTGTTAATTACTTTGTCTGATTATGAACATAGTAGAAATGAAACGGTATCACATGAACTCTCTTCATCTGTCTCTTCATCTGGCTTCTTTGACTCAACCTTATATTTGTGAGATTCATATATGTTTTTGCTTATGCCAGTGGTTCCTAGTGTTAGGTACTGTTCCATGTGGCTATCCAAAGGACCCTGCATCATTTATTTAAAAGGCTATCCTTTCCCACTTCTCTGCTGTCTTATCTTGTCAAATCACATCTGCCTGTTGACTCCTATTATCCTGAATTTGCTTGATTAATTCTCCCTGTGTGTAACCAAGGTCCCATTCCATGACACTCCTGCCACTCCTTCAGTGACACAGATGCCCCCTTCAGCCACTCAGCTACAAAACCCAGCGTCATCTCTTGTAACATCCTCTTTACCCTGTTCAGCCTCTGACTGTCCTCCCAGAGCTGTTCTGGCCCTTTTCACTTTCAAAGCAGATGCCTTCATTACTCTGTCCCACCTAGTGGGATTTAGGGCTGAATAGTTCAGAAAGGGAAGGAAAAAAAAGAGAAAGAAAAAGTAAAAGCAAGAGCAGAAGGTTTTTATGTGGTTTGAAGTTATCTTACTTTCTCCATATGAAATTGGCCTCAAAGTTGTTAACTTAAAGAAAGGAACTGAGGCAAAATTGAAATAAGTAGAGAGTTTATTTGGACCAAATTTGAGGACTGCAACCTGTGAGACACAGATTCAATTTTCCCTGAATATATGCTCTAATTAACAGCTAGCAAAAGTGAGTTTTTAAAGGAAAAAAAAAGAAAGCCGTTCCTACATTGTTCATTAAAATAACATAAACTATTGATTGGCTATAAGTTATCTTCATGAGATATCTTTATTTAATCTTGTGAAGATACTGAGTGAAGGTCACACTGTGCAACTTGTGATGACATTTTAGGTAATTTATCAACTAGTCTGGAAACTATAAGGAAGAAAAGAAAGAAAAAATGCCTTTAACAATTGCCCTGGGCATGGATATGGTGGGGCAGGGAGTGGGGGTGGGGTGGGATGGGACTCCTGTCCAGATTGAAGTCTCATATTCATGTTTCTCTGAACCTGATCAATTTTGCATACCTGACATAGCTCACACTGCTCTGAGCTACTCTTTTTTCTCAAACTATTCCTGTTGATAAGAAAATTATCAATCAATTGTTCCTGCTTTGAAAAAAACTATCTTTTACTCCGGTTGCTTTAAAGATTTTCTTTTTTTGTTTTGGGTTTCCTGAAGTTCAAGTGTGATCTGCCTCTGTCATAGTTTTACTTGTATTTATTTAGTGATGAAACTTTTATTGATTTATATTTTAATGCTCTTGAGTTTTTGGCTTAATGTTGAGTTTTTGGCTTAATGTTTTTATATTAGTTTGAAAAATATGAAATCATATTTCCTTAACATAACTGCTTCTGCTTATCCTCTCTCTTCCATCTTCTGTGATGGAAATTATGTCCATTTGGACTCATACTATTCCCCCAATTTTTGTCTCTGTGTGCTTCACTCTGTATTTTTTCTGATGCATCTTCTAGTTTGCTAATCTCTCTCCTTAATTGTATACAATTTGCTAATAAAGCCTGATATGATTTGACTGTGTCCCCACCCAAATCTCATCTTGAATTGTAGTTCCCATGAACTCCACATATCATGGCAGGGATCTGGCAGGAAATAGTTTATTCATGGGGACAGCTACCCCCATGCTGCTGTTCTCATAATAGTGGATGAGTTTTCATGAGATCTGATGGTTTTTTAAGGGGTTTTCCCCCCTTTTGCTCAGCATTCCTTGCTGCCACCACGTGAAGAAAGATGTGTTTTCTTTCCCTTCCACCATGACTTTAGGTTTCCTGAGGCCTCCCCAGCCCTGTGGAAACTGTGAGTCAAATAAACCTCTTTCCTTTATAAATTACCCAGTTTTGGATATTTCTTCATAGCAGCATGAGAATGGACTAACACTGTAAATTTGTACTGGTAGAGTGGGATGCTGCTGTAAAGATACCTAAAAATGTGGAAGTGACTTTGGAACTGGGTAACAGGCAGAGGTTGGAATAGTTTGAAGGGCTCAGAATAAGACAGGAAAACATGGGAAAGATTGGAACTTCCTAGAGACTTGTTGAATGGCTTTGATCAAAATGCTGATAGTGATATGGACAATGAAGTCCAAGCTGAGGTGGTCTCAGATGAAGATGAGGAACTTGTTGGGAACTGGAGTAAAAGTCACTCTTGCTATGCAAAGAGACTGGTGGCATTTTGCCTCTGCCCCTAGATATCTGTGGAACTTTGAACTTAAGAGAGATGATTTAGGGTATCTGGCAGAAGAAATTTCTAAGTAGCAAAGCATTCAAGAGGAAGCAGAGCTTAAAAGTTTGAAAAATTTGCACCCTGGCAATCTGATAGAAAAGAAAACTCCATTTTCTGGGGAGAAATTCAAGCAAACTGCAGAAATTCACATAAGTAAGGAGGAGCCAAATGTTAATCACCAAGACAATGGAGAAAATCTCTCCAGGACATGACAGAGACCTTCACAGCAGCCCTTGATTTTAAACCACAGGTCTGGAGGCCTAGGAGGAAAAAGTGGTTTCCTGGGCAGGCCCCCCTGCTCTATGCAGCTTTGGGACATGGTGCCCTGTATCCCAGTTGCTTCAGCTCCAGCCATAGCTAAAAGGGGCCAATGTACAGCTCAGGCAATTGCTTCAGAGGGTGCAAGCCCCAAGCCTTGGTGGCTTACATGTGGTGTTGGGCCTGCAGGTGCACAGAAGTCAAGAATTGAGGTTTGGGAATCTCTGCTTAGATTTTAGAGGATGTACGGAAATGCCTGGATGTCTAGGCAGAAGTTCGCTGTATGGGCTGAGTCCCTCATGGAAAACCTCTGCTAGGGCAGTGCAGAAGCGAAATGTGAGGTTGGAGCCCCCACACAGAGTCCCCACTGGGGCACTGCCTAGTGGACCTGTGAGAAGACAGTCACTGTCCTCCAGACACCAAAATGTTAGACCTGCCAACAGCTAGCCTTGCACACCTGGAAAAGCCACAAATACTCAATGACAGCCCATGAAGGAAGCTAAGAGTGGGGATATATCTCCAACCACAGGGGTGGAGCTGCCCAAGGCCATGGGGGTGTGACCTGGATGTGAGACATGGAGTCAGAGGAGATCATTCTGGAGCTTTAAGATTTGAAGCTCCACTAGATTTTGGACTTGCATGAAGTGTGCAGTTCCTTCATTTGGACCAATTTCTCCCATTTGGAATGGGTGTATTTACCCAATGTTGTTACCCCTATAGGCAGTAACTAATTTGCTTTTGATTTTACAGGTTCATAGGTGGAAGGGACTTGTCTCTGATGAGATTTTGGATTTGGACTTTTGGGTTAATGCTAGAATGAGTTAAGAATTTGCGGGACTGTTGGGAAGGTATGATTTTAAATGTGAGGACTTGATATTTGGGAGGGGCTGGGTGGAATAATATAGTTTGGATGTGTTCCCACCCAAATCTCATCTTGAATTGTAGTTCTCATAATCCCCACATGTTGTGGGAAGGACCCAGTGGGAGGTAATTGAATCATAGGGTGGTTACCTACATACTGCTCTTCTCATGATAGTGAGTTCTTATAAGATCTAATGGTTTTATAAGGGTTTTTCCCCCATTTTGCTAGGCATTTCTCCTTCCTGCCACCATGTGAGGAAGGACATGTTTCCTTCCCCTTCCACCATGATTGTAAATTTACTGAGGCCTCTCCAGTCTTGCAGAACTGTGAGTCAATTAAACTTCTTTCCTTTATAAATTACCTAGTCTTGGGTATTTCTTCATAGCAGTGTGATAATGGACTAATACAAAGCCTCAGAGGTGAGGCTCATTCAATGCTTGTGACATAGCCTCAGGAGGTCCTGATGACATGTGCCCAAGGTGGTCGAGGTATAGCATGGTTTCATACATTTTAGGGAGACATGAGACATCCATCAATACATATAAGAAGTACATTGATTCAGTCTGGAAAGGATAGACAACTCGAAGCAGGGGCCTCCAGTTCATAGGTAGATTTAAAGATTTTCTGGTTGGGAATTTGTCAAAAGAGTTATTATCAATAGAAAGGAATGTCTGGGTTATGATAAGGCGTTTTGGAGACCAAGTATTTATCAGGCAGATAAAGCCACCAGGTAGCAGGCTTCAGAGAGAATACAATGCAAATGTTTCTTATCAGACTTAAAGAGTCTGTTCTATCAGTAATTCCAAAAGGGAAGAGGGTATAATGAGGCATGTCCAGCTCCTCCTTCCCATCATGGCCCGAACTAGTTTTTCAGACTAACTTTGGAATGCTCTTGGCTAAGAGGAGGGGTCAATTCAGATGTTGTGGGGTTTAGAATTTTATTTTTGGTTTACATTCTCCCCATTCTGTCCAAGATTTGCCAGAATCAATGGCCACCAAACTTTTACTTTGTCCCATAGTGTTAACAGGGTGGCATGTCTGCCTGCTGTAGGGCCATCCTGTTCCTCAGTGGGACTCCCAGAGGCCAAGGGTCTTAGAGCCATAAGGCTTATAGTCAACGAAATTTTTTAGGCTAGATAAGAATGGATGTGGTCAGACATTCATTACCTCTGAAAAATTTTAAAGTAATGTAAAATCCAACAAACAAAAGCCAAAGGCAAGCTTAGAAAATTGACCATATCTATCTTTAACTTCTATGCATTGAGCTACTGTAATCTTGGTTTTGGTTACAGACTTATAGGAAATAGCTATAGAGAACATAATTATTATTGGCCAGGCACAGTGGCTAATGTGTAATCCCAGCACTTTGGGAGGATGAGGGAGGTGGATCACGAGGTCAAGAGATCAAGAATATCCTGGCCAACATGGTGAAACCTTGTTTCTGCTAAAAATACAAAAACTAGCTGGGCATGGTGCCGTTGTGCCTGTAGTCCCAGCTGCTCAGGAAGCTGAGGCAGGAGAATCACTTGAACCTGGGAGGCAAAGGTTGCAGTGAGCCGAGACTGCACCACTGCACTCCAGCCTGGCAACAGAACAAGACTCTGTCTCCAAAAAATAATGATAATAATGATCATCATCATCACCATCATAACAATTTTAATAATTAAAATCTTTTAAACTAAGAAAGTTAGAGACTTTTGTTGTGCCACAATGCTTTTTGTGGTCTTTTAGTAATTTTGTTGTAAGATGGCTGATACAATTTTAAAAAATATGTATCTGCCTAAATTTCATAGCTAGGAGAATTATACCCAGGAGGCTTTGTCATGAGGTATCGTTATAACTTCTCAGTAATAATTTTCTTCAATTATATAGGAAATAGAAAAATTCTTTATGGTTGAGGTGGATGAAAAGGTGTCGTGCACATAATAACCCAGGAGGCAAAGCCCATAATGCCATTATGCCAGCTGTTTAGACATCTGTGTAGCTCATCCTTGATTTGGAGGATCTGAATTAATTCCAACCCTCAAAACTGGCTGTTACAATCTCATGGACCCACCTCTTCTAGGATAGTCCTGGACCTAGGTGCTTGTATACTTTTAGCAGTAGTGCATTTGTAGTGAAAAACAGATTGGACTCAGTGGGATTCTAAATGAGAAAAATTCACAGGTTTTGTTACATCATCTCTAGTCTTTAGAATATCATGACTCTAGTTTTCTCAGATGAAATAAAACTATGGGAGATAAATAATATTCATAATTTAACAATTAAAAGTTAATGTATGTGTCAGAACAGAAAAAGGAATCTATTCCATTAGAGCTCCAACTAAAAACATGAAGAAAATTATAACCTGGTGCTGTGCTCTTTAAATGATTACTGTAGCCAAGAAATAATTCATTATTCAATCTGCACTCAAAAGTCAGGGCTAGAATCTAGTAATAGTGTTACAATTTTCCTTTGAAATGATTTCCTTTTCTAGCCCTCATTATCTACTAAAGAGAAATAAGACCAATTTGTGTGCAAAATAAGTTTTAGGCTTATTATACTTAGCTTGATTATTTGCATAAAGTGAAGCAAGATTTGATTGGCCATATAGGCTCTTTTCAAGTTGGCTTTGCTGAAACTTTACCTGAAAATATGTTATTCCAGTCAAACCCTTGGTAAAATAACCAGCATCTCCAAATGTGACTTATTTCAAAAGAAGGGACTCTTATTAAACTTATGCAAATAACTATATTGTCATAAAATCAAAATATTTATGAATAGCTTTTGGATTTTTGAATTTAGAGTATGATCCATCATCTAAATTCCACTGGTTACTTTTACCTTCAGTAACTGAATACAGCCCTGCTGCAACTCCATACCATGGGTTACCACATGGCCACCTAGTAGTCAAAGTTTCTTATTTCCTGAACTTTTATTTCTCTTTATTCATTAGTTTTATTTATATATTTTTTCTTTTATTTTAAAGCAACACTTAAATAGTCTCTAAATGAGAAAAATTACATTTTCTTTAACAAAAACTACATATTCATGTTTTTATAAACTTACCAAAACCACATTTTTATTTCCTACTGTTCTAACTATTGGCAACCCTAATTCCCATAGGAAAACCTAGTATTACTTGATTTAACATAGCATGACTTTAAGAACACTTTAAATTACTGGAGAAAATTAAGATTAAATTTAACAAATTAATCTTACCAAATATTACTAGTCATATGAACTAAAAAGCATCTGAGGTAGATTCTGTTAGTCTGAGAAGCACTTACTTTTTTTTCCAAGCCAATTGATTAGAGCTTTTTAATATAATGGGTAGTGAAATATCACTTCCACATGACATATATAAATATATAGATATAACAAACACATAGACAGAGGCAGGTCCTATGAGAGCATTCATTTGCCATTTGCTAGTTTTCAAAAATTTTCCCTTACTTTAGACTATTAATTTAAAACCATTACACAGCAGCCAACAAAAGTTGGAAAGAGTTGCCATCCCAGGCCTTCTAAAATGTAGAAAGAACTGAAGCAGCAGGGTACAGCAGAAGTTGAACTTCTGATTTATCAATGTGAAGAATTTTGAAAAGAAAGAGATAATAGATTTTAAAAATTAAAAGCTTCTTGCAATTTCACTGAGTAAATAAAATTATAAGAAAATATAGTTCTAACTGATTCTTTAGTTTTGTATTTGTGTTCTTTTAATATCAGTCCAATTTTTAGAAAGACTATTTGTTATGATTTCCTTTAACTATGCCCAATTTAATCACATAACATTTTTATAAATTCTTTCTTTCAATGAACCTTATTATGACTTACACAGACCATTTGTGATGTGCTTGGACTTTCTGTTTTGTTCTAAACATCTCTGTTAAACAATCAGTCATTTTATTTTAGGTCAAAATTTACTATGTGATTCTTTCTCGTAACCTTTCTTACCAAAAATATATCTTTATATCTATAACCTTCTCTACATATCTTACTTCCTGTTTCCTTTTACCTTGCTTTATAAATAACCTTCGAATTAGACAAAAATACAGTTTTTTAGAAAATTATTTTCATATGATTTCTTAAACTGGAAGTGACCCAGACATTGAATAAATATCTGTTATTTAATTTGATACAAGTTTAGATTCTAAATTATATGACAATTTTTCTTATATGCATTTATTCCATTACATTTACTTAATTTATTATTATTTTTTAATAGTTTACCTACATTATTGATGAAAATGGTGATAGTCATCATTTAAAGTTTTTCCTTGCTAACCCTTTTTATAGCCTGTGAATTTTAGATGTTTACCTAAATAAGAACCTTAAGTTTAAATATATAGGTATCTTACCAGTAACTCAGGATTTAGATGTTTTTATTAAACCAACTATATTAAATATCATATTTATCAAAAATTTCACAATCAAAGATCATTATGTTTTGTGCTGGGTTTATAGTTTTATAACCCTTATGGCAAATTTTTGACAACTTATAGTATTTGACAGGGATATGCATGAACCACTTGATCAATAAGTAGAAATGAAAATACTGACAGTTCTTAAGACATTTCTAATATAACCTTACCAATACTTTTAAAGCCAGCTTATTTATTAAATATTTTAGTTAAGTCACATGAATTTGAAGAGCATTTGGGCTTATTATTTAATTTTATGAGTATTCTTTAAGACAATTTGGTACCTTGTGTCCAAATCACATAACAAAATACGTGTACATGTATACATGTTTGTACACATAAACACACACACACACATGCTCATACAAACTAAGATCCTATAGCTTTTACTTTAGAGCTCCAGGCATGGGATACTAATACAGACTCACTGGTTTACAAAAACAGTAACAAGAATAAAAAGTTGCATTGAAATAGTGGGTTTTATCTCAGTAGAAAAGTAACAGCAGATTTATACCAGGAAGAAAAGAAATAAACTGACAACTTAGGAACTCTTTAGTTGCAATTCAGCCTCTGGGCTCTGAATTTTTCCTTGATGTCATTTGTCCATCAGTTTAAAATGTGCACAAAATGACCATAATATGCAACCAGCTGGAGTACCAGAGAACCTGGCATGCCCTCAACACAAACACTTGCAAGTAGAGACACCATAAAACCAATGAGGTGCCCAAAAGGGGGTCCTTCTCCTTGCCTTTCCTCATTCTGAGATGATTCATTTCCCACATTTTTTTCATAAAAGGAGAAACTGAGCTGTGACCTAGGGTTTAGTGTAGTGGAGAGAAGTGTGCTGATTGAGTAGAACTCCACAGTGTGTCACTATTGAGTCATTTCTTCCCTCTTTCTCTCTCTGAAGGGCTAGCAACTTTAAGAGGGTTTAAAGCACAGAGTGATCAGCTCTTATATGTGTTTCCTGGAGAAGCCTTTTTAATTTTGCTGGAGTTTCCCTATAGGACCACTGCACATTGCAGGAAGGTCAATCCCCTAGACAATCCCAGTTGGGCCCACTTGGTCACCCAGGGGAAACTTTTGGCTGGGAGGAGCAAAAGATCCTTTCTCTTCAGAGCTGAGGAACTCAGTTTCTCATTTATCTACAAGAATGACAGTTTAGTTCCTCACACAAATGTACAGACATGCCAATCGAGATTAATTTTGAGAGATAAGGCAATGGAGAAGACCCTTTAGAATGCACCACCAAACTAGACTTAGGATTTTCAACAACTTTTTAGGAGGGGAAAAACCCAGCTAAGACCACTTTCTGTAAACTGTCCTCAGCCACCCCTAATGTTGTAGTTCTTCTCCTCCTTTACACACACCAAGGCCAAATCTTCTCACAGTACAAGGTAGCCTCTGATACCCCCACAAAGCCAAAGAGGTCAGTTAATGCAATACAAGAAAGCAGGGCTGTAGATCTAAGAAGAATCCGCCTATGACTCTTGAAACCCCACAAAGAAAACAGCAGCCTGGGTGAGTGGCACCTTTATTCTGAGCTTTTTTTTTTTTTTTTTTTTTTTTTTTTTTTGAGACGGAGTCTCACTCTGTCACCCAGGCTAGAGTGCAGTGGCAGGCGATATCAGGTCATGGAAGCTCCACCTCCTGGGTTTACTTACGCCATTCTGCCTCAGCCTCCCGAGGAGCTGGGACTACAGGAACCCGCCACCGCACCTGGCTAGTTTTTTGTATTTTTAGTAGATACTGGGTTTTACCGTGTTAGCCAGGATGGTCTCAATCTCCTGACCTTGTGATCTGCCCACCTCAGCCTCCCAAAGTGTTGGCTTTACAGACGTGAGCCACCACGCCCAGTCTATTCTTAGTTCTTTAAGGAACCGGAGTCATTAGAAGCCTTCTCGAGATTTTTTTTTTCAGTTGATACTGAAGATGGCCAAGAGTGAAGGAGGAATAGAGTAGAAGAAAAGTAAATGAAAGAACAATTTTTTTAAAGAAAGGAAATGAACAGAGAAACCAACTGGATATTTTTGTTTTTCAATTGCAAACAATGTTAGCCGATTCAAAGGCCTTGTTCTCCAAAATTTGGAATTCCTAATCAGATTTGACCAAGTAGAGTAGAGCCG
Organism: Miopithecus talapoin; assembly: GCA_028551445.1. Lineage (NCBI taxonomy): Eukaryota > Metazoa > Chordata > Mammalia > Primates > Cercopithecidae > Miopithecus > Miopithecus talapoin. Next base: position 44,927,416 of record CM052591.1, read on the forward strand.
GTCAAATTCAAAGGAAGACCAGAACAACAGCAAACAAAACAAAACAAAACAAAACAAATACAAAGAATGATTACTGAGTGCGCTAACGGTAACAAGAAATTAAGACCAGTTGGTTGTCAGTTTTAACTTTTAGTTATTTAGGAGAATTTTCAAGAAAAAATCCCAATTCAGCTACTTACCCAGGAATGGGGCCCGGGGTCAAGACTGCTATCTACCATTCTAGAAGCAGGGAGGAAAAAATCCTGAAATTTACCTTGCCTGTCGGAAGTGAGCTGACACTCCAGAAAGCAGTTGCCTCCTCTCCATTGCCATGGAAGCAGGAACAAGCACCTTCCTCGTTGGAAGTGAGTAAAACTCCAGAAAAGGAGCTATACAGCTAAATGAACTTTAAATCTCAACCAGATTTGGGGAGATTGGGGATTCTATGGAGAAGAGAACTCCCAGTCTTCAGAAAATTGTCCTGTTGGTTTGAGCAATAAAGATAGCTCAAGCTGGTCAAAGGTCAGGGGCACCTCCACTCAGAATCCCTTTGTGGTTGCCAATTTGTAAACCAAAAGTATCTGAGACACGTCTCAATCAGTTTAGAAAGTTTATTTTGCCAAGATTAAGGATGAGCTTGTGACACAGCCTCAGGAGGTCCTGATGACATGTGCCCAAGGTGATCAGGGTAGAGCTTGGTTTTATACATTTTAGAGACGTGAGACATCCATCAGTACATGTAAGATGTATATTTGTTTGGTCCAGAAGTGCTGGACAACTCAAAGCAGGGGCTTCCAGGTCACAGGTAGATTTAGGGATTTTCCGATTGGCAATTGGTTGAAAAAGTTATTATGAATAATAAGGTCTGGGGCCTGTAAATCCCAGCTACTCAGGAGGCTGAGGCAGGAGAATCCTTGGGCTGGAGCAGAGGTTGCAGTGAGCCAAGATTGCACCACTGCACTCCAGCCTGGGCAACAGAGCAAGACACCATCTCAAAAGAAATAAAAAGAAAGGAATGCCTGGGTTATGATAAGGGATTGTGGAGACCAAAAATTTATCATGTAGATAAAGCCTCTAGATAGTAGGATTCAGAGAGTAAATGTTTCTTATAAGACTTAAGGAGTATCTTCTCAGTCATTCCAAAAGGGAGGAGGTCATAATGAGGAATGTCTAGCTTCTCCCCTTCCCATCATGGCCTGAACTAGTTTTTCAGATTAACTTTGGGATGCCTTTGCCAGGACTAGGGGTCCATTCACATGGTTGGGCAGCTTAAAATTTTATTTTTGGTTTGCAAAGCCATCCATTGAATTCTTAATATTAATTATTTTATTTTCAGTTTTATAATTTAAATTTTTAAGATAGTTTTATGTTTCAGCCAAATTCACATCCTTGTCTTTAATTTCCTGAACATGTTAATCATAAAGATTTTTAAGTCATATCTGAAATTCCAATACCTTTATTCCTGTGTGTCTGTTTTTTTGTATATTTCCTTTCTCTTGTTTTTCATACAAATGTTATTTTCTCACATGTGTAGTAATTTTTGCCCAATATTTTTTCATGAAAAATTTATAGAAATAATTTGAGAATCTTAGAAGGATTCTCTTTCTCCAGAAATGATCTACATCTGCTTTTCTGGCAGGCAGCTGGGTTGGAGGTGGATCACTTTAATTCAGTGAGGTGTGGAAATGACTCATACTTGAGGTTTCCTGCTTGTGAGGGTCAGTTTGTTTGCAATTCATCTCTACCCTAGTCAGAGACAGTTCTTTGGATCCCAAATAAATACCTGTAATGGTTATCAAGACCCATCCTTTTGCATAGAGAATTTAGAATAGAAGCTCTATAAGAACAGTAATCTTTGCTATTTTATTCATTGCTCAAAATTCTGGTCAGGACCTGGAAGATATAGGCATCCAATTAATATATCTTGAATTAATAAATTGACAAATGAGCAAGATATAAATTACAGTAACTAGGGGATATCAATTCATATAAAAAACTGATGAAATTAAAAATATGACAATATCTAATTTTTAGCAAGTAGGTATAAAACTGAGACCATCCATACAAGAATGTATACAGGTAGTTTTAGAGCTCGATTTGGCAAAACATGGCAATTGAGGCACATACACTTGGAACTAGCAAATCCATTCTCAGATATATAGTTTAGAAACATTTACATGCTTTTCAATGTAAAATTCTTTCTGTCTGTTTGTATATTTGAAATATTTCTTTATTTTTTAAGACAGCATGGTTGAGACATAGTAAATAAGTATATAAATGAGTGAACAATGAAGCTTGACAGGGGAGCAGGGGTTACTCCCGCTTAAGGCCTTACAGGTCATTCTAAGTTTTAGTGATTTCCCCTCTGAAGAGGAAATGCCATTGAGGTGTTCTGAGCAGGATAGTGACATATCTGCTTTCATTTTAGATCAACAATGTGGATGCTGTGTGGAAAAGGGATTGGGGGATTGTAGAAGTGGAAATAGGGAGGACAATTGGGAGAGTTTGCAATGGATTTGGTAGGAAGGGAGGGCGGGTTGGGTGAAAAGACTCAACATAGTGCCTAACACGTGGTGAGTGATCAATACCATAGATATTACTCTTATTGCTCAGATAATCCAGGGATATACAGTCATTTGTCCTTTACTGAAAATGGAATCCCAGCCCTCAATATTTTATTCACATACAATGACCATGCTGTTTTCCTGAAGTTATGTCTTATCTCTTCTAGATTTAAAATCAAAGTTCTCATCATCTGCTTTCTCACTTCGTACATTGATCTCATCTCTCTACATTTTCACAACAGCCTCTCTATATACCTGGTCCTATCTTTATAATTTCTTTCAATCTTAGAGTTCCTCTGCATTGTCTTAGCTGCTCTCACTTTCTCCAATGCCCTACTTCCTCCCCTTTTCCAACTTGTGTACACCATAACTTTTAAGATCTGATTATCTTCTCCATGCTGTGACCAGCTTCTTTGCTCAGAGATTATTTTCTTTGCCTTTTATTTTTTATTTTTAATTATGTTTATTTTTCTAATTAATTTATTATTATTATTATACTTTAAGTTCTAGGGTACATGTGCATAACGTGCAGGATTGTTACATATGTATACTTGTGCCATGTTGGTGTGCTGCACCCATCAACTCGTCAGCACCCATCAACTCGTCATT
>CM052591.1:44931067-44961992 GCA_028551445.1 Miopithecus talapoin
AAACAATCGCTTCAAAGTCTTTTTCTTTCACTTCTACTCCCATAGACAGCAACAGTCCTTGAAACAGCCATAAATATTCTGAGGCCAGAGAGATGGAATTCCCATAATGAAAGCTTAAGAAGGTTCCCCTTAACAATATCCGAGCCTTACCCACTTCTAGGGGGTTCCCCTTCTTGTTCTCCCCTACTCACCCGTGCTGACCCTGCTCGCTGCGCCACTTGTTGGGGTCCGTGCCGGGGGTGGTGGAGAATGAAAGAACACACAAAAGACAAAGACACATAGAGAACATGGCGGCCGCGCTCAGAGCCTCCGCCTCACTTTATTTATACTCCATAAACCCCACGTCAGCAGAAAGAATGCAATGCAAAACAAACTTTCTTTTCCCAGATATAACCTTCTACTCAGTTCTTTGTTTCTATGCTCTTCTTTATCTGCCCGCCTTCTTGGAGCCTACGGGAGTTCATTAAAAGTTCAATTGGAGATACTGTCCTTGAGCCCTATCTATTCTCAGCATACTGTTTTTAAAGGCCCCTGCATAGGTCCTTTGACTCGCAGGTAACTCCGCATACTTCTCTATCTGATAAGGACATTTTAAATAACATCACCACTTTTCTGTTACCATACTTATAAAAATTAACAGTAACTCCTTGATATTACCTAATAGCCAATGTATATTCAAATTGTCCCTATTATCCCCCAAATTATAATTTTTTGTTTTAATGAGGTTCTAAATAAAGTCTACACATTTCTTTGATTGTTATATATCTGAATCTCTTTTAGTCTAAAATAGTTTTTCCTCCCCGCCCACCCTCCATTTTTTTTAGATGGCATTGATTTGTTGAAGAAACTAGGTCATTTTCCATGTAGAATTTCCCACATTCCGGATTGGGTTGGTTGTTTCTTGCTGATACTTTTTGACTTGTTACTTTATCCTCTGTATTTCCTGCAAGCCACAGGCAAGAAAAATGTATAGGTGATGCATTCTACATTTCACTGCACACAAAGTCTGTTTTTTTCCACTTACTGTGATGCTAAGTCTACAGATTCATGTGGTATCAGGCTGATAGCACTATCATAAAGTTCCTTCACTCTTCCACATAATGGCTTTAGTATCTACTGATAATCTTTACCTAGATTCACTTTTGTTTTCTCATTAGGGGTTGGAAACTGGTGATTTTCTGATTATATATTTCCCTCTACAATTATTAGAGTTCTTTGACAAGGATGAATCAACTATTTTATTACCTTGAAATGCAATCCTTAAATAAAGGACTGCAGAAATATTTCAATATTTCATTTTATTTATTAATTTTCAAGGAGATGAGCTTGCTGCTACTGTAGCAACCTCCAGTGGTGAATCGTGAGGTTTGATTTTTAGGAGTCAATGTTATAATTCCTTTTTTGATGGTTTAATTTTCCCTTCTGGCCAGTTAGGAGCCTCTTCAAGTTGACTCTTGTGTCTTATTGGCAGAATCCCATTAATCTTTGGCAGATCTCTTGCTGAAGGAAGGAATGTCCTAGGAAAATCATCGTGTACTACAAACTTTCTTTTGCCCTCCTGATTCTAATCTTAGCATTTTTCTTTTTGTTTTTGTTTTGCTTTATTTTTGGAGACAAAATCTCGCTCTGTCCCCAGGCTGGAGTGCAGTGGTGTGATCTCGGCTCACTCTGCCTCCTGGGTTCAAGCAATTCTTATGCCTCAGCCTCCCGAGTAGCTGGGACTACAGGTGCTTGCCACCATGCCCAGCTAATTTTTGTGTTTTTAGTTGAGACGGGGTTTTGTCTTGTTGGCCAGGCTGGTCTTGAATTCTTGACCTCAAGTGAGCCACCCATCTCGGCCTCCCAAATGCTGGAATTACAGGTGTGATAATCTTAGTATTTTTAACCTTGACTTAGAAACCTTACTTTGTTTCCCTGTGTTTTTCACTTTGGTTTGTTGCCTAGGCTCAGATCTCCCATATTTCTGAGCTCCTGCCATATTGCTATATTTACTTCACCTCATACCATGACCCTAAGCCCCGAAACTGGCAGAAAACTGCCATTGCTCTGTGGGTGACATGTTTGGCAGCTCAGTTGGGTTATCCTGGCTTTAAATCCACCCCTCCTCTTTTTCCTGCCATTATGGAGCATCTTCTGGAGGGTCCTGGTCCTTGATACAACTTTAGCAGAGCTGAGGCAATGTAGATGTTGGAGTGAGCTTAAAGAGAAGTAAGAGGATATGTCTCCTTGTCTGCAAAAGTGAAATAAAACATTTTGATTTTCAAGCTGAAAGTTGTTTTACCTACCATTTAATCTGGCCTCTTCATTTAATAACTGGAAATACACCTTCAGGAAAGTTGAATATTTTGCTAGAATTTATACAACTAGTTAGTGGCTGAGATGAACTAGTATCAGGCAAACTTAGAAACTTCTACTAAATATCATAGTTTTGAGACTTAAACTTAAGAATGTTTGATTTTTTTAAAAAAGCCTATTCTTTTCCCACATTCGTGCTACCTGTCCACTTCATAATAACAAAAAGGATTTGTTGCCATGTCACGATAATCATCAGTACCAACATAATCACAAGCATTGTATAGCATGCGCTAAATCCCGGATAGTGAGATAAGAACTTTACACATGTATCTCATTTAAGCTACACAACAACCCCATGTGCCAGGTTATATTATTATCCTTATTTTACAGATGAAGACTGTGAAAAGCAGAATTGAAATAACTTGCTCAAGGCAACACTGTAAATGGCAGAGCCAGGTTGGAAGCCAAGTTGTTTCTGGCTCCAGACTCTATGCCGTCCAGCCACCATGTATTCAACCTCTCACTTGAACAGCTCTTTATAGTTCACAAAGCTATTTCATCCACATGAGTCTTTGTGCCAGTATTTTACGTCTACTAGCACTACTGTTACTAATTTTACAGATGAGGACATACACTCAAAGAGGATAAGCAATTTTCCAAGCTAGTAGCTTGCAGAAGCTAGACTCTCCTAAGGTCTGTCTGAAAATTGTCATGTTGATGACTCCTAATATGAGCTGAAGATTAGCAGATGAATGGGTTTTGTATAATAATTTAAAAGTAAGCCACTGAAAAATTCCTAGGGAGCGTAGTTAATGAAAGAATTTTGAGTTTTAATAGGCTCAGAAAGGAGAAAATTTTTATCAGGAGAATTTAGGCGATTCCTTATTGACAATATAAAGTCAACAATCTACCTGTGTACTGATCTTTGAGGATTTTGGGTTTTTAGCAAGATTTTCTTTATAAGATTCAGACAAAAGAATAAGAAAGGATGAGAGTTGTGTGCAAGTTTCTTTACTCCAGTGGTAGGAAAAGCTTAAGACCAATCATTGCCCAGGATGAAATGTAGAAATTTAACTTCATATTTATTATGAAAAGAATAAATAATAGTGACATTTACACACTTTTGGTGAGGCATATTACATGTAAGTGGCAAATTATAAATAACAAGCACAAATTAAGATTATAAAGCTGACCTTCACTTTTCTTGAAATGTTTTATTTCAATTTTACTATTTTTATTTAAATTGTTTTTAGGTGACACAAAATATATCTAGTGATTAGTCTTTGTGGAAAATTTTTCTTATTTGTCTCTTAACCTGTGTAATAACAGCAGCAATTGCAGTGCTCATTGTGTGTCTGGTCAATAAATATGAGGACAACAGTGCCTCTGTTATTATCCATGTACCCCTAGATGATGGGGAACCTAGAATAATCATTCCTGGAACAACCACATTGCCTGTCTCTTAATCTACAGTGACCACCACAACAGAACTAACTACAGCACTTGTACATACAACTACCACAACAGATAATTCTAAAATTTCAACTGAACTTACGACCATAAGGTCCTCTACCACCATGTCACCTGAACCTGCAGCCAACACAATTTCAACTGAACCTACAAACATAACTTCAGTAACCTTCACTTCAATGGAAGCTATTACCATAATGGAAAAAATCATCAGCAATTCAACGAAATCTTCTACTACAATGAATAATACCACCACTCCAACAGAATTTATCACTTCAGATGAGCATAATAGCACCACAACAGTTATGGCCATGTCAACAGAAGTTATACCTAGTATTACTCCAACAGACCTTACAACAATAACCTCTTTAATGGAACAAACAACTCCTGAACCTACAACTATCCTAACTTCTGAACCTACCACAATAGCCATCCCCATTTCAAGTGAATCTGTAAGTATCACCTCTTCCATTGATTCTGGAACCCATTTAACTATAGTTACTTAAACTGAACATATGTCCACAACAGAAATGGTCACTGTCTAGAAAATGAGTTGTCAGCTGGGATGTTTTCCAATACTGAGACTTTAATCCTTGCTTTTCTTTGTTTTCCAAAAGACCTGTAATTGATATCTACCGTGATGTTTACATTTCTACATGATCTCTCTTGTGCTAGGTAACCTGGGAGGGGCGCTAGACTAACTGATGGGAGACACACTCAACCTGAATCCACAGAACACGGATTGTGCTACTTTTCTTTCCTAGACTTTGGGTTCCTGATCTCAAATTCACTGCTAATGGTTCGTTTTAGTCCTTTCTTTTTCCTTTTTTTGTAGAGACAGGGGTCTCACAATGTTGCCCAGGCTGATCTCGAACTCCTGGCCTCAAGCAATCCTCCCACCTCAGACTTCCAAAGCACTGGGATTATAGGCGTGAGCCTTTGCAGGTACCTGGCCTCTTTCTTTATTTTTCGTTTTTTATTGAGGGCTAACATTCATAAAGTTCATTAACGTAACATGCACACAAACACACACACACACACACACACACACGCCTGCCACCCACATCAAGATATAGAATATTTCCAGTACCTCAACAATTTTCTCATGTCTTTTCCCCATCAACTTCTCCCAGCCCACTCTGAAATAAACAAATATTCTAATCTCTCTCATCATCTGATTACTTTTGTTCATTCTTGAACTTCATGTATTGAAATCATACATGTCTGATATCTCTCACTAGACATAGTGAATTAATATGCAACATGTTGCTACATGCAATAATAGCTGATTTTTAATTATATATGTGTGTCCCTGTTGTTAATACTGTGCAGTACTTCCTTGTATCAGTATACCAAAATTTATTTATAAATTGTGGGCATTTGGATTATAATTGTTATGAATAAAGGTGTCTAAATATTCCTGTGCATGTCTTTTTTGGACATAGAAACTCAGTCTCTTGGGGGTATATCTAGGAGTGGAATTGCTAGGTCATAGAGTAGATGTATATAGAACCTTCATAGAAACTGCCAAACAGCTTAACAAAGCAATTGTATCATTTTCCACTCTCACCAATAATAATGAGGGTTCAGTGGATCCGTATCTCACCAAGACTTGGTAATGCCAATCTTTTAATTTTCATCTGTCAGTGGGTGATTTTGATCTAAGTTTTGTGGGTATCTAGGCAGTGAGTGCTAATGACATGAGGATTTTCCAAAAATAACAAAACTAGCCCAGCACAGTGGCTTGCACCTGTAATCTCAGCACTTTGGGAAGCTGAGGTGGGAGGATCCCTTGAGTCCAGGAGTTTGAGACCAGCCTGGGAAATATAGTGAGACTTGATCTCTATAAAAACGATAAAAAAAATTAACAGAGTGGTGGTGCACACCTGTAGTGTCAACTATTCCAGAGGCTGAGGCAGGAGAATTGCTTGGGCCCAGGAAGTCTAGGCTGCGGTGAGCCATGATTGTACCACTGTACTCCAGCCTGGATGACAGAGTGAGACCTTAACAACAACAACAACAACAACAACTAAAAAAACTTACAAAAACAAAAAGAACAAAACTACTTTGCCTTGATTCCTCTATTTGCATTGGGTTTTTTTTTTTTTTTTTTTTTTTTTTTTTTTGATTAGTTAGCCCATCAGATCAATTTATTTGAAAACTTTAAAATATTCTAATATCATTCTTGGCAAAAAACTGCTAGTTTTATGTATCGTATCTTTGGATGTATGTGTTTGTAGTAGCTAACTTATTTCTTAACTTCTACAAGTGCCTAATTTTAAAAAGAAATTTCTGTAAAGAGAAATAAAGAAGGTTTTCTCTGAAGCAAAATGGAAGAGCTTGAAAGAAATGCTTCCCTAAATATCCTTTAACTATCACTTTTAAGTTGCCAAAAGTACATTAAAAATCTCCAAGATTAGATTTATATATTACTAGGCAAGAGAGAAGAAACTTGGTAAATGAATCAACAGTTATTGATTTATTAAGCTTCATCTAGAAAACAGAGTTGGAGTATAGGTGTGGTGGCTCACACCTAAAATCTCAACGGTTTGAGAGACCAAGGCAAGAGGATCACTTGAGACTGGGAGTTTGAGACTAGCCTGGGCAACATAGTGAGACACTATCTCTAAAAAAAAAAATTAGAAGGGCATGGTGGCCCACCCCTGTGGTCCCAACTACTTGGGAAGCTGAGATGGGAGGATTGCTCATGTCGGGGAGGTCAAGGCTACAGTGAACCATGATTGTACCATTGCACTTCCCGCCTGGACAGTGTAAGACCTTATCTACAAAAAAAAAAAAGTATAAAATATTGTTTAACAAAAAACAAAAAAACACAAAAAAACCAGTATAACACATTGTCTCAAAAGAAAAGAAAAGAAAAAAAACAGAGTTGGAGTCTAAGAAAGTGTTACCCACGCCTGTAATCCCAGCACTTTGGGAGGCCAAGGCAGGCAGATCACAAGGTCAGGAGTTCGAGACCAGCCTGGCCAATATGGTGAAACCCCATCTCTACTAAAAATACAAAAATTAGCCTGGCACGGTAGTGGGCACCTGTAATCCAAGCTACTCGGGAGGCTGAGGCAGGAGAATCTCTTGAACCCGGGAGGTGGAGATTGCAGTGAGCCAAGATCCGGCCACTGCACTCCAGCCTGGGCAACAGAGTGAGACTCCGTCTCAAAAAAAAAAAAAAAAAAAAAAAAAAAAAAGAAAAGAAAAGAAAGAAAGTGCTACCCTAGGGAATTTCATCTTGCTAAATACTAGGGCTGTGGGACTGAAAGGTTCAGAGTACTGGGGACAGATTGAGTCAAGGCAAGCTGATCAGGAGCCCAGGATGCCTCCCTCAGAGGAGGTATCAGTCCTGGAGAGGGAGAATGGTCATCCAAGGCTTGAAAGAAGGCAACTGGAAACTTCACCTACTTCAGAATCCTCTCATGGACTGGCCCTGAACTTTGGAGGAATGATGTCTGTGGGATGATAGCAAGAGCAGGAAAGGAAATATTTCATATTACCACAGTTTGCTTCTGCTAGACAGGATGCTGAGAAAGAAGTAACAATACCTCTTAGAGGCAGGATTGGTTTTCTTGTTACTTCTTGCAATTAATGAATATTTTACTTCTGACTGTAAGGTGGATCTTCTGTTACTTCTGATATTTAATGTTTCATTTAATCAACACAGGCACAGATGCATCATAGTGAATTTGCCATCAGCCAACTAAAATATTACTCAAGGTTTCAAATATAAAGAGTAATCACTGATCAAAAGGCAAATTAGTTTTGAAGTTAAACTTGTGATAATGGCAGCTCAAGAATGGAGAGGAAACATGGGGAATACGTGGTAAATGTTGACTCCCCTAGAAACCAGCCCATGAGTAACTATTGGTCTATTTGGATATTGTGTTTATATGAATCTTTTGCCTGATTTTAAGAGAAACTCTATGGCTTTTAAAATAATAGAAGTAATGCTTACACGTTCTTCACAAAAAAAGAATGCATCATTTTAATGGTTGAGGAAAAGGCCATTTATTTTTTTATTTTTATTATTATTATTTTTTGAGACAAGAGTCTTGCTCTGTCACCCAGGCAGGAGTGCAGTGGTGCGATCTTGGCTCACTGCAACCTCTGCCTCCCGGGTTCATGTCATTCTCCTGCCTCAGCCTCCTGAGCAACCGGGACTACAGGTGCCCGCCACCACGTCCAGCTAATTTTTTGTATTTTTAGTGGAGACGGGGTTTCACCATGCTAGCCAGGATGGTCTTGATCTCCTGACCTTGTGATCCACCTGCCTCGGCCTCCCAAAGTGCTGGGATTACAGACGTGAGCCACCGTGCCCAGCTAGAAAAGGCAATTAATTAACTTCTCAACTATTCTCTAAAAATCAGAAATTTTGTATTTTTTTTTTTTTTACTCTATGGTATCAAAGGAATATTTTGAAATTTATTCTATGTATTTATTAAACTAAAATGTTAGTATTGTCTGGAATGCAATTTAATGAGTTAAAATAATAATACGCAGTTAAAACCCATGCAATGCTGACTTCAGCTACTTTAGAAAGTATTTTTAAAGTTTGATATCTAGGTTTTGGTATAGAATTCTCAGATTTTTGAGACTCATTCTAGAACTTTCAAAACTCAAATATTTCTGATATCTTTGAAAACCAGAAATTAATCTTATATATGCTCTACAAGTCCAATACATAAGTCAAGAAAATCTGCTTTATATATAGACATCATCATGTTTTCCATACCCAAGAGCCAAACTCTTATTTAGTTTTTACAGTTGCCTTGATAACAGAAACAAATGTGGATATGTAGTTTGAAATGGACAGTTTAAAGAACAATTTGAAAGTGAGTGGAGAAGTATTTTTCTTAATCCAAGAGATATACCAAAGCAGAAAGTCATGTTGCTCAATAAGTATATTTGATGAATGGTTGAACATCAAGAAAAATACTTCCATCTCAAAAGTAGATTTCCCCCTTTTTGTTTTAGTTTATGTGATCCTCAAAGATGGTCTCCAGATCTTTCTGAATCCTCAGTTCTCTGATGGGATTTTCATTATTTGAAAGCACTCTGGTTAAATAAAAAAGTAGTTGCCTTTGATAAGGCATTAATTGATCATGTTGACCTTTTCTTGGGTTAGTAGTAAATTTAGATATGTTTCAAATCCTATAAAAACAGTACTATATGCAGTACTCTAGAAATTTTATTTCCATCTGGATATTCTGATGTAATGAGGTCAATTTTGACCAATGAAATAAAATGTCACTTGAAAGTTAGATTCAAAAAGGCAAGTTAGGTATTTTTTTCTTCTTGGAGAAATAGTACATCTTACATCATAACTTTTCAGTAAATATACCAAATGCATTTCAGCTGCACTGAATGATATTAGTGACTATTTTTGACCAGTTGATTAAACATTATCCTCAGCTCTCTACTTATTCAAATTTTAAAATTTAGAGTCAGAACAGAGCCAGAGCAAAATGGCAGTAAAAATTTTGACTTGGGCTGCAATATTTGTGACAAATAACAAAACACTCCTTCAGCAGCACTGTTTTTACACCACTGATAGACACTACCTGTCATGGTCCACGATTAATATTTCACATGAACCTTCTGCTTACCAGGACCTTAGCTAAAATGTAGCTATCACAATGTCTACTGAATATGCCACTATCATCATGTCAAATTAAGCTGCAACTACCACTTCAACTGAGCCTTCAAGTTTTACAGCTACCACTATTTCAACTAAATGTACACCAGCAACAGAAACCAGCACATCAGCTGAGACAGCACAACCTCTATCCTCCCTTCCAGTGAATCTATTAATGGAAGTGCTAAGTCACTATTCTCACAGAAACTACAACAATGTGGTAGCCCCCAATAAGGCAACCAGACCATTAAGTACTTTGATTAAGTTATCTTTGATCATTTCCATAGCTGCTCATACGATAAATTTGAATCTACAAATGCTATCACAGGTGATTTGTTTAGCTAACACAAATACTTCAACGGAGCCTGTAGCAATGGTCAACGATAACAATTTAGCCCATTTCCAAGCACCAGCACCATGACATCAAATCCAACTCATTTGTCTTTTATATTTAACATACCTCCATTTTATTAGAATTGTTATTTTATTTTGTAATAGTTTAACAATTTTTCTAAAATTTCAGATCATGTAATTTTCCTAGAAAAAAAAAATCTAGGAACCACCCTCCAAGTAATTTGATAAAATCTCACAAAGAAATCTTTATTAACATTGGTTGGGTATTCATTACCAACATTGTTTTTGTTTTTATAAAATTAAATGATTCCTCAGTGGGAACGCAGTTTTTATCTGTTCAGAATATTTCATTTAGTATGACAATTCTCTATGTATTGGATCAGTGTACTTACTATGTATGTTTTTTAAGTACCACATTTTGTTTCCTGATGTGTAAAATTATTTTATTTATATAAGTTTTCTTCAGATTATTTTGCTGTTTAGCACCACAGTTGTTAGAATTAGTTATTTGCTATTCTTTATGTAACCTTATAGTCACTTAGTTAAATGTCAGACATTTACTATATGTCTATCTCCCAAAATACTGAAGGAGATGCAGAAGAAATAACGATGCAAGATAATCACTCAAATAATTAACGTGAACATGCCGCTTTGTTTATATTTCCTGGATATCAAGGAGGTTTTAATGGATATTGCTTGGTTCTTCCCCAGGCCTACTGTACTATAACCGCAGGAGTGCGGCAGGAATATATGTTTATAAACACCTTCACAACTGATTCTAATGCATAGGCAGGTTTAACAGTCATGGTCCAATCAGTAAACCAATGAAAGCATTCTGGCATGCTATATCTTACTGGTGGGTTTGGTGAAGTTGATACAAACTATACAATCTTATTTTAAATCATAAAAAGAAAAAAATCAATTTTTAAGATAAGCAAGAGAAACATGAAAAAATTAATACTACTCTTAATCCAATCTATGAAGAAAGAACTATATATAAATACTGTCAAGAATATAATCACATGGGAAGAAATGTTTCACTTAGATAAAGGAAAAACTTATTTGCAAGCAAAAATTGAAAAAATATATTTCAATATCTATTAAGCTAACAAGAATTAATTTTTAACAGTTCTTCCACTTAGCTCCGCAAGAATACTTTTTAAAAAGTGCTGCCAGCAATTTTAATAAAAGATTAAAGTTGTACTAAAATCTTTTAACTTATATTTTATTAGTATAAATTTCTGTTTCTTTCTTACTAATACAAATACAATTGAAATGATCCAAGTCGTTTCCATCTGTGATGTTACTGTACACAGATATTTGTGGCTGCACTTTTCGATTTAAAAAGAAATGTGTTTTCTAATTTGTAATTTCTGTTATAAGTCAGAAATAATATTCTGGAAATGAATTCAATTTTAGATTTCATAACAATGGTAACTTTCTCCCAGACTTATACTTAGTCAGTGGTAAATATGTATTTGTTTAATAAATGGCTGAGTTAATATTTCAGACCCTGGCACATCCAGTGAATAAAATAATTAGCCAATCAGTCAATTAATCATCAACTCTTTATTCAAAAAAAGGCTTTGAGCCTCTACTGTGTACTAAGCCATCTACTTGGCACATGTCCTGTTCTTCCAAAATGCTGTTGTCCCTCTCCTTCCTCTTTTAGAAATTCATCTGTACTCTGGGACTCAATCAATCCTGTGTCCTCCACCAAGCGCTGTTCATCTCTCTTTTGAGCTATTTCTTCTTTGACCTCGTATGTCTTTTATTTTCCACCACATTCATTTTACTCTTAAGCTACCCTAGCTTTCATTATTCATGTTTTCCAGTGTCTTATCTTCTTACTGACATAATCATTGTTTTGCCAGTGACCTATATATTTTTTAACGTTTTTACAAAAATTTCCAATTTACAAACAAGTACTTATTTTCCAGCTTCAACAACCATCAATGCTTTTTAATACACATTTCATTGATCATCCTATACCAAGTCAGATAACAGATATACAGTCTAAGATTCTCATCTTTGAGGGTCAATTTTTTGGAATCACTCTTTTTCTGGGCACACCTTAGGATAACAGAAACTGGTTTAGGTAATGTAAACAGAAAGGAATACGATTATCGATGCTGAATATAGTATAACGAGTAAAATAAAGAAGACTATCTGTAGGTTTTCTTTGACCTGCTGGGTGGTCAGAGGGCTGCAGAAAACTCCTGCCAAGTCACATTTTCCTGCAGCTCCCAAACCAGAGACTGAAAGGTAGAGTGCAGCCTGTCACCACAAAAGCTACCTATTTATTATCTTTGAAGCTTGTGTATATCAGACGCCCCCACTGCTGGGGTAAGAAGGGCTGGCATTTCCCTTTGACTTTATAAATCTCATGTGAATACATCTCATTGACAGAGCCTAGGTGTTCTGGGAATGTAGTTCCAGAATTTCAGCTGTTGGTGTAACAGGAGTACAGAGAAGGAACTAAGAATGAATAAGAATGAATGTTAACTGCCAATCAAAATGTCTACTACATCTTCTAGAGGAAGAAAATCACCTACATCTTCATAGTTAACTGAGCAAAAGCCCATAAATTACAATTATTTACAGAGTTATGGTAACATGCTTAAACTCAATAATAACAAATAAAATAACAATAAAATTACACACTCTTTACCTACTTAATCAGTACTATTTTTAAATATTTTACTCAGCACTGCTAATTATGTGTTTGAACATGTGCTGTCAATATTTTTAGCAAATCAAAAATTTTTCAGCAGTTTGGAAATCAGTTTGTATTAAGGGTGATAAAATACCCTTTGATTGTGTAATCCCACCTTCTGGGAACTGGTCACCTGAAAATAGCTTGGAATACACATAATAATACCTTCCAGTATTTACATACAAGGCAGAAAAAAGAGTAAACAAAAATTACCACAACAAACATCTGTTGTGCAACTCAAAAACAAAGACTAAAAACTCCAACTTACATATAAGGAGCGTGAAAGAAAAGGTGAAAAAAACAGTATTTTATACCATACAAATGAGCAAAGTTCTTTGGAAACAATATTGGAAATATATGGTAAAGTTAATAAAATATACACCTGATGATACAAAAATTTCGCTTTTAATTATACATTTAGAAACATTTAAATATTAAATATTAAAATAAATATTTATTTAAATATTTAATATATATGCCCAAGAAGGCATATTCAAGGCATATTTTAGAGTATTCATAGCCTCATTGTTCATTATGCTAATAAAAGGGAACCGAACTCAACTTCCATTATTAGGCCAATAGGTTAATAATCAAATGAAATACTATAAAACATGAAAGTGAATAAAATAGAGTTACAAGAGTCCATGTAATTGAGTTGTATAAAGATAATCTGGGTAACTCCACACCTGCATTGAGAAAAAATACAGTATAATAGGATTCATACAAATTTTAAAACATGCAAACTATACTGTATATTTTTAGAATATATTAAAACATTAAAACATCCATGAGATATATAAACACCAATTAAGGAGAGTTCTGATACCTGGTAGGAAGAGAGAAAAGGGCAGGAGGGTACTGTGCTCAGGCCCAGGGACACAGTAGCCCTCATTGCAAGTAAAACAGTGTTATCACTTAAGCTGGGCAATGGGAATGTGGCTATTTACCAATGGGAATGTGGCTATTTATACCTTTTTGTGTGGTTGCAATTTTTGTTAATGCATTTTTTAAAAATGGTGTGGCTGGGGCGTGGTATGTGACGTGTAAAATAGTGCAGGATGGGGATTCAGAGGCAGGCAGAGGCCGGAAAGTTCAGAGACACGTGGGCCATGAGAGGACTTTGACCTGGGGCAATGGATGCCATTTAGGCGTTTTGAACCTGATGGCGATATAAACAGGTTAACATTTTGGAAACAGTATTCTGGCGACCTTGTGAAGAATGAATCAAAGAGGGGCAAACATGGAAGTGGGAGGACCATCATATGTGGTCCTCCTCAGGTGTGAGGGTGGAATCCTTATTTCTATTTCAACATCCAATGCCCAACAGGGGATGTAAAGGGCAGTCAACAGTGTGAATAGATTGTATTAAAATCTAAATTAATTTAGGGATATTTATAATATTTTCTTTTTTAACACTAGGGCCATAAAACTGGTTATTGTACATCTAATTTTCATGTATTCTCTTGCTCCAAAGAGTATTGTATTGTTCATTTCTCAATGCATATTTTTAAGTTCACATCCTGATGTTTCTTTCCTCTTTGCCTGTGTAATCTAGTTAATACCGATTTTCGTTCTAGCCTTTACTCTACCTCCAGACCACTCTTCCTACTTTCCCCCAGTGCCTTGCCTCTTTCTACCACTCCATGGTGGTCTTTACTTCTCTCTTCTACAATTTCTCTTTCCTTCTCTCTGTCCATCCACGTGCATTGAGGACCTTTAAGATTTCAATGTGAACTTGCCTCTTCCAAACTATCACCACCTTCCTCCCTCAAAGATCACTTCCTTTGTTTTCCTAATATTTTGAACACTGTCCCAGTGGTTAATTCTCACTTCCTCTCACTATCCTGCCTACCTGCCACTCCTCACCAGCTCCTCAGAGCTGAATTCATCACAGCCTTCTTCAGTCCTGCCTTAGTTCCCATCATTGTTCCATATCCAAACCTGACTCCATGAGCTGCTCCAGCTTCATGAGCTCTCATCTTTTACCACAGCATCCTCCATCCATAGTGAGGTTGATGAAAGGAGCCAAGTCTTAACTTTGAACTATGAGACTACTGGGTTTGCACTGCTCACTGTACGCTGAGCCTGGCTACTGCAGCCCTGAACAGGGCTATGATGTCCCACCGCTGAGCCTTTGCACCCCACTCTAATCCTAGGTTGAGTTGACCCCAATTTCGGGTCCAGATCTGATAACCCAGTTATGGTTCTGTACCTTATGAATCCCAGTTTCTCTATTTGCCCTATCTTTTAAACCTGACATTTTCTGAGATTTTCATTCTGAGCTCTGATTCTAATAAGCAGTCTATCTGCTGCATTTTTTTCATGAGGCCTGGAGCCCTACCTTAATCTTTTTGTGTTCATCCCTGTAAACTAATCCCACTGATGAGTAAACCTCAGCTGCAAAAGCTGGGGCCTTCATGTTCTCAAAAATAAGGCCCACGCAGCTGATTGGCAATTCTCATGCTCTGTGAACGTCCTAACGTTTGTTTCACGCTTGGACAGAACTTGGAGAGTCAGCAAGGATGATGAGACATGTCTCCGCCCTGGGAGTTGCTAAATTCTGTGTTACTTAAAACCTGAATTCCAGCCATCTCTGTTTTCGTGGGCCGGTCTAATTCCAGGTGGCAGCACCACCCTTGCTGTGCTTCCAGTAAATATCCATACCTCCCTGATGAATCTTGATACATGTCATCAGAATCTCTAAAAGTGCCACAGTTGTATGATCTTGACAATGAATTCAAGCTCTGAGTTGTCTTTCACCTTTTCTCCCTATCCTTCTTAGGGCTCAGTGTGGTATACACTAGACACTAATAAATGGCCACAGACAAGAAACGAGTGGATATCCTGAGAGCCACACACTCTAATCTTGAGTTTGTAAAAGGTCACTGAAAGCATATATGTCTCATCAGAAAAGTGGGGATAGTACTACTTAATTGTAGGTGTTACAAGGATTAGCTTTGGGCAGTGTGGTACGCCCATTGGAGGGTACATAAACATTTCTATAATGTCAGTAATACTATGGTAAAATCAAATCTATGTCAGAGGTTGCCTAAGGGTAGCACCATTTCCTGCGATCCATCAATTAAAGCTATTATTTTTCTTATTTCTTCAAATAGACTTTATTTTTTAGGGTAGTTTTAGATTCACATCAAAATTGAGTAAAAGGTACAGAGAGGAAAAATATGTTTTGATGGTCCCTGCCACATGCATAGCCTCCCCCATCGTCAACATTTCCCATCAGAGTGGTATATTTTTTCACAATTGATGAAGCTGTATTTTCTTCTTCTCATTCACAGTTTTAAAATGCCAGTCATGAGAGTCAGTTTAGTAATGCAAGTCTTTTATGAAATAGTTTTTCAGCACAATGAGAATAAGGAGGGATGTAACTGTCTTTAAAAAATTGTAAACTTTTACACAAATGAGTGTGATGGCGCACAACTGGAGTTCCTGCTCCTTGGCATCCTGAGATGGAAGAGTTACTTGAGCCCAGGAATTCAAGTCCAGCCTGGGCAACACAGTGAGGTCCTGGCTATAAAAAAAAATGTAACATTTCTACAAACCCATCATCCCTCATGTGAAAAGTTTGAGTTAGATATGTTTCATAATTCAAAATTTTTAAAATTCGATGAAATATGGTACATATGTTGCATATTATACAATACATGTTGGTAGCCTGCAACACACATTAATATTTTTGTAATTGAACATATAGATAACCATGCTAATGCTAAATTTATTAAAGACTCAAAATATCCTTGTTTGTTTATATTAATTTTTACTGCCAAATAAATTTGTGCCAAACATACAAATTAATTTTCAGTTTGCAAAGCCTTTTGGATTTTTGGAATCGTCTATCAGGGATTGTAGATCCATATTCTGAAGAAAAAATAGTTTTATTTTGGGTCTCTCCAGATAGGAGGACCAGGGTGTAAGTCAGCCAGAGAAACAAGGAAAATTTTGGCTCTATAAGAGAAAGAACTTTCAAATAGCAAAGGTCATCCAAAAATGGAATACCAACTTTTAGGTAAGTCATGAATTCCTAGTCACTGTCCTCAAACACAGGTGAATTATACAGTTGCCTTTTATTCTGTACAAGTTGATATATGTTTATCATTATGGTCCCTCCTCTAATTCCAACATACAAAAAGCTGAAAGAGAACATTATCTTTGGTTGAACAAAAATATTAACACTTTAAACAAATTTGAAAATTAAAATCAAAAGTCAAGCTTTCACTAATAAAGAATAGAGTGTCAGCAGAGGTCTTGTCTGTCTTGGTTGCTGCTAATTTGATATCCAGGTTTCAGATATGCCTGTGATACATTAGGCACTCAATAAACAGTTGGGAATAAATTAATGGAAGACTGTGCTTTGTCAATATAACCATATTTAAAATTTATAAGTAAACTTTACATTTGGAATTAGAAAATTCAATGATATAAATCAAAACATGTTTTCTTCCTGAAGTTTCTATTTCGAATAGGATTAATTATTCTAATCCAATTGTATTGCTTAAATACTTTTTCGTTACTTTTGATTCAGTAAAGGAATAATTGGTATAAGTATTGGCTCAGCTTTGTAAACAATACAATAAAGAATATGCTAAATGTGTTGTGAAAAAATATATATGAATTTACAGAATGTTTCAGTTTTTATTTTTACTTTTAATGATTGTTTCAAATTTCTTTGGTAATTTTGACAGGGCAGTTTGGAAATTTATTGTTCAGTTTCTATCTTTTTCACAAGGATCTTTCATACTTTTTTGGTTGCATGCCAGCATTTTACTTAGGCTTTGAAATTCTGTGTCTGACAAAAAGATGAAATATAATAACCCCTTTCCCTAAAATGTCTAAAATCATTGGTCTACTGATAAACTGAGAGCCAGCATGACAGCTTCAGCCATGTCATGCTGGCTCTCAGTTTATCAGTAGACAAAAGAAATAATAATCAGAGCTTACCAAAATTTCAGGTAAGAAAATTTTTGAGTAAGATGATTTTTAAAAATCAACTTTGACCTAGGCTTTGAGACAACAGCCAATTCACTTCTTTATTGGATGACTGAAAAACGGCCTCCTCCCCTTGCCACCTTAGAGTGCAAAAAAATGGCCAGCTACCAGAGTTCTCTCAGCCATGTGTCAGCCAGCAAGACTTTCAGATTTCTTTTTTTCGTTATAAATCCCGCTCAGAACAAAGATCCTTTATTGGCGACTCTGACAGGGTAATGAGAGGTATCCACGCTCTCTGTCATTCTAACAATTCAGGTGTGCTCTGCTTTTTCTGTTAAGGTTTAGATTGAGGAATTCAAAGAATTTTTCCTCATAATACAAGGTGAAGAAATATTCTTTGTAAAATAAAGAAAAATCTGACTTTCACATGATATATTTAGCTACAGAATAATGTGTTGTCTTATTTTTATGTTACTGTTTCTTTTAATTTTAAATGTTAAAATTTTCTCCAAAATTTTGTGACTGAGTCATGTAACTGCTTGGCCAGTTAGAGATTGTGAGGGTGAGACTCCAGTGACAAAAATAAACTTCCACTCTTTATGCCACTGATGTAATGTATGGATGCCATCAATAGTAATGGAGTTTCACTTCCACCGTGGCTATGTGGCTCTAGTGACAAATGAAATGTTTTTGCAGGATAAAATTGTAGTAAAATTTTAAATAATATACAATTAAATGTATATTATTGGTTTAATAATAATATTCTTCTGATTTTCAGATGAATCAAAAAGTCATTCAAAAGTCATTTTTAATATTATTGACACCTTCAACCCATGTTGGTCCCTTGTACCCCATGGCTATACACTGACTGTTTGCTTTCCTTCAAGAAGAGTAAATCTTTATGTTTCTGTTTCACTTTTTAAATTGTGGTAAAATACACACAACACAAAGTTCATCATCTTACTCATTTTAAGTATACAGTTAGGGGTATTAAATACATTCACAATATTCTATAACCATCACTGCCACCGATTTCCAGATCTCTTTTTATCATCCCAAACTGAAATTGTATATTCATTAAACAATAACTCCCCATTTTCCCCTCCTCCTAGCCCCTAGAAGCCAACATTCTACTTTCTGTCTCTATGATTTTAACTATTCTAGGTATGTTATATAAGTGAAATCTACACTATTTGTCTTTTTTGTGATGACTTATTTCACTTAGCACAATGTCCTCAAGTTTCATCCATGTGGTAGCAAATCATCATATTTTAAACTCTTCTTTGGAACAATTTTTTCCCAGTTTTTCAATTCCTAGACAGCTTTCCATGTTCTTTATATTCTACAGTTCAAAGGTAAAGCTTACAACCTGAAGGTATTGAATACATTTATAAGAGATTAAACTTTAAAAGATTAAACTTTAAAAATATTCAGAATCCAAAAGTGTCACATACAAAGAGAATAGGAATTTGTTTTTTATTATGGAACTTTCTGCACTTCAAAAATACCTGGCTCACTTTTGAAACTCCATATTCTCACTTGTTGAGTGAATAAACCAATACGAGAGTTGATCATTTTGCAATTTAAGACAAACTAGATTTTTTGACCAAAATAAAAAAACTCTCTTCTTAAAGATTTTCAATATTCCATCACTCCTTTGACATTATTGCCTAATACATTGATTCTAATAGTTTTTAATGAGTGTGGATTGCTTGAGCAACTGACAAAAGAGACACCAACCCAGGGACTGAAAAGGTGAAGTTTCCCTGAGGTCATGGGTACCTAAGAGATGGTGCCAACAAGGGGAGAGAGACATTCATGCTTGAGCAGGAAGCAAGCAATGGTAAATTTCTATCTCAGAATGTTTTTCTGGGGTCAGTCCTAAAATAAAAGGTGAGTTCCTGAATGATGGGGCCAAAGAGGAGAGATGGAAGAATAATGTAAGGTTTTCAGAGGGAGCATTCACAATCGCTCTCAGAGAAG
Source organism: Miopithecus talapoin (assembly GCA_028551445.1). NCBI lineage: Eukaryota > Metazoa > Chordata > Mammalia > Primates > Cercopithecidae > Miopithecus > Miopithecus talapoin. Next base: position 44,950,477 of record CM052591.1, read on the forward strand.
TATTGGTTTTCTTGCATCTTTCTGCAATTAACATTTCATTTCCTCCTCTGAGGTGGATCCTGTTTTAGTGAATAATTAGTATTTAGTTTAATCCATGCTTGTACTGATGCATCATAGTTGATTTCCACCAGTGTTTTAATTGTTTCCTGGTTGCAGATATAAAGGGCAATGAACAAATTGAAAAATATGTTTGGAGAGAAGCTTGTGATATTGGCAGCTCTAGAATGGACAGAAAACATGGAAAATACATACTGAACGTTGAACACTCTGAAAACCAGCCGGTGAGTGTCCTTGCTCCATTTTGATAGTTTGCCTATATTACAATTTCATTTTCAGAATTTAAAAGCAATTTAATCTCTTTATTACTATGTAGCCAAGATCATACTTTTGCATTCTCCTCCAAAATAAAGAGCAACCCTGTATCAATTTTTGTGCTGTAACTTTCATGTTTTATTTTGCTATGTTATATATTTAGGTATTAATTTAAATATGTATAGATATAAAGTATTAGAAATGTTTCTATGGCCATAGGATATAAAAATAGGCCCTTTAACTTTTTATATACACCATCATGTAAACATAAACTGATGTCAGTGTTTATTAAGCTCCATTTTTACAATTTGATGCTTAGAATTTTTAGACTTGTCAAAACTCAGATTTCTAAATATGCTGAAAAACCAGATATTAATCCTAGATATTAATATTCCTAAGAAAGAAATCCTCCAAAAATACCATGTCAAAATATGACTATTTTGTCTGCTTTTAAAAAAATATTTTATACCAAAAACCAAGCCTTCAGTGTATAGTTTCATAATCATATATCTGTATCATATACAGATTTTATGTATCTATTTATATCCAACCAAATAACCTTTGACTTCAGAAAAAAGGAAGGACATGTAATGAAAATTAAAATGGTGAGTTAAAATTCACTGCCTGAAGAATGAATGAAACATGTGTGAAGAAATAGCTTGCTTTTGTCATATGGAGCTGTGGTAATCAGCCTGTATAACTCACGAGATAAACCAAAGAAGAAAGTCCTGTTTCTCAGTACGTGTTAATACAAAACTCCTATAGAGGATTTCTGGGTCACCAAAAGAAACAAGATCTTCAGTCCCTGGGTTGGTGTCTGGAAGTTTGCTTGGTCAGTTGCTCAGGCAACCCTGTAATTGGATCTTCAAGATGTCCAAATACTCAGATGGAAAAAATATATATACTTGGCCAGGTATGTATCATCTTGATAGTTTTTCTAGATAATAACAAATGTAAAGATGTTTACAAATATTAGCTTACATTTTTTTACAGCATATATCTGGATAACTGACTAAATATTTTACTTTATTATATTATTCAGGCATAGATACAACAATATTTTTCTCTTCAGACCAAATTCAATAATGGAATTTTAAAAGTATTTGAAGATTATAAACACAACAAAAATAAATTTTGGTGTCTTTGTTTTTCTGTTAGGGATCTAAGAAATCTCAAGTTAATTCTTATAAAGTTAGGGTAAAAAACTTATAGAATGTACTTTAGTAAGTACAACTAACGCATTTCAGTTGCCTGTGGCCATTATTAGCTAATGCTGATTACGCTAATGCTGGTTAAACATTATTTACAGCTCTTCAACTCTTCCAGTTTGGAAAAGAGACTCCACCTGTACTAAGAGTCAGAGCAACCTGACACAGTAAAATTATTACTTAAGCTGCAAACTAGGCCTAGATCACAGGTTCCCCATTCTTAGTGTAGACCCACCCATCACCTTCCTCTCTGAAAGGGCTGGGATTCTAACAGGGACAGAAAATTCTGGGAAACTGCCCCGCTGAGTGAGTTTCACTTTGTTTGCAAAGTGCATTAAAATGTTCAGGTTCACCAGCCACAGGCAAATCGGATGTAATGAAAACAACAGGATCAGCATCTAGTTAAATAAGCAAGGGTATTAACAAAGGTAAGTTCAACTTCTTCAAATTTGCGTAATGAATATTAAGTAGAATTTTGTTTATTCATATTTGATAAACATGGGACTGATATCTATTTCTTTGATATTATACTTACAGAAAAACTTAACTTAGCTAATTGTCTACTGCCAGGAGTATCCCATCTTATTTAATGACAATTTTATAATTTGGTATTTTTAATGATAATTCCTAATGGGTCAATGATTATATACCATTCTGGTTTGACAGTTTTCATGGAACTCACTGGTTCATTGGCCAGTAATTTCTATAACTATTAGTAATGGGTTATTAAATCAACCGTATTCTCCTTTTGAAGCTGATTGAGGAGTGACCCAAGATCACCTTGATTCACAGCTGGAAAGTAAACATTATCATCCTGTGAGATGAAGAGCCTTAGATAATTCTACATTATGTTTCATATGTAATAAAACTTTTGGCTGGGTATAGCAGCTCATGCTTACAATGCCAGCACCTTCAGGGGGCAGAGCCAGAGGATTGCTTGAGCCCAGGAGTTCTAGACCAGCCTGGGCAACATATGGAGACCCCATCGCTATGAAAAATAACATCAAAAATAATTAAATGAGCACAATGGCATACGCCTGTAGTCATGGCTACTCAGAAGGCTGAGATGAGAGGACTGCTTGAGCCTTGGGAGGTCAAGGTTTCAGTGAACCATGATTGTGTCACTGCACTACAGCCTGGGTTACAGAGAGAGATCCCATCTCAACAAAACAAAACAAAATGAAACTAACAAAAAACATTTCCACAAGAACCATAAATTCCTGAATCTACTCCTCTCTCATGTTCACTTTATCTTATCCTTCCCCTCTTTTAACACACCCCTTCCCTGAAGTCTTTCCCCGCCAAGTCAGTCATTTTCAATCCATATTTACCTCTTCTGAATAATTTACAATTATTGCATTTATTTGTTAATTATACACTAACCTGTTTTGTCTCCCTGTTAGCATATAGACTCCTTGAGAGTAGAAACCTGTATTGTTGTGGACTGTTTTTACATTGCTCTATGCCCAAGAGGGACCCAGCAAAAGCATACTGTAAATTTGACCAATGGTTTGTCTTCTGTGTCACTGTCATAGGCTTGCAAGTTCCATTGGATAGAGCATGGTATGAATTATGTAAAGCCGTCACTTTGTGTAAGAATTTTTCACTAGTATCATGTAGTATAGTATATACTACATTACTATATTAGCATAGCATGGTGTAGCATAACAATATACTATTCCTAGTATAGTGTAGTGGAGTACATGGGCCTTAACACCAGAAGGTCCGAGCTCCCATGCTCGCTGTTGTGTCATGATGACAAATCATTTCAACTCTTTTTACTTCAATATTTTCATTTCCAAAATGACCTGAGCAGGTTGTACCCAATAAGATGCAAGGACTTCAGCTCACCATCCTCTTCCTTATAGAGGCTTCTTAATATATGTTCCACATATGGCAGCTTGCAATGTTAAGGATATTCAATCCATTTGTGTAATATGAGGAAGAGGATACACATTCCTGAACTAGAACTTTAGTAACTTAGCAAAATTAGTTAAAGTATAACATATAATAAATGTCTAGATTTTTTTTTATCTTCAGGGCATAAGAAAACATTTATTCCTTTTAAAAGTCATACTCTTAGGTAGGTTTGATAGAAGAGTTTTATTTTAGCAATTCAACGCCATGGTTTCCTAGGCTTCCTACTCACTTCTAGTCTGCCTTTGTAGCCAACCACATGTCCAAATGACCAAGAGGCTCACAGTTCCATACGCTGGTGTCCACCTTCAAATGATATAACCAGTGATGTCTCTCCCAACTTAACTGGGGTCTGCATGAGCCCAGGGGTCCTTGCACATTCAAGATGTCTACAATCAGAATCCGGTAACACACAGGTAATGTTTAGCACAGAAGCTTTTATTCAGGTTGGGATGTGCTCTATAAGGGCATGTACTTTGCCTATTATTTCCCAAGAAATGTATTTAATTACTTAATTCATTTACATTTGTATTAAGCATCTGCTGTATTCTCAGTATAGGTACAAGTCACTGTGAGGCAATTCACAAGAAAATAAATATTTGCTAGTCTCTGTTTTCCAAGAGCTAATGTTCTAACTGGGGACTCAAATATCCGTAATAGATACAGAACATACATGAAAATCAAAGGAATAAGTGTAAGGTGCAAATGCAAGGTTAGGGAGGGGCGGGTGAATAAGAATGTTGGCAATATTAGGGTTTAATTCACCATTAGGCTCTGATGGGAGACTGTCATATTTAAAGTTTCCCAGGTCCTATTATTTTGGTGATCACTTTATTTTCTTACTCTGTGCAGCCTCTGAACCTGGGTGTGGCACTTTCTTTAACTCCCTGGGTTCTGTCCTCTGGTGTATATGACCTTGACACAGAAACTTTACTGTTCTCTGGAGTGTCTCCACTAGCATTGGAGACCAGACTTGGCTCTCCTTGGTTCCTGACCTCATGTCCTGTAGGCTGAATGAACTTTACCTCGTGACTGTATCTTTAAGTCTTCAGCTGTTGTATAGAAATTTAACATTGACTATAAATTACCAATATGCTTCTCAGTTTGGTTTGGTTCCACAAACTCTGGCATTCCTTCCTTTCCCTGCTTAGTCTTGTTATAGAGACTTAGTAGAGAGCCTCTGAGCCTTGTTTCTTGATTCTGGACAAAACAACATGAACTTTATACTGTTTCTGGGACAATGTGAAATAATAAATAAGCTCAGTAGGATGGAATTAGAAAATGTTTCTTCTTGTTTGCAGAGGTAAAGTAATCCATATCAATCATGGAATTGAAGGAGGTCTTCAATAACATCAAGTCTGCTGGCTCTTTTTTTTATTTTTATTTTTTATTTTTTGTTTTTTGAGACAGAGTCTCACTCTGTAACCTAGGCTGGAGCACAATGGCACAATCACGTCTCACTGCAGCTTCACCCTTCTGGGCTTAAACAATCCTCCCATCTCAGCCTGCCAAGTAGCTAGGACCACATGCATATGCCACCATGCCTGACTATTTTTTGTATTTTCTGTAGAGATGAGGTCTTGCCATGTAGCCCAGGCTGGTCTCAACCTCCTGGACTCAAAGGATCCACCCACCTTAGCCTCCCCCAATGGTAGGATTACAAGCGTGAACCTCCATGCCCAGCCTCTGCTGGTTCTTAAACTTGACTGCATATTAGAATCACCTGGGGACTGTTTAGGACAAATCAAATGCCTGAGCCCCACCCCAGACCAATTAAATCAGAAACTCTGGGGGGTGGGGCCCATACAACAATAGTTTTTAAAAACTACCCAGATGAATCTAATGTACAACTAGTGATGAGAATGGCTGATCTAGTCCCGTTAAATTATTTAACAATTAGGGAAAATATGGCTCAGGAAAGTTTAGAGAGTTGCTAGAACTCACACGGTTTTTGCCAGAAGGGGCCAAAGCAGGAGGATAACATAGTTTCCTTCTGTCTGATCATGCGCGTTTAATGTCACTAAAGGGCTCTTTTTAAGTTTGTGTAATGCAGTATTACAGAATCCTCTCCCAGATGTACATAAGCCTTTTTGCCACTTTCTTTTCTTGAACCTCCTTTTCAGTGCCTCCCATCAAGGAAAGAGGATGTTATTTGTCCTAGGATTAACTTGGTCTTAGTGGCCCTCATTTCCCTGGCCTTGGTGACCATTGCCCTCATTCTTTTGCTGCTGTCTTGGTGTCATCAGGCTTTTCATGAAACTCTAGTCTTCCAACAAATACCGTGGCCCATGTTTTGTAATATTTCAGACCTACTGTATTCTGTCTGAAAGGTACAAGTTTTGTATTCTATTCCTTGAAGATCTTGCTTTCATCCAGGTAATTATGAAATAATCTGTTGGACTCCAAAGCCCTTGTTTCTAAATTCTATATTATACTGCATCAAAACCAAATATAATATTTTTGAAAAGTGGTAACTTTATGTATGTTATTTTTAATCTTCTCAACAACAATATAAGATGTAGTGCTCACATTAAAAAAAAAAGGTAGGAGTGAGAGAGGGAAAAATAAGAGGAACACAGAGGGTTTTTTAGGGCAGTGAGACTACTCTGCATGATACTATAATGGTAAATACATATCATTATATAGTTGTCCAAACCCATACAGTGTACACCACCAAGAGTGAACCCTAAAGTAATCTGATAATGGTATATCATTGTAGGTTCATTAATTGTAACAAATGTTCTACTCCGATTGGAGAAGTGGACAATTGGTGAGGCTGAACATGTGTGACGGCAGGAGGGATATGGGAAATCTCTGTATTTCCTGCTTAGTTTTGCTGTCAACCTAAAACTGCTCTAAAAATAAAGTCTGTTAAAAAGACAAATGGAAAATAGGATAAGAGAAGATGAGATTTTGCAGATTTGTCTTTCTTCTAATGTAAGGGACAATTATTTCTACCTGCATGAAAACATGGACTTCAAGCCCAACTTTCAGAGACACATAGTGACTCAAATGATGTTAACGCAATAAGTTATAAGTAATTTAAAAGAGATGATAAATTACAAGCAGTTTTGTTTCTCATTGCTGATATTTTTATACACATGCTTAGGTAAAAGAGCATTGCCGCAATGACTGGTCTATGTGGAAAGTCTTCCTGGCTTGTCTCTTAGCCTGTGTGATAATGACAGCAATTGGAGTACTTATAGTATGCTTGGTGAATAACAAAGGATCTGCCAATTCCTCCATTGTTATCCAGCTATCCACAAACAATGGAGAGTGTGTGACTGTCAAACCTGGAACACCCTCTCCTGCTTGTCCACCTACAATGACCACCACTTCGACTGTACCTGCAAGTACAGCCACTGAAACTACAACTTCAACAGCTACAACTGCCACCACTTCCACAGAACCTACATCTGCTGCAGCTGCCAATCAATTATAATTTGAACAGCCACAGTCATCACTTCAACTGAAACTTCAGCCTCTACCACTTCAACTCAGTTTGCAACTATAACAGCTACTCCTATCACTTCAAGTGGAACCATGGCTGCAGTCACTTTAACAGACTATAACTGTTACAACTTCAACAATATCAAGTCCTACTTCAACTTAAACTTACTTGACAACTCAAACAATCACCACTTCTACCATCTCTGACTGAATCAACAACTACATTCCCTTCAACTGAATCTGCAACTACTTCCACTTAACCTATAACTACTGTAACTTCTACTTAGCCTACAGTAACAATGCTCATCACTCTTTTCCAACAATGTATAATCTCCACCTATTCATCTGAGGACTAAGCTCTGATTTTTTATCTTGCCCAAATTCCTTCCTAGGGGGTCTGGGGAGTCATGCCCTACAAACCATACATTCTCATCAGATGGGTTTTATTTAACCCCATATATTGTGACTTACTTTCTAATCTGACTCTGGCATAACAAGGTCAAAAAAATCAAAATGTTTTACCCCAAAGTATATTTCCTTGCTATACCTTGAAATTGTCCTGCAAAGTCTCTTGTGGAGGAACTCCACATTCTATAAAGAACATCCTTCCCCCTTTGTTTTCCTTCCTTTCTTTCCAGATCCAAGAGATAATCAACTAAGAGCCAGGCACCCTTTTAGGTCTGATAAGAAACATTTTACAACCTGCTCTCTCTCTGAAGTCTGCTTTCTGAGAGATTCCTCTGAACAATAAAACTTGATCTCCACAATCCTTTATCTTAACCTGAACATTCCTTTCCATCGATCTCAGGTCTTCAGATAAACTAGACCAATTATCAACCAGAACATGTTTAAATTTACCTCTAGCCTGGAAGCCCCCACTTTGAGTTGTCCTGCCTTTCTGAACCAAGCCAATGTATTTCTTAAATGTATTTGATTGATGTCTCGTGCCTCCCTAAAAATATATAAAACCAAACTGTACCCCAACCACCTTGGATACATGTTCTTAGGACCTCCTGAGGGCTGTGTCCTGAGGCCATGGTCACTCATATTTGGCTCAGAATAAATCTCTTAAAATATTTTACAGCATTTGACTTTTTTTGTCAATACATCCAAACCTGCAACCACAAATGCCACCACTACCACTTAAAATTTGATAGAACTAGCATCAGTCATCAAAATGACCTGTTCTATATTAAGTTAACTTTTAGTTATCACCAGTAATATTAGCCTACAACTACTCCCCACACTGGCTCTTCCCCAAAATTGAAATTGTACAGTATCTGAGTCTAGTTCTAGCCAACATAACATTATTGCCAACATTAAAAGCTTCTGCAAAGCAAAGGGAATGAAACGAGAAGGCAGCCTGCAGAATAGGAGAAAATGTTTGTAAATTGTATATCTAATAGATGGTTGATATGTAAAATATATCAGGAATTCACATAACTCAATAGCAAAAAATAATAATAATAATAACCTGATTTAAAAATGGGCAAAAGATTGGAATATACATTTTCCCAAAGAGGACATACAAATGGCCAACAGGTACGTGAAAAGGTGGTCAACAGCACTAACCATCACAATGAGATACCACCTCACAGCTGTTTGACTATTATCAAAAAGTAAGTAGATAACAAGTGTTATTGAGGATGTGGAGACTAAGGGACCCTTGTACACTGTTGGTGAGAATGTGAATTAATACAGCCATTATGGACAATAGTGTGGAGGTTCCTCAAAAAATTAAAAAAAGAACTACCATATGATCCAACAGTCCCACTTCTGGGCATGAAATCATTGTCTTGAAGATATATCTGCACTTCCATGTTCACTTCAGTATTATTCACAATAGTCAAGATATGGGACTGATCTAAGCTTCCATCAATGAATGAATGGATAAAGAACATGTGATATATATAAAATATTTGTCTATATTCAGCCTTTTAAAGGCTGAATAGTATTCCATTGTGTGTGTGTGTGTGTGTGTATATATCTATATATATACACACACACAATTTATCATATATATGATAACTATGTACTATGTATGTATGCACAATGGAATACTATTCAGACTTTAAAAAGAAGGAAAGCCTGACATTTGCAACAACATGAATTAACTTGGAAGCTATTATGCTAAGTAACATAGACCAGACACAGAAAGACAAATATTGCTTGATATCACTTACATGTCGAATCTAAAATAGTCAAACTTAGAGAAACAGAGAGTAGAAAGGTGGTTGCCAGTGGATGGGGAATAGAGAAAATAGGCAGATACAGGTCAAAGGGTACAAACTATCAGTTATAAGATCAATAAGTTCTAGAGATCTAATGTACAATATGGTATCTATAGTTAATAATAACGTATTGCATATTTGAAAATTGCTAAGGTAATAGATCTCAAGTGTTCTCAATCCAAACACAAGAAAAATGATAATTATGTCAGGTGAAAAATATGTTAATTAGCTCCATTGTGGGAATCATTATAAAGGTATATTTATATGAAAACACCATGGTGTATTCCTTGAATTGTTGTGTTTATGAAAAGAAAAAAAAACATGTTTTCCACCTTAAGTATATAAAATATACAAATTTTTCATCAATCATACCTCAGTCTTTAAAAAATAAATTAATATCAAAAAAGAAATATGTTATATCAGTAAATATAATAAAAAGAGATTATATTCTCCATCAATAAAAATAAAAAAATAAGAGAATCCATAGAATCTTCAAAATAGCTTCTACAATTAAGTTGAGTAAAGGTGTAGGATATAAAGTCAACAGACAAAAATTATTGTATTTCTATATACTATTGGAGTTGCTAATAACATTTACAGTAGCATGAAAACATGCTATGCATAGATATAAATCTAACTGAATATGTGCAAGAGCTATCTGCTGAAAACTACAAAGCACTTTTGAAATAAATCAGGGAAGACCTAAATAGAGAAATATACTGTGTTAATGGATTGGAAGAGTCATGTTAAGATGTTCGGATTTCTCCATATTGGTCTAGAAATCCATATTGGTCAATCAAAATATCAGAAATATTTTCTGTGAAATCAAGAAACTAGTTTTTAACTATGTGGAAGGGGGAAGGAACTAGAATAGCTAAAACAATTCTGAAAAAGAAACGCTGAAAGAATCACAGTAATGATTTCAAGACTTACCGTAAATTGTAGCAATCAAGAGTTTTATATAGGTAAATGGACAGAAGCATAGATCAATGGCCCAGAATAGAGAATCTAGAAAGATCTACAAACATATGGTCAATTCAACTTTCACAAATGTCCAAAGGCAATTCAATGAGAAAAGAATAGTCTTTTCAATAGTTGGTGCTGAACAATCCGGCAATTTTATATACATACATACATACGTACAACTGTCTAATTTTTCAGTGTATGTAAATATGCATGTCTTTTAAAAAGATCCTTGACTCATAATTCCCACACTTTCAAAAAGTAATTCCAGATAGATTATAGACCTAAATGTAAAACCTAGAACTAGGAAATTTCTATGAGAAAATCTTTGTGGTTGAGGGGAGGTTCCAAGATGGCCAAATAGGAACAGCTCCAGTCTACAGCTCCCAGCATGAGCAACACAGAAGACTGGTGATTTCTGCATTTCTAACTGAGGTACCAGGCATCACCTCACCTGGGAAGCGCAAAGGGTTGGGGAATGCCCTTTCCTAGCCAAGGGAACCCATGACAGACAGCACCTGGAGAATTGGGTCACTCCCACCCTAATACTGCACTTTTCCAATGGTCTTAACAAACGGCAAACCAGGAGATTACATCCCGTGCCTGGCTCAGAGGGTCCCACACCCACGGACCAAATCTACATCAGATTGGTGTACCTGAAAGTGATGGGGAGAATGGAATCAAGTTGGAAAACACTCTGCAGGATATTATCCAGGAGAACTTCCCCAACCTAGCAAGGCAGGCCAACATTCAAATTCAGGAAATACAGAGAATGCCACAAAGATACTCCTCAAGAAGAGAAACTCCAAGACACATAATTGTCAGATTCACCAAAGTTGAAATGAAGGAAAAAATGTTAACGGTAGCCAGAGAGAAAGGTCGGGTTACTCACAAAGGGAAGCCCATCAGACTCACAATGGGTCTCTCGGCAGAAACTCTATAAGCTATAAGAGAGTGGGGTCCAATAGTCAACATTCTTAAAGAAAAGAATTTTCAACCCAGAATTTCATATCCAGCCAAACTAAGCTTCATAAGTGAAGGAGAAATAAAATCCCTTACAGATAAGCAAATGCTGAGAGATTTTGTCACCACCAGGCCTGCCTTACAAGAGCTCCTGAAGGAAGCACTAAACATGGAAAGGAACAACCGGTACCAGCTACTGCAAAAACATACCAAATTGTAAAGAGCATCATTGCTAGGAAGAAACTGCATCAACTAACAAGCAAAATAACCAGCTAACGTCATAATGACAGGATCAAATTCACACATAACAATATTAACCTTAAATGTAAATGGGCTAAATGCTCCAATTAAAAGACAAAGACTGGCAAATTGGATAAAGAGTCAAGACCTATCAGTTTGCTGTATTCAGGAGATCCATCTCACATGCAGAGACACACATAGGCTCAAAATAAAGGGATGGAGGAAGATCTAT
>CM052591.1:44962092-45013177 GCA_028551445.1 Miopithecus talapoin
ATGCACCCAATATGGGAGCACCCAGATTCATAAAGCAAGTCCTTGGAGACTTACAAAGAGACTTAGACTCCCATGCAATAATAATGGGAGACTTTAACACCCCACTGTCAACATTAGACAGATCAACGAGACAGAAAGTCAACAAAGATATCCAGGAATTGAACTCAGCTCTGCACCAAGCAGACCTAATAGACATCTACAGAACTCTCCACCCCAAATCAACAGAATATACATTCTTCTCAGCACCACGTCACACTTAGTCCAAAATTGACCACATAGTTGGAAGTAAAGCACTCCTCAGCAAATGTAAAAGAACAGAATTTATAACAAACTGTCTCTCAGACCACAGTGCAATCAAACTAGAACTCAGGATCAAGAAACTCAATCAAAACTGCTCAACTACATGGGAACTGAACAACCTGTTCCTGAATGACTACTGGGTACATAACGAAATGAAGGCAGAAATAAAGACGCTCTTTGAAACCAATGAGAACAAAGGTACAAGATACCAGAATCTCTGGGACACATTTAAAGCAGTGTGTAGAGGGAAATTTATAGCACTAAATGCCCACAAGAGAAAGCAGAAAAGATCTAAAATTGACACACTAACACCACAATTAAAAGAACTAGAGAAGCAAGAGCAAGCAAACACATTCAAAAGCTAGCAGAAGGCAAGAAATAACTAAGATCAGAGCAGAACTGAAGGAGATAGAGACACAAAAATCCTTTCAAAAATCAGTGAATCCATGAGCTGGTTTTTTGAAAAGATCAATTTACTGGAATCTACTTAAGAAAGCCATGGCAACATCTCCTGATGGCAGCATCTGTGAGCCTCTTGAAGGTAGGAAGAGAATCTGAGTAATCTTAGCTGCAGATAAAGGAGCATGGGGTTAGTGAAGGGGCAGAAGCATTTGACCTTGTCAGCCTCTGGGATAAGGAAAAGACTCCCAGATATGTTGAGACCGCTGATAGTGCTAAGGACATTAGTAGAGTTTAATAGGGTCTGCTAATTCATGTGTAAATTATACAAACTTGGATTCCCCAATAAATGGTTAGTTACACTAGTGGATATTTTTAGCTATTAGAATAATCTAGGTTAATCACAAGAGCTATGTACATTGAAAATCCCATTAGCTGAAACTTTAATTTCAGAAATTGAGTTAACCCATAATTAAATTTATAAATTACATTGATTTTACCTCTTTTTAAAGATTCATTTGAGATAGGGTCTCATTCTGTCACCTAGGCTGGAATGCAGTGGCACGATTGTGGCTTACTGCAGCCTTGACTTCCTGTCCTCAAGTGGTCCTCTCACCTCAGCCTCCTGAGTAGCTGGGATCAGAGGCATGCACCAGCATGCCCAGCTAATTTTTTTGTATTTTTTGTAGAGATGGGGTCTCATCATGTTGCTCAGGCTGGTCTTAAACACCTGGGCTTAAGCAGTCTACCTGCTTCGACCTCCCAAAGTGCTGGGATTACAGACGTGAGCCCCTGTACCCAGTCTTCTTTTATATTTATTTATTTTTTAATAATGTAATATTTTTAAAAATTTTATTTTTTTATTTCAAAAGGTTTTTGGGGAACAGGTGGTGTTTGGTTACATGAAAAGTTTTCTTTTTCTTAAATATTTATTGAATTCCTGCTGTGTGCCAGACACTGTTCTTTATTTGAAAAAAATTTTTATTACCATAGGTTATTGGGGAACAGGTGGTATCAAAAAGATAATCCACCACGATCAAGTGGGTTTCATACAGGGATACAGAAATGGTTTCACATATGCAAGTCAATAAATGTGATACACCACATAAACAGAATTAAAAACCACATGACCATCTCAATAGATGCAGAAAAAGCATTTGAGAAAATCCAGCACGGATTTATGATTAAAAGTCTCAGCAAAATCAGTATACAAGGGACATACCTTAATATAATAAAAGCCATCTATGACAAACTCACAGTCAGTGTAATACTGAATGGGGAAAAGTTGAAAGCATTCCCTCTGAGAACTGGAACAAGACAAGGATGCCCACTCTCACCATTCCTCTTCAGCATAATACTGGAAGTCCTAGCCAGAGCAATCAGACAAGATAAAGAAATAAAGAGTGTCCAAATTGGTAAAGAGGAAGTCGAACTTGTCACTGTTTGCTGATGATATGATTATTTACCTAGAAAACCCTAAAGACTCCTCCAGAAAGCTCATGGAACTGATAAAAGAATTCAGCAAAGTGTCTGGATACAAAATTAATGTACACAAATCAGTAGCTCTTCTATACACCAACAGCAGCCAAGCTGAGAATAAAATAAAAAACTCAACCCCTTTTACAATAGCTGAAAAAAACAAAACAAAACACACACACACACAAAAAAACTTAGGAATGTACCTAACCATGAAGGTGATCTACAAGGAAAACTACACAACACTGCTTTTTCATTTCTTAAAATCATTTCTTTCTCTCAGCTTTAAGCATGAGCTCCTTCTCTTTCCTCTTGCCCTTTCAAACCATTCTCCCTACACCAGCTAGAGGGAGCTTTCAAAATTACAAATTCTATTTTGCTATTTGTATACTTAAATGAATCCTGTGGTTTCAAATAGCTTTCAGAATGAGACCCAGTGTGCTCCACGTGATCTGCCTCCTTCTTTCCTTTCCATCTGTCCTTGCTCCTAACGAGCTCTCAAAAGGTCCATCAGTCTCTTTGCAGGCAGCCGGCTCTTCCTGGAGCACTCACTCCTTTTCTTTCACCTGGCTTGCTCCTTATGAAGCCTTTAAAACTCAGCTGAGCTGCTGAATCCTACAGAAAGCCTTTCCTGTTATCGTCAATGGGGTTAGGTGGTTTGGCACCCTCTTTGATGGGTCTGTCCTGCAGACCCTGGCTGAGGGCCAGATGAAAGGAGTACTCAGACACAGGTAGGCAGTTTAAGAGCTGCTAAGGGACTGCCGGCACTAGGGGCCAAAGCAAGGGCAGACTTGATAAACTAGCGCTGGTTGGTTTTATTTAGTGCAGACATAATGCCGAAAGCCTGGAGCAAACACAATCTATGGGTAATTCACATTACTGTTCCCCTTACAGGGAGCAGTCAGGCGCAGATGGCCAAAGGTGGGTTTCTGGACAACATGGGTAAACAAGCCTATTTAGATAAATTCCCCCATACTTCCTTATACCTATTTCTCACCCTCTGCCCCAGAGTAAGAGAACAGCTGCCTTCAGCTTACTCTCCCCTGAAACTTTGCAGAGCATTCTGACCTTTCAAAAAGCCTGCTTCTTTCCCTACAGCTTCTTCCACCACTCTGACCAATCCCCCACATCTCTCCCTTTTCTGTTTTTTGCATCAGGTCTTGTTGATTGAAGAGTACAGATGTGTGCAGCAACAGATTTGTCAGGTGTAGCGGCTACAACTCATTTTCCAGCTTTGCATCCTAGAATTAGTAAATAACATGAGACAAACATGAGTATAATCAGTAATATTCTTTTCCAATCAAAGAGTGACCCCCAGGAGTGGAGGTCTATCCAGGAGAGGTGTTTTTGCTCATTGTTTTATAGGGCTGCTACTGAGGAATCCCACTGGGGGTATGTTAATCCCTCCTAGCTAAACAGTCACGTTGTTAGAGGCTGGGAAGGGGGTGTTTACCCAAGTAATAGGGCAGAAGAAAGGTGGATCTAGAAGATAGGCCTAATAGAGAGTAGCAGGTACAGGTAGCAGGCAAAGTGAGAGAACTGAAAAAGGTTAATAAAGCATAGCAAGGAACAAATTATCTGGAGTGAATGGTGTCTATGTCCAGAGCAGGATTCGCTCAGCCTCCTGAGTTGTCTTCTTCAGTATAATGTCCGGGGCCTGTGTCATCCAAGGAAGCTGCCTCATCCAGGGCTGCAGGTCCTGCGTGGTCATTTCCTTTATTTTTGGTACTGGGTTGGGTTCTAGCCATGCTATGGTAGGGTTTGATGCATCGTGCTGAATCTAAAGAGGACCTGAGTGGGTGTGAATACAAGCACATCCTCTTCCTCATGTTAACAAATCATTTGAACTGCACCATTGCTATTTACATATTTCCATAAAACTGCAGGTTTTATGTTTTCAGGGGCTTTTACAAAATGCTTTTCTATGGCTGATTGAAATTTGTCATTTAAATTTAAGAAATTAAGGGTAAATAAGGCTTATGCCAGTAGTGTCATATTCCCCCTTTTTTGTTTTCTGAGGATATTCTTAAGGGTGGAGTGGGCATGTTCTATGGCCTGTCCTTGGGGGTTGTATGGGATACCCGTGGAATGTTGGATGTTCCGTGTGTGATAAAACTGTTGAAATTGTGAAGTGATATAAACTGGGCCATTATCAGTTTTAATTTTTGTGGGCCACCCCATAAACGTAAAAGTTAAGAGGAGAGCTTAATGATATATCAGGTGGACTCTCCAGGAAGAACATGAGTGCTAATTAGGTTTGAACAGGTATCGATGGACACATGTACATATCTTAGTTTTCCAAATTCAGGGACGTGTGTAATACCTGTTTGCCATAACTGATTAGGTTCCAGTCCTCTAGGGTTAACACCTGTTGAAGGAGGGGATTGCCTGTGAGCTGGAAATCTGGGCATTGTAAAATAACTTGTTTAGCTAGTCTTTGGGTAAGTTGAACTTGTTTAGATAAATTATTCCAATTTTGGTGGAAAAATTGATGTGATTGGGTGGCTTGGTCAAGCAGTGATATCATAACCTGCAGGTCTG
Source organism: Miopithecus talapoin (assembly GCA_028551445.1). Classification (NCBI taxonomy): domain Eukaryota; kingdom Metazoa; phylum Chordata; class Mammalia; order Primates; family Cercopithecidae; genus Miopithecus; species Miopithecus talapoin. The sequence goes on from CM052591.1 coordinate 44,966,809, forward strand.
CTTGATCACTGCCATAAGCCAGTGGGCTGGGCAGTGAGCTGTGGGCCTGAATGTGTGTAATAAAAATAGTATGTGTATGTTGATCTAGCAATTGTGGAAGTTGAAGAAAAAGTGCACACAGGGTGGGCTCAAGAGTGAACTTAATGAGGACTGTCTCAAGGTTCTGTAATAAATAAACAGAGTAAGCAGGGTCACTAACAATATTGCATGACTTGCACACTATCAATGCTAATTTCCAACCTATGGGGCCCCAAGGCTGAGCGGAAAAGGTTTCTAGGGCCAATATTAGGGCTCTGACCTCAGCTCTATGAGTGCTAGTAAATCCAGATCAAGTGAGGGAGTTAAGCGGTTCCCACCAGATAGCTGCTTTTCCATTTTTACCAAAGCCATCAGTAAAAAGTGTTAAAGTGTTAGGTACAGGGGTGTGAACTACCTTTGTAGGCATAACTACAGGAGTATGAGATAAGAACTGAAGTAGTTTGTCAGCGGGAAGGCTATGTTCTATATGGCCCACATAATCAGACAGTGCTATCCTGAGTGTCTAGAGATAGGGGCAGGACTGCTTTGAATTTTTCTTTACTTAAGGGAATTCTTATGACATCAGGGTCATAACCTAGCAATTGATTGCATCATCGGCAGCCTGTGTAGATGACTTTACCAACTAGCTGGACATAGCAAGATAGGGTTTTGGTCCCAGTATATGAGCCAAAAACCCATTCTAGGATGGCGTAGCCCTGGGGCCACCTGTCCTATTCATTCTGTTGGGGAATGATTAGTAGGAAAAACAAATAACTGGACTGAATATTGTGGATCTATGCAGTATAGTTGTCTCTAAGAAATGGCTTGCTCTATTTCCTCAATTTTCCTTTTTGCAGTGGCAGTTAAACACCGGCGGGAGTTCAGGGCTGCGTTGCCCTTTAGGATAGAAAACAGGTTTTGTCACTTGTCAGTAGTTATACCCAAGGTGGGGTGAAGCCAGTTAATATCGCCAAGTAATTTTTGATAATCATTTAAGGTGTGTAAGTTGTTAGTATTTAATTTAACCTTCTGAGATCTTACTGACTGAGAAGTTAGTATATATCCAAGATATATCCAAGGAGAGGACATCTGTACTTTTTCAGGTGCTATGATTAAACCTCTTAACTGTCAATTCTTTTTGATAGAGGTATATAAACTCAAAAGTATTGGCTCAGTTGGGGCTGCCAGTAAGATATCATCCGTGAAATGGATGATCTTCCAATTAGGAAATTCTTTTCTACTTGGGAGCAAAGTCTGATTTCCATGATACTGACCCATGGTAGGACTGTTCAGCATTCCTTGAAGAAGTACTTTCTAATGAAATCCAGGAGCTGGCATTTCATTATTGATAACGGGTATTGTAAATGCAAATTTTTCTCTGTCTTGTTTTGCAAGAGGAATAGTATAAAAACAGTCTTTTAAGTCAATAATGAATATAGGCTAATCTCGAGGAATTGCCACGGGGAAGGGAGCCCCTGTTGAAGGGGCCCCATAGGTTGGAAATTAGCATCGATAGTGTGCAAGTCATGCAAAAGTCTCCATTTACAAGACCTTTTGGGAATGATGAAAATGGGTGAATTCCAAGGGCTGCTTGATGGTTCTATATGGCTGGCTTTTAATTGCTTCTCAACTAATTCATGGGCTGTTTGTAATTTCTCTCCCTTTAAAGGCTAGTGTTCTACCCAAATAGGATTTTGAGAGAGCCACATCAGGGGTAGGGGAGAAATAACAACAGTGGCTATTATTAGAAAGGAGTCTGCAGAGTGACCCCACATTTGGCTAATAGGTCTCATCCCCAAAGATTAACAGGGATGGGCATCATTAGAGGTTGGATAATAATATAGGGACCCCTTCCCTGGAGCATCACAACTGTTATGTTTTGCCCAGCCAATTGATTTTGGTTGGCCTGTCATCCACACAATTTATCAAATTCTGCTCTGCAGAGGAGGTACTGACTGGCCTCTACAGTTGTTTTAGCTATTACTGACCAGTCCCCTGGGGTTATACAGAAATTGTCTGCCATGGCCTCAATTAATCCTTTCATAAATGGGCTACAGGCTCCATTTTCTCTAATGCTTTTCCTTATCTCTTTATAAGTGTCAAAAGTAATGGGTTCATATACCCAATTGCCTCATTGATCTTGCATCACCGGGCCGGCCAAGAGCTACCCTTCTAACACCACTTGCCTAAGACAGGGTCCCATAACTAGTGTATCCCTTGTCTTGTTTCCAATTTATTGGGAGAGGGGAGCTCAGAAGAAACCTCTGTTTCTTTTTTTGTACCTTTACCCAGTAATGACAGGGCTGAGGGAGGAGAAGCAGACAGTAAGGTAGATGATGGTTCATCTTCCCTTCCCTTTTTATGCTCTTCTGTGTAGAGTGGGCTCAAAGCAGTCCTAACTAAGGCCCATAACACTAAGGATGTTACTGGGACCTGTTGTCCTTGTGCATGATGTTGTTTAAGATTTCTTCCCACTTTTTCCCAGAGCTCTAGGTCTAGTGTGCCTTCTTCTGGGTACCATGGGTTATGGGAAACAACAGTTTACATTCGGTCCCTTAATTGAACCTGTGAAACTGAGCCTCCACTAGCTTTAAGCAGCTGTTTCAATACTTTTATATACTGTTTCTGTTGAGTGGATAACTGGTCCCATGATGAAACCTTAGCTTGAAAATTTTCCTTAACATGGGAAGCCTGACTAGGCACCAGTGATCTACGGACAGCGCAGTCTCTTCACCTTTGTTTTCAGGAGTTCCGTCGTGCCACCAGCTGCCAGATCTGTCCCACACACCGTGGATGAAAGGAGTACTCAGACACAGGTATGCAGTACAAGAGCCGCCAAGGGACTTGCCTGCACTAAGGGGCCGAAGAGAGAGCAGACTCGATAAGCTAGCACTGGTTGGTTTTAATTTAGTATAGACATAATGCCGAAAGCCTGGAGCAAATACAATCTGTGGGTAATTAACAGTATTCTTCCCCTTTACAGGGAGCAGTCATGCGTGGATGGTCAAAGGTGGGTTTCTGGACAACATGGGTAAACAAGCCTATTGAGATACATTCCTCTATATTTCCTTGTACCTATTTCTCACCCTCTGCCTCAGGGTAAGAGAACGGCTGCTTTCAGCTTATTCTCCCCCGATGCTTTGCAGAGCATTCTGACCTTTCAAAAGGCTTTTTCTTTCCCTATAGCTTCTTCCACCACTCTGACGGATCCACCACACCTCTTGTGAGTTGCCACAGAGGTAATACATGCCACACCACAGTGGAATCACCTGCTTGAGTGTCAGTCTCCTCTCCAGGCTGAGCTCACTGGCTTTTAGCTCTGAGTACACAGCACTCAGCATATGACTTAACCAGCACAAAGCCGATGTCAGTAGGTAATTGTTAAATGAATGAATAAATGAATGACTAAGATTGTCTTTAATGAATCAAGTCTTGCCAACTAACTCATCTCTGGTGAAAGGCATTATGTGACAAAGTGTTAAACAAACTAAATGCAAAATGCCAAAGTGTCACATTACAACAGATCTCTTCAGTTGTTCGACTACAAATAGAAACTAGAAGGTGAAGTCATCAGAAAGTGTGGTGATTATAGAGCCTTTGTCAAGTTCCAGTCATGGTTGATTATAGAGCCTTTGTCAAGTTCCAGTCATGGTTGAGCGGAGAATGCAGATTGTGAGCAGGATTTCCCGTTCAAAGAAAACCTGGATTTTCTGGAGTAAAAACATCACTATAAATGAACTCACCTAGTAGAACTTATTTATGCAATATACACAATTAAACTTGCCAAGTCAGCTTACTTCCAATTAGGAAGGGGATCTTCTTACCCCATCTTTCTACTTCATTTTAGATGAACTGGCTTCTCAACTTACGCTGATAATTTTTTTCAATTTGTTTACTTACCTGTAACTTCTCGAAGAAATGATAACTTCTGACTTAGTAAATGTTTAAAATAAAAAAAAAAGGACAAAAAATCATGAAAGGTGACCATGGTTGTCAGTGAACCTCCATTTTGTCACAATTCTGCAAATCTATTAAGTGAGAAAATGGGGCTAGATAATTTCTGTAGTCTCATACATATTATTCTTCAATTAAACAAGAAACAATTGAGTCATTCCATGAATCCATAGACTGGAGGCATGCTGTTAAGTAGGAAGCTGACAAGTAAGCTAGAAGTTTGCTTTCTTTTTTCCTTTTCAGTAGGAGGTAGAATAGCTTTACTCAAACAATGTTTTGAGGATAAGAAAAAGTGTACCTGAGAGATATTGGGAGGAACAACACAGCACTGAAAGTGGTTTTGGCAGTTGCCACTAGAGTTTCCTAATAATTTTACCAAGTGGTTTGGACTTTTGCCAAAACAAATGATTCATCTTTTTCTCTTTGGGAATTGTAGTATATGTCAACAGTAACACACTAGTATGTTAATGGAAGAAATTTTATACAGATTACAGAGTTATTTTCTTGTGAAGAAGGCTCATGAGAAAGAAATTAGATATTTTTTCAGTCAAATGGTGGCATGGTTAATATTATTGTTTTACATAAAATATATACTGAAAAAGGTGTAACCTACAATGGGAAATCATAATTACTGAATTGAATTCACTCCTGGATAGATGTATCATAGTTCACCTAGTGTTAAGTCCAATATTTATTGAAATCTGTGATTATAAAAGGCATCAAACCAAGTAAATATTTCTAGAGCTGGGATTATGAAATTGGTTGCTATGGGATGGAAGGAAAATACAGGACATAATCCTACATGTACTAAACAACTTCACATCTAAATAATGAGTAGTACAAATATTTTTAACTCTCTATTAACCTGAGCTTTCCACTTATCATCAAATATCTAGCTTTCTGATGGTAAATCAAAATATTTTACAATGATTTTTACTTTACTTGTATTAAGGTTAAAATAGCCATGATTTCATAGGGAAATGCATTTCTAATATATGAACTTGCTGTATGACTAAATAGCTTATATACTTTATTAAATTGCTTTTCTATTTCAGCCATTTGAGAGAGGCTATTTTTTTCAGAATCCAGATTCAATGCTGCATTTCCGTAGTATTCATTATGCAAACATAACCAGGTAGAAGACAGAATACATGATTTCTGAGAAAATTTCCTGACAGTTCTTCAGGATTTAGCTAAGTTCTTACATGACAGTTTCAAATTGAACATAGTTTTCACAGCCTAAACAGAAAACTTCTTAAGAAACAGCTAGTTTATTACCAGTTTATTATGAATGGTACCACATGCAAGGCAAACATTAGAACACTAATGCTTTTCCTAGATTTTCTTCTAGAGGATCAGCAGAGTGAATCTGTTCCTATAATCCCCCCATATAAACCACACAGGAATGATCCTAGAGAGAAGGAGTCTTTTCTTTAAGAGTTGAAATAAGACCATAATACGATACCATCTTACCTTTACAAGAATGGCCATAATTTTAAAAATTAAAAAAAAAATAGGCTGGGCACGGTGGCTCACATCTGTAATCCCAGCACTTTGGGAGGCCGAGGAGGGCAGATCATGAGGCCAGGAGATCCTGACTACTTTACAGATGTAAACAGATGATAAAGGGGCAAGAGTATAAGCAAAGAGACTAGGAAAGAATTGAAATAACCCGAGAGATGATTCAGGCCTGGACCATGATCGCAGCAGTGGAAGTAATAAGTGCTAGTATTTCGGGTCTATTTGACAATAGAGCCATCAGAATTTGCTGATGGATTGGTTATGGGATACAGGAGAAATAGGATGGCATCCCATGTTTTGCCTTGTTCGAAAGAAAGGATAGATAGATTGTCATTTACTGAAATGAGTATAGACTTTGAGATTCTTCTCTTCCATGGTCCACATCTGGGAAAGCTGATAAGAAAGTCTGGGTGCCCCCTTCTTTGCACTAGCAGGAAGTTCAAGCCATGCTTGCAGAAACTCTCACTCTGACATCACTCCCTAATCACAGGAAAGCCAAATATCTTTCTTTTCTTTCTTTCTCAAGCCATTTTCAGGCCTGCTTGCAACCCTTCAGTGCTCTCCCCAGGAAGTCTCATTATGTGAGTAGTAAATCCCTTCAAACCCTCCTGGGGTGTGAGGTCCATCTCACCTATGAAGGACATCTACAACAGAAACAAATCAGTTTCATGGGCTGGGTGGGGAGAATGAAAGGAGGTCTAAGGAATTTATTTGGGGCAAATAAGTTTGAGTTGTCTGTTAGATATGAGTAGACAGATATAAGTGTCTGGAGTTCAGAAGATAATCCTAGGCTTTAGATAGAAATTTGACAGTCATCAGCTTGTGGATGATTCCTAAAACCACAGACTGGATAGGCTCACCTAGGGCATGAGCATAGAGATGGGAGAGAGTACAAGAACTGAGCCCTGGTGCTTCAGGCATTAAAGGTTATGGAGATGAGGAGGAGCCAGGAAAACCTTCTGAGAAAGAGTGTGTGCCTTGTGACCCTGGAGGAGAATCAAGAAAAGTGGTGCCCTTGGAAGCCAAGCCATTATCCAATGGACCAAGTGAATATATTGTATGGAGAAAGGCAGAGCCATCAACAGGGTCAAACACTGTTGAGAGGTGAATGTGCCCACTTTCCAGAGAGATTTCTTCAGTTAAAAAAATAGTCTTTGAGCAATGGAAAAAAATGACCATAAATAAATTTAGGATAACCAACCATAAAATTTTGAAGGATTTTGCATATATTATTTAATTGCTTTCCTTTCCTTTATCAAGTCTATCAACACATTATTTATTGATACACAACTACTAGTCTTTTATTTGTTGGATGGTTGACTTTAAATAATAGAAACCTTCTGTCAGTATCTCTAACATGGCTTAACTTGAAAATGTTTGCGTATGTGGATGCTGTGTTGGGTCACCCAGGCATCTCCCCAGATTGAGATACCAGCATGCCCTCCCTCTGCTGACTTTCCAGGACTGTCTTACAAGGCAGGATGTAAGGTGTATGGCTGTGAATATGGCTTCCCTCAATGGTGGGTGATGGTGTGGCTCATTTCCCTGAGCTGTTTGGCTGCTGGAAGGGTGCCAGTTCTTCTGGGTGACCCAGCAGCCATGAGGTACCACCAACCCAGCCAGAACTCTCCCTGGCTGTGTAAGACTTCCATTCCAAAGCTGACAAAGCAGGGCCCCTCTCCATTTACCCCAGGCTCTGGGATATACCAGGCCCCTCTTCTCCTCATGTTACGCTGCATCTTCTCATTTCATGCTTTAGAGGGGCTCTTCCCAGGGCTTATGTGAGCCAGGTCTTTTTGATGTTATCCTGAAAGACAAAGGAAAAGCTTTAGGGTGGAGTGGGGGAATGAGGAAGAGACCTCTTGAGGTAGACTCTTCCTCTTCCCTTCCCCACTCTGTTCATTTCTTCTACAAAACAAGGTCCCAAAAGGGGAACTGTCTCTTTCAAGTGATGCCACTGAGAATAGAAAATTAAAGTGAGGCAGAGTGACTTATTCTTCTCACTAAAAACCACAGAACAGTCTTCAACCCTCACTCCTGCTCAGAGACCCTTACAAATTAACTTCTAAATTTGATAGTTCTCTCCACACATTGAAGTCATTGATTTTCTCCATTTATATTGTAAACGCCAGTGATTCTAAGGGTGTATTAATTAATTCATCCATTCATTCAACTATGGAACACTTTTTTGACCCTGTTTTAAGTGTCAGTTGTACAGTAGTAATCAAAAGAGACAAAGTTGTTGACTTGGGGATATTACTTGCTAGTGAGGTGGGCGTATCACAATCTCAGATGGAGACACCTGTCTTGTATGGGACAAGCAAAGGTTGGAACCAGTATTCCCGCTGGTGTAAATCTGAGTTTTGCCAATACTAGCTTTGTTATTTTGGGTGCATTATTAGCCTCCTGTGTAAATCAGTGATAATTATTGTATCTCATTTGGTCGTTGCAAGAATTGAAGCACTGAGAACCCTGAGTAAGAGTTTTGCAGGCACAAAAAACACACAAGAAAAAGTTTGACATATTCAGTACCCTAACACAAAGCTTGTGTGGTCAGAGTTATTAAGTGGAAGGAAATGAATTGGGAAAGACGCAGTGACCACATTATACTGAGCTTTTATAGATTTCATTTTCAGTGAAACATGAAGTTGCAAAAGGGTTTTATAAAGAGTCTGCTTTGTGCTTTAAGATGATGGCATTAGATTCCTTGGAAAGACACTTTACAACTATAATCCAGGATCAATATGAGAGACAAAAATTTATTTAAGCCTGAGGAACTGATGAAGGTCACATTTCTATTGTCTAGTTCTATTTAACATCAGTTTATTTGGGTTTCTCTGTTTTTGTTTATTAAGCCAAAAATCCAAAGGTGGAATCTTCAGCAAATGTCTACTTAGTATAATTCATACAAATGTGCCTCATTGTTAATTTACAGTAGGTTCTTAATCCTAATTAAATACTTTCTATGCCTCCTAATTGTATTTTGGAAAAGACGATAGATAACTCCTAAAATATGTTTGGGTTGGTTGTAAATCACTGTATAATGAATATAAAAAATAAGGCAGCATGTCGTAAGCATTGAGGGACCAGTGAACAAAGAAGTGCGTCTTTAACAATTGGCAAGGTCTAACTTAAAGAGGATTTTTCTGTCCTGAAAAGAGCATTTAATCTATTAGATTCATCATGTTAGTGAGAAAGCATGTATTGAATGTTAATATTTTCAAAGTCCTATGCTAATCATCATCTTTTAATTTGAAATATTTGTAATACAATTCATTTTATTCCACAAGCACTTATTAAATATTTCCTATATGGTAAGTGTTGGGAATTTGAAAGAGAATATGAAATGATGAACTGAGCATTTCAAAGCTGGGTAATAAAGGCTGTGGAAGCAGCAAGCCCTGGATGCTGTAGACACATAGGAAGAGCAGCAGCAGCCCTAGAAAATAGATGCTGGCTTTTGACTAAACAAGTCTGGAAATAAACTATTTTTGGTCCCAATATCATTTTGATCCCAACTGTCTGGTAGTAAACTTTTAGTTACGATTGTGGAAGGCTGAATAATCATGTCCATGTCCTAATCCCTGGAACCTGTGAATATTACCTTACACAGCAGAAGAGACTTTGCAGATGTGATCAAAATAAAGATCTTAAGATGGGAAGATTGTCTGGTTTATCCAATGGGCCAAATGTAATCACAGGGCTTATTATAAAAGAGAAGAGTCAATAATTAGTAGCAGATGGGATGACAGAAACAAGATGCTGGAGTGATGTGAGGGAGGGACTACAAGCCAAGGAATGTAGGTGGTCTCTAGGAGCTAAAGAAGGTAAAGAAATTTTCCCCAAGCCTCTAAAATGAACACAGCCATGCCAACATCTTGACTCAGTTCAGTGAGGCTGTTTTTCGACCTCTGATGTCCAGAACTGAAAGCCAATACATTTATGTTGTCTTAAGCCACTAAGTTTGTACAGGAAAAGGGCCTCTTCTTTGAAGGGGGTCTCACTACTATGAAGAAGGGGAGAGGAATATTAGTAAATATCTTGTTTGGGGAATCTTGTAAACTATCAATGCCCATGTTTGTTTGTTTGTTTATTTATTTATTTTTGGAGACAAGTTCTTGCTATGTTGCCCAGGCTGGAATGCAGTGGTCCAAACATGGCTCACTGTAGCCTCCACCTCTTGAGCTCAGATGATTCTAACACCTCAACCTCCAGAGTAGCTGGGAACACAGGCGCATGCCACCACACCCAGCTAATCTTATTTTTTTGTAGAGACAGGGTCTCTACAAAAATTTCCCAGGCTGGTCTTGAACTCCTGGGCTCCAGAAATCCTCCTGCTTTGGCCTCCCAAAGGCCTGGGGTCACAGGTGTGAGCTACTGCTACGGGCCTTCCACATTTTATTTCTGCAAACTGTCATTTGTAAACATGCACTCTCATTTGTTGTTGTTGGTGGTGGTAAGATAGCACATCTGTCTGACTGCCTTCTGGGTAATCTTGCCTTTTTATATAATCTTGAAAGTCATGGCAGGGCAAGGCCAAAGGAAAAACTTCATATAATGATACACAGTATATGTCAGAGATATATCTTAAATTTAAGTATATTTATTTGGGCTGGGTATTTCAAGAGATACAAAGACAAACCTATTATTAGACACTGCCTTTAGAGGATTTTCAATTAACAAATGGAAATTACATATTCTCACAATTGAGTTTTAGGGAAAGGAAGATAAGCTGGAGTCAACTTGAGGAGACTGGAGAGTGCCTAATGAGGGAATCTGCCCTTTATTGGTAACAGGAGGCCACTCAGTGTCTTAAAACCTACATTTAGGGCTTTTCTCCCTGGAAGCCGTGTGTAGGATGGATTGGAGAGCAAAAAGAGAAAAGACAGAAAGAATCACTAGGACTCTGTTGAAATCACTCAGAGTCATGGTGGTAGAGATGGAAAGGAGAAAACTCAGAGATCTGAAGTCAAGGAGTCTTTGACCCAGTTAGTATATGACTGAAAGAAATATCAAATCGTTTGATTCCTGGTCAAACTTCAAAACCATATTTGAAGTATCTGGTACATAACATAGAAAACTGTGAGAAGAAAAAAGAGCACTGTTTGTGAAAAATAGATTAACTGGAACAGATGTAATTTATTTCACATGGCCCCGAAGCCTTGACTCCTACCTGATAACTTTATACCCACCTCATTCCTGAAACTTATTTTCTTAATCTTTTGTCACTGACATGCCAATTTCACTCCTTTTTGCACATTTTGCTCTTTTTGTCTTGTTTTCTGTCCCATCTCTCTTTCCTGCTCTTCCTTCCAGCTGTGATTATTTCTCCTTGTTTCTTCAAAGTCATTTAACCAAGCACTTAAACTATTGTGATTTCTAAGCTTCTGTTCTTTGTCTATTGCTTTTCTGACTTTATATGCTTGCTTTGGTCTAACTTATTGATTTTTACACTGTCATTCTTTCAGAGAGTAAAGCTATCTATCTGTGGCCCATTTCGTGGCTCTAATAAAGGAATCTCAAGCTGGGAAATAATTGCTGGGATTGGTGAACCACTGTGGACAACCAAATTACCAGCTTATCCAGAATGTGGTAATTTATAGAGCAACTTATGACATTTCCAAGTGTATCTCAGGAATATGAGCCATCCTGTACTGGGGCACTGTCCAGGACTCCTGGCTATTGGGGATTCCTGCCTTGTGTTATAAGGAAATATAAATGGCCAATAAACATCTTATCCTAAGATGCTCAGCCTCATTATTTACCAGGAAAATGCAAATTTCTCAGTCATACTGTTATAGTTTACACTCACTAGATTGGAAAATATTTTTCTTTTTTTATTATTATTTTTACCTAGTCTAAGATGAGGAATATTTTTTTAAATCCCTATAAATCTGAAACACTGGCAGTGATTTAAAACAAAGGCCACTTTTATGCATTGCTGGTAGGAATGCAGAATAGCACAAATAGAAAAATATTTTGAAATTTCCCAGCAAATTTGAAATGGGCATACCCTGAAACAGAGAAACTTCATTTCTAGGTTTATATACCCTAGAGAAGTACCAGGAAATATGAACAAGGTGTTCATAGAAACATTGTTTATCTTAAAAAATAAAATGAATATATTAGTCCATTCTCACTCAGCTGATAAAAACATACTTGAGACTGGGTAATTTATAAAGGAAAGACATTTAATTGACTCACAGTTCCACATGGCTGGGGAGACTTCATAACCATGATGGAAAGTGAAGGAAGAGCAAAGGCATCTCTGACATGGCAGCAGGCAAGAGAGCAGGTGCAGGGGAACTGCCCTTTATAAAACCATTTGATCTCATGAGACTTATTCACTATTACAAGAACAGCATGGGAAAAACCTGCCCCCATGACTCAATTTCCTCCCACTGGCTCCCTTACACTACACATGGGAATTGTGAGAGATACAATTCAAGATGAGATTTGGGTGGGGGCACAGCCAAACCACATCAATGAAATAAAAGCAAGTCCAGACACACACCGTTTGATATTTTTACCATTTGTGTCTACAAACTGCACAGTTATGGAATCTAACCAGCTATATAACCAATTATTATTGGTTAAACTTATAAGCTATAACATGTGCCGACCAATTTCCTAAAACTCCAGTAAAGTATAATAGTTTGGATGTCCATAAGGGAAAATGGAAAATAAACAAATAATTTGAAGTGTTGCCTATGTTTGTGAGGAGGGAATATTATTTGGGAGGCATATTCTGGGGCTTCAGTTATATTAGTAATTTCTGTTTATTATGATGGGCAGTAGACATGTAAGCATCTTATCACTCTTTATTTTTTTTTTATATTTACTGGTAAATATTCTTTTGGTGAATGCCTAGAAAAATCTAATAATTTAAGAAATGTAATTACCCTTTTACCTTCCCCAACTCATGTCACTATATGAAAGTAGATTGCTTGATTCACTTTGGGTGGGTGGTTTTAAAACATAGTTGCAGTTATCAGAGCAATGTCACAAAAGTTCTAGGTTCCATTTTTGCAGGGACTTTAGCCTTCCCTTGCTGCTGATCAGCACAAAGCAGATATAGCCATACAAGAAAATACAGGATTGAAGACTCCTATGAAGATAGCAGAAATGGGAAGTTTGAAACCTTTATTATAATGAAGCATTTTATTGGGTGGTCAGAACTCTCAGAGTTAAAAAGTGATACTGAACATGCATATACTAATTAAATTGTATACTCCAAGTCTTTTAGTTATATGTATTCTCAAACAAAAGACAGACTGTTTGTAATGATCATGAACTACATATTTACTAAACTTTGTAATCCTGAGCCAGTAACTTATCAGTTAGTCACCTGGTATTAAGTTCTTATAAATTGTGCAGTTAGATACTAACCACTCAGGAAATTCATCTCAAATAATAGACCTGGCCCCCACCCTAGAGGAACTAGTATTATCATATTTATAATTTACAATTGGTTATGCTCAGTCCTAGGGCAGAGCTCACCTGGGACTGCACTGATGTGCAGAGAAAGAATTAAGAGTCACAGGATAAAAATGCAGAAATGCAGATGAGAATTAAAATGACAAAACGTTTTCAGAAAAAGGCAGTATTAAAATTAAGTGCCCATATTATTTGATGCAAATCAGAGAGATTATTGTGAAGAATAGACAGCTGGGTGTAACTGGATGCCATCCAGATGAATAACCAATTATTAATAAGCTTCATAAGATATAACATGTGTAGACCAATCTCCTAAAGCTAAAAGTATAAAAGTTTGGATGTTCATGCCATATTTGTCAAAATATTTATGTCCCATATGTGGTAGCCAGAATGTCCCAAACCCTTTATTTGTATTGGGCTCTTGATTAAATAAAAAAATTAGCTCATAAGTAGGTTAAATTGTTTGTAAGAAAATGAGCAAAATAATGGATGATGGAAAAACTCAGATATATTATAAATTGGCAAGGAAGACAAAAAAAGAATGCAATAAATGTTCCAGGAAAATTGATTAAATGTTTGGGGAAAACCAGAAATTGATTTCAAATGTGTTAATGGGTTAATTAATGAAAATCAAAATATAAAAATCAGGAATAATTGTTTCAACCTGAAAAGTGTTTAACATTTCTGTAAGTAAAAAAATTTTCTAAAAAATAACAAGAAAAAACTATTGGAAAAATATTTGCCACACATGGGATAAAAAAGTCACTGGTATTTTAATATATAAGGTGTTCTTTAAAGAAAAGAATACTGAACCACAATAGTTAAACTACCATGAAACATTAAATAAAGCAACATATGTATATGAATAAGCATATATGAATATGTAAATATGAATACTTTATAAATACAAAATGAATAATATGTAAATAGTTACTATGTTCACTCTCAGAGCTACAAACCAAAGGAAGTGACCACACACACACTTACATTTTTTTCCTGACTCAATTAGCAGAGTCTGACAAAATGGCAAAAGCAAGGGGAAACAGTGAGTAGGGTAGTGTTATTACATTGTTAGTAACAGTGTAAACTAGTACAATTTTCTTCATTAATTTGGCAATATTTATCAATAGATTTTAAAATCTAATTAATTCTACTTTTAGATTGAAACCTAAATAAACAATCAGACATTTTGCATTCAAATGTTTCACAAATGAATGAAAAAGCAATAAAATAGGCCAGACAGTAATTTGGGATCAGTGAGTAATGGAAACTGAAGTTCCTAGATTTAAAATAGAATAGTGAGTTTGGCTTCATGTGTAGATACTCGACTTCTTTTAAATTTTCAAATAGTGGTTATAGAACATTATTTCAAAGCTGAGGTACAAAAGAAACCTAATGAGATCATATGTTACCTCTTATTTGTATCAGCCTATCTTCTACTAAGTGATTTGTCTATTCAATTCCCTTGTGAAATCAATCAATTTGCTGGTTCAACACAGGCTTTTCAATTTAGAGTAGAATTGAAATTTCTGCTCTGCAGCAACTATTGCTTTTGTAACCTGAAGAAAATTTCTTAAATTCATTGAGTCTTTCCTCATCTATCCTCATCTATCATATGGACCTAATAATACTTTTTCAGGAGCTTTTGTACCCGTCACAGTTTCTGAAAAATAAATATTTCTTCTTATTATAAGAAGAGTCAAATTGCTTTCACAGAGGCAGTAAATTATATATATAAAATATATAATAAAATAATGTACATAAACTATTCATAAACATGGATATTCCAGAGTCATTAATACTTTAGTAGATATGTGTAATGTATAATAAAACTTCATTTATTCCAAGGTGTTCTCACTTCTATTATTTGGCTTATCATTACTTTTTTTACTCTACTCAGCTTCCAGATAATTTTCTCAAAATTCTGCATTTCTCTATTAGGGATTTCATAAGCAAGTCAACATAGCAATAGGAGAGAATTAGAAATTTGTCTTTTCTTATGATTTCCGTCTGATCATCAGAGCTAAGAAGTGCCATTATGGTACCAATATTCATGATCTATGGGCAATATGTTTTATTTCCTTATACTATTATCAACTGCTTTGAACAGTTGACATCTCTGGGATTTACAATTGGCTTCATAATTGTGACTTACAGATAAACTTTTCACCTCAAAGATATTTACAACAGAATCCAGAAACAGAATATCTTCAGTTTTTCTAAGGATTTTGAAAAATAATCTCTCTATTTTCTCATGGATAAAGCAAATTAAGCCCAAGAAATATCACCAGAAATCCAGATGAATACTGGCTGTTATGCTCTAGTGATCTCCAGCTAATACAGTTTGAATGTGTCCCCACCTAAATCTCATATTGAAATGTAATCCCCCATGTTGGAGATGGGGCCTAGTGGGAGGTGATTGGATAATGGAGGCAGATCTCTCATGAATGGTTTAGCATCATCCCCCTCAGTACTCTCCTAGTGATAGTGAGTAATTTCTTGTGAGATCTAGTTTTTTAAAAGGTGTATAGCACCTCTCTACTTTATCTCTTGCTTCTGCTCTGGCCATGTGACCTACCTACACCCTCTTCACCTTCCACCATAATTTTAAGTTTCCTGAGGCCTCCCCAGAAGCTGAGCATGTGCCAGCATCATGCTTCCAGTATAGCCTGTAGAACTGTGAGCAACTAAACCTCCTTTCTTTATAAATTACCCTGTTGCAGGTATTTCTTTATAGCAATGCAAAATCAGACTAATACTGACTGCTTTCAACTTGCAGTAGCTTTCCCATGCAGTAGCTTGGGAAAAGGAAAAACCCTATTCTCTTGCCATCTTTTCTGAGGAGCAGTGCTTCAGTCAGTCTTTGATGGTTAAAGTGGAGACCAAGCCTTTTTATTTTTATTTTTATTTATTTTTTTTAGACAGAGTTTTACTCTGTCACCCAGGCTGTAGTATAGTGGTGCAATTTTAGCTCACTGCAACTTCTGCCTCCCAGATTCAAGCAATTCTCTGCCTCAGTTTCCCAAGTAGCTGGGATTACAGGTGCCCACCACCATGCCTGGCTAATGTTTTTGTAATTTTAGTAGAGATGGGGTTTCACCATCTTGACCAGGCTAGCCTTGAACTTCTGACCTCGTGATTTACCCACCTCGGCCTCCCAAAGTGCTGGGATTACAGGCATGAGCCACCGTGTCTGGTGAGACCAAACTTCAAAACAGAGCAAAATAGCTTAAGACTTCAGAGCTTAGAACAGACCATAAAGTTTAAGGTTCAGGTTTAGGTTCAAGGATTGACAGTAATTGATATACTTGCTGAATTAGCAAACAATCAAAGGAAAAGATTTACCTAAACTCAAGGTACATGTTCCCTAATACAAATAATGTGGATTCATGGTGCCAGCCTGTTCCCTGCTGAGAGCCTCCAAAGTCAAGTGTTCTCAGTACCTTCTGTGAAGTGAGGGGCTGAAGCTCCAGGATTAGAGGTCATTGAGAGTGGTGCTGAGAGAGGGAACAAACATCAGTCAAATGTCAATTCTAATCATCTTAAAGCAATTGTACTGACTGCCAGACCACAGGTATATCAACTAGTTTATTTCTGTTTTATTTCTTACCGTGCCATCAAGCCTTGAAAATGGTGGTTTCAGTGCACCAAACCTAATCAAAAGGAAAAAGCACACATGAATGGAAAGATACTCCATGTTCATGGATTAGAAAAATTGATATTGTAAAAAGTCCATACTATCCAAAGCATTCCACAGGTTTAGTGCAATCTCTACCAAAATTCCAATATCAATCTTCATAGAAATAGGAAAACTATCCTGAAATTTGTGAGAAATCACAAAGGCCTCACATAGCCAAAGCAATCTGCAGCGAAAAGAACAAAGTTGGAGACATCACAGTACCTAATCTCAATTTATGTTACAAAGCTACAGTAATCAAAACGGCATGGTACTGGCATAAAAACAGATACATTGACCAATGGAACAGGATGGAAATTCCAGCAATCAACCCATGCATTTATGGTCAGTTGATTTTTGGCAAAGGTGCCAGGAACCAAAGTGAAGAAAGAATGGTCTCTTTAATAAATGGTGTTGGGAAAATTGGATATCCACGTGCAGAAAAATGAAAGTTAATCTTTATCTCCCTCTATGTACAAGAATCAACTTAAAAGAAAATAAAGACTTAAAGCAAGACCCGAAACTGTAAAACTACTAGAAGGAAACATAGGGGAAAAGCAATGGTCTGGGCAATGATTTCTTAGATATGACCCCAAAAGTACAGGCAACAAATGCAAAAATAGATAAATGTGAATTGCATCAACCTAAAAAGTTTGCGTATGGCAAAGAAAACAATTAACAAAGTAAAAAGACACTGGGAGAAAATATTTGCCAATCATACATCTCATAAAGGCCTAATACCTATTTTAAAATAAACAAGAACACAGCAACACACATAACTCAGTGACAAGAAAAAATTAGACCTGTTAAAAAATGGTGAAAGGTCCTGAATAAACGTATCTCAAAAGACATACAAATAGCCAATAAGAATATGAAAAAATGTTCAACATCACTAGTCACCAGGGAAATGCAAGTTAAAACCAGAATGAGAGATCACTGCACATCTATTAAAATGGCTGTTATCAAAAAAGTGATACTATCTCAAGAAAAGAAAAAGATCACAAATATTGGTGAGGATGTGGGGAAAAGGGAACCCTTGTACACTGTTGATGGGAATGTAAATGAGTATAGTCATTTTGGAAAACAGCAGGGAGGTTCCTCAAAAAACTAAAAATAGAATTATATGATTAGCATCCCAGTTCTGGGTATATATCCAAAGGAACTGAAATCAGTATGTCAGAGAGATATCTGCACTCCTGTGCTTATTGCAACATTATTCCCAATAGCCAAGATATGGGCACCACATAAATTCTCATTAATGGATAAATGGATAAAGAAAATGTGGTATATATACACAATGAAATATTATTCAACCTTAAAAAAGAAGGAAATTCTGTCATTTGTGACAACGTGGATTCACCTGGAAGACAGTATGCTAAGTGAAATAAAGCAAACACTGAAAGACAACATGATCTCACTTGTGTGTGGAATCTAAAAAAGTTGAACTCACAGTAGTAGAGAGTTGAATGCTGGTTACCAGAAGCTGTGGGTTCTGAAGAAGATGGATGGGAATAAAGGAGATGTTAGTCAAAGAGTACAAAGTTTAATTAGATGGGAGGAATAACTTATATTGATCTTTGCATAAGCATGGTGACTATAGTTAATAATGAGTATGTATATCCATATATAAATAAAAATATATATAGTTAATGTAATGTATATTTCAAAATTACTAAAAGAATAGATTTTTAAGTATTCTCACCACATAGTGAAGATATGTATGTGAGGTGATAGATATATTAATTAGCCTAATGTAGCCATTCCACAATGTATACATGTATCATAATGTCACATAATACCCCATAAGTATACACAATTATTTGTAAATGAAAAAAGTTTTTAAAGGCAATGACTTTTTTAAAAAAGCCTTCTGTATTATTTAAAAAACTTTCTGTATTATTCAGCTGCTATGAAGACAGAGGAAAGAAAGGATATTGAAAAAGAATTCAAAATTACTTGTGTGATATGAATTTCATTAGATCTCACAAACATCTATTAACAAGTTCTTATATTTAACATGTTATTTAATATGTAATATATCACACATAGAGAAACTTTCTTGTGTGGTTGATATTTATTGAATGAATACATTCAAGTTAACACCACTAGGTCAAATCGGAACATTTCAGAACCCCAGAGCCCTTCCATGTTTTGTCCAGCCCCAGTCTGGCTTTTCTCCTTCCCCTGAGAGATAACCACCACCATGAGTTTTGCCTTAATCATTTCTTGTTTTTCTCTATAGCTGCATCACTTATGTATGTGTCTCTAAACTAGACAGTTTCATTTTCTATTATTTTTTCCACTACATCGTATTTATGATATTCATGCTTGTTGATATGTTTCTCAATGGTCCATCCATTTTAATTGGTGAAAAGTATATAATTATCTAATTATATCACAATTTATTTATTCATTGTGCTGTTGATGTGTATTGGGGTCATCATTTTTAAAGTTTACAAACAATGCTAATATGAATATTTGTGTATTTATGTCATCTTTTTCTATCATTTTTACTAACAATGTTTTGATTATTAGTTTTTAGATTATCTCCTCTAAAGAACACTCAGTGGGATTCTGTTCTTCCATCTAGTCTGACAATCTCATTTCCAAAGGGAGCAGTCACTTAATCCACATTCAATGCAATGGTCAACGTACATTAGCTCAAAACCTCCTAGTTGTCCACTTACCCAATGCTATTTTTGTACCTCCTAGTTGTCCACTTATCCAATGCTATTTTTTCTCTCTCTTACTTTTCTTCTTTTAAACTATTTAAACATTTTAATTTTAAAAAATAATTTTTAAAATAATGATTTTTTAAACTATTCCATCTTCTGTCAATTCTGCATTGAATCTGCCTCTCATCCTAATGGTTTCTTGAGAAATCATCGTGTGTGTATTCAACTGAACTCAAAATTTTTATCTTCCTCTCTTATAACATGAGAACCTTCAGATATTTCAACTCCTCATACTCCTCTTCCAATTTACAGATCCTGGCTGTCATTTGGTACTAAATTCCATCATGTTTTATTTTTCCCGTATAACACTATTAATAATTTTTTATATAATCAATGTTTATCTGCTCACATATTTGATACTTTTTTTTGCTCAACTTTCTTTTTTACAGCTCAACACTTCCAATCGAGATTTCTCTCCACTGGCATTTTCTAACATTTTGCATTTCTTTTAGTGAGTGTCTGCTGGTGGTACACTTTCTCAAATTTTGTTTAACTAAAGATGTTCTCATTTTAACTTTTTACTTGATGGATACTTTTGCTGAGTACAGAATCCTAGTTTGGCAGTAATTGTTCAATTCACTACATTGCAGATAATTTTCACTGTCTTCTGACTTTCATTATTGCTTTTGAGAGGTCATATATCATTTTAATGAAATGTAGTAGGCTGATTTATTTTTTTATTTTTTTATTTTTTTGAGATGGAGTCTAGCTCTGTCGCCCAGGCTGGAGTGCAGTGGCCGGATCTCAGCTCACTGCAAGCTCCGCCTCCCGGGTTTACGCCATTCTCCTGCCTCAGCCTCCCGAGTAGCTGGGACTACAGGCGCCTGCCACCTCGCCTGGCTAGTTTTTTGTATTTATTTTAGTAGAGACAGGGTTTCACCGTGTTAGCCAGGATGGTCTCAATCTCCTGACCTCGTGATCCGCCCATCTCGGCCTCCCAAAGTGCTGGGATTACAGGCTTGAGCCACCGCGCCCGGCCTGATTTTTCTTGTTGTTGTTGTTGAGATGGCGTCTCACGTTGTCACCCATGCGGGAGTGCAGTGGCATGATCTCGGCTCACTGCAACCTTTGCCTCCTGGGTTCAAGCAGTCTCCTGCCTCAGTCTTCCGAGTAGCTGGGACTACTAATGCCTAACTAATGTTTGTGTTTTTAATAGAGACGGGGTTTCACCATGTTGACCAGGCTGGTCTCGAACTCCTGGCATCAAGTGATCCACCCACCTCAGCCTCCCAAAGTGCTGGGATTATAGGCGTGAGCCACAGTGCCTGGCCTAGGCTATAAATATATATGTTAAAACATATATATATATATATATATGTTTTAAGCAAAAAGGGTGAAGCTAGGTTCCTGATGCTAACTTATGAAGATATTTTGTCTCATTCTTTGATACTCTGAGATTTAAACCGTAAATAATTTAGAATTATAATATGACAATCTCAAGTTATCTAATCATTACATAGTAGTAGGTTCAGATACAATCAGAGCAACACTGGCTTAATCAGGCAGGGTGTGTTTGGGCCATGAGGTACAAATTAACAAGTAACAGTGACCTAAAGCATAAAGTCATGTATTGTTTGCTTAATAAGAAGTCCTGAGGTCTAAAATTCAGTTACATTCTATTTTTCATGAGTGTATGTATTATACACAAAAAGACAGGCCTGCTCTTGAATTGGGATATAAGTCTATTAATAATTTGGAAATGCACATCACTAACTTCCTTAAAAGGAGTTGGCTTAGAAGAAATATATGGCTAAAAAGGGTCTTTAAAGTCATTTTTTCTTCATTCTCTACTACAGTGCCACTCTGACAGAGTCAGAGAACATCAACTCTGAGGTGGATAGGAAACATCACCTCAATTTTACATGCTATATGGTGTACACTTTCTCTTGTGAGGAGTGAAAAAAGTACCAAAGACATTCTTTTTTTCCCTTAGTCCCTGCAGATCTAAAAGATTAAGATTAATCAGGAACATTGTTAATAATTACATAGCCTAAAGCAAGATATAATGTCATAAAAAGCAGACAAGATTTACCTTTGCTAATCCTTAATTCATATAATCAAGAGCTACTGAAGTACAATTATCTCCTATTTTTATCTTTAACTTTAGCTAAAACCATTTTAATTATCTGTTTTCCTTGTCCATCTCAGTGCAGCCACTGACTTCAATAGTACAGTAGATTTTATTCATCATTCACCTGAACTTATAATGGTGCAGTAATATTGTCTTATCACTGGACAGTTTTGAAATTAGTGATTACCAAAATCCTTCTGTTTGCTTAGCCATAGAATTCTGCAATATTAATAATAAAGGGTAGGCTTTGTGGGCTTTTTTAGAAGCAAAAACTAAATTCCTAACCTGTGAGAAATCAAATTTCAGTGATTTCAAATAAGTTCTATGAAATAAAGAGGGCAAGGCCTTACATTTGCTCAGAATCCTAGAATCATTCATACAGATGAGATAATTTCCTGCCATTGTTTTTTTGAAGGGAGCAGATATTTCTATTAATTTTTCTCTACCTAACATAAATTCTGTACTTTTGAGTTGAATTTGGAAGTTTTTCCAGAAAATAAATAATTGCTGGTTTGCATAATCCACACTGAATAAATACATAATTACTAACTATTTCCTTACTTCTAATTCACAAAGTCAGCACAGACATTTTTGAAGTGGCATTTGAGATACCAGCATCTTCAGAATAGATAGAAAACATGCTGTGGATGTTGAACAACACAAGGCTGAGCTGGTTAGTACTGTAAATACTGTTTAATTGCCTTTATGTCTAATATTCTTTCTTTCGACATTTAACATTGAACCCTTCAAGAATATTAGGTTGCATTTTTTATAATGTTGGCTATTACAGGATTATGAAATCTGAGATGTTAATATCAGTAATCATAGTGCTGAGGAAGTTATTAGTATACCAAACAGTGCTTCCACATCTTTTGAGAATTGTACATTAGAGTTTCTGCTTAAATTTTGGTATTTATATCAGGAACCTACAATAACGTATCAGCAGACAAAATTTTAGTAGATGATTTAAAATATGTTCCTAGCAAATACTAACAATATTATTTTTATTTCTATATATTTTCATTTGAAAAAAATATTTCTGATAACTCCTTCCTTATTGTGACCTATTTATATTTAGAATAGCAATTATGGAAAATGTCTCATGGTGGGGGTACTTAAATGCTTAAAATGTGTTACTTTGATTCCATATGAAATTTAAAGTAGTTTTTTCTAATTCTATGAAGAATGTCAATGGTAGCTTGATGGGAATAGTATTGAATCTATAAATTACTTTGGGCAGTATGGCCATTTTCATGATATTGACTCTTCCTATCCATGAGGATGGAATTTTTTCCATTTGTTTGTGTCCTCTCTTATTTCCTTGAGGAGGGGTTTGTAGTTCTTCCTGAAGTGGTCCTTCACATCCTTCGTTAGCTGTATGTATTCCTAGGGATTTTATTCTCTTTGTAGCCATTGTGAATGAGAGTTCATTCATGATTTGGCTCTCTGCTTGCCTATTGTTGGTGTAAAGGAATGCCTGTGATTTTTGCACACTGATTTTGTATCCTGAGATTTTGCTGAAGTTGCTTATCAGTTTAAGGAGTTTTGGGGCTGAGATGATGGGGTTTCCTAAATTTAAAATCATGTCATCTGCAAACAGAGACAATTTGACTACTTCTGTTCCTGTTCTAATACCCTTTATTTGTTTCCTTGTCTGACTGCCCTGGCCAGAACTTCCAATACTATGTTGAATAGAGTGGTGAGAGAGGGCATCCTTGTGTTGTGCTGGTTTTCTAAGGGGATGCTTCCAGGTTTTGCTCATTCAGTATGATATTGGCTGTGGGTTTGTCATAAATAGCTCTTATTATTTTGAGATATGTTCCATCAATACCTAGTTTATTGAAAGTTTTCAATGTGAAGGTCTATTGAATTTTCTCAAAGGCCTTTTCTGCATCTATTGAGATAATCATGTGGTTTTTGTCTTTGATTCTATTTATGTGATGGATTATGTTTATTGATTTGTGTATGTTGAACCAGCCTTGCATCCAAAGGGATAAAGCCAATTTGATCATGGTGGATAAGTTTTTGACCATAAAGAGTAATGAGATCATGTCCCCTTCAGGGACATGGATGAAGCTGGAAGCCATCATCCTCAGCAAACTGAGGACAAACATACAGGAACAGAAACATAGGAACAGAAAACCAAACACTGCATGTTCTCACTCATCAGTGGGAGTTGAAAAATGAGAACACATGGACACAGGGAGGGGAACAACACACACCAAGGCATGTTACAGAGTGGGGGACAAGGAGAGAAAACTTAGAGGATCAGTCCATAGGGGCAGCAAACCACTATGGCACATGTATACCTATGTAACAAACTTGCATATTCTCTGCAGGTATCCTGGATCTTAAAGTAAAATTTAAAAAAAAAAAAAAAAAGCCTTAAAAAATAAAAAAAATAGGCCTGGCGTGGTGGCTCACGCCTGTAATCCCAGCACGTTGGGAGGCTGAGACGGGCAGATCACGAGGTCAGGAGATCGAGACCATCCTGGCTAACATGATGAAACCCCGTGTCTACTAAAATACAAAAAAAATTAGCCAGGCGTGGTGGCAGGCGCCTGTAGTCCCAGTTATTCAGGAGACTGAGGTAGGAGAATGGCGTGAACCCAGGAGGCAGAGCTTGCAGTGAGCCAAGATTGCGCCACTGCACTCCAGCCTGGGCGACAGAGCGAGACTCTGTCTCAAAAAAAAAAAAAAAAAAAAAGTTATGTTCAAGTGTAAAAAAAATATAAAGACAAATGTAAGCACCTAAAAAGAAGTATTACTCTGCTGATGTACAAATCATTCTTCTGAAAATCATAGAAACAAAGTTATAAAGGTCTTATACATGATTCAAACATATTCTCTTATTTTACAACTGAAATATTAGGAGGCCACATAGCTAGTAGCAGAGTCAGAAATTACCCTCAGGGTTTTCAGACAACTTGACTATTATATTCCCAAGGAAGGAAATTAATTTTATTATCAACTTGAGGTTACAGACAAAATAAAAACTATGATAGGATTTGATGTAATAACTGTTTTGCAACTTGAAATTTGTATTTGTGACTAGATTGGGGATTCAATAATTAGACCACAATAAACTCAACTAACATTTGCCTCATATGTCTTTTTTTTTTTTTTTTTTTCGAGATGGAGTCTTGCTCAGTCGCTCAGGCTGGAGTGCAGTGGTGCAATCTTGGCTCACTCCAACCTCTGCCTCCTGGGTTCAAGCAGTTCTCCTGCCTCAGCCTCCTGAGTAGCTGGATTTACAGGTGCCTGCCACCATTCCCGGCTAATTTGTTTTTGTATTTTTAGTAGAGACAGGGTTTCGCCATGTTGGCCAGGCCAGTCTTGAACTCCTGACCTCAGGTGATCCACCCACCTCGGCCTCCAAAGTGCTGGGATTACAGGTGTGAGCCATGGCACCCAGCCTGCCTCATATTTCATGAAAGCAGCAAAATGTCATTGTTTTAACACCATATACACATCATTTTATTTCCTTTTCCTTTCTGTAATATATTAAATATGACTTACAGTGTTTCCCACAATAACAAAACATTTATACAATGTAGTCCATTAAGTCAATTACCTAATTATACTAAAAACAAACAAACAAACAAACAAAAAACAGTGAGATAAACTTCCAAGACTGTGAAGAAAAAGAATAGAACTTCTCATCTTACAGTAATCTGACAATTACCTCTTATACCCCCCCAAAAAAGGGGTAAAAGATGCCTTTTTTTGGACAATTGTTTATATGAGTGTTGTTTTCTCATTTTAGAGCATTTGGAAAATATAGAAAATTATGCAGAAAAATTTTTTTTAATTACCCATGCTTCTACCCAGAGAAAATCACTATTTTTTCTTCCCATTCTCTCCCTCTCCTTCCTCTGTCTCTCTCTTTAATCTCATATAATTTTATTCTTTTCATTGATTTATTTTGCCAAAGATTTTTTGCCATAAAATCTTTTCATTGATTTATTAATTCTTGTCAAATTACTTAAGATTTTCCTCCAAAAGTTCTATAAAGTTCTTAATTGAAATCCAGGAAATTTAGTTTATATTACTGAAACTTTTTATGAGAAAACATTTATTTAAGTTGTATCTTTTGTTCCTCAGTAAAGTTTTATGGGTTTTTAAATATAAATCCTATGGTATTTTATAAGCTTAAGCATTTTATATACTTTATTCCTACTGTGAATGGCAACACACACAACACACACACAAAAACAGTTGTTGCTACACTGTATATATTTTTCTTTTTTTTTTTTCTTTGAGACAGAATCTCGCTCTGGCCCCCTAGGCTGGAGTACAGTAGCTCGATCTCAGCTCACTGCAAGCTCCGCCTCCCAGGTTCACACCATTCTCCTGCCTCAGCCTCCCAAGTAGCTGGGACTACAGGCACCCACCACCACGCCCGGCTAATTCTTGGTGTTTTTAGTAGAGACGGGGTTTCACCATGTTAGCCAGGATGGTCTTGATCTCCTGACCTCGTGATCCACCCACCTCGGCCTCCCAAAGTGTTGGATTTATAGGCATGAGCCACCACGCCCAGCACTGTATATATTTTTCATGTTTTTATAACCAGCCAACTTAATGGGTTCTTACTACTTTTGATAGACTATATGGTTGATTATTTGGAATTCCAATGGCAGAAAATCATATCATCTGCAAATAAGGATAATTCTGTCTTTACATTTTTATTATTCATATGTACTAACTAGGACTTTCAAGAGAACATGACCTAATAGTGGTGGCAGGAGACATTCCTCATGCCAGTGTGACTGTAATGGGATGCCTCTGAGGTTTCACTGTTAAATATGATGTTGGCCATTGTTCTGAGATAAACATGGTGTATTAGGCTGTTCTCAGACTGCTGATAAAGACATACCTGAGACTGGGTAATTTATAAAGGAAAGAAGTTTAATGGACTCTCAGTTCCACATTGCTGGAGAGTCCTCACATTCATGACAGAAGACGAAGGAAGAGCAAAGTGGTATCTTACATGGTGGAAGGCAAGAGAGTGTGTGCAGAAGAACGGTCCTTTTATAAAAGCATCTGGTCTCATGAGACTTATTCACTACCATGAGAACAGCACAGGAAAAACCCACCCCTGTGACTAAATTCGTTCCCACTGGTTGCCTCCCATAACATGTAGGGATCATGGGAGCTACAATTCAAGGTGAGATATGGGGACACAGCCAAACCTTATCACATGGTTTACCACATTTAGAAATTATTCTTACATTTTTAGTTTATTGAGATTTGTTTTGTCTGCTTGTATCAGGTCAATGCTGAAATTTGTTACATGATACTTAAACATCTGTTGAGATTATCATTTTATTTTTCTTCTTTGATCATTTCATGTGAAAAAATGTTTGTATATTTTATATCAGGAAACCATTATCAAAGTTTCAGATTCTCCTAGAACTTGGTTATTTCTTTATTTAATACACGTATTTATATTATTTTATATTTTTATACGCTTACGGCCCTGGATAAGATAAACTTTCCTCACCCTTAACCATCAGAATTTTTTTTTTTGCTTGATTATCTATTTATTTATCTGTAGTTCTCTACAGATTAATACCCAGTTACCCAGAAATCTATACTGTTCAAATGAAAGAACACACTGTGGTTGTAGATTGTACAATGTGGCCTTCCAGCCAGAGTGGGTAAGGTTTAGGGGTTGGGGGAGAGGTGGGAAGTCCTCAGTAGTCTTTGGAATAATGGTAAAATGGAACAGGCAGCCCCTTCTCCATCAGATCCTCCACAGGGCTCCAGCTGCCACTATGTTATCTCCAGACAACACCTGGGCTCCAGGTCCCTAACGGTACATCAGTGCTGCAGCTGCATTCTATTCCTGTAAGATCCTGCTCCACAGCAGAATGAATATTTTTCTATTTTTATATATTTCTAAACTCAATGGAATTTGTATTTATGTTTCACATATCCAGATATATTTAAGAAATAATTTTATAATTACAAAATCTTAACATGTAAAGTGAAAATTATAAATAATTGCCAATGATCAAAAAAAGTCCTGCAATTTTTCCACCGTCCAAAGATAATCAATCCGTATGTTTTGATATATCTTTCCATTATTTTTCTACACATTAGGACTAACTAGAAAATTTAATTTATATTGAGATGTTAGTAGCTAAGAAAAACTTAATGTAATTTATTCCTGAGGCAACCTATTGGCATTGGATATGAAGCCTTATTGCTTGGTACAAAGGAGGAAGAACTAAGAGGGGATGTTTTGTCACAGATTACAGCATTTGAAGTGATGAAGAATGTCAGTCTTATTCTAAATAAAATCAGTTACCTAAGTCATCACTATGTAATTCGCTGAAATATTCACCTTTCATAAACCTTTGCAGGTTTCCGTAAAACCCTGGTCACTCTTAAAATCATTTATGGTGTGTCTATTGGCCTAATTACCATAACTCTTGCAGTTCAGGTCTTATATTTTGTCCACTTTGGCAAGCCCACCAGTGACACTGCCATCATCATTCATGCAGACAGAAAGTCCAGTCCTGCCACCTGCCTCTCTGGTTCTATCCCCCATCTCTTTCCCCATCACCCCTCCCTGGATCTAAGAGTACTCTGCCTTCTGCTCCTGTGGCCAACCAAAGCTTCACTACCAAGGTAACCCATCTGCTATGGTGACAACGAAAATCACAATATGAGGTTGCGAAGTTTTCACTGAGTACAATAACTTACATTTTTGAGCCCTCAGTCCTTCTCGAGCCAGATCAACACCCTTCTTCCAAAGGAGGCATGCCCAGCTTCTCTCCCACCTGCCACCAGTTTCCAAAGCACTTAGCTTCCTGAGATCTCACCCTCTTGTTCAGTTCTTTGCTGACTTCCTACATGGTGATGACTCTGTCTGGCACCCACTTGTGTTCAAATGATTGGAAACAAAAAATTACAGCTGAGCCTGGGTGATTCATCCAGGCTAGGGCGCACAATATTCTTTTTACCTTTCCTGTACAACCAACTTCACTAATCACTAATGAGGGTGTAAACAAATGAAGAGGCTGCCAAGTGCACCCTGCTCTATTGAGCTCTCTGCATAGAGGTTCTTAAGTCAGTATCTACCATCCAGTCACGGTTGATTATCTCTCAGTCTCATAAACTTGACTACTTTCAGCATTTGTACACCAGTAGAGAAAAAAGCAAACGTTC
Organism: Miopithecus talapoin; assembly: GCA_028551445.1. Lineage (NCBI taxonomy): Eukaryota > Metazoa > Chordata > Mammalia > Primates > Cercopithecidae > Miopithecus > Miopithecus talapoin. Next base: position 44,995,397 of record CM052591.1, read on the forward strand.
AAGTGAGGTGATTGAAAAGCCTAATTTATTAAACACCTATTGATTTTTACAGAGGGTTCCCTCTTTTGGAGAAATCAGAAAACAGTGATCAGTGAGGGTAGGAATAAAGAAGGAAGATTTCAGCAAAATGTTGAACATGAGAAAAGGGTGAAGGTTTGGATTTAAGAAGAAGTAATTAACATGGAAAATGAGAACACCAGGGGAATTTAATAGATTTAAAACTAAAGGCACACACAGAAAAAGACTTGAAATGTTAACCAGTGACAGATGTATATGTATCTGCACTTTCTCATTGATATTGTCAATATTATCTTCTATACTTGACATTTAGCTTAATTTCTAAACTACTTTAAACTGCTACTTAGACTTTATACTTCACATTGTAACTTTGAGAACACATTGCTTATAATTTGCTGTGAAAGGCAAAACTTGTTCAATGCTACTTATATTCTGAGTGCTTAACACTACCTAGAAGTATGATTTCTCAGTCTGGAAAAGACTTCAAAAGTAAAGAAACCTGCTCACCCTACCCCCAACCTTCTAATTCTGTAGAAGGAGAGATTGTTCCAGAGAAGGGGTGCTCCTAGCCAAAGACCCAGACCAAGTGAATTGACACTAGAACCCACATCTCAAGCTTACAACATCTGATTTTCTTTTGCACACCATTAGAGATTCTACACAGGTTCTAAAAGCTTCATTTAGTGTTTCAACATTTCCCAGAGCAAAAGATTTTGTATTCTATATAATTACAGGTTGGTTTTCTGAAGTCAATAATAGGCGATTTAAATTAGCATAGACCTTCAGGCCTTGTTGAGTGGTTAAGCTCTGCAAAAGAAAGATTAGGAAGGTGATCATTCTTTACACATAGTTGTTATTTATGGGGAGTTACTATTATCTTTTAGATACTGGTAAATGTAGGAATTTGAGTCTTTGAAGAATAATTTTATATTCCTCAAACATTATTTGGTCTAGTAGAATTTAAGAATGATAAGGGATATTATGTAAATTTTAGAAAAGAAATTTAATAAAGCTCTAGGTAAGATTAATACAAGGGAGTAAGTGTGCATACATTTTCCCCAGTATTTTTTTGTGCTTTGATTCAAATATTTGTGAAGAAGAAAGCTTAAATTCATTAGGTTCAATGTGCTTTCTTATATAAGTTTTGCTTTGTAATACAAAAGTTTAAAACCTTTTTTTAAAGACCTAAATTTACTCCCAGTAAAGAATAATAAACAATACTTTGTATTCTAGAAGCCATTCTAAATAACTTGATGATTGGTAAGAGCCATTCTCATCTCTTACTTTTAGTGATAATACCAAATGCAGAATGGTCATATGGAAGGATTTCTTTGTGTTTGAGGAGTACCTTTTTTTTTTCCCCCCGCAGGCAATTTCCTAGGTTAAATGTTGGGTTGGAGGAGATTCTAATCATAGCTCACTGCAACCTCAACCTCCTAGGTTCAAGTAATCCTCCCATCTCAGCCTCCCAAGTAGTGGAGACTATAGGTGCACATCATAACACCCTACTAAATTTTAAAATCTTTTTTTTTTTTTTAGAAATAGGGTCTCACTCTGTTGCTCAGGCTGGTCTCAAACTCCTGGCATAAAGGAATCCTCCAGCCTCGGCCTCCCAAAGTGCTAGAATTACAGGTGTGAGCCATGGTGCTCAGCCATATTTATATTTTCAAAAATTGATTCACTAAACTTGAATGATACTCATATATTTTAAATCAGTCCAGAAGTTTTTCTGTTTAGAATATTTTCTACAAGCGCTTTTGTGAGTCCATCATTTGTTCTTAAATTTAAGTAACTTCATATGGGATTAAAACATTCAGTTTTCAAATATACTTCCACCAAACTAGAGTATATATAATTTATGCTTTTAGATGTTTTACTGAAAAGCGTGCTATTTGGCATTTTGTTTCCAAAATCAGCTCATTTATCTACACTGAAAATCTGTTGTAACCAGTAGCCCTGCTCCCTGATGATGTCAATGAGTATTTTAGGGAAACCTTTTGGACATGGTATATTACTTAAGATATATTTAGAAGATATATTACTTAAACCAATCACTTTGATATTGTGCAGTTTCAAAAGCTTCTTGAATTATCTGTACTTTTTAAAATGTTCTAATTTGTGGACATTCATCTGCTTAGTCCTTAAGTTCTTTAATAGCTTCCTAGGCCTCTCATTAATTGCTGTGATAGTGAAAAGCATCTCATGCTAGTGTTCTTCTCAAGTCAAACATGACTCCATTTTGCCACATCACTTGCTGGCTTTTGAAATGGCATCATGAGAGCATCTTCCAAGTTTTCCAGTCATCTATCACTGAAAATTATCCCAGCCATCCAACAATTTCTTCCTAAAGTCACTTGCAACATTTATCATTTTTTCCCACCACTTTGAACTTATTGTTGTTTCTTCCATTCATGTTTACTTCATATAAGTCTTTCTCTTCATATTGCTTTTGCATTTATTACACAAAATGAGTTTTAAAAATGCTTACAGTATACCTCAAGACAAAGCACCAACAACATAAATGGAGCAAATTGACAGCAGAAAGGAGAAACTGAAATGATTGTGCCCAACAACACATGTCATCTTTTCCAGCAGCAGAGGGGATGTGGTTTTGCTTCAAATTGTACTTTCATTTGTAAGAAATATGGTAAGCACAGGTGTCTTTGTATCAGATGTATTTGTTTCTACATTTGCGTCTGTTATAAATGGAAGGCATGAGCTTATCTTACAAATAAACAAGAGACCCCAAATCATAGCTAACTACTTACTGCACCAAGGACACCTGTGTTTGTTAAGATAAGGTTCAGCTGTAATTGACAAATGTTCTTGAACAATAGTGAAGTTACAGAAGTTATAGAAAATAATCTAGAGAAGTTTATCCACCAGACACATTAAATGACTCATGGTAGCTGGTTTGAGTTGGAAAAAGCAATTTCAATATCATCAAAGACATGGACTCCTTTGTGTTATTGCACCACATCCTCAACACATAGCTTCCATTTCTTAGTTCAAAGTGGCTACTTAAGCTCCAGTCATTATGTCTATGTCCAGCCAACAGAAAGAAAGGGGGCTAAAAAAGTTGATCCTTCACTTTAAGAATACTTCTTAGAAGTTGCATACAATAATTCTATTATATCTCATTGCCAGAAGTTAGTCATACAGCCACACCTAGTTGTAAGGAAGGCTGGAGAATGTAATAATTATTCTGGATGTGACCAACTAAAACCAAGGATTCCATTTAGAAGGACAACAGGGAGAACGAATATCGGGGGACAACCAAGAATCTCTGCCACAACAATTGAATCCAAACACTTTTAGAGGAAGAAGCAGTTCACTCCAAATTCCTAATCCCTTCGCGAGCGCCAGGTACTCTAAAACTCTTTTATAAATATTCTGTCAATAGCAAAATTCTAACATGTCTAAAACTTGGGAGTCAATTACAACATCAAAGGGAGCTGGCCTCAGGGGCAACCTGACTGACTGTGGATTCATGTCTCTAGGGGTTTCACCTGGCACAAGTGAGCATCAAGAGCCCCACCCCGAAGAGGTAGTCCATGCCCTCTGCTTTTGTTTAGCCCCACAGAGCCCAGCCATGTGCCTAGAAGAAATATAAAACAAAGCAAGAATTTGCTGACAACAGCACAGAAACATCAGGTAGGAAGAGACCTTAGAGATTAGCGATCTAAGCTCTTCTCCTTTCAGATGAAAGAACTAAAACCTTTGGAAAGCTCTGGGTATGTCCTGTCTCAGTGTAAAGGACTTTTCTCCTATGATCTTGCTTGAAAGTGCATTAGGTTTTCTTCTTTCTAAGTCTCAAAGGGTTTTATGTTTATCTCTCAATATATTGTATAAAGTAATATAGAAGTTAAAGTATACAAACTCTAAAACCAGGCAGTCAGGATTTGAAACCTAGCTCTCTTAGTTACTATGTGACCGTTGGCAAATTATCTAAATTTTCTTTTTCTCAGTTTCCTCATCTAGCAAGTAGCAATAAAAAGATCACCTATTTCATAGACCTATTGGGAAGAGTGAATAGATTAATAAATGTAAAGCACTTAAGACAGTGTCCTGTCATGTGGAAAATGTTCAATAAATGTTAGCTAGTGCTGTCACTGTCAATCAATCTGAAGATAATGGTGACTTATTTTTTTTAACTTTTATTTTAGGTTCAGGGAGACATGTACAGGTTTGTTACATAGGTAAACTCATGTCACAGGGGTTTGTTTCCTGATCCTCTCCCTCCTCCTAACCTCCACCCTCAAGTAGGCTCCAGTGTCTGTTGTTCCCTTCTTTGTGTCCAGTTCTCTTCATTTAGCTCCCCTTAACTTGCTAAGGATTATGATCTCCAGCTCCATCCATGTTCCCACAAAAGACATGATCTTGTTCTTTTTTATGGCTGCATAATATTTGATGGTGTTTATGTACCATATTTTCTTTATCCAATCTGTCATTGATTAGCATTTTGGATGATTCCATGTCTTTGCTATTGTGAATAATGCTTCAGTGAAGATTCATGCACATGTGTCTTTTATGGCAGAATGGTTTATATTCCTTTGGGTGTATACCCAGTTATGGGATTGCTGGGTTGAATGGTAGATGTTTTGAGCTCGTTAAGGAATTGCTACACTACTTTCCACAATGTTGAACTAATTTACACTCCCATCAACAATATATAAGCATTCCCTTTTTTTCCGCAACTTCACCAAGCATCTGTGATTTACTTTTTAATAATGGCCATTCTGACTGATGTGAGATGGTATCTCATTGTAGTTTTGATATACATTTCTCTAATGATCAGTGATGTTGAGCTATTTTTCAAATTTGTTGGCCGCATTAATGTCTTATTTTGAGAAGTGTCTGTTCATGTCCTTTTCCCACTTTTTAATGGTATTTTTTTCTTGTAAGTGGTGACTTCTTAAGTGAGAATGGATTTACCCTTGCTACCTAGTATATTTCTAGCCATTTTCTGCTTTTAATTAAGAATTGATAAATATTCAGAAAATTACAACTAATATTGTCATTCAACTAAGAAAAGTGTCACAAGACGGTTGAAGCTTCTGAGGAAGTATCATTATACACCTACCTCAAAGCTGAATAGAGTCAGAGGTTGTGTAATAAAAAATAAATTGTGTGTAAAAGACTCTGCCGTGATTGGAGGTGAAGGATGGGTGGGAAATAAAAGGATTTACCTTCCTTCCTACAAAAGCAAGAGAGAATGTGCTATCAGCTGGCTAAATCACATTAAGAGAAATACACTAAACACATCTCCAATCAAAAAATAATTTTGGCCAGGCACAACGGCTGACACCTGTAATCCTAGCACTTTGGGAGGCCAACATGGGTGGATCGCTTGATCCAAGAAGTTGGAGACTAGCCTGGGCAACATGGCAAAACCCCGTCTCTACTAACAAAATGCAAAAAATTAGCGGGGCATGGTGGCATATACCTGTAGTCCTAGCTACTGTGAAGGCTGAGGCAAGAAGATTGCTTGAGCCCAGGAGGTCGAAGCTGCAATGAGCTGAGATCATGCCACGGCACTCCAGCCTAGATGACAGAGCAAGATCCTGCCTCAAATACTAATAATAATATTTTTTTAAATGTTAGCTATTTTATGATGTGGGCCAGTGAGGGCCAACTTAATACAGAATATTAAGATTGAAAAGCATATTTAATACATATTTTAGTGAATGAAATGTATATCTTTGTATGTTTTTATTTACATAATACTTCAGATTCTCAAGGACACTTTTCCTCAAGGACATCTTAGTAACATGCATGCAGTTAAATCAATGGCTCTTAACAAATGGGTTAGATTTTCCTGACAATAGGCAAGAAAGTGAGCTCAAATACTTCTTCATACCTCTCTTCTTTCTGGGGGAATATTCTTATACCAGATTTCTCTTGAGAAAATGGCATCATCTCACAAAGAATATCCCCACCGCCATTTTCTCCCTAGAACAGCATCATGGGAGGAAGCAACACAGCATACGGAACCACTGAAATTTGGGGCCTTGCTTCTTCCACCTAACAGTTGTATGGCCATGGGAGAAATCTTTCAAATGCATTGGTTATCAGCTTCTTCATCTATGAAATGGAGATATTAAAACTTGCTTCTAAATTTGATTTGAAGATAATCGGATATCATGGGCACAAAAGCATTTTGTAGCTGGCAAGGATCATACCAATGAAGGATGGTATTATTTTTATTTTTACTCATTTTGGGGAAAGAAGAAACACTGGGATTTCCACTTTAGGTGTAGTATGGCTCTTGTATTCTAGAAGAGTGAGATAGTGATCCACTGTAGTTAGTAACAGGCTCTTTGGTCAGAGAAAGTTGGGTTTGGATTTCCATTCAAAGTGTAAGTTGTGACTTATATTGTCAAGGCCCTTAAACTATCCAAACGTAGATTCTCTATTTGTAAAATGGAAGGAATAGTAGTATATAATTTATGGAGTTGTTCTGAGGATTAAATAGGTTAATATTCTGCTGTAGAATAGTAGTAATATATACTAAATGCTTACCAAGTGTCAGTAGTTATTATGGTTTTCATTTTAGATTGCTAGATTGTTCATAATTTGTCTCAGAGATCCTCCAAAACAGGATTGTGGAGTAGGTGATATTTTTTTTCAGTGACAACTCAGTCTTTTCTAGAATGCCTTTTCCATGTTTCTTCCACCCTGCCAGGGGTGCAGCAGCAATTCCAAAACAACCCACTTTCTTTTTTTAATGTCCCTCTTTGGGTCTGGGTTTGTTCTCCGTGGGCAGAAATTGATGCTCTGGACTGTGTCCACCATGCAACCCCAATGTCCAACTGACCTCCTTATGGGGTCCAGGGCCTCTGGTATTATGAGCAGACTAGGAAGAGCCCAATACTTTGCATTTAAAAGTGACCATTTAGTACTTTAACCCAAGGTAGTCTCTGATGCTGGGAAGTTTAGGCATTTCAACAGGACTATAAATTATTTTTCCTGCTTAACATTACGTTGTCCCAGTCTTTAGTGACCTGCTTCTCTTCAGGTCACTATCTCCTGTGCTTCTTTGAGCAGAGGAATTTTATATATGACTCTGCCCTAAACTCATTTTTGACTCAAACTCTTGGTACATTATTTTGCCTTGCCATTTCTCATCACCTATACCCCATATTAATCTTGCTTCCAATGGCCACTGGCAAGGTCAACCTTGCTTTTGAGGAGGTGTGGTTTCTTTGTTTTTCTTATTTGTCATCTATGAACAAGTTATTAATCTCCATTTTACTCATCCAAGTGAATAAAGCATTTCAAAGGAAACGTTTTCCAAGTCTTGAATGGATTATGGAAGATTATAGCAGCCTCAAAAATAGCTATGACATGTAATGCACTGATGTTAAGTTACTGACAAAAAGGTCACAAAATTCCAGTGCACAGAATGGTGATGGTGGCTTACATGAAGCAAGATACTTTTACAATGGTAGTCATCTGAGACTTTATCCATTGCTCTACACCTGAATTACAAACTGCAGACGAGGAACTTCCCTGTAATGTTCAAGCTAGTAACAATCCAGAGGAAAGGAGAGTAAAAATTGCACTAGGAGATGTTATTTTCTACATTGTTCTTGTTGGCAAACCTTAGCAACAGCCAATGGGGACTGAACACAACTGCAGCCTAGTTTTAACCATATTAACTTTCCCCAGGAAATGCTGATTAGTACATCTACTAAGGAACTACTGCTTCAGGCTCAGCAGCCTGTGTATGTACAAGAATAACTCTACTGGAAATCATTCTTCAGGGGTTTGTGCCTTATGTTATTACTCCTCACCGTTTTCAAGAAAGCTTGTTCCATTAGTCAGTGGAATGAGAAGAATTAGTCAAATTTTAGCAAAACTTCACTGAGCTGGAATGGCAGACACCAGACTTTTCCCAAGAACCAGACACTGCTAATTAACAATTGTCATTTGGTTGCCCACATATTTATTATGTTAAAGTCATTGAGTGCATAAAAGAACAATTAGAAATAATCTCTGTCTCCAGAGACCTTTAGTCTGGGGTAAAAAACAGAAGTACCGAATGTTTGTGGGATCAGAGTGGTAGAAACGGAGGGTTCTGTTGGTTTGCAGATGCCCTCTTTCAGAGAAATCAGTGAAGACTTCATGGAAGAGACAGCATTTGAGCTGAGCCTTGAAGAGTGTTTAGGATTTTGTTCTTTAGGTTTTCTGTTTGTTTGTTTTTCTAATGTAAATAAAGTACATGTTCATTGTGAAAAACAAACTGGAGAGTTCAAAGCAGAATGGGAGCAGGAGGAAAAAACCCACCAATTTTCTAGATTCCAGAAGAAATCACTATTAATATGTTTTCTTTGTGGTACCACATCTCACTTTGGACACATTTAACAAAAATTTTAAATGCTCATAGCCTTTAATATAACTCTTCTGCTTATAGAATCCTCAAAGAGCATAATTAGGAATGCAAGTAAAGACTCATGCACAACACTATTCATCATGGCATTTTATAAATAGTGAACCATAGAAACAATCTAACTGCTACCCCAAAGGAAATGACTAAGAATGGCCAGAGCTGGAAAATTCTTGAGGATGTAGGACTTGCCTTGGACAGGAGGCATAGCAATATGTCCCCTGAAACTAGAAGTTAAAGGAGATAAGGATGGTGTATGTCCATTCTCACACTCCTATAGATAACTACTGCTATAGAAAATTTATGAATAAAAGAGGTTTAATTGACTCACAGTTAGTTATGCAGGCTTAACAGGAAGCATGGCTGGGAGGCCTCAGGAAACTTACAATCATGGTGGAAGGGTGAAAGGGAAGCAAGTACCTTTTTCTCATGGTGGCAAGAGACAGAGGGAGAGAAAGAGGAAGTGACACACATGTTTAAACAATCGATCTTGTGAGAATTCACTTACTATCATGAGAATGGCAAGGGAGAAACTCACCTCCATGATCCAATCACTTCCTACCAGACCCTTCCCCTGACACAAGGGGATTACAATTCCACGTGAAATTTCAGTGGTGACACAGAACCAAACTACATTATTCCACCCCGACCCCCTCAAATCTCATGTCCTTCTCACATTTCAAAACCAATCATGCCTTCCCAACAGTCCCCCAAAATCTTAACTCATTCCAGCATTAACTCAAAAGTCCGAGTCCAAAGTCTCACCTGAGACAAGGCAAGTTCCTTTCATCTGTGAGCTTGTAAAATAAGAAACAAGTTAGTTACTTCTAAGATACAGTGGGGGTGGGGTGCAGGTATTTGGTAAATACTCCTATTGCAAATGGGAGAAATTAGCCAAAACAAAGGGGCTACAGGCCCCATGCAAGTGCAAAACCAACAAGGCAGTCATTAAATCTTAAAGCTCTGAAATAATCTCCTTTGCCTCCATGTCTCACATCCAGGGCTCACTGATACAAGGCTTTGGGCAGCTCCATCCCTGTGGCTTTGCAGGCTGGAGCCCCTGCAGCTGCTTTCATGGACTGGCATTAAGTACCTGCAGCTTTTCCAGGCAAGCAGTGCAAGCTGTCAGTGGATCTACCATTCTGTGGTCTGGAGGATGGTAGTCCTCTTCTCACAGCTCCACCAGGCAGTACCCCAGTGGGGACTCTGTGTGGGGGCTCCAACCCCACATTTCTCCTCCACAATGCATTAGTGGAGGTTCTTCATGAGGGCTCCACTGCATTATTGTACTTCTGCCTGGACATCCAGACATTTCCATATATCCTCTGAAATCTTGGTGGAAGTCCCCAAACCTAAATTCTTGCCTTCTGTGCCCCCTCAGGCCCAACAACACATGGAAGCCACAAAGGCTTATACCTTCTGAATCAATGGCCCAAGCTGTCCCTGGTCCCTAGTTAGCCACAGCTGGAGCTGGAGCATCTGGGACACAGGATGCCATGTCCTGAGGTTGCACAGAGCAGCAGGGTCCTGGGCCAGTCCATGAAACCATTTTTCCCTCCTAGGCCTCCAGCCTGTCATGGAGGGTGCTGCCAGGAAGATCTTTGATCTGCCCTAGAAACATTTTCTGCATTGTCTTGGCTGTTAACATTTGACTCCTGGTTACTTATACAAATTTCTGCAGCCAGCTTGAATTTCTCCCCAGGAAGTGGGTTTTCTTTTTCTACTACATGGTCAGGCTGCACATTTTTCAAACTTTTATGCCCCACTTCCTTTTTAAATGTAAGTTCCAATTTCAGACCATCTTCTTCTTCGCACATATGAGCATACACTTCTAGAAACAGCCAGGAGGTCACATCTTTAACACTGCTGCTAAAAAAAGTCTTCCACCAGATATCATAAATTATCTCTCTCTGAAGTTCAAAGTTCCACAGTTCTGTAGGGCAGAGGCACAATACCATGGGTCTCTTTGCTAAAGCATCACCAGAGTGACCTTCACTCCAGTTCACAATAAGTTCCTCATCTCCATTTGAGACCACCTCAACCTGGACTTTATTGTCCACATCACTATCAGCATTCTGGTCACAACTATTCAACAAGTCTCTAGAAAGTTCCAAACTTTCCCACATGTTCCTGTCTTCTTCTGAGCCCTTCAAACTGTTCCAACCTCTGCTCATTACCCAGTTCCAAAGTCATTTCCACATTTTCAGTCATCTTTATGGCAGTGCCCCACTCCCTGGGACCAATTTGCTATGTTAGTCTGCTTTCACACTACTGTAACGAACTACCTGAGATATGGTAATTTATGAAGAAAAGAGATTTAATTGACTCACAGTTCTTCAGGCTTAACAGGAAGCATGTCTGGGAGGCCTCAGGAAACTTACAATCATGGTGGAAGGGCAAAGGGGAAGCAAGCACAGCACCTTCTTCTCATGGTGGCAGGAGAGATAGGAAGAGTGAAGGGGGAAGTGCCCACAGTTTTAAACCATCAGATATTGTGAGAACTTATTATCACAAGAACACCAAAGGGAAATCTGCCTTATGACCCAGTCACCTCCCATCAGGCCCCTCCCCTGACATGTAAGGTTTACAATTCCACATGAGATTTGGGTGTGGACAAAGAGCCAAAACTATATCACATGGGGTATGTAATAGTATAACATACACTAAGTTATGGGAGTACAGAACAGGGACAGAACATGAAGTTATTATCAGACATTACACCTGAACATGAATATGGTTATGTGGTTAGCTGCTGTCAAGTAGGACTTCCTGAAAGAAATGATGAATGCTAAGACCTAGTTGAGAATGCTAAAGTGAGGTTTCAAGAAAACTGGGTAATAGCTTGGCTCATAGTCTAGATTTCTAATCACCTCTTTCCAGGTCTGGACCTCCCAGAGATTTTTACCAGCCAGAGGAAGGGAGAGGAAGCTTGCTTCTGAACCCTGGCTATATCAGTTCTATTATGTATACACATTTACATCAAAAATTCAATTTGAAATAATACAATATCATGCACAGACTACTTCCTACACCCTTTCCTCTCTGCCCACCCACCTTCCCTACCCCATGTATTGTTGACCAGATTCCATTACTACATTATCTATAACTCTGAATGAGAAGGCCCCTAATCTCTATAGCAGCTCCTGAGTCAGGAAGCCTTACGCAAAGGCATGGAGTTCCTCGTCATTGAAGTGTCTTGCTGGTAACAATATATGTTTAGGTGGGGGTGACAATATCTTATTAGAGATCTACAGAATAATGACACTCCTTATTTAACCTAAATCCTTCAGAAATTTGCAGATGTACATCAAGAGGACAGAAACTTAGCTCCTAAACCCTAATCAAGCATTTTCCTAGTGTAGCCGTTTGATCTGAATTAAAAATAAATTCTCAGTAAATATTGTTGGCAGCATGAACATTTCCTTCTTCTAGAATACTTAGGATCCATGTGTATTTCCAATGACTTCTCCTTACATTCAATCAGGAGACATCTTTTGGCTTCCTCTGCAAATGGCTGTAGTAACAAAAAGACTCATATGCAAAGGTGTTCTCAGTTTATTGTATCAAGAGATTTGTAGACTAGGTTGGCAGGAACCTTTTCCAGAAGGAGAAGTTTATCCAGGCTGATGTAATGCTTTCCAGTACCTCATCTTCTATTATGTAATTAAATGTACATCTCATTACATGCCTTTCACTCATGCATTCCCGTCTCATTTCATTGCTTCAATTATATTGCATTAATGAACACACATGTGAATTGTGTAGTTTTCTACATAGTGTGATCTCTAAAGCCCTATAAGCCATAAATTATTCTTCTTTAAATTCACTCATTTTAATGAAGGTACTGCTTACAAGAACTGGGCCAAAGTGCATCATTTAATTCAGCTCTTAATCACAAAGACCAGAGCAGAGAGTCAATACAGACAGCTATATGGTCAGCAGCTGGTGAAAGAGGTTTGTCAGTCAGTGAGGTGCTACAGTCTAGAGCTCATAGGAGGGAGAGGCCAGTACCTCTGAATCTCCATCAAGTTATCTGAGTAGAAGAGGGAGAAGGACCAAAAACAATGAGAAATAGGCCTAAGAAGAGAGTAGGACAAGGTAGAAGATCCATGTAGATTGCAGGAGGTAAGAAAAGATTCCTCCAGAATGAGCAAGCAGGTTATCAGAAGGCTCAGTCCTATAGAATTAGAGGAATTTGCCCCTCTCTAGATCAGTGCTTCACAAAATAGGGGTATCTCTTACCAACAGCATCAGCATCATCTCAAACTTGAAATGCAAATATTCAGATCCTTCTCAGATCTACTGAATCAGAAACTCTGGGTGGATGACCCAGTAACCTGTGACACATCCTGTACTATAACACAGGTTACTGAGTCACCCACCCAGAGCATTAGAATCACGTTCTCCCCTTGATTCTAAAGCCACCAGGAGTTTGAAAGGCCCTGCTTCAGATTAGTCTGAAGAATTATTAGTAGTTAAATCTTGAAGTTCAGTTCTTCCCTTCTTAAAAGCATCCTCTTGCCTGAAAGTAGACCAGAATTTGTTTTCCCCACTGTGTTTCCAAAGGATTCTAGTCTACAGAGCTCTTGATGCAAGAGACCAAATACTAAAATATCAGTGGTTAATTCTGTAGAAATGAAGGATCCTTAGCTTCAAAACTCTTTTACCACTTCGGTGCAGTTTATTTTATCAGTTGATGATTTCTATGATGGAGGCTCAGGATTCCAAACAGAATACTGACATATCAATGAAGAGAGAAAAGGGTGTTAAAGCAAGGATCCTTGATTAATTACTGGACAGGCATAGATGGGGGTAACCTTTTGGCCATATGGTTCAAAACCCACCTGATATAGAACACTAGTATTTATTATTTTTTGTAAATTCTCCATTGAAATAGATAAGTTACTCTGCATTATTAGTAAGCATCTATATTCTACTAGAGCAATTTTCATTCATTTATCTACTCTAGAGAACCTAAAAACCCGAACACATAGACGTTAAGCTCTGGTAAATAGAACTATGGGTAGGGTCTCCCCAAGCAGTAGATATCCCTGTGATCAAAGAGAATGTTCTGCCTTTGTTCTTTCAAGACATGGCATAAGAACTAAAGAAAGGGCAATGATGACTACTGTTTCCTGGACTCACAGATTGGCAGCATTACTCGAACTTTATGGAGCTTGGATTAAGCCATTTTACTCTTTCCTGACATTTATTGGACCGGGTGACTATGAAGGGTTACCCGTCACCAGGACATGAAAGACAGCAGAGGAAGGGCCAGGCTAAGTGTGTTTCCTGCAGGTCGGCATGCTCTGCTGAACACAGGGAATTCCAAATCCTTCCCCTGGCTTACCACTCCCTCCAGTGCCTCCCATCCTTCTCCAGCGTGACTTTCCACCTTCTCTTTTTTGCTCACCAACAACAGCCACATTGGCCTTCTTTGGCATTCTGAACATTCCAAGCTGTATCTCATGTGAGAGCCTCAGTGCTTGCTCGCCCTCCCATCTGGAACGCTCTTTCCAAACTCTACTCTTGGCTAGTTGCTACTTAATTTCCAAAAGTTCTTGCCTGACCCTACATCCTAAATCATATTATTTCTTTATATTCTTTTGTAACACCCTGAATTTTATCTTTATAGCATTTAGCATACTTTATAATTTTATATTTGTTTGTATGACTACTGCTTAAAGTTTGTGTTCTGCTTAGATTGTCAGTTTTATGATGACCACTTGCTCTCAGGGCTGATCAGAACACTGGTATTTTGACTGGCCATTACTGATTAATTTCACAGATCATCAGTATGCATGCTTGCGAGTCCATATCAGATCTGCTTTCTCAGGGTGGTTTCTGCCATCACATCACCTTCTCTTCTCTGACCTTCTGCTTTCCAGTTATAAGGACTTTTGTGATTACATCAGCTCACCCAGATAATCCAGGATAATCTCCCTGTCTCGGTAACCTTAATTTAATCATATCTACAAAGCCCGTTTCACCTTGTAAGGTAGCACTTTTATAGGTTCTGGGGATTTAGGATGGAGACATCTTTGAGGGGTCATTATTCAGCCTAACCACAGCACCAGATGAACAGTCTGTGCTCCTACTTTGTGAATTAACTGTAATTCAGTCTGATCAATCCTTTGTGTCTGGTTCTTACAAGAGACCACAGTATAGTTTATTAATGTATGGGAGTGATGGACAACCTCTCTCAATCTCTGCTCCCTTATGATTTTTTTTTTTTTTGCATTTGCTTTATAGACAAAAACTTTGCTTCATTCTAGTTGACAGACACACAGACAAGTACTGAAGTCAGCAAGACCCTGGAGCTCAAACCTAAGAGATTTTTGGTTTTGTATGCTTCACCTCGGTCCCAACACTGCCCAGTCTTGGATTCTACCCACTCTAATTTCCACCTTCTAAACTGGGCCAGCCAGAACTGGTTTGCCTAAGGAGTTGAACATCATGGTGTGATGGCATTCACCTTTGCACCATGATGAATGTGAGCAAGATAGTAGCCACAAACTCTTATCTGTCCTCAGTCTCACTGTCAGCCCTCCCCATGTACTCTCATGGCAGGAGAGAAAGAGGAAAAGCAGGGAAGTAGAAGAAGGGATAATGAATTCCTTCTGTTACAAAGCCCTGAGAAGGCTCATACCCCAAAGACCTTGTACCATGATCACTCTGCCCATCACTTCTGGACAAAGAGAAAACTCCGAAGACCAGGGATTCACTATCACTCTATCCATCCAACAGGCAGATCAAGATTAGGAACCTGTGTCAACCCTAGGCAGTTAATTCCAAACATCCAAAATCTACTAAACACAGGTACATTATTAAATGATGATAAGTCATTAGTGATAGCAACAAAAATAAAATAAAAATAAAATATCTTTCCTAAAATTCCATATGGTTAAAAATTAGTGTGGAGAGGAATTTTTTTGTAAACTGATAAAGTTAAATGTATTTTAAGAAAATGAGAGGAATACTTTTTATGAATTTTGTGACTGTATCTTCTAAAAACAACAATTTTTTTTTTTTTAGGTATTTACCATGGGCAAAACACCAAACTGATACCTGGAATTAAGGTCACCAAATGGCCTTCAGCTTTGCCCAGGGGTTCTAATCATGGTGCATATACCGTCTGTTTTCTATGAGTAGCTTCCTTTTTTCTTGGAATAAGATCACGTAAAGAAAGGGAAAAAAATGGTCAATTTTGGGGTGAAATGTTTAAAAAAATGACAAAATACCATATACACTAAGTTGATAGGTGCAAAGCTTCGAAGATTGTACAAAATGTTGGGTGCCTTCCTTATACTCACCAGCTTTCATACGTGTGAACACATTGCAGACTACCTCAGTCACTTTGGAGCTGATAATTCATCCACAATCCAGGAGTCCTCTAGTGATTCTTTAGAGAAAGACTAATAATATTGGCTTGTGAGAAGCATCTGGAAAAAAAAAAAAAAAAGAATAGCTCTTGTGAGCACAAGTAACCAAAATCACAGATTCGTAGATAGAACTGAGTTTCCCTGAACATAGAAAACAGAATGCTGGCCAGGCACAGTGGCTCATGCCTGTAATCCCAACACTTTGGGAGGCCAAGGCAGGCGGATTGCTTGAGGTCAGGAGTTTGAGACGAGCCTAAACAACATGGTGAAACCCCATCTCTACTAAAAATACAAAAATTAGCTGGGTGTGATGGCAGGCACCTGTAATCTCAGTTACTCGGGAGGCTGAGGCAGGAAAATTGCTTGAACCTGGGAGGCAGAGGTTGCAGTGAGCTGAGATCACACCACTGCACTCCAGCCTGGGCAACAAAGTGAGACTCTGTAACAAAAAAAAAAAGGAAAAGAAAAGAAAATAGAATGCTAACCAATGTGACAGTACAAATTTCAAATTTGGTAATGGAGTGTGCCTGCTGAAAATTTTTAAAGTATGTCACTGAAAAGATCTGGCCAAATGGGAATAAATTTGTCCAGATTTTCTGAAAAATCAAAAAATTTTTAAACAAGAAATCTTAAACTACAAAATCCAAAGTTAGAGAATTTGAAGTAGTGGATTTACTAACTTTTCCTGGCCACCCTTTCAACCTGTTGTCAGCGAACTACATTAGGAGGAGGTCAGTAGTTCATTTCTTCCCTTTTCTCTCCCTCCTTCCCCTTAACTATATGTTATTCATGATCATTGGCTTCTTTTTTAGTATATTTCTTTAAAGATAAGCAGTTGCTATAATAAAACTTCACACTGCATGCTGGTGAAAAACACACATATCTGTCTCTAAGTAGTCGCAGATTGTTCTCCTTGATTGTAGTCTGGATATGATTATCATGTTAATCCATTATTTTTCTTGAATAAAGTTGGCAAAAGAAAGTTAATCAGCTGCCTTATGATGTCTTTCAACATTAATATCATTTTGTTAAAATTAAGACATTGGCACCAGAACACACTGAAACTTGGGACAGCCAGAAATCAACCAGTGAAGCCAAAGTCATGTCTGGTGGGGAAACTGAGGCAACCAGCATCCATTCTGACTCTGAGATGGAGTCTACAAGACAGTGTGGACCCATGGCCGTGCCCTGCCCAATTGCTCAGCAGCTCCCAGAGGTCAGGAGTTCTCCTAGAGATTCTCCTCTCCCACCCCAGCTCACGCCCTGTCCTCCACACCCATCAGAGATCCTTAGGCTTGATATCTCCATCACTTTCTTTAATAATCTTGAATCACCACAGATATGATTAAGGAAACCCTACAGATCGAGTCATATCTTCAAACATAAATACCTTTGCTCAGTAGTAATCTGCCTCAAACTTCCATAGACACATCTTTATTTGAGGATCAAAAGAGCTGTCATCTCCAATACTAACAATGCCTTCTTCTGGAACAACTCCTGAAGAACCTGCCTGAGGCTGTTTTACAGTTAATGTATGTTGATAAGTAGAAGGACTATACTCAAAAATAATCATAAAAACTGCAGTATAGTAAACATATAAACCAGTAACATAGTCATTTATCATAATTTTCAAGTAATATACACTGTACAAAATTGTATGTACTGTATTTTATGTGACTGATAACAGTATGTATGTTCACCACAGACATGTGACTAATGTGTTGTGCTATCACATTTAGGACAATGCAAAATCACTAGGCAACAAGCGTTTTTCAGCTCCATTACAATGTTATAGGACCACCATTATATACGTAGTCCATCATTGACTAAAACGTTATCATGTGGCACAGGACTGTATATGGTCCTGTTAGACTTTTTAAGTTTATTTTTGTTCATAGGTATCATGTTTTCCCCCAAACCATGGAATTAAGTGTCTACCTTATTTCTATTGTCTGTTTCTTTTTCTTTCCTTTTTTTTTTTTTTTTTTTTTT
>CM052591.1:45013677-45046467 GCA_028551445.1 Miopithecus talapoin
TATATATATATATATATTTTTTTTTTTTCTTTCTTCTCTGGCTAGCTAACACCTCTAATGTTTTTGTTACCATTTTTAATCCTAGACACAAAGATGAATACATTTTTTTCAGAAAATAAAGCCAATGACAGGCTATTCAAGGATATGAGGAATAGCTTTCTTATAATCTATTGTTATTTGCTATTGGTAATCTCTATCAAAGTTTAAAATGCACATAGAAAAAAAAGCAATTCCACTTTGAGAAAAGTATGACACTCATACACTGGGAAAAGTACACAAAGATAAATGTAAAGCCACATTCATTAAACATCGTTTGTGAAAAAGAAAAACCTAGAAACTACTTGGATTTCCATTGCTGGGAGAGTGATTACATACTTTAGAGGATGTCAACGTAATAAAATGTAACTGTTAGAAAGAGTGAGATAGATCTATGTTATCATTAAACTATTTTCTGAAGAGTAGTATACTAATAAGTCATTTGTGTAAAAAGAACATGTATACATGTGAATTTGTTTAGAAGCTTACAGAATACATATTTGGCTGACTATTGAATGACCAAGAGTTAAAAATTCATATTCAGATAAGGCTAAGGCTAAAGCCAAACATCACATTAAGAGAATGAATTTCTTGGATAAAAGAAAATTATGATATTTTATTAAATTCATTAATGATGAAATATTTATTATTAAAATTCTAGTGGAAAATATTAGAGTTCAATATTGTAGAACAGATAAAATAAGTCTTAGTATTGACACTGATAAGTTGCTCTGATAGTCACTTTACTTACACATTTATGATACTAAGGAGATATTTGCATTTTTCCTTCCTTCCTTTCCTCCTTTCCTTCTTTCCTTTTTTCCTTCCTCCCTTCTTCCCTTCCTCCTTTCCTCCCTTTCTCTCTTTCTCTCTTTCTTTCTTTCAACATGGCATTTCACTTTTGTTGCCCAGACTGGAGTGCAGTGGCACAATCTCTGCTCACTGCAACCTCAACCTCTCAGGTTCAAGCAATTCTTCTGCCTCAGCCTCCCAAGTAGCTGGGATTACAGGCATGCACCACCACACCTGGCTAATGTTTTGTGTTTAATAGAGATGGGGTTCCCCATGTTGATCAGGCTGGTCTTGAACTCCTGTCCTTAGGTGATCTGTCTGCCTTGGCCTCCCAAAGTTCTGAGATTACAGGCGTGAGCCACTGCTCCCAGCTAATATTTGCATTTTCAAACTGCACAACTTATAATGTAATTTAACCTCTGTACAGCAGACTATAATTCAGGATAAGTGTTAAGTAATCCATTCTCTAAATAGATCATTGTATCTGGGTTTTAAAACCGAAAGTTTGTGCAATAATTTTGCAAGGTTTTGCATAAATTTTAGGTGCCATAGACTTAAAACTATAAGGAATTGCCTTAGAACATTTTTCATGAAATCTGTTGGTTTGAAATTTGAATAGTAAGAACAAAATAGGTTTTGGATTTCTCATTTTTCTTATTCTGATTATTTTTCTTTAACGTATTTAATATTTTTATTATGTCTTGATCTTCAATCAAGAAGAAATACTGCAAGTTTTACTTTGCCAAGACATAATAAAAATATTCAATAGGTTAAAGTTTCATGCTCATGATTTTGGATTTTTTCCATCAAGAAATTTGAGAAGTAAAATTGACATATTCCTTTTAATTTGTTCCCTAAAGGATGTGAAGAATTCTCACATAGAAATTTTTCTTCAAAGACTTACAGCCTAATTGGAATTACAGAGCTAAAAATTAAAATGGATCCATAAAGACTATACATTATGAAAACTAGATAAAGCATATACTATTTTACAAACAATAATATAAATTACTATGCTATCATTATATTAGATGTTTAATGAATATTGAATGATTAAAGGATTTAATTTATATACATACTAAATTAACAGAAGAAACATAAACTATAGACATTCAAAGCTTGAAAAAATTAGCTGGGCATGGTGTCATGTCCCTATAATCCCAGCTACATGGGAGGCTGAGGCAGGAAGATGACTTGAGCCCAGGAGTTTGAGGCTGCAGTGAGCTGTGATCATGCCACTGCACTACAATCTGAGTGACAGAGCAAAACTCCTGTTAAAAAAAAAAAAAAGCTGGAAAGAAGTTTCAAATTTTTCTGGTACAATTGTTAATTTTTCAAAAATTTACTTACTAAGCCTTTTTATAAAAATACATGTTAATAAGTCCTCTCAGAATTCTTTCAAATAATTTTATAGTTTTGTGTGATGTCTAAAAAGAAGTTATTTTGAGTAAAAACATTTTATGTTAGGTCAGTATATTGTTAAAGTTTGTACTATAAAGTTTATTTTAATATAATAGTTAATAATATTACAGCAAAATACAACTTATTTTTTAAAAGTTATTTTTCCACTTAGGTATTCAATTATGTTTAATTAACTTTTTTTTTTTTTTTTTTTTTTTTTTTTTGAGACAGGGTCTTGCTCTGTCACCCAGGCTAGAGTGCAGTGGTGTGATATTGGCTCATTGCAACCTCCACTTCCTGGGTTTAAGTTATTCTCCTGCCTCTGCCTCTCGGGTACCTGGAACTGCAGGCACAGCTCAACACACCTGGCTAATTTTTGTATTTTTTTTGGTAGAGACAGGGTTTCACTACGTTGGCTAGGCTGGTCTCGAACTCCTGACCTCAAGTGATCCGCCAACTTCAGTTTCCCAAAGTGCTGGAATTACAGGCATGTGCCACTGTGACCAACCTAATTAACTTTAATTATATTAGCGAATATATGATTGGTCAATAAATAATTTAAGCTATATTATAATGTATCTAGTTTAGGAGCTAAGTATATATGAAACACAGAGTTAAATTTAATTATGCCACAGTGTAAAAAATAAAACAGAACCTGCTTGCTGTTCTGGTGTTCAGAGAAGAAGATTCATTCATTCAGTCATTCACTGATTTAACAAATATTTGTGAATTGTACTATGCAACAGAGATTTGTTAGGTTCAGGAAGCACAAGACCTATGATAATAATTACTCTCTAGCTTTAACTAGAGGTGCAATTTCCGTGCCTGCTCACCCACAGCCACCTCCTAGAACTTCTTCGTGCGGAGTGTCCCCTATAGCCGTGGGCTTAGGGCTCATGTTTGGTGCGATAGCATCATGCCCCCTCACCATACTGACTCCTCCTTGTGGCTGCTTCCCTCAGGGCTATGCCTCTCACTGGGTACACAGACCACTTTGCAACTTAGATATGGTTCTCTGAAAAATGAAGTCTGTACTGGGAATTTGAACTAAAACATGCCAGGAGAGAAAAGCAGTTATCAGTAGGAGCCAAAGCTGGAAAGTTAGGATGTAGAGAGGGATTGGCAGGGCCAGATGAGCATCTGAAAGACCAGATGTGAAGGACAAATACTCTGATCCACTCTCTGAGTCAGGGGGAAGGAGTGTGTGTATGTGTCTACACATGTACACAGCAATAGGGCAGGAGTAGGGATGAGAAATAAGGAAGGTGGTCAGTAATGAGAGAATAAAGAGCACATGTTGAAAAGCAGCAGGAGCACCTTAAAGATGATGTGGACATGTTATCCCTGAAAAGGTATAATGTTGACTGGGCGTCGTGGCTCATGCCAGTAGTCCCAGCACTTTGGGAGGCCAAGGTGGGCAGATCATGAGGTCAGGGTTTAAGACCAGCCTGGACAACATGGTGAAAGCCCATCTCTACTAAAAATACAAAAGTTACAGGGTGTGGTGGTGGGCACCTATAATCACAGCTGCTCGGGAGGCTGAGGCATAAGAATCGCTTGAGCCTGGGAGGCAGAGCTTGCAGTGAGCTGAGGTAGAGCCATTGCACTTCAGCCTGGGTGACAGAGCAAGACTCTGTCAAAAAAAAAAAAAAAAGAAGAAGAAGAAGAAGAAAGAAAGAAAGAAAGAAAGAAAAGAAAAGAAAAGAAAAGAAAAGAAAAGAAAAGAAAAGAAAAGAAAAGAAAAGAAGGAAGGAAGGAAAGAAAGAAGGAAGGAAGGAAGGAAATAACAACAACAAAAACAAAAAACAACAAAAAAAAAAAAACAAAAAAACAAGAAAAGGTATAATGTCCTAAGTGAAGGATTTTGGGGAAAATAATGCCATCTCCACTTCTGTAGGCTCCTGCAGGTTTTGGATATCCAGTTTCGATATTAGGTGGCAGCTCCTTTTCCTCCTGTGGGGGAAGCCAGATCTTCCCTGAATGCTATCTTTCTGATAATCCTATCTGAAAATGATCTTGAAAAAAAAAAAGAGTAGAGAGATAGAGAGATACGACTACAATTACTTGTGGAGAGAGGGTTGTGGAGTTCTAGGTCATCCAGGATCTGGGTCAAGGGCAGACACAGCCCCTTCAGGCTTAGGAATAAGATTAATCAGTCAGAAGCGGACTGATGACTTGAAAAAAGGAGTCAGGCACCATGTAGATGAAAGCAAAAGTCCTTCAATTAAGTAAGACCTTTTCCTAGCTTAACCAAGAAGGAGAATAGGTTATTAAAAGGAGAAAATTTTACTGCATTTATTGTACTTATATGACACACAAAAAAGAGAAATCTTAGGCACCCCTTTTCATATTTGCAAAAAGTTACATTTTCAGGGCTTTCTACAATTTCATTCACATTTTACAGACTTCCATTTATAAAATATAATTTAAATAATGTCTGTTTTCATTGGAAGAGAGGTTACAATACAGCATAGGGTGTGAATATTTCATAGTATTTCTCTAATGCTTTTAAATAATAATAGTAATTATTATTATTATTGAGATGGCATCTCACTCTGTCACCCAGGCTGGAGTGTAGTGGCATGATCTCGACTCAATTCAACCTCCACCTCCAGACTCAAGTGATCCTCCACCTTAGCCTCCCAAGTAGCTGGAACTACAGGCATGCAGCACCATGCCCAGCTAATTTTTGTATTTTGGTAGAGATGGAGTTTTGCCATGTTGCCCAGGCTAGTATTGAACTCCTGGGCTCAAGTGATCCACCCGTCTTGGCCTCCCAAAGTGCTGGGATTACAAGTGTGAGGCACTGTGCCCAGCCTCTAATGCCTTTTAAAATGTCTATTTACATTAATATGAGAAAATAGGGATTCTAATACAAATTTTCATTGAATTTGTCTTAAATAGAAGTCACCACTAATTATCTCAAATAATGAAAAAAAAATGAGAGTATTTCATCAAAGACGGAAGCATGCAAGTTCTGTTCTATCTTCTCTATAAAGAATGGTCACTTTTCAGAAGTTAGCCTGATTCCTTGAAAAATTATTCCATACTAATATAGAAGACTCTAAATTCATTCTGCCTCAGCCTTGTAGAGAGTGCTTAAGAAAAAGTCCGTGCCTATATTTTTCTGGCTGGGTGCCTTGGCTCACACCTGTAGTCCCAGCGCTTTGGGAGGCTGAGGCAAGCGGATCATGAGGTCAGGAAATCAAGTCCATCCTGGCTAACACGGTGAAACCCCGTAACTACTAAACCCACAAAAAATTAGCCGGGTGTGGTGGCATGCGCCTATAGTCCCAACTACTTGGGAGACTGAGGCAGGAGAATGGCTTGAACCTGGGAGGTGGAGGTTGCAGTGAGCCCAGATCATGCCCACTGTACCACTCCAGCCTGGGTGACAGAGCGAGACTCCGTCTCAAAAAAAAAAAAAAAAAAAAAAAATCCGTGCTTACATTTTTCTATATGGACTTTAGCCACTTTCTGAAGCACCTTTATAAAGGAAGTAGGGTGGCACGGTCATTTCCTAGCCCAATACGTCAGGATAAAGCAGAGAAATGCAGGACATCACACCACCATAAGGATAGTGGCTGCAATTGAAGAGTAGTCATGTAAATAAAATACGACCTTTTAAGATTCTGTGATATGGAATGGAAAGTACACATTATGTATTTGGCATGAAGCACTTGGATAATTGTTTAAATTGTGAATTGAACTACAACTGAACTCACTGTTATTTTTCACAGAATTGACTATGATTATCCAGATTTGGTTGTTTGACAGGTATTTTCTCAAAAATGAAAATGGAAGTCGGAAGAAACTGAGAGTATTTATGACCAGAAATTTTTAAAAATTAACTTTTAAGTGAAAATTTGAATTTTGGAAAATTTGTATCCACCACTTTGTGAAACACACTTTCTCAAAATATAAAGGATTCTCTTTTTTTTTTTTTTTTTTTAATTATACTTTAAGTTCTGGAATACATGTGGAAAATGCGCAGGTTTGTTACATAGGTATACACGTGCCGTGGTGGTTTGCTGCACCCATCAACCCATCATCTACATTAGGTATTTCTCCTAATGCTATCCCTCTCCCAGTCCCCCGCCCCCCAGCAGGCCCTGGTGTGTGAGGTTCCCCTCCCTGCGTCCATGTGTTCTCATTATTCAACTCCCACTTATGAGTGAGAACATGTGGTGTTTGGTTTTCTGTTCTTGTGTAGGATTTTCAGATGAGATTGGTGGTGATAGTCACATATGCTTTTTAAAGTATTCAATAATAAAATGATGCAACATTTAAAAGATCTGCATAACTCAGTGAGCCAATATTTTCTAAGTAACCTAACGTATCATGTTACAAAATCAAACATGGGTAAAAGATCCATTGAAAGATGCAATATAGAGCAATGAAATTTAATATAACAGCATGAAAAGTTCACTGATAAGGTTTCAGATTTTTCACATGGGGACTAATCTTTAAGAAATACCACCTGTGGGGTTTTGGCATCTTTAGAATTGCAGAACGGTATCTGCAATAATCTAAAATCCTTCTTTATACTTATTTAAACTATTTCTCCATATTTCTAAGAGCCAGATTTTCCTATTTTACTTCAACCTCTTTACTTTCAAGATTCAAATGTCAATCTCTGGCAACACCTCACAGACACACCCAGAAACAATACTTTACATCCTTCAATCCAACCAAGTTGACACTTAATAGTAAACATCACACTGCTCATCCTTCAGGACGAAGCTTCCCTTCAACATTCTCAAGGAATTTTCACCTCCATATTTCTAAGAGCCAGATTTTCTTCATTTTACTTCAACCAAAACAGCATAAAAGGCACATCAAATGTAGAGTGGTCCATGATAATCCAGCTGTCTTTTATTACTCTGGACATTAAGGAGATTTACAAACACGATACTACTCTTCTCCCTCTATTTTCTGTTTTGTTTTTTCAGAAAACATAGTTATTGTTAATCAATAATGACATTACATATGTTAATAAGGAATGGATTTATATTATTATTTTAAGCTAATTAAAAATACATATTTTCATAAATTTTCCACCTTAATTATTATTATTATTTTTGAGACAGAGTCTTGTTCTGTCACCCAGGCTGGGGTGCAGTGGCGTGATCTTGGCTCACTGCAACCTCTGCCTCCTGGGTTCAAGTGGTTCTCATGCCTCAGCCTGTTGTGTAGTTGGGACTACAGGGATGCACCACCATGCTTGGCTAATTTTTGTATTCTTAGTAGAGAGGCGGTTTCACCATGTTGGCCCGGCTGATCTCGAACTCCTGACCTTGGGTGATCCACCTGCCTCAGCCCCCCAAAGTGCTAGGATTATAGGACTGAGACACCTATCTTAATTTTTATCATGGTGAATTGGAGCGCTATAATGCACATAAACAAGAGCACTTTGGAATCCTCAGTAAACTTTAGGGTGAAGAGATCTTGAGAACCACTGCCCTCTGCACTGTCATTTCTTCTTCTCCTGACCCTCCAAGGGGCCCTGAATGCTGCCCAGGTGTCTCCGGTCTTCCTCCGTCTCTAATTCCGCCTGTGATTAACATTGGTTCTTTGATATGGGGAGGGTATGTGTTTCCATAGAAGCTGGAAGATGGCATTTAGTACATTTTTTTTTCTATTCCACTGCAGCATTGGCAACGCTCCTCCAAGGGCTTGCACCTGGAGCGTTCCTTTTCTTCCCTCATCAAAATTCTTTCCCTTCTTCCTTGTATTAGTCAGCATTCTCTAGAGAGACAGAACTAATAGGATATATGTATATATGAAAGGGAGTTTATTAAGGTGAATTGACTCACACGATCACAAGGTGAAGTCCCCTAGGCCATCTGCAAGCTGAGGAGCAAGGAAGCCAGTGGTGGATTGGTCCGAGTCCCAAAACCTTAAAAGTAGGGAAGCTGACAGTGCAGCTTTCGGTCTGTGGCCCAAGGCCCAAGATCCCCCAGCAAACCACTGGTGTTAAGTCCAAGAGTCCAAAGGCCAAAGAACCTGGAGTCTGATGTTCAAGGGCAGGAAGCACCCAGCACAGGAGAAAGATAAAAACGAGAAGACTTAGCAAGTCAGTTTCTCCCACCTTCTTCCACCTGCTTTTTCTAGCCACACTGGCAGCCGATTGGATGGTGCCCACCCACATTGAGGGTGGGTCCTCTTCTTTCAGTCTACTGACTCAAATGTTAATCTCTGGCAACACCCTCACAGACACATCCAGGAACAATACTGTACATCAATCAATCTATCCACTTGACACTTAATATTAACCATCACAGTGCTCATCCTTCAGGACAAAACTTCCCTTCAACATTCTCAAGGAAGTCTTACTTGACCTGCCAAAGTGGCATTTTCTTTTTTCTTTTGTTTTCTTTTGTTTTCTTTTGTTTTCTTTTCTTTTCTTTTCTTTTCTTTTCTTTTCTTTTTGAGAGAGGGTCTCACTCTATCACCCAGGTTGGAGTGCACTGGTACTATCTTGGCTCACTGAAACCTCTGCCTCCCTGGCTTAAGTGATCCTTCCACTTCAGTCTCCTGAGTAGCTAGGACTATAGGCACACACCACCAAGCCCAGCTAATTTTTTGTATTTTTGGTAGAGATGGGGTTTCACCATTTTGTTCAGGCTACTCTCAAACTCCTGAGCTCAGGCAATCCACCTGCCTCAGCCTCCCTAAGTGCTGGGATTACAGGCATGAGCCACCATGCCTGGCCCAAAGCAGCATTTTCTTTCTCCTTTTTGCTGGTCTAGCACCTGTACCTCTCTTCTTTTATAGCACTTAAACCACCTGTATTTCTTTTTCTGTTTCATCATCTGCATCCTCTTCCAGCCTGCTCTGCTGGAGTAATGTAAAAAACACAAAATATTAAATAGCATATGCTTGTCATATAGTTTGATTTTACTCAACAATTTTATGTTAATCTTTCTGTGACATCACTGGTTTCATTCTTTAGCTTCACTGGAATAGAAGTGGAGTTATAGTTGCCTTTACTTATTAGTCCTTACTATTCAGAAAGTACCCAGACATTTTATCTTGGCTTTTCCCTGACAAACCCACTGGTAATAAAAGCAACACAAGTTTAGTTTTTTTCTAAGTCATCAGGGACCATTTTTTACCTGGGAGACCCCTATTGTTTCCCCAATCCTTAGAAATTGGTATTGATGTAATTAATATTTGAAAATGACCTGAATGCATCCAGTCGCACTGCAACATATTTCCTAAGTGATGATGCAAAAGCAGAATGTATAATGTCGAATAAAGTTTATTCAGAAAGTTTTTTATTTTAAAAATTCTGATTATTAGCTTTGGCCTTGCCTAGGAGGTTGGAATTTTTTTTTTTTTTTTGAAACACTCTATTTCATGCCCTTTCAAATTTCATACTCTATAGACTATAACAGATAGTACAGCCTATTTTAAAAGTTTCATAGAGAATTATCTTTACAGTAAGAAACATATAATGTTTACTTTGTATTCATTACATTTGTTTAAAATATTTAGTACCAGAACATTGCAGTTTGAAATTCTGCAACACTACATTTAATATTGTTCTCACCATTACTTCTTATTCCACCTGGAAAACTATGCTCATGTGCCATAGCCTGACTCAAATTACAACTCCTCTTTGATGTCTTCTCCTATGTTTGGTATGTGCTCACCCAGCACTCATAGATATCTTTATCAAAGCGTGTGTCATAGTACACTGCTATTCATTATTTACATGTATATTTTCCTGTTGATCCATAAGCTCTTCTCGGGAGGGATCTATTCATGTTTATAAAGACAGACCTATAACAGGCATTTGCTAGATGAATAAATAAAAGAATCCCCATTTTTTCTCATGCTGACCCAAAATGTTTGAGAAGAGGCAACTACACTAGATTGCCCAGTATTATTTGCAGCCAAGGTTGCCATACGACTGAGTCCTAGCAAGCAGAATTGGTGCACACCACTTGCAAGTTGAGCCCGTGAACATCTCCCACACACACTCCTTGGTGTGCTCATCCCCTCTGGCTGATGGGGGAAACCCTGCTGTAAGCTTGGAGTCATTTGTGATGTCAGAGTTGATGTAGCCACTCAGCCCTCACCCCCACTGACTTAGAACACCACCCCCACCTTTGCTGTTTCATGAGTGAGAAACAAACTTATATCGTGTTAAGTCATAATGTGCTTGCAACTATTATTTATCATAGCCTAATTAGTCTACCCTAATGTATTGGTTGAAGAGATATTGACTGTCTGAGTTAGTCCTCTTCCCTAATTCAGAAAAAACTGTTCATCCAATTTAATCCACTCATTTAGCCTGTATTAATGGAGTATCCACCATCTCTACACTCTCTGTTGCATGCTAAAGATGTGATAGTGAATAAGAAATGCATGGATCCTGCCTTCATAGGCTGTAAAGAATAGTGGGAAAGACATAAAGATACAAATGATCAAAACATTAAGAAACAACAAAAGCTAAATATTTTTTAATCGTCGTAACTTCTGTGAAGGAAACAAACAGTATATGAGAATAGAAAATTAAAAGCATGCACATGAAGGGTTTTAGATGGGGGGAGATTCAGAAAAGATCTCCCTGAGAAGGTGACATTTAAGCCAAGACATAGAGGATGAGAAGGCCCATGGATGTGAAGTTTAAAATCATTGTAGGCAAGGGAGCTGCTTGCAAAGGGCGTAACATGGGAAATAACTTCGTAGGTCTAAAGCACTGAAAAAGCTAATGTGGCACATGGAACAAGAGATGATGTTGGGTTGAGCAAAGCTAAACTTCATAGCATTTTTTCAGCCTTGTGAATGTGCCAACATTCTGGTTCCTCATTTACAAATCTACTCTCAGACAAGCCAAAGACAAGGACACTTGCATTCATATTCTATTTGCTTTACGCAATTATTTTGTCCTATATAGAGCGACATTACTGAGCAGGAAAAACACCAGGGTCAAAAGCTAAAGTGGTCCAATGTATTTGAGTCCATTTTTTTTTTTCCAATTAAGGACCATCAGAATTACTACAGAAATTTTCTAAAACAAAAAAAGAATTTTGTTCTATAAAAATATTTTTTACTCTGCCTTGTGCATAGCCACATAACTTTACTGATCAAAGTAAATCATTCAAAATATAAGTAAACACATTCTCTCTTCTGTGAATTACATCATTCAACAATATATCATTATAATTTATTGATAGAAAATTATCACTTATTTTAATGACTTTATAATTATTCGTATTTGATTACCCAAAGATAATATCACACATCTAAGACATTGAGACCGGAAGTAATAATTGTATTCTTCATCATTTTCTTAAATGTTCCAATGACTTCCCATTTCTACAATATCCGTTTCAATGATTTTCTTAACCATGTCCAATCTAAGGTTAGCCTCAGTGCTGCTGTGACAAATTGTCTTGCCAGTAGCTACTTGTACAGTGATCTCCACAGACTCCTCACATTTTTATGCACAATGTTTTGTCTAAGGGAGTCTTCCTTGAACATTACGAGTTAAGTATACCTACTGTAAAAACCATGGGATGTCATTTAAACAGCTTTATGTAGACGGAAAAGGCAATCTTCCATCCTGGAAATAGACCTCAGACTTCTTCCTATTAATGAATCTTACTGATTGATAGGGACAATTTGGAAAAGCATTCAGCAGGTTGTTGGGCAGATTCAGGATCTACAAAGCTTTCATCCTAGCATGCTGATGAATTGGGATGCTGATTGCCTCAGGGTTATACCACTGCTGTTTGCCCTGAAAGTGTAATCACCATACATAAATAGAGGGACTGCATTGTCCTGCCTAAACTATTTCTCAGTAGCTTTACTCCCTCAATGGCTTATTCCTTGGCTTTTAACGTCACACAAACTCCAGTAAACATCTCTCAATTGTGTGACACCCA
This sequence comes from Miopithecus talapoin, assembly GCA_028551445.1. NCBI lineage: Eukaryota > Metazoa > Chordata > Mammalia > Primates > Cercopithecidae > Miopithecus > Miopithecus talapoin. Next base: position 45,025,806 of record CM052591.1, read on the forward strand.
AGGAAAGCAAACATCCTGGATTTCATTCATTTTTAATACCATGGTGTACTAAGAACTCCTTCACTAAGGTAAATCAGAATTTTGTTTCATGCATAATTAGATAATCCAGGAATCTACATCAAAAGTAAATGAAATAATGTAGCATGCTTTATGTGAAAATTTAGCTCTGTGCCAGGCACACAATGAGCATGTGATTAATGGGAGCTGCCACTGTTATCTTTGATATTATCAGCTCTTACAAAATCTTCTTAGAGACTGATTGTAGGAACTTCAAACCTACATCAATCAATTCATCAATTAACGGTGTTTTATGGGATCACAGCTTGGCTAATTGCTAATTCAGTAGATAGCCAAAAAATGTTATAATAACTTAGAGAACTCTAGTTCACATGGCGTGGATAAGATTTCATAGTAACACACACACACACACACACACACACACACACACACACACACACACACAGAGTAGCATTTAAGGCAGAATCTAAAGGATATTTAGACTTTTCATAGGTAGCAAGAGTGTGTCTTCTTCCCATCCCATCCCCAAATTATATTTTGCTTTGAAAAATTTCAATCCTATATAAATGAAAAGAAGCAATACCTATATACCCTTGACCTAAATTCCCCACTATCACTATTTTGCCATATTTTCTTTATTGCCAGTCTTTTTATTTTTATCTTTTTGCAGAATAATTTGGAAGTAAATTGTAGCTAACTTAACATTTGACCCCTGAATATTTCAGCATGCATCTCCAAAGACATCATCACAACTCAAGGATATTAAAAACACTGCCATAATAGTATCTAGTATACAATCCACCTTCAAATTTTCCCAACTGATACAAAACTGTTTGTTACAGTTTTTAATTTTTGGCCCAGGAAACAATAAATAAACAAGCACTTAGTTGTTAAAAGAGTTGTACCTTAAGTCCCAGATGATTCCCAAGCAGGTAGAGGCCTTTAATACAGTTTTCTACACGTGGAAGTATGGGTGCTTCATTAATCCCTAAATTAACCATTTTGGGTGGTAAATAAATCCTCTTAGTTGACTTCTCATTTGATGGGACTTTCTGGAAAAATTAAGCAGAAAATTAAAGCAATTACTCATACAGTTCACTTTCTAAAGAAAAAAAATTGTGTTAATTTTCTGATAATTGAAGAGATAAAGAGGTAAAAAGGGAGGAGGGGACAAATGATTGCTTTTTCTTTAATTATCTGCCTAATTGCTTTTATTCTCCAAGATGTCTTGTCACTGACGATCTGGACTTAGCATTACACTGGGAATACAGGAGGCTCATAGGTGAATATTGTTTTTGTACATTCTGTCATTAATTTGAAATAGTTAGAAACATAGAGACCCATTTATTTGTTTGGCTTTCATTTTTGTTTGTAGTACATAGATTACACATCTTTGGAAATAAGTAGATTAAGTAATAATGTTCCACAGCTGCTGAGTTATTAGCCAAATGTTCACCAAATGGGATCTCTCATTAGGACTCTTGAACAGGTAATCTTTTTTGATAAATGAACTTCTAATTCTCATATCCATTCTATAATACGCAGATTTCTCCTTTTATATTGGTTTCTAATGTCTTGGCACATAGGATGGTATATTTGATTTCCACTTTTAATGGATGTGAAATCATTACTGACACTTGATTAAGCTGTTTTTCAAAGTGGCATGAGGACCCACTAGGAATTAGATCATATGGGTAGAAATACTTTATGAATTTTATGCATTAAGATTCAGATTTTGACCACATGCCAAATAATCACACCTATTATCTCAATACTTTGGGAGACCAAGACGGGAGGACCGCTTGAAGCCAGGAGTTCAAGACCAGCCTGGGAAACAAAGCAAGACACTCGTCTACAATTTTTTTTTTTTTTTAATTAACCAGGCATGGTGATGCATAATTGTAGTCCCAGCTGCTCAGAGGACCGAGGTAGGAAAATTTCTTGGGCTCAGGATTTCAAGACTGTAGTGAGCTATGATTGCACTGCTGTACTCCAGCCCAGGCGACAGAAAGAGAAAAGACTTAAATTTTTTTTCTGGTTTTAACTTCAAAGGAAAGTCATGTCTTCCAATGAATAGTTTGATAGCTTCACCATTATGAAAACCCAGATGATAACTGTTATCCACATAAAAATAGTTCATATGTCCTTATTTAACCAAAGCTGCTGAATAGAAGTTAAAATTAAGTTACAAATGAAAACAGGTGAAAGCATTCATGTTGTCCCTGACTCTGAGCTAGATTGTTTCAGGATCTAAACTGTTCCCTGCTAGCAATTCAGGCATTTTGGGAGACTCAATCTTTTTCTTGATAAACTGAGAGAATTCCAATATCTTCCTTCACTGCAACTAGAAAAAATGCACATCATTTAGAGGAGTTAATCAATACACCTGCAGCATCTTCATTTGTTTTCATCATTAAAACACTATTGAAATTGGAAACCTCATGCATTGCTGGTGGGAATGTAATGGTGCAGATGCTCTGGAAAACAGTCTGGCAGTTCTTAAAAAGATCTAGCATAGAGCTATCATATCACCCAGTCATTCCACTTCTACAGATAGCCTCAAGAGAAGTAAAAACATATATCCCTACAAAAACCTGTACGATTATTCAAAGCGCATTTCTCATAATAGCCAAAAATGTAAACAACTCAAATGTCCATTAACTGATGAATGAATAAATATGATTTTAAAAAACCATACAATGGAATGTTATTCAGCATAATGTTATTTGACAATAAAAAGGAATGAGAAGTACCCATTTTATGTGCTTGATCGTACATGAACCTTGAAAACAGTATGCTAAGTGAAAGAAGCAACTTACAGAAGAATCAGACTTTATGATTCTATTTATGTTAAAGGTCCAGAATGGGCAATTCTCCAGGGACAGAAAGTAGATTAGTTGTTGTTTAGAGCTGAGAGGGTTGGAGAAAATGAATAGTACTGCCAATGAGCACAGGACTTCTTTGTAGGATGATAAAAATGTACTAAAATTTGTCATGGTGATGGTTGCACAACTCCATGAATATACTAAAAGCCATTGAAGCCTGTAAGGCCAGCACTTTGGGAGGCCAAGGCGGGTGGATTGCTTGAGCTCAGAAGTTTGAGACCAGCCTTAACAACATTGTGAAACCTCCTGTCTACCAAAAATACAAAAATTAGCTGGTCTCATGACTTGGATTCTAAATAAATAAATACATACATATGTACATACATAGATTACAATTTTAAAATAAAATTTTAAATGTTTTAAAAAGCCACTGAAGTGCACACTTTAAATGAGTCAACTGTATGGTATGTGAATCATATTGCAATCAAGCTGTTTTAAATATGATTAATATATAGTATATTAATACACTGTATTATATAAATTGATAACATAATATTTATATATAATTTTTATTTCTGGTGAAGGAGAAGTTGGTGTTTTTGTTATGAAGACACAGGAATAATGCAAAAATTATTCCAAAATTATTACTATTTTTGGAAAAGTATTTGAGAAAGGTTTTTATCTACTGTTTCATCGATTATTATTTAAAGACAAAGCACAAATACTATGGTTATCTGTGCCTATTATAATATAAATGCAACATAGACAAGTCATAATATATATTGCTTGAAGATCATTTCCTCATTAACAACAATGAATGAGATTAAAATGTACTTCCTATATGCTTTGAGTTCCAGAATATTCTTCGATGATGCTAGTTTTTGCTAATGTGATTCATTGCTGAATTGAACATGTATATTAGGAGTAAAACTTACTGCCTACAACAATGCTCTGTTGGAAGGTCTCTTTCCTATTTCTTAAACATCTCTCAGGGTGATCACTTTCTAAAAGAGAATATTTCAGTTAAAACTCCTGATCATATCTTTGTCCAGCTCAAACTTATTCCATAGCTCCAGGAAGCTGAAAGGGAAAGGAAGTTCCAGTCTTTTCTTTCAGGTCATTCTCCCTCCTTCATCTTGTTCTAGATTTTCCAGGAACAAGAGGAAAGATGGATAATGGGCGGCGGTGGTGACAAATATTTAACTGGTTATGAAATGGCATAGTTTGTGGTTATTCTTGTCTGGTTAGCATTAATTAATATCTGCTCTTTGCCAAGTGCTCAAATATTGGCTCTCCCATGAGGCACAACTGTGGCTTCAGGGAACATCACATTATTCCTTGGTGTATTAGTTGGGGCAAGCTAGGCTTTGCTGGAGTACAAACAGCACCATAAAATTAGTGGCTTAAAAATGAGAAAGTTTTTTTTTTTTTCTTTCCTCATATGTTGCATGTCCATCATACACATAAGCTAGAACTTCTACTCCAAATATCCTTGTGGTGGGATCCTAGCTGATGGTATCTTAAATATGATCTCCACTGCAGAGACACCCCATGGGTCTGATACCAGCAATTCATGTTCAGGTTTTTATAGCAGGGGTAAGAACAGTTCTTGATGAAACCAAGTGACAGTATTTTATTGTCCCATAACTAGCATCCTTCAAATGACCAAGACACACAGGAACCCTAGTAAAAATTCAACTATGGAGTTCTTGGTAGCGTTTTGTGATTTTATCCTTGAGCTTGTTCAACAGAGTGTTACATCATCAGGAAGAGTTGTAAACAATACTTACATTCAAGGGTAAAAGATAAAAGATCTAAGGTAGTTGATGCTATAAAAGTATGAAATACACACTGATATGTAAAAGCAAATTCAACTGCTTGGCCACTTACTATAATTACTGTTCATAAGTTCTTCTAATTGATTGGAGCTGAACATATGGGTTTTCATTAATACTTTTAACTTTTGCCTTTTTAAAAAAGAATAATTGAAAAGATCCTTTTTCTATAGTTCTACATCCTTAGAAATGATTTTCTCAAGTCACTTGGCTATTAAAATAGTCTTATCTATACTCAGCAAGCAGACTTGTCAGTTCCATGTTTCTACAGCAATTTAATTTAAAAAGCAGTATAATTCTGTCCTTGAGTATCAAGTTGAAACTCAGTTTATCAAATGCCCCTGAAAATTATAATATAAGCCAGGCTGAAACCCAGTGAAGGCTTCCTACTCTGAAGATAAAACATATTTACTTTAAAATGCTATATTGGATATCTCAATAACTTTAAAATACAAGTGTTTCATGACCCAGAAATTACACTTCTAGGAATTTTATCCCGAAGGAATAATCTGTGAGATGAAAAATGATTTTTGTATAAGAATGTTCAAGCTAGTGCTACTTATATTGAAAAAATAAGAAACCACTAAAATGCTCATCAAAAGGAGATTCATTAAATAAATTAACCTATAGCATATAGAAGATATCCTTGCCAAAAATGGTATCGTAGAGGAATATTTAATGACATGGAAAAGTGAAGAAAGGAGCTGAAAAAATAGTACGTGTAATATTGCCTTAATGTTATATGTAATCATTCATTTACTTATTGGAGAATGTTTATTGAATTTCAACTACATGAAATTTAATATGATGGGCCCTGTGATAAAATGCAGATGGTATGGGAAAAATAGACTGATATAGATCAGATTTCAAAGTTATAATATAGTTTGGCTGTGTCCCCACCCAAATCTCATCTTGAATTGCAGTTCCCGAAATCCCCACATGTGTGGGAGGGACCTAGTGGGAGGTAATTGAATTATGGGGGCAGTTTCCCCCATGCTATTCTCATGATAGTGAGTAAGTTCTCGTGAAATCTGATGGTTTTATAACAAGCTTCCCCCATCGCTTGGCTCTAATTCTTCTCCTGCCACCATATGAAGAAGGATGTGCTTGCTTCGCTTTCTGACATGATTGTATGTTTCCTGAGGCCTCCCCAGCCCTGCCAAACTATAGGTCAATTAAACCTCTTTCCTTTATAAATTACCCAGTCTCAGGTATGTCTTTATAGCAGTGTGAGAATGGACTAATACAGTTACCATTAACGGTTATCTCAACCCAGGTTTCTAGAGTGTTAGGAGTGTATTAGTCCCACAAGTTTATTTGCAAGGATTTCTCCACACCAAAGCCAAGTTCTCATTGGATAGTAGGACTTCTTATGTCACAGCTCAGGACTTGAGTCAACTATTCCAGCAAACCAAGTGGAAGCTACATTGCCTTTTATGAACTATCCTCAAAAGTCATATAACACCATTTCTGCCTACTCCACTCATTGACCAGTAATGAATGGTGTAGGTTCAATGCTCAGCTTTCAATGGGACAATGCTAAAGAATTCGTGGACATGATTTAAAACCTCCGTAGGTAAGAACTCAATCATCTTATCAATCACAATTTCTAGTTTTACTTTAATTAAAATTAAAGTTTAATTTTTAGTTTTAGTTCTAAAGAGTAATGGAACAGTATCAAACCATTTGAAGCAGAGGAAGAACTAGATTATGTGTGCATTTTGCAAAGATCTGTCTGGGCATGGGGATGGAGATGGGGAAAGGTCAGGAGCAGACATCATAAAACAAAACTATTGAAGTGAACTAAATGGGAGGTGTAGGACATTTGACAAATGGGCTAGTTTTAGAGACTGAGAAGTGGACTGATTTCAGAAATCTTTCAAAAGTGAAATCTACAATGTAAAAAAGAGAGACTCCATGGAGTTAGTTTTTGGTGAGGATGAATAATGGAAGCTGATCAAGTTTGTGGGAAAATTCCATCTTAAACATGTTCAGTTTGAGTTATCCTTGAGAAGTTCTAGAGAAGATGTCAGATATACCTGCAGCTTTGAAGAGATGTCTGGGTTAAAGATGCAAACTTTTGATAAAAATAAAAATAAACATATTTAATAGGATATTGAGTGACACTTTTTCTGTTGCCTTAATTCTCACTGAAGCCCCAAAGCTGAACACAGTAGGCATGAGCCACATCCTAAGATGCTTATATCATAGAGCGTCACGGAGGGGCCAGGCAGCCCTGCAGGTCTTACTGCAAAGTGACCAAAGTGGTTCTGTGACCATCACCCTATCACCCACTTCCCTGCTACATAGACTAGAAATTATAAGAGTGTACTATAGTTGTGACTTTTCAACCTCTCAGATGTTGGGGATGTGCAAGGATGTGCAGAGCCAGGGATGTGCAGAGTTCACAATGAAGAGGCTGAAGAGGCTTTTCATTTCTATTCCCTACAGGAAAGAGGAAAAAGTGGCCCACCCCCATCTCAAAACCATGTGAGAAGGGCTCTAAAAACAATCTCTCGGAAAGAGTAGCGGTGCCAATAAGAAGCAAGTAAGGAGAGGAAACTGGCATCTCATGCCATGGTTGGATGTTTACTTAGATTTGTTGGTCTGCCCTATGCCTACCTATGCAAGAGGACAAGAAAGAGACTACAGAACAATAAGATGGCCAGCATTACATTGTATTTCATGGCAAGGGTGAACAGGGAGTTTATGCAGGGGAAGCAACCAGGCATAAGCCTTTTTGTCCATATAAATGTAGATAGCTGAGAAGCAAAGGGGGTCCCTATTGCAAGGATCTGTGCGTGATGTGCTGGTGAGGGTTGGTGGGAAGATTCATCCTGGGCTGGAGCCTGCTCTCACAATGTTGGCAGAGGCCCCAGAAAGTCTCCCCTCATCCAATAACTTTAATATGCTCTGTGGAAGAGCCAGCGTTGAGCACCTGCCACCAGGGACATCCCAGAGAAACTGTAACAACTTCCTGATGAGTTTACAGTCTCTCTTCCTGCTAAGCAATAATCTTTTTAGCCGTTTACTCCAAATTTTACACTCTCCTCTTCCCCTATGCCCTAGTAACAGTAGAGCTACACCAGGAAAGAAATGGAAGAGCAAATGATAGCCTCCTCCCCTCCAATTTCAAGCAGAAGCCGGAGAGAAAGAAAAGGATGAGATTAGAGCTTAACTAGAAGGAAAAATTCCTGTAACTTTAAGGAACTCAGCCTTGTTTTGTAGCAGACCCTATTCTAATTGCTTTACAACTATTAATTCATCCAACTCATAATGACTCTAACAGACACAGGGAACTGAAGCACAGAGAGATGTAATCAGTTTTCCAGAGGTCACACAACTTAAACTGGCAGGCTAGCTAGCTCTTGGGTTACCACTACATGATACAACCTTTCTACATGTTAAGAACTGAAGAAGGAGATTTGAGAGTAGTTGTTGAAATGATTGTAAATGGAAAAGTAAATAAATAAAACTATTTAATGACTGGACCTCTAGCAAGTTCAGACTAATCTGAACTGGAAATGTGCACATATGAGCAAATGATAGTGCATGCAAATATACACATAAAATAATAATTTTATTTTATTAGAGGATGCTATTTTATTTAGAGGATGTTCACCCAAATATTAGCAGCAATTATCGCTGCGAGATAGGATTATGACTGTTAGTTTTTCTTTGTATATTTTAGTATTTTCCCCCAAATTTTCTACCATGAATAAATATATAGTACTTTTATATACTAATTAGTAGAAATACAAGAAAAACTCATATAAACAATCACAAGTTGAGTCCAAATTAAAACATACCATTTACCACCTAATTGCTTTTTCTGTTCATAATGCAAGTAAGATAATTTAATGAAGCTACCACATTCTTAGGAATTCTATTTACAATCAGTAAAGGAGATAGAGAGTAGAGAAAAAGAAATGACTACCAGCAAATTCCATGAGGTAAGGGTCATGCTTTTCTGTTTCACCATGGTGTCCCCAGAAGTTAGCCCAGCACCCAGTGCAAACTACCTCCCACAAAACCAAATGGCTCCATGGCCTCAGTGGCTCAGTTGTGATGGTGAACTGCAGTGCCCAGTACACATAGAGGCAAGAGTGGCAGAAGTGCCCAGGAGGCCCCTAGGTATCCAGCAGAGATGGCGCTAAGGCGCCAAACGAGAAACGAAAAGGCAGAGAGCACGATGGTAACTGAATAAGAGACCATGGGGATCTTTCTGAACCCTTTAGAAGGGGTGCACATTTCAGGGAGCTGAGGTCCTGCATGCACAACTAGGGGCACAAATGAAGTGCCATCAAAGTGATCACCATTAAGGTTACCCCATCTTTATACAACAAAATGGGTGCAAGGTAACAAATGCACTGCTTGCAAAGCCATCTAGTATTTGACTATGCATTTTGTAGTTGAATGTCATCAACCTCCAAATAAGTTAGTAGAATATTTCCAAATAAGTTAGTAGAATGCTTCCATAGGCTAACACATACAAATATCCTGACCATTATCTGAAACCTGGAGCTTTTGTCTAACATTTTGGCTTTGTGCAACTATGTTATAAAATTTCCAGTTTTATGATTTAATTTACAAGTTCAATACCTTCTACAAAGGTGGCTCTAAATGCCAGAAAACCCTAAAGAAGTGAAATTTTTTTACATTCATCTCCCCTTACCAGCACTTGGTCAAGAATAGTTATAATTATCAGTTCAAACTATATAAAAATTATTGCTCCTGGAATTCTTTTTCATTTTTTTGTTATTGCAGTTTAGCAAAGTCTATTTCTTCGTAAATACTAAGAAAATCCAGGCTTTGGTCGGATACTGGAATTTTAGTGGAATTCAGATTAGTGCAATTTAATCGTAAGAACCATTTACATTTTTCCATTTGTGTTAAGATCTAGCTATTTGCCCTGCATATAGAGAATATAGAGTAGATAGATTTCAATATCACCTTATGTGTAATTTAGTGACTTTGAGACTAGATGTGTCTGTCTGGAACAACTGTCTCATTAATAATTATAATTCTTGGATCATTTTCTTGACCTGGTATAAAGGCATTGTCAGAAAAATTTTGACAGTTGTTTAGTGCCATCTAGTGGTTAGTTTCTTGTGAACAATAAAAAAATTTATTTAACAGAAAGGCTTGTTGCATTTTATTATTTATAAAATCACTGTATGCAATTTTATTTTCAGATTTTATAAATTAGGATATAATAGAACTATCAAATTTTAGAATTGTTTACTATTACATTAAATAACTTGTTTTTCAGTTAGCTAAAAAATACATTAAGATTGCCCACACCGCTTACAATCACTCTCTTTTATTGAAAAAAATTGAAGTTTTCAAACCTAATTTAAAACTCCACAACATATATTTCTCATTAATTCAAAATTTTAAATTATTCTATGCAGAAGAAGTGAGTTGATAGTGCTATTAAGTGTACAAGTGTTAATAAAGAATGTAATTTCTCACCAAATTACTTAGTTTAGATAGCGTATGATTTACTACAAATAAATATTTCAGGGAAATAATCTAGCATATTTCAGCATAACAATCATGATGGTAATTCCATAAAATTTTGTTCTTCATTAGTTTCAGAAACAGGGTATCAAGTTATATTTTACCATTATTAAATAAAATTTCTTTTTAAATAATCACTTTTTCTAGCTCAAAATAGAATATATGTGCGTGCTTATTGGTCAACATCATTTATTGAATAGCAGGTGCTTCAGAGTGATAAATAGATAAAAAACATCTTTGGCAATGGTGCTAGTGCATGAGCACAGTTGAAAATATATTGGGATGCAAAAAACTAGAGTTCACACATACTAAAATCTGAAGCCTTTCTCTTACTTTAATTGACAAGAACTTGGTAATAATGAGAGCTACACAATGTTGAGATGACTTGTCTTGTGAGATATGGATCTCTTTTTCACTAGATATGTTCAAACAGTAGTTGCATGATGATGATGATGACAATCATGTACCAAGACTGTTCTCTTGCTTTTCATGAATTATATTAACCTATTCCTAATCATGAATTATATTAACTACCAATTCACACGGTAGTATTCATCATGTGAATATGATTTACTAATGTGTCCTGTTCTCAACATAGCTAAGAAGATAGTCTTGCAATATTTTTTGCATATTACAATACACATTCTCATGCTCAGTTAGATTATTTAAACCATAAATGATAGCTTTCTCACTAATTTCCTTCAGATTTTGACAGCTGAAACAGAGGGTGAAAGACAGGGAAACCAGCAGTGATATGATTAAATTTCCCAAGAGCCAAGTGGTAAAAAGATTCACATATACACCATGGAATACTATGCAGCCATAAAAAAGGATGAGTTTGTGTCCTTTGTAGGTACATGGTTGCAGCTGGAAACCATCATTCTCAGCAAACTATCGCAAGAACAGAAAACCAAACACCGCATGTTCTCACTCATAGGTGGGAGCTGAACAATGAGATCACCTGGACTCAGGAAGGGGAACATCACACACCGGGTCCTATCATGGGGATGGGGGAGGAGGGAGGGATTGCATTGGGAGTTATACCTGATGTAAATGACAAGTTGATGGGTGCTGATGAGTTGACGGGTGCAGCACACCAACATGGCACAAGTATACATATGTAACAAACCTGCACGTTATGCACATGAACCCTAGAACTTAAAGTATAATAATAATAATAAAAGATTTTATTTCATTTTATGCAAATTAAATAAAATAAGAAGTCATTTCTTTCTTATCTGAGTCTGTATTTGCAAAATGATACCCGTAAGATGGGTACTATGTGTCAAAATATAGAAGTTAAACATTTAAGTTGAAAATATTCTTTGCACTGATGTCAAAATATAGAAGTTAAACATTTAAGTTGAAAATATTATTTGCACCGAGGTCAACTTTGATTTCAACATCTGATAAATGAGCAACAAGGCCCTCCATTCAGGACTTTCCCACCTGTTTAGACTGAGAGGACTGAAGAAGCAGAGTAAGAAATCTGTGCTCCTGAGACTAAGGGTCATGGTAGCATGGGCGTGCAAGGCAACAAAACAGGTTGAACAAACAAAAGAAGATGACATGGGCTGAGCAGGGCATGTGTGTGTCAGGGGTCAGGCCAAGAGAGACTGTCAGCCACAAATGCCTGCTTCCAATCAGCATGGTTAAGTGTCTCAGGAATGGGAGGACAGGCAATTAGAGAAGAGTTTTACCTATTTTTCACCGTCTACCCCATTAAGAGTCAGTCTTTAGCGATTCTAGCTGAAACATCTACAAAATATAACCAGGGATATTCAGAGGCAATGACTCCCTGGCATGGACCTTGGCTGATACTAAAAATCCACAGCTCAGGAAGGCGCAGGAGTAGGATTGGAATGAGTTCCCTTTCATACCCATTAGCAGTTGTCTGATGGGACCTAGACTTTGAAATGTATTCATCAAAAACAAAAAACAAAAAACAAAAAACAAAAAAAAATTAGCAGCACTGTGTTTTGTTTCTAATGGTATTATAAAAAATATCTTCTGATACATAGTTCACAAAAATATTAGCCTATCACAGGCTGGAGAAATCCTTTTCTCCTTTCCCTGAAATAGATAATATAATTCTATGCTCTATAGCAGGACTCCTCAACCCCTAACAGTTCATGGCCTGTTAGGAACTGGGCCGCACAGCAGGAGGTGAGCCACGGGCAAGCGACCAAAGCTCAGCTCTGCCTCCTGTCAGATCAGTGGTGGCATTAGAGTCGCATAAGAGTGTGAACCCTACTGTGAACTGTGCATGTGAGTGATATAGGTTGCACACTCCTTATGAGAATCTAATGATAAATGTAATGGGCTTGAATCATCCCGAAACCATCCTACCACCCTCCTATCCATGGAAAACTTGTCTACTATGAAACCGGTCCCTGGTGCCAAAAAGTTGGGGACCACTGCTCTATAGGGAATCCTGGCTTCAAAGAGATTATTTTGGATGGCACCAAGAGCAACCCTTGTCTTTGTTCACACAGTTGCTGGCCTATCAACACCAGCACACACAGAGTTCATCCTCCCAGCTAAAATGTTGGACACGCTCACAGATTGGCCCATGGTTAGCCAAGGGTGAAATAGTGTTTGCTTCTTTGTGGAAAATTTCCACTTTCCAAGTTTGGCATTTGGAGGTCTAATTCAAGAGCATTGATTTCACAACAGTGGGCTTTTTACTTCTAAGGCTGTGTTTTACTCATGTTGGTTTGTCATTGGATGGGCTCCCAGTCTCACTTGAAAGCATTTCTGCTGAAAAAAATAATAATCTTGGCAGAACATAGACTAATACTGCTTTTAAAGATACATCTCCAATCTCTCCTACACAAAGTCTTCTCTGATTTGTGGCCAAAAGTGGTCACTCCTTCCTCTAAATGTCCATGCAAATGTGTTTGTAGTTCATATGTCATTCACCACATTCTAGTTATATTACACCATGGTGTAATTACTTTTTAGTATAGCATAGTGTTCAATTCTAATTAAAAACTTGGGCTCTGAATTCATAGATATTTGGGCTTGAATCTTTGCTCAGACACTTGCAGGTTATGTGGCTTTAGACATGTTGCATGACTTTGTCTCACCTGTAAAATGAGGATAAAGAGAGAATGTAGCCCTCAGTGTAGCTGTGGGAATTAACTGAGAATTAAGCATCTAGCACAGAATAATTGCCCAATAAATGTTAACTTTTATTATCATCTCTCTGACCTATAAGCTTTTTTTAGAGCAAAACTCATGTTTTATTCAATAGTGTACTAGTCTAGTAGCCCATGGCATAGTGTCTTAACACAAAGGAAGCACTCAAAAGTGATTTTGAATGGATAAGAGAATGGCAAGGCCTTGAGATGATGAAACATGAAAAGGAGACAGGAAGAGAAGCTCATAAAGAAGCCTGTATGAGTCCATTCTCTCATTGCTGAAAGGAACTACCTGAGTCTGGGTAATTTACGAATCACTTGAACCCGGGAAGCAGAGGTTGCAGTGAACCGAGGCTGTGCCATTGCACTCCAGCCTGGGTGAAAGAGTGAAACTCTGTCTCAAAAAAAAAAAAAAAAAAAAAAGAGGAAAGAAAAAAAAATTAAATAACTTGTCCAAGGTCACATTGTTATTAACAAGCAGAACTGGGCTTTGAGTGAAGTACTTGTCCTTTGACGCTCTCCATCCAACTAACCTTTGCCTCCCAAATTTGTTGGCTTATTTTGTCCTGGGAAGGACAGTGTTTCTAGAGTACAGACTTTTCTCACCTTGTCTGAGTCCTTAACATCAGCCTAAGGGATGCTGTGTCACACAAGGTCTAACATGTTCAGTCAGATTACTCAAGGTCTAATTTGGATGGCTGCATACTTAATCTATTCAATCCTGTGCTTAATAGTCCATTAAAATGGCTGACAACACAGTCCCCAGAATGCCTTGGGAGATTCATTAGTCACACACAGAGGCTGCTTTTGTACTTCACACAAACAAGGCCATCTGAGAAAGCAAGAGAGGATAACATTTTAAACCCTCTATTCCTGCACTTCATTTTTTTTGTTTTCTTTTAGCTTTTGCTGATTTTCCCTTTGAACATAGGGAACTTTTTTCTCATTCTTTAGATCCAAGGTTCTGCCCCAAATTTATCTCTGCCAGAAGTCACCTAGGTATAAATTCAAGGAAAGAACTGAAATGAAATATGATGAGCAGTTTCTAAGTACTTTAACTGATACGGTGTATAACAAATATTTTGAGAGAGATGTAAATTTAAAAAAAATACCTAGCTTATTATGTTACGCTACTTCATTAAAAATTAGAGTCAAAATTGAATTCCTGTTTATACACACACTGTATCTCTTATACCAAAACTAAGAATTATAAACATAAATGTTAGTAAATGTTAATCCGTGAAAATCTTTCCATTTTCACGTGGAAAAGACACAATAAACCAAAGTCAACAACAAACCAGGAAAAAAATACTTTCAACACATAGAAAAAAATTTTTAAATATTGCTTACATATAATGAGTACTTACAAATTAATAAGATTTTTATAGACACACACTGAGAAAGAGGAACAAAGGACATTAATGTGCTCGTCACAGAAGAAGTCTATGTAATGAATAAAAACAGAGGGTAAAATACTTGACCTCATTATAGTTAAATACATAGAAATTACAATGAAACTGATATATTTTTATTACCAGGTGTAGACAAATTTTCTGAAAATTGGTGACTTTTTAGGAAGACATAACTATTTGATATTTGTGGCCCCACTATGCAAAGGAACATGCCTGTAAAAACACTTCTTGAAATATACACTAAAAAGTAAGATATCAGCAGACTCTGCTACTAGCTTTGCTCATTGAATGTAAAGACATGAGCTCTCTTTCCCACTATGTTTCACCACCTTCCAGCTATTTCTAGAGAGTTGGCCATGAGCCTCAGTGGACATATGACCCAGGTCCCCAGGGGTTCCCAAAGGAAATTTGAGTTTTGAGGCATTTGAAAGAGTTAGGAAGAAATATCTCTTCCTCTGAATTTTTCCCAAAGGAGATGAGGAGATATTTTAACAAAGGCATTTCAATCCATGAAAGGCAGTGATTATGACAGAGGTTCCAATGTCAGTTCTGTCACTTATTATCTGAGTTTCTCTGGGAAAGGGCCTTATTTCCTCTAAGTGTCAATATCCAGATGTTTTTTATACATTCTGAAAAAGTAGAGCAATCAAGAGTAACTCCCAGGTAATAAAACATGCTATCAAAAACTAATAATTAAAACAGTGTGGTACTGGTACACAAACAGAGACCCATGCAAAAGCATATAGAATCTAGAAAGAGATTCCCTCTCCCAATATAAGAATTAGTAATAAAGATGGGATCTTATACCAATAAGCAAAATGTGAACTATACTTAATAAACAGCATCTCTATTTAACAGCAATCTGGGGCAGGGGGAGGCTGCATCCATACCTCATACCTTACAGCAGGATAAGAGAGTTTAACTTCCTGAGTTGCCCAAATGAAAAGACCTATAGTTACAGATACTGGGGGTTTTCTTTCTGATCATCTAATGGCAAAATCCACAGTCAACAGCCTCACCCTCTAAGAAATATACAGAAAGCTTTTTTTTTTTTTTTGCAAAGTCTTGCTGTGTCTCCCAGGCTGGAGTGTAGTGGTCCATCTCGGCTCACTGCAACCTGCAACCTGTGCCTCCCAGGCCTTACCCTCCCAAGTAACTGGGACTACTGGCATGTACCACCATGCCTGGCTAATTTTTTGTATTTTTAGTAGAGACAGAGTTTTACCACGTTGGCCATGCTGGTCTCAAACTCCTGACTTCAAGTGATCCACCCACCTCGGTATCCCAAAGTGCTGGGATTACAGGCATGAGCCACCGTACCTGGCCTCATACATTCTTTTAATCAAGAAATATAGGCCTGGTGTGAGGGAGGCTGAGGCAGGCAGATCATGAGTTCAGGAGTTCGAGACCAGCCTGGTCAACATGGTAAAACCTTGACTCTACTAAAAATACAAAAATTAGTCAGGCATGGTGGTATGTACCTGTAACCCCAGCTACTTGGGAGGCTGAGAGAGGAGAATCGCTTGAACCTGGGAGGCAGAGGTTGCAGTAAGCCAAGAACATGCCATTACACTCCAGCCTGGGTGACAGAGTGAAATTCGGTCAAAAAAGAAAAAAAAAAGAAAAAAAGAAAAAGAAAGATATACAACATTAAGTTGTATGAGGACAGGGCTCATGTCTGTTTTGCTGACTCATGTCTGTTAAATGTGCAGCAAAGGTCTTGAGATATGTGAAGCACTCTATGTCCTACTTGTTGAATGACTCCAGAGGCAAGAGGAAGAATGAATCGTGGCATTGTGAGGAGAGAAGACTATCCATCTACTTTCTGGATTTGGAGGAAAACTGTATAGGAGGTGATAGATGATAAAGGAGATAGAGGATCATAGCAGAGCTACGAGAAATGGAAAGACCCTCAGTAGAAAGATCATACCCACTGCTAAATGCTTTGTGTCAAAGAACCCTGTCCTCTCAAAAGGGAAATGAGGGGAGATCCAAATCTGGGTAAATATAGACTGCATTTAGAAAGGATGAAGTAAATATTATCTGTATTACAAGCAAATATATCCTAAACATACTTAGTTTAGAAAACAAAGCAGCAAGCAGCAACCAGGTGACAAATGAGTACTATGGTAGGTTTTCACATTTATGTTTATGTGTGTATATGCATGTTTATATATACATGTAAATAATGAAAAACATATAGCAATCTCTTTGCAGTGGTCTTCTCTGGAAAATGGTAGGATAACGAGAGGTCTGAATTTTTACAATGTGCATGTGCTTTCATAATCATCAAAAACAATAGGAATCCTTTTTCATGGCTAATACTTATGGCAATATGATTAATTCTAAAATTAAGTAAACCAAAGGAAATGTGTCTTTTCTTTTGTGTGCCTCTTCATTTCTCTTCTGCAAATCAATATCAATGTACTGTTACTCTTCTGTTACATGGTAATGGAGATGTATTTATATGAAATCTGCTACACAGATAATGTTTCTTCTCTTTGGTTCTAGTATAAACATATGCTTTCTCTTCATGTGGGAGAGAAAGGCCATAGGAATAAATCATAACTATTGTGTCAAATAGTTAGACCTATGATGACTTAAGATCCATGAATCGGCCAGACGCGATGGCTCACACCTGTAATCCCAGCACTTCATGAGGCCGAGGCGGGCAGATCACGAGGTCAGGAGATCAAGACCATCCTGGTTAACACGGTGAAACCCTGTCTCTACTAAAAATACAAAAAAATTAGCCAGGCGTGGTGGTGGGCACCTGTAGTCCCAGCTACTCAGGAGGCTGAGGCAGGAGAATGGCATGAACCCGGGAGGCGGAGCTTGCAGTGAGCAGAGATCGCGCCACTGCACTCCAGCCTGGGTGACAGAGTGAGACTCCGTCTCAAACAAACAAACAAGCAAATCCATGAATCACCTCATATGTTCCAAATTCATTCTATAATTGATTCAAAATTCAATCAAGTATTGCACAGCTCAGCTAGGGCTATCACTGTTCTCCATAATTGTATTTGGGGTTAAAGTATTCCATGGAGTGAAACCTAAAACCACCAGGCCTCCAAAGACGTCCATGAAATATAAAAATACAGAACAACAGTTGAGCAATTCTAGAAAAGTAAAAATAGGCTTGCAAAAGATTAACCTATCACAAGGCAGGGATGACCAAAGCCACCATCCCTTTCTGTCCAAGAGGTCAGCTCCTTCTAAAGCAGAGCCCAATAGCCTTGGAGACTTACTACCTGATCTTTCCTCTTAAAAGTAAACCTTAGGGTCTCAGCTTCAGATGTGACTCTAAGAAAATGTCTCAAGCAAGTATTTCTAACCCTTTTCATAATTATTGCCTGCTTCCCGAGTGATAGAAAATAATCCATGAAAAGATTGGAATGGCATCTACAGATTTTTCTAAGTGGGCTGTATTTGTGAATTTTCCTGTTGTTGCCTATCCTCCGCCTCACTTGCTGGATTTAATAGAGTTGGCTCTTTGCCATCGACTGTCAGAAATGCTATAAAAAACAGTAGAATGCCTGTCATGGAAAGATTGGACTGTGAGTACATCAGTCCCTCCAGATTTCCAATTAATCGTCCCAGGTTTTGGACAATATAGTTGTCTGCAGAGTTGAATTACACAGTACCTTTATTCATTGCTGAACAGTGCTGTTGAGCTAGGATTCCTTATGACACAGAAATTAATCTCTAAAAAGACAGACCACAAGAAAAGAAACCAACCAGTAGATGTCTCTGTGGTGCTTCAGTTGATCATGTTCTTGCACGATTAGCCACAGATGTCTGTAGGTTTGGAAATGCAACAATATGAACATTTGTACCTTTTATTTGGGGCAAGTAGCAGGAGAGACCAAAGTGCTCTAGAAATATATCAAAACTCTTCAACAATAAGCTTTCTATACTTTCTGAAAATAAACCTAACATCTGCATGTCTATCTTTTTTAAAAGTGTGTTTTACTTACAAAGATGAGCAAGTATGAAACTTTGAAAAAATTTTGTAAAACGATCACATTAGTAACTTCAGAAGTGTGTATCCAGGTAAAAGAAGTTTATGCTGAGAAAAAATACCTCATTTCCTATGAAACAGTTCCAACCCCCGAATAGCAGAGGAAGTGGTTCTATGGAAGGAAACAGGACAGCACTAAAGAATGTCCAACAGTACAGACGACTCAGAATTCTGGGGACCACTGAGAACTCATGTTTCTGTCTGTTTTACCTTTTAAACATTTTCCTGTTCACCCCAGTGGTGGGCCCTGAGATGGAGCTTGGAGCATTGAGATGCTGGGTATCTGTCCTTGGGAAAATCACATGCTACTAAAGACTCTCCCCAACCCTCTCTAGCATGTCAGGGTTAAGATTTTCTGGATTTTGCTAACACTAAAGCAATCACCCTGAGTCTATTTTGTAAAGAAAATATTTGAAGCAAAATCATTAGAGAGCAGGACTTGCCTATCACAAGGCAGGGATGACCAAAGCCACCATCCCTTTCTGTCAGGGCTTGCCTGCTCTCTAATAATAAAAGTAAAATTTTAGAAACACATGACTCACTTTAAACAAAGGGTATATATCTGCACAGTCTACACTTTTTCCTCCTTGTGAATTTATCAAAGAAAAAAATACGTATGTAAATTTAGTTTAAATATATCTATGAGAATTATCTTGTGAGGTTAAAATCTTTTTCTTCATTTAGTCAAGGGAATAATAAACCCCTAATATGTCTTTCCTATAGGTGTGAATTTTTAAATCAATTTTTAAATTGATATTTTTGTTGAGATGATTATAGATTCACATGCACTTATAAGAAATAATAAAGAAAGATCCCTTGTACACTTTACCCAGTGTCTCCCAATACTATAATTTTTCAAAACTGTACCAACATAAACAAAATAGTGATACTAATACAACACCCCAATTTTTTCAGATTTTTCCAATCTTACTTGTACTCATCTGTGTATACTTAGTATGTATGCACGTGTGTATGTGTTTAGTTCCATGTAACTTTATCAAATGTGCAGTTTTGTGTATCCATCACTACAGGAGAGATACTAAACAGGACCCTCCTGTGCTTTTATAACTGTTCAGTTTTAACCACATCCACCTCCCTCCACCCGCATCATAG
The DNA here is from genome assembly GCA_028551445.1 of Miopithecus talapoin. Lineage (NCBI taxonomy): Eukaryota > Metazoa > Chordata > Mammalia > Primates > Cercopithecidae > Miopithecus > Miopithecus talapoin. The sequence goes on from CM052591.1 coordinate 45,045,696, forward strand.
CTCCCCTTACTCCCATCAGACCTTGGCAATCATCCATCAATACTCCATTTCTATAAGTCTTCATTTCTCAGATGTTATATGAGTGGAATTATACAGTATATAATCTTTGGAGACTGGCATTTTTGGGTCAACATAATTCCCCGGAGATCCACTCTCAAGTTGTTATGTGTATCCGTGGTTTGTTCTTTTCATTGCTCAGTAGCATTCTGGCATATGTATATACCACAGCATGTTTAACAACTTACCTTTAGAAGGACATGTGGAAAGGTTTTGCTATTACAAAGAAAGTTGCTACAAAGATTCATAGACAAGTTTATGTATAAACTCAAGTTTTCATTACTTTGGAATTAATGCTGAGGAGTGTAATTGCTGGGTCACGGGGTATATGTAGTTTTTTAGCAATTTTCTAAACTGTTTTCAAGGGTGTTGTATCATTTTAAGTTCCTACCTACAATATCTGAGTTTCTCTGCATCCATGCCAGCATTTGACGTTGTCACTGTTTTTCATTTTAGCTATTCTGATAGGTATGTAGTAATTCCTTGTTCTAGTTTTAATTACATTTCCCCAGTAGTTAATGTTGTCAAACATCTTTTCGTATACTTATTTGCCATATACTTACTAACCTTTTTTTTTTTTAATTTATTTATTATTATTATACTTTAAGTTGTAGGGTACATGTGCATAACGTGCAGGTTTGTTACATATGTATACTTGTGCCATGTTGCTGTGCTGCACCCATCAACTCATCATTTACATCAGGTATAACTCCCC
>CM052591.1:45046967-45148220 GCA_028551445.1 Miopithecus talapoin
CACAGACTGCTGTGCTAGCAATGAGGGAGGCTCCGTGGGTGTGGGACCCTCCCGGCCAGGTGTGGGATATGATCTCCTGGTGTGCCTGTTTGCTTAAAGCGCAGTATTGGGGTGGGAGTTACCTGATTTTCCAGGTGTTGTGTGTCTCAGTTCCCCTGGCTAGGAAAAGGGATTCCCTTCCCCCTTGCGCTTCCCAGGTGAGGCAATGCCTCGCCGTGCTTCAGATCTCGCTGGTCGGGCTGCAGCAGCTGACCAGCACCGATCGTCCGGCACTCCCCAGTGAGATGAACCCAGTACCTCAGTTGAAAATGCAGAAATCACCGGTCTTCTGTGTCGCTCGCGCTGGGAGTTGGAGACTGGAGCTGTTCCTATTCGGCCATCTTGCTCCGCCCTCCACTAACCTTTTCAATGAAATGTCTGCTGTGTCTTTTGTCCATTTTCTAATTGCAATGATTATTTGGGAGATTTACTATGACTTTTGAGAATTTCTCATATATTCCTGATACCAGGCCTTTGTTGTATATGTGGTTTGCAATTATTTTCTTACGGCTAAAACTTATCTTTGCATACTCTTCATATGAGCTTTCATGGAGCAAATTTTTAAAATTCTGGGCCCGGTGCAGTGGCTCACCTCTGTAATCCAAGCACTTCGGGAGGCCAAGGCAGGCGAATCAACCTGAGGTCTGGAGTTTGGGACCAGCCTGGCCAACATGATGAAACCCCGTCTCTACTAAAAAATTACAAAAATTAGCTGGGCATGGTGGTGGGCACCCGTAATCCCAGTGACTTGGGAGGCTGAGGTAGGAGAATTGCTTGAACCCAGGATGGGGAGGTTGTAGTGAGCCAAAATAGCACCATTACACTCCAGCCTGGGCGACAAGAGTGAAACTCCATCTCAAAAACAAGAACATTTTTTTTGAAGAAAATATATCAATTTTCCCTTTTATAGATCATATTTTTTGGTGTCATGTCTAAAAACTCTGTCTAGCCTTATATCCCAAAGATTTTATATTTTTCTAAAGATTTTATAATTTTACATTTTATATTTAATTCTATGATTCATTTTGATTTAATTTTGTATAAAATATGAGAGTTAGGTCAAGGTCCAATTTTGCCTATGGATATTAAATTGCGTTAGTACCTTTGAATTGATTTTGTACCTTTGTGAAAAATAACCTGAGCATAGTTGACTAGGCCTGTTTCTTGGTCCTCAGTTGTGTTCCACTGATCAATTTGAAGTATAAATTTTGTTGTCTAAATTTTATTAAAATCATATATATATATATATATATATATATATATAATCTCCCCTCTCCTTCTCCATATATTAACATTTTTATTCATTATTTCACATTCAACTTTCATGCTCTCCCCCACTTCTAAGTTCTCTTTCAGGGTTGATGATTAATCTCACTATAGTACCATAACTCTTTATGTATCTCTTCCAGGGTTTATTTAATTTTAACTTCTGTTTTATAATAACTTGTTATTTGTAGTCAAAGATTCATAGTTCTACATTTCAAACTTACTGAGTATTACATGCCAGTAATACTCTGTCTCTGGCATGTCCTAGTTTTTAGAAACCCCTAACTGAGATCTCAACCTTTCTGCATCATTCTCTAATCCTCACATGGGAGATCTGGCAAGCTTGTTCTTTCAAGTGAAGCTATAACTCAGAGCCTTTGAATTACAGACCAATCTCTAAAGTGAAATCTAACTCTGTTTTTCAATGTTCTTAGCTAAGCAGAGAGAAATTCTGGCACCTGGGCACATAGTGATCTTGAGTTTTATTGTGTGCTGTCTTAAAGTAATAATTTTGAGATTAGAATGTCTTGTTTTATTTTGTTTCCGCCCTCTGGTCTTGATATTCATAGTGACTTTGAAATTGGTTGACCTTCCCAGAACTCCCTCTTGGGGTGGTACATGGTCTCAAGAGATGGATGGTAGGTAACATGGTTAACAGTTTCTCCACTGCTCACCTAAGGATATTATTTTTCTTTCCTAGGTTATAGCCAAAGTTTCTCTGCCTTTGACCCCATTGTGATTCTGTAACTCATCCCAAACATTCCAGAATTCCCTAAGGGAGTGTGCTTATAATGCACATTATGGTCCTAATTTCTGGATCAATTAAGATTTTTTTCAGACAAATAAATTGATTCTATTAAATTAACACCAAAATAGATAAATAAGAAGACTGGATCACTAGAAAAACTGTAAAAACTAAGAACTACGTGCTTAAGTCTTGGGAAAGACAGGAACTAGGGCAGCTGTAGGAATCACAGTAGAAAGAGCTCACTGGAATTTCTCTCTGGCACATTGCTGTCAGAAGACTGGCTTCACTCATCATTCATCCCTGTGTGTTGTGCATGTTTTCAAAACTCAAATAACTTGCGAGAGAAACTCCAAGAAGCCAGGCTTAGATCATGTGCACCCCTGTGGGGTAGTGGAAGGGGAACGTGAAGGGATGGAAGCTTGGCTAGGATGATGTAATTTGTCATTACAGACTTCATTATCACAACCATATAATGATCATTCTTAAGCTTAATAATTTGCCTGAATTTCATTTATTTTCTTAGGATGGACATCTGGAAGTCAATTTGCTGGGTCAAAAAGTTGGGAAGTAAAATGAAACTATGATTTCAGACTCTTGATATCACAATTACTCCCAGAAAGGCTATACTGGTTTATCAAGCTTCAAAAAGTACAAAACAAACATTTCATCATGTTGTATGGACACTAGTTATTACCCTTTCAAAAACTGGCAGTTTGGTAGGTTAGAAGTGATCTATTTTTTTGTTGTTTGATTTAATGCTAGCATAGGATAGTCCAAATCACAGTGTTGGATATTTAAATTTTTCTTTCTCAGATTTTTTCAGATTTTTGTTAAATAATAAGGGGTTTATTTTCACATATTTAGAAAGGAAACTACATGTTTAAATAAATCGATGTATTACATTTAATTAGGTTTTAATAGTAATTCATTGGGGGGAATACAAATAATTTTAGCTTTTAACATATTTAATTGTTTAGTGCAGTCTCTCAAATGACCACACACAGCTTGTAGCTAGTTTTATGAATGTTTGAAGGAAAAAGAGTTACTAATGAATGAAATTTTGTCATTGAGTTTTTGACTTAAGTGTGGAAAAATTCCAGAATATGATGTAAAATCTAGAGGAAAAGTCAATAAATTATGTGTGATTCTTAAATGTACTTGTTTCAGTGCTTATAATGCAATCTACAATTAAATAATCAGGTCAAAAATGAACATTGCATAGTGAATAAATGTAAGATTGAGAAGTCTTAACTGGTTGCCCATGAGACTCATTCCAACATTTAATAATTTAAAAAAAAAAAAAAATCCCGGGAGACATCAAAAAAGAAGCCTTCCTAAAGAAGAAATCAGATAGAAATCAAGCTTAAAAATATAAGGCATTGTATACTATAGTTTATCAAAACTCAAAATAGTTTATCAAAACTCAAGATTCAGGGCTACAGTTGAGAATGTTGGAAAAAAATGAGATTCAAATTGTAAAAACAAATAAAAAACAGTAAAACAAATCATCCATCTGAGGGAAAGCACATGCACAGTAAAACCGCCTCCCAGGACTGGTTGCATAGCAACCAAAGAGGGATGCAGTAGCAGGAAAGGTCTAAGCCAGGAAGGCAGCAGGTCAGCGGTCCTGACGTGGCAAAGGAATTTCCTCAGAACAGGGCAGCAGCAGCATTTCTGAGCAAAATTACTGGACAGGAAGATCCCTAAGGTTTTAAAGGAGAATGCAATTATGGATACGAATCAAAAGAGATCTAGTTGCTGAAACATTTCTTTTCACATCTACCCACATTTTATTCCATGTCTAAAAAACCAAAAGAAAAAAAATAAAATAAAAAGAAGGAAAAGGACCATTTGATATTTTCAATATCAAGTAATACACACACATACACATGCCCGGGATCACTGCATTTGCAATCTATTCAATAAATACTTGATAGTATTCTACTGTACTTTATCACAATGGGAGCTGTACAAAGAAATATAAGGTATCCTCTGCCCTCCCCTCGAGAGGATTGTAACATAATTGGGAGAATAAGGCTCCAATAGGTGGGAAGTTTGAATAAGTGATAAAAGGGAAAGGAGGCTGGGCGCGGTGGCTCATACCTGTAATCCCAGCACTTTGGGAGGCCAAGGCAGGCGGAATGCCTGAGCTCAGGAGTTTGAGACCAGCCTGGGCAACACAGTGAAACTAAAATATAAAAAATTAACCGGGCGTGGTGGCGGGCTCCTGTAGTCCCAGCTACTCGGGAGGCTGAGGCAGGAGAATGGCGTGGACCCGTGAGGCGGAAGTAGCGGTGAGCCCAGATCGCGCCACTGCACTCCAGCCTGGGCAACAGAGAGAGATTCCGTCTCAAAAAAAAAAAAAAAAAAAAAAAATGAGAGAGAGAAAGGGAAATGAACAAACATGCATGGAGTGTTCTGTGTACCGTGCTAATAACTTTTCGTACATTTTTTCATTAATCTTTGTAACTATTATTGACATTAATGTATTTTAACCCTGTTTTGGGTCATGGATACTTTCGAGAATCTGATGAAAGCTATGTGTCTTCTACAGAAAAAATGAAAATATGTACACATAGAAAATATTGTTTACAATATTCAGAAGATTTGAGGACTTGCTGAATTTCATCCATGAATTTCAAGTTAAGAAATTCTGCTATTAGGCTTATGGATCATTGCTCTCATTAATTAAGGATAAAAGTGAGCCTAGCAATTTACCTGCCTAAGTTACTCTATAAAGTCATATAGCAAGTAAGTAATGGATTTGGGGCTCAAATGCCTCTTTTATTACATGTAAGAAACCTCTGTAGTTAATATGTCAAACTATACAAGGAAATATATATATATAACTTACTTATAAACATTACCTTGACCCTTGCAGAATGTATTAGAAACTTTGCAAGAGGCTCTAGACTATCTCTAGGATATTGTTGTTGTCTCTGTGATAGATTGCCTCTTTTCCACTAGAGTTTTCCTCTATTAAATATTGATGAAAGGGCCAAGTGCGGTGGCTCATGCCTGTAATTCCAGCACTTTGGGAGGCCGAGGTGGGCAGATCACGAGGTCAGGAGTTCGAGACCAGCCTGGCCAACATGGTGAAACTCCATCTCTACTAAAGATAGAAAACATAAGCCAGGCGTGGTGGCGCGCAACTGTAATCCCAGCTACTCGGGGGGCTTACACAGGAGAATCGCTTGAACCCAAGAGGCAGAGGTTGCAATGAGCCGAGATCATACCATTGCACTCCAGCCTGGGTGACAGGGCAAGACTCTATCAGTCTGTCTATCTATCTATCTATCTATCTATCTATCTATCTATCTATCTACCTACCTACCTACCTATCTATCTATCTCTAACTATCTATGAAAGCTTTCTGGAAATTTTAATTACACGTTTTTGAAATCAGTATCTGTGAATGCTTTTTCCACTCAAAGTATAAGAAATGCATACACACCAGCTCGAGTAGGTAAATTAGTCAATTAATTAAAGAGTATTGAAAATAAAGATAAAGGGATATTTTATGTGAGCAAAGGAAATATGCCATACCTGTAACCAAGAATGGAAGAGCTATCAAGGGACCAAGAATTCTTCTCTCACACTTTCCTTCTTGTAATTCTGTGACTCTCATCTCTGCTCCTCTGAACCCATGTGGAACAACAACTGAATTTAGCTCCCAAATAATCTTGGTCTCACTTTCAGCAGTTATAAACACCTGACATATCTTTATAATCTCCTCAATTCCAAGTTTTACTCCAATATCCATAAACAGATAATTGTATTTGTTCATTCTGGGTCAGTTTTCAACTCTTGTCTAACCAGCTATCCTTAGGGAGGGGGGAATCAACTAGTAGAAATATGATGCTAGGGCATGATGATAGGGACCCATCCCGTGTGTGCCTAGGAGATGGGGGGCATTGACCCCACAAGATTTCTATGAAGAGCCAGATAGTAAACATTTTAGGGTTTGTGGTCCAGATAGTCTTTGTCACAAATACTCAAGTTTTCTTGCAGCACAAAAGCAGCCAATGCATAAGCAAATGAGAGCATCTGTGTTTCAACAAACATTTATTTGTGGGGCCAGGTGCGGTAGCTCATGCCTGTAATCTCAGCACTTTGGGAGGCCAAGGCAGGTGAATCATTCGAGGTCAGGAGTTCGAGACCGTCCTGGCCAACCCGGTGAAACCCTATCTTTACTAAAAATACAAAAAATAGCTGGGCATGGTGGTGCATGCCTATAATCCCAGCTACTTGGGAGGCTGAGGCAGGAGAATTGCTTGAACTCAGGAGTGGAGGTTGCATTAAGCTGAGATCATACCACTGCACTCCAGCCTGGGTGACATTATCTCAAAAAAAAAAAAAAAAAAAGTTTATTTGTGGACATTGAGGTTGAATTTCACATAACTTCACATATCACAGTATATTATTCTTTGGCTTTTCTTTACCCAACTGTGTAAAAATTTAAAAACCATTCTTAGCATGCAAACCATACAAAGTATGCCATATTTGGCTCATGGGTCATAGTTTGCCAATTCCTGGCTTAGCACAAGAAGAGCTTACTTCTTCCTTATAAAGCTTTTGAAGTGCTCTCTTCCATCTAGTGACTTGGAGATCCATAATTTCTTCACCTTGCAGTGTCCCTATTTCAGCGTACAGCTCCCAAAGTCACTGCAGCAAGGGGAAAGGAAGAATGAAAGGAGAACACGTACACTTAACTGTCTTGACCTAGAAGTGATGCACATCACATATTACTGTTCACAGTTCATTGGCCAGAAATAGTCATGTGACTGTAAACTAATTACATGGGAATTGCAGAATGTAGGGCAGCAGATGAGATATGTGGTGCGTAGCAACTATCTAGCCACAATATTAAACCAAATAATGGTCACTAATTTATGGCTATCGATCAAACTTTTTCCAAGTTTTGCATTCCTATTCTTCCAAGTTTTGCATTCCTAATAAATAAATTCCTATTATTTATCATTGTACAGCTGGATGCAAACAACTTCAGAAAACTTTCACCCAAATAATATTATTGTACAAACTAAAGAATTCTGGCCAGGCATGGTGGCTCATGCCTGTAATCCTAGAACTTTAGGAGGCTGAGGTGGGCACATCACTTGTGGTCAGGAGTTCAAGACCAGCCTGGCCAACATGGTGAAACCCTGTCTCTACTAAAAATACAAAAACTAGTGTGGTGGTGCTCACCTGTAATCCCAGCTACTTGGAAAGTTGAAGCACGAGAACTGATTGAACCCGGGAGGGAGAGGTTGCCGTGAGCCACTGCACTCTAGCCTGGGCAACAGAGCGAAACTTTGTCTGGAAAAAAAAAAAAAAAATACAGACCTAGTATAATAAATTTAATTAAGGTTTAAGATAGAATTCATTCTCATTTCTTAAATTCTTTGGTAGTATATTCTAAGTTTATTTTTATTACTACTTTATAAAATGCCAAAATCTGTTCTTTATGCTCATCCTATCATAGAAACAATCCACGTCTCTAGCTCATTAAGATGATTAGAAAACATCTTCCACTACTCAGTTCTATATACCAATCAAAATGCCCATGCAAAAATTATGTTCACTTTTATCATGTAATAGCTCCTGTATTTTTCCTATTAATTTATGTTAAACTTTACCTTCTTATTTGATTAATTTAAATTTTTAATCTGCCTGGTAATTAAAGTTCTCCATCAACTGTTGTCATCTGACTCATCATCCCAGTGTACAACTTTCAAATCACATAACACACTTCTTTATCATCTCTGTTCATTCTTCATTTATTTCTCTGTTGTTCTACTGTGTAAAAACCTTCTTTCCACCACTGTCATCACCTTCTGACATTATTCATCTTATATTTTATTCAAATAAAATTTTATATTTCTCTGCTCTCTGAAGTCCTACTGGATTAGTTGAACTTTATGGAATCTGTTCCTAATCTTGATTTCCTCACACTATTGAGGATCTGAATCATACTATTATGTACTTACTATTATAGTGACAGTGATGTGCAGTTTCATGTAATTTCTTTAAATCTTATTTTTGCATTTAGATTTTAGTCTTCTAAATGACAGGGACAGTCTGTTTTCTATTCAACACAATATTATTACATAAAATTATTTTTGAAATTCATCAGTCATCATATAAAGGGAAACAAAAAGACCATAAGATATTTTAGTATTTAACATTTTCAGAAATAAAAATATTATTAAATGTTATTTACACATATTGCTGAATTTGAGAAGAATTGCTTTTCATGAGTCAGTTACTGAAAAATGCAGTCTAGAAGACAGATGGTCAATGTGCTATGGATGTATTCCAAAGGCATTGATAATCATTTAATTTAAAACTTTACTCACAAGCATGAGCCCAAACCTGTATATGCACCATTTTATGGAGAACATTTTGCAGCATTGCACAAATATTAAAGATACAACAGACATGTCATTTTAAAAATGAAGGGTTAAAAATTGAATAGGCACTTTTCTTCATGGATTATTTTTGTTTTCTTAGGAAATAAAATTGTGGTCAGAATTATTCATTTCGTACATAGAGAAGACAAGAGTTACAATGAGGTGTATGCAGATGATAGCTTTTGTGAGAAGAGAAATAGCCCAGAAGGGAAAGTATAGATTACAGTACAAGGAGGATGACTTAGTAGCCAAGCAATGTGCTGCAGAATCAGGGGCTGTAAATTGTAATTACAACATCTTACAACAGTTAGTCCTTTTCTAGCTGAGAGCTCAGAGTATACCCAGGCTAACAACTTGGTCCCAAACCGAGTCATTCATCCTCAGTTCAGTTGTCTACAAAATGTAGATGAAGAATGACATACTAACAATTATACGGATAGCTTCAACATAGAAGAGAGATGAAAAGAAATTAATTCAGGATGTGAGCAAGCCTGGTGACTCAATATCAAAATGAAAGAAACAAGAAGAAATATAGGAAATACCAAAAAAAAAAAAAAAAAAAAAAAAAAAACCTGCCTCTAATTCTCTCTCTGATCTCTAAAAATTCTCTCAGATTGCTTCAGAAACTCATTTCAATGACTTCTAATCATGTAATTTCAGAAACTGTTAGCTTTCAAACCTCTTAGTCCAATAGAAAGTAGTTTCAAGTTTTATAAATAATCATACAGAGATTTCCTTTGGAAGTCATTTTAGACTTGCTTAAAATATAGATCTGCTAAGAGAAACATTTTACACAAGAAAAATAAAATACTGGTTTTAAATATAAACATAAATACCTCACATTTTTGCATATTTGTGCTGTAGCAAATGAAAAGCGCTGAATTTAGGACAAATACAAACAAAGAAACTAGGTTAAAACTGTCATTGATTGACTCCATACCTTAGTTTCCTTGCTTGTTTTTAAATTATACATTGGGTCAAATATCTTTGCATATATTGAATCTTTTCCAATATTTAATCATGGTGAGGGTGACAGAATATCTTATACATTTACTCAACATTTATATATTAATTTATTGGAGTTTTAGTATCTGCCCAAATTAGAGATCCTTCCTTACACACTCTGGCCAGAAAGTACCATAGTTCTTTTCATCACAATGAGAAGTAAATTGTAGACAACAGAAGACAAATAATCTTCTCTTAAGAATAATGGTGAAAGCGTATTTAAATATTTCCCTCACTGTTTTCTGGCCTTTATCTGGATATTTCCCTCACTGTTTTCTGGCCTTTATCTAAAGGCAAGAAACTTCTTTCATTTGGATTATCTTGGGCTTCAGAACCAACATACATTCTCATAAATAGGGTTCAGAGAAAGAACAAGAATTTGCCCATTTGTCTACAACTAAATCCCTATAGGTTCAGACTGCCTTTCCAGCAACCCCAGGTGGCCTTCTAATCCATTGTTGGAGCTTATCCCAGGACCATGACCTCCCTCAGGTGAAATTCCACCAGATCTATTATTTTACTTAGAGAAAAGCTGACAAGTCTCCCCTTAAAAGCAGAGTATTTAAGACAGAGAGGAAATTATTTGAATACAGGTGCAAAGAGGGAATATTTATGTTTGTGATGTTTGAAGAACAGTAGTCATTAGGTTTTGTGTAAAGGAATGCTATAAGCATTGGATAGGAAAGTAGGTTCACACCATTTTTTAAAAGATCTTAGATGCTAGATTGTGACATTTAAAGTTTTAGCTCCCCAATAATGGGGAGCCACTGATGGTTAATGAGCAAAACAAAACAACATAAAAATGGGTACTTTAAGAGGAAGTTGAAAATACATAGGGTAGATTGGAGGTTTAGGAGACTAAAGGAAAGAATAGTTAAGAGCTATTGCAATGACAAATAAGTATAAAAGTGGATTTTTTTTTTTTTAAAAAAAAGGAAGATAAATACAAGAAGCATTATACATAGGAAATCAAGCAACTCAATATAATTTGTTTCCAAATCCTTAGGAGAATAATGCAACCCCCTTTCTTCATTAAGACACTAAACCATATTTAATATTGTAATACTTTACAATCATAATTTAATACATTGCGTAGTAAAAATAATTATTTTAAAAAACAGACATAGAATGAATCAATTTTCCTAGTTTACTTCAGTGATTTTTAAGTACTGTTTATAGTCTTCATATTTTATTTAATCAAAATAAAAACAGAACCAGATGATTGTGTTCCCTATAGTTGAAGTCTTGGCAAATTGTCATACAGACAGGGTTGGTTTTCATATGGCTTAGATGTTTTTGAGGATGGATAGGGTAAAATTTTACAATCTCTTTGAGCTCTGTAAATCTGTGAAACTCTAAACAAAAATATCACCCAGCATTAGGAAGAAAAGAACGAAGAGAACAAGAAAAAAAAACCTTTATTTCATTCAGTAAAGTTCATCTTTAGCATATTCCTTGTGCTAATCCAAGAAAATGAGGAAGAGGACATTTATTTTTTAAAGATAGAAAATAAAGAACGTTTAAAGTAAGATAGAGAATGAGCTTTCCAGTTTGTACTGGCTAAATCCAATAACCATTTTCAATTTAACACTGAAGGCAGATTGTATCTTTTAAGTCCTATTTTTGTATTCCATACAGTGATGAGCATGTCTTTCTCGTTAGTTGTCAGGATAATGAACGCTAATCTGAAGATACTCTAAGGTATTATTTTTCCAATGCATTCACCTACGCCTTCTGTGTATGCCTACTCACTGTAGTTATCAGTCTTATAGTCAAGCAATGATGCATTTCATTTATAAATGTTGAAGTGGAATTAAGCTTCATAATTTTAACTGGGAGTGATAAATCTCCTCTGGTAATATCATGTCATAAGAAAGCACTGACTTTCCTGACGAAATTTTATAGATGGTTAATGTTCTAATTTTCTGGTGTTTTCACCATTTTACTACACCCGACATTTTACTAACCTTTTATATTTGTATTGCTTTTCAAAGATTAGATAAGTAAGACAAAACATCACAGAACATCTTTGTCACCTTGGAGTAGACAGGTTTCTTAATCAGGGCACCAGAAGCATTAAGCATGAAAGAAAAAAACGATAAATGAAATACATTAAAATAAAAAACTTCTTCAAACAATATCTTTAAAAAGTTAGGAAAAGCAACCCACAAAATGAAAGCAGATTTTATATATATATATATATATATATATATATATATATATATATGTATGTATATGTTGATATATTATAATCAATATAATAATATACATAGATATACTATATATGTATACATAGATATACAATATATATCTATATATTGTGTATCTATATATATTTGAAAAAATATAAACCAAAATACCCTGATAGAAACATGAACAAAAGACTTGAATAGATACTTCATAAAAGAGGATGTTTAAGTGTCCTTTAAATCTGTAAAAAGGTGTTCAACTTCATTAGTTATTTTTTTTAAATGCAAGTTAAACCACAAGATGCCATCAAGTAACCACCAAAATGGGCAAAGGAAAAAGGCAGATGATACCAAGTGTCAGCAAGAATGTAGAGTAAACTGAACTCTATCCACCACAAGTTGAAGTGGAAATTGATAAACACCATTTTTGAAAAATGCTTGGCAACATCTTTCTCAAGAAGAATACATGAAAAGCTTATAGCCAGCAGGTCCACTTCTGGGTGTTTCCCTAGCATAAATGTATACCTATGTTCACTCACCAAAAGACGTGGGAGAATGATCAGTGCAGCTCTACCCAAAGGACCATCAATAATAGAGTGGACAATACATTCTGGTATGCACATCTAGTAGAAAGCAATGAGACTGAAAAATCTAAAACTGCAATAATAGTGACTCAAAATCATAATATTGAGCAAAGGAGCCAGGTACAAAAAAATTACAGTACATGATTCCTTTTATATAAAATAACAAAATAGGCAAAAATAATATTAATTGTAGGTGTCAGGATGGTGATTACCTCCCATAGTGGGGAGGGGTGGGGAGTGTTTCTGTTTGGAAGGAAACAGGAGAAACCTTCTGTAATGTCACTAGGGTGCCACAAATAAAGTACGAGAGTGAGTATCCCCACTCTCTTGTTACTTAACTGCATAATTAATTTTTTGAATTTTGGACAATGTGATAAACAAAACATGATTTTAGTTCATTTCAGTTAGCATGGCCCAGATTTGTAATGAGGTTGAGCATCTTTTATCATACTACCTTCTCTTTTGAAAATTTGCTGTTCATGTAATTTGACCATTTTTCTATTAGGTGACCTGTTTTTACTTTCTTTAATTTGATATTGTTCTGTATTAATTATGGAGATCAATCTTTGCTCTGATTTATAGTTTTCATTTAGATTTGTAAGTATTTAAAATTCTTATTTATCAATCTTATAGTTTCTATGTTTAGTGTATTGCTTAGAAAAACTCTTTAGATTATAAAGATAATCCATTATAGTTTCTTTGTATTCATTTTTAAGTTTTTAGTTACTTAATCTATTTAGATTTATTTTTGAGTCTTGTATGACATAGATATCTGATACCTTTTCTCTAAACGGATAGCCAATTGTACCCATACTATTCCTTAAATAGTCCGTCATTTTCTACTGATTTTAAATTGTACCTTAGTCATAAATAATATTTTCATATTATATTTTCATATATATCTTTCTTTTTCATGCTGAATTGTTCCACTGTGAAATTTGTAGATTATGCATCAATGCCGCACTTTAAAAAATTATTCTAGTTTTATGGTGTGGTTTGATATTTAATAGAGAATTAGCAAGGGAAAGCTAATTATTCTTTTCCAAATCAGCTTTTAATTCCCATAAAAATACTTTTGGTAATGTCATATTCATTGGCCTTATGTTTATAGATGAATTTAGTGAAACTTATCCCTATAATGTTAAATTATTTCAATACAGGAAGTTAGTCTCTCTCGATTTTTCTCTCGCTGTCTGTTTTAATTGAGTCTTCTTTTATGTCCTTTAATAAAGATCAATACTTTTCTTCATGAATTTATTCATGTAATTCTGCTCATTTCTTCATGCTCATTTCTAGTTGAGTTTGTACATAGGAATTTCATGTATTTTTTGTTGCTATTAGGAATATTTATCTTACATAACATTTTAATCTCATGGGTTATTGAGGGTTTATGGATCTATTTATTCAGCTTCTCTAACTGACTGAGATCAAGCTCACACTTCTGTCTTTACTTAGCTATTCCATGTGACTGACTTCACGGCCTTCCCATCCTGACCTGACTGTAACTATTACTCAAGCCAAGTTCCACCTCCACCCACTCGTCCCACACATCCTTCTTAGACTCCTTGCAGTTTTCTCCCATGTCTGAATCAATGCTACATTTGTCTCAGAGCCATTTCTTTAATATTTAGCATATTACTACATGATTTTACAAGTATAAATAATGAAGAGTTTTAATAAATCTTTTATTGTTATGGTTTTAAATTTTATTCTGAGCTTTTCTCAGAATAACAGGGAAGGAGACCTGAAAAGGAAAGATTCAACAAAGAAACAGAGCTGTCTCTTGGTACACACATTCTCCTGAGCTCACCCACCACAACCCCCACCTTAGGTAGCAATTTTAAAATTATGGTTTTTTATTTTTATTTTTTTATTTTTTTGAGACAGAGTCTTGCTCTGTCACCAAGGCTGGAGTGAATGGCGCGATCTTGGCTCACTGCAACCTCCGCCTCCTGGGTTCAAGCAGTTCTCTGCCTCAGCCTCCCGAGTAGCTAAGATTACAATGCGCCCACCACTACGCTCGACTAATGTTTTGTATTTTTAGTAGAGATGGGGTTTCACCATCTTGGCCAGGCTGGTCTTGAACTCCTGATCTCGTGATCCACCTGCCTTGGCCTCCCAAATAAAATTATGTTTTTTAAGGGCCCCACCTTAGGTAGCAATTTTAAAATTATATTTTTGGTGTTATACTAACATATGCGACTTTCAGTGGACAAGGAAGAGTTGCAAGAGAAAACGTGTTTCCTAACACTGTAGTTTAAAAAATTCTTTAGGAGGTATGGCTGAAGACCAGTAGAGAGAGTGCTTCTACTAGTTCCACAATGATCACCCATGACTAAATGTCTGTGATAAATCAACCTGCAGCTATGATGAAATAATTCAGAGCCTGAAACTTTTATTGAATTGACTGACTTTCACTTCAGTCTACTTTTGGGGAAAATTTTCACACTGTTTTATAAATAGAAAATTTAAGTAAAATATGAGTTTATACAATAAAATAGGAGAATATGCACAACAAAATTGGGGTGATAGTCATATAATTCTAATTAGATATATTTTCTTTTCTGTGGCATTTTGAATTTTTATAATTGAATGGGAGTTGATCCTATTCCTTTCAACTAGGGTCTTTTCTGACCTTATTTAGAGGTTCAGGCAATGATTTCTTTGTTTTTGTGGATTAATTGGGCATTTATACCTGAATTGTTACAAAACATATAAGTGCTTATCTCTTGGTAGGCTTTGGGGGCAACAGAGTCAATAACATGTTTGTCTCAAAAGACAGTGATCTACGCACCAGGATTTAAAGTAGATCCTTCAAGGTGGAAGACAGAAATTGGGTAGTTTGTGACAGAGCATTTTAGGTTTGGTGGGTCCTTTGAGGGATGGGCTTGAATAGAATGTTGATAAATTGTTGTTTTATAAGTAAGCTGTTTGCCCAGATGAACAAACTTTTCCTAGACAGATGGGTTTGCAAGAATTTTCTAATGTAAACAGAGACTTTAAAAAAATTTTTGGTTTATTTTTCTAATGTAAACAGAGACTTGAAAAAAATTGGACAAGCATTTTTCCAGAACAAATAGTCGTCATGTTGACACAAGTGTTCTTAGTTCTCAATCCTTATGGTTGAGTTGTTTTCAGGCAGGTGAAGTTAATTCACATAAAGCAGTGTAGCTGCAATAAGCTAACTAAATAAGAATACAGAGAATCTTGAAAGATGCTGAAAAACTTGATCGTTCTTCTGAGTATTAAATTTGTTTCAGGATAGTGGACATTGCTACTATGAAGCTATTTGGCAATATTGGAGCCCTCTTCAGTTTGTTCTTGGGCTTCCCTGTCTCCCAAATCCTCAGCTACTTGTTCTGCTTTGGCAGTTAAAATAGAAACGAACTCCATTTGGGCTCTAGTGTTTCTGTTCCCTGTGGCTTCCAGTTCCACATCCAGAGCCTCTGGCTCCTACCAATACTTCTAGGCAACACGTCACAGTGCATGGGATTCGTCTTCCCCAGAAGATGCCGAAGTGGCCAGGTGACATAACCTGGAGGTGTAGGAGAGTGTGAACTCCCTTCATGGTAAACCTCAAGGAGTGATAGAAAGAGAAACATGTTGGATCCAGCAGTAAATCCTGTCTTCCTTGCTCTGACATACTAGTTTGAGGCATGGTACAAATGTCTGGAATTCTCTTACTAGACTGAACACACGTATTGCTGAGCGGCCAGCTTTCTGGGAATCAATGGTCAGCTTGATAATGCATTTGCTTTCTCTCTTTGCTTCCCTCATTTACTATTTTAAAAATTCTTACTAAGCAGGGTTTTCCTTCCCAATAAAGCATTAGTATTTAAGCCATGCCTCAGGTTCTATATTTTCTGGGAAACCTAGGTTAATACATTTACCTTAAGCTACTAAATCTCCCAGTCCTCAGTTTTCTTGGCTGTAAAATGAAGGGATTTACCTAAATTATTTCTATGATCCTTTTCAGCACTAGATATACCATTATTATAATTTAGCCACTAACATTTTTGTGAAAGGAAGTATGATAGAAAGCTGACTCTGGTAGCACACACAATCAAGATTGGTGGAAGTATAAGGAAAATAAGCTAATGCAATCTGGGGAGAACAGGTACTTGCAAAAAGGGTTTCCCTGGTCTGATGACTACTATAACGAAGATGATTTAATCATGGCTCTCAGAAAAGTCACTGAAATTTCACTATTGTGAAAATAAATGTAGAAAGAAAGATTATATAAAAATTCATTGAAAACACATGACTGATGCTGACAGAGTCATTGAAAAAAGGTGGGCTTCCTGAATTCATTAATTCATGCTTCTGACCAGGACATGGTATCTACTTTGCTGCCAGAACACTGAACTCCAAAGGATTTCTAAATAGAAAATCGCATATTTTTCATATTAAGAAATTCCTTGATAGCTCAGTGGCTTCTGAGAAAATCGAATTCCCCAGGATGTTGATTTGGGGCCTTCCCAGCACAGATAGTCTGTATAAGCCACTGAACAATGAGGGTTCAGTTTTGGGTAAGGAGGGAGATGTCCAAAAAGATCTTCCAACAAAAAAACTTCCAGTGGCAGCCACAGGGCATAAGGTAGGCTTTACGGCGGTGGATTTAGAATGTCTATCTGAGATGTTGTCCTTCCTTGTCTACATAGGGTGACATGGAATCTAGATGTTCAGAGGTGGAAAGGGTCTCAGATATCACCTAGTTGAGCCCCTTCACTTTACTAGTAGGGAAAAAGAAGCCCCAAGAAGTGAAATAACTTACCCAAGATTACACAACTGGACAATGAATGACCCTAGGAAAAAAAATAGGTTGTACAGATTGTTTTTTCTCCACATTTTACAAAAGAATCAAAATAAAGCCAATGTTCTATAAAAAGTGCACGAATGTACTAATATACCATGGTGGGGAAGTTTTTACTTCCTCCAGTAATGAAAGCTTCTTTATCATTGAACTGTTATAGTCCATAGATAATATTAAGTATGAACAGTATACTTTCTTGTCCCTCTATCATCTGGAACTTCGCAAATAGACAAATCTTTGACACTATAAAGATATGGCAAAACCCATGATTTAGTTAATGTCTAATGTAATGAATTAGAATAGAGAAGTCTACACTGCTTCTCAATTGGCCAGGTCAGCCCCATACCACACATCATTTATTCAGTGCAATGGACGAGCAGGAACTTCCCTTGTCCCTGGTTGACTTGAAGTGCTACTACTATGTCTTGATGTATTATGAGGTGAGTATATTGTGCTAATATTTACCTCTTTTTCCATGAGTAAGCTGTAGCAACATTGATGTAATAGGTTATGCAATACTGTTGAAGGCCTGAATCTACCATTCCCTGGTTTTTATTTCGATGTTGCATAAATCACAAGGTATTGAACTACCTTCATACTCTCTATCGTCTATTAGGGTAATAATCAGTTCATTCACCGAGTCATTCATTCGATACTAATATCTCCATCTTGTGGAAGCCACAGCACAATGAAGATTCAAGGAAAAAGAAGGCTCAAAGCACTTAGTAATGTAGTATAAAAATAAACAGCAAGATAAAATACTTTCAGGAATCACTGTGTAAGAAAATATTACATATGACAGGTACAGATAAAATAGAACTACTATGGAGAGTTGATAGGAGGGAGATAACATTTTCTGGCTGATGGGATGAAGCAAAAGTAAATGAATGACTTTCAACATAGGCCTTGAGGGATTGGTATGATTTGAATGACTGTGCAGCAGGTATCAGGGTAAATGATATAAAGACATCTCATGCACATAGAATGCACCACAAATGTATAAGGGCTTAAACATTCAGACTAGGAAAGGAAATTATGGTCAGAAAGGCAAGTTGAGGCTGATTTAAAGAGTATTAAAAACGAATTAAAGGAATTTTAACTTTATTCTCTAAGCAATCTAAATTCATTGAAGATTTATGAGCAGGTTGATATGGTTTGGCTGTGTCCCCACTCAAATCTCAATTGTAATAATCCCCACATGTCAAAGGTAGGGCCAGGTGGAGATAATTGAATCATGGGGGCTGTTTCCCCCACACTGTTCTCGTGGTAGTGAATAAGTCTCACAAGATCTGATGGTTCTATAAATGGGAGTTCCCTGCACAAGCTCTCTTGCCTGCCGCCATGTAAGACACTTTCCTTATACTTCCAACAATCTTGACTTTGCTCCGCCATCACCTTCTGCCATGATTGTGAGGCCTCTCCAGCCATGTGGAATTGTGAGTCAATTAAACCTCTTTCCTCTATAAATTAACCAGTCTCAGGTATGTCTTTATTAGCAGTGTGAGAACAGACTAATATACAGGACATTAAGTTAATTAGAACTTTTTAAAAAGAAAACTTAATCTGGCACAAGTATGTAAAGAAAAAAGTTGAGGAAGATGTGACTGTAAGAAGTAGACCAGTAAGGAGGCTACTTCAGTGGTATAGTCTAGAGGTAAAATATGCCAGAGTGAGGAGGAGACTGATGGTAGGATGCTAAGAAGCTGATGTGAGGAAAGATCAGGTGTGAGTTGTGAGAGAAAAAAGAGCCAAAGCCTCTTCTTGGGAAATTTCCACCAGTAAGATACAAGAGGAAGAACACCTAAGGAGAAAAAGAAGGAGCAGAGGAAAAGCGGAAAACTGGAGGGCTTTGGAATCCAAGAAAAAGAGAGCCAGAAAAAAGGATCTGTCATGTCAAAGGCCTGGAGAGGTCAAGTAAACGAGGAATTCTCACTGTAACTAACAGCAATGACAAAGCAAAGGGTCACAAGGAGGTGCTGACAGTGTCCTTGCAGAGGATTTGGATGTATTCTTTCCAGAAGTTTGGCTGTGAATAGCGGTGGTGATATCAATGGGTACAACCTTCTGGAAGAAAATGTGGCCGGCTACATGCTTAAACTCTTTACACAGGACATATATACTTTGATCCAGCAATTTCATTGTAAGAGTGGTGGCAAAGATTAAAATATATAATAATGAGGAATTGTTAATTTATAATACATTCATAAAACAGAATACTATTAATAGATAGGCACTAAAGTATGTCTTTTAGCAAATTTTAGCACCTTTTCTGCAAATAGCTTTATGGTGCAATCTCTATCACAACTACTCAACTCTGTTGCTAAAACTTTGGTTTATATGTAAGCAAATAAACATGGCTGTGTCCTAATAAAACTTGGTTTACAAAAGCAGGTGGCAGGCTACATTTGACCTAAAGGCCATGATTTGTCAACACCTTTCTTTGAAGAATATGTAGTGAGTTGAAGACAATATGACAATTTAAATAATTACAATTAACCATGTGAGAAATGACAGGCTTTCCAAATTAGTGAAATAAAATGTGGCATGTGTGTATATGTGTATACCAGTCTTTAAACAGAGTGTAACTTTGAATATTGGCGTCACAGTGAATTTTATTTCTCTTTAATGCCTATTTGTATTTTCACATTTTCTACAATATTTACTCCTTTTTTGTAATCAGGAAAAAATGCTATTTTTATATAAAATTTTGTAGTAAGAAAAGTAAAATGAGATTACAACTGAAATGGTACCTTAAATGATGGTTCCAAACTGAAAACCCAGCAGGTCTTCATGAAGAGTTGAAAAATTCCATTGATACATGAATTCTGAGTTAATGGTCCATAACTTTAAAGCCTTCTCCAGGAGCTCTGTCTGTTGGGGAACTTGCAGTCATGGCAAGGCTAATCAACACTTGCTAATTAGCAAGATCAAGTTTTTGTTGCTGTTGTTGTTGTTGTTTTTCTCTAGATGAAGTCTTGCTCTGTCACCCAGGCTAGAGTGCAGTGGCACGATCTTGGCTCACTGCAACCTCTGCCTCCCGGGTTCAAGCGATTCTCCTGCCTCAGCCTCCTGAGTAACTGGGATTACAGGCACACACCACCTGGCCCAGCTAATTTTTGTATTCTTTGTAGAGATGGGGTTTCACCATGTTGGCCAGGCTCGTCTCGAACTCTTGACTCATGATCTGCCTGCCTTGGCCTCCCAAAGTGCTGGGATTACAGGCATGAGCCACCAAACCCAGCCCAAGATCAAGTTTACAAGGACCATCTTCCTAACAATGTGATAAGATAATGTCTATGAGAGCACTGGCATTGGTATTTCAGAGGTGTTCACACGCCGAACTCCTCCTCCCTACTACCATGCTAACATCTTTCAGAGCTTTCTTTCTATTTCTCATTGTTCCATGTTATTCCTCAAACTTGCTGCTTTAAAGTCTTTGCACATGCTCTTTCCTCTGAGTGGAATAGGACTTTGCTCTCTCATTTCTTTTTAGAGAAGATAAAAATTATTTGTTACGTACAAAGGATTAATATAAGATATACATAAGAGTTAAAGTATCATAATATAAGGAATGCCCATAAACCCAAGAATTAAATCATTAGTAATAAATAGATTGCTTGTCATGCTTTACTATCCCATCTTGAAAGTAATCACTAGCCTAATGATCCCCTGCTTTTTCTGAATACATAGTTTTATCCCATTTGCATATATGTTTAGTTGTTTAATTCTGCTAATTTAAAAAAAATGTCTATAAGCATTGTATTGAAATTATTCTTCTGGAATTTACTTTTTTAGTTAACATTATGTTTCCAAAATTTGGTTGTGTATAGTTTAAGGTTCTACATTTTTACTGTTGTATATTATTCTACATTTTTACTATTGGATATTATTTTTTGTGTAAAAGGAGTGCTGATGGTTTATTTAGTCTCTTTTTCACGGCAATTGGAATGTTTGAGTTTTTATTACTCAAATATTGTTCTCATGAGCATTCTTGTATATGTCTCTTGGGTATTACTCCATGAGCAGAGTTACTGGATTATAGGATATTCGTTTTAACTTCTTTCATAATGTTAGGATGAATCAGACTCTCTGTTTCTTTTGAATCTGTTTTGGTAAATTGTATTTTTTCTAGGAATTTGTCCATTTTCAAGTTTCCAGATCTATTGGCATGAAGTTGTCCATAGTGTTCTCTTGTTACCTTTATCTGCCATTATCTGTCTTTATTGTTTTTAAAATTTTAATCAGGCCTAATTTGCATACAGTAAACCACACATATTTAAAGCGTCTAACTGGCTGAGGCTGGCAACCATGGGGATGTGCTTCTCACATCTTCTACTGCTAGGAGAGTGAGCGAATGAGGACACCAACGCTGGGCTCTGAATCCATCACTGTGTTTGTGCCCGGGCCACAGTTTCCCAAGGCTGCTTCTTCCACCCAGGGACAAAGTGCAGTAGGGAACTGAGATAGGTCCATTCCTGCAAAAGACAGCACTCTCCATCAGCCTTGCCAACCTTTCTTAGAGCTCCACTCTAGCCCATGACCTTCCTATCTTCCATCCTGCTTTCCTCAGGTTTCTCTCCCCTACACCTGGGTCGGTTCTGCCACTTGTCTGCGGTCTCTCCCAGCCTCCCCCGGATCCTTTCTCCAACTCCCTTGCAGTCTATTACCCCAGTAGATCTCTCATGATCTGGTCCTGTCATGGTATCTATCTGCTTCTGTGATGATATCTGCTTCTTGAGGACTCCACTTAACACCGACACAGGTACACTCTATGAAAGCATCACCACAATCGAGACAATGAGCACATCCATCAGACATTGTTTCCCAAAGTCTCTTCTTGCCCTGTGTAATCCATCCTTTCTTCTACCCCTGTCATCATGCAACAACGGATCTAATTTCTGCCACTATAGATTAATTTCCATCCACTGGTAGTTTATAGAAATGAAATCATACAATCTGTGCCCTTTTTAAAATATGGTTTTAAAAATTCAGCATAATTATTTTGAGATTCTTTTACATTGTTACATCGTTCAATCATTAATTCCTTTTCACTGCTCAGTGGCATTTTACTGTACAGATATACCACAACTCATTTATCCATTGTTATCCATTATCCAGTTGCTTATTATGAGATAATCTCTTGATGGAGATTAATGTTGTGTTCCATTTTCAATAATCATGATTAAAGTTGTGATAATGGAAACTAAACTAAAGTTAGTTAAAGTGAAACTAATAAAAGTTAAAGTGAAACTGAAGTTGCTAAGAAAATTTACGTATAAGTCTTTGTATAGTTTTTATCTTTCTTGGACAAATACCTAGAAGTGGAATGAATGGCTGGAGCATATGAGAGATGTATGTTTAAATTTTTAAGAAACTGAAAAACTTTTTTCTAAAGTGTTTTTAAATGCTTTTTGTGCCTTTTCTCTCTTATATTACATAAAAAATAACTTTTGACTTTGTTGATTCTCAATACTATTTCTTTCTTTTTACTACAGATTTCTTTCTTATTTCATTGATTTCTTCTCTAATATTTACTATCTCCTAGCTTGATTTTCTGCCTTATTATTTGCTAATGTAAGAATTTAAGACCTAGAATTTATCTATCTCTAAGTGTGCTTTCATGGATTTCCATATGTAGTGTTTTCTGATTTCTAATTATTTTAAAACTTATGTTGTGATTTAGGTTTTGACCTATTAATTTTTGAGAAGCATGGTTGTATTTATGAACTGTACAGGAAAGGTTTATTTATCATTTTGTTCTGATATATATATATCTCATATGTATATATCATATATATCATATATATCTCCTGTATATATCATATGATATATACATGATATCATATGATACGATACATGTATATGATATATATGTGTGTGTGTGTGTGTGTATGACATTGCACTCTGGCCAAAGAACACAGCCTGTGTGATACTGATTCTTCAGAAAATGTTGTGGCTGGGCATGGTGACTAACGCCTGTAATCCCAACATGTTGGGAGGCCAAGGCGGGAGGATCCCTTAACCTCAGGAGTTCAAGACCAACCTTGATAACATGGAGAAACCTCATCTCTACAAAAAAATACAAGAATTAGCCAGGCATGGTGACATGTGCCAGTAGTCCCAGCTAGTTAGGAGGCTGAGGTGGGAGGATCACTTGGCCTGAGAGGTCAAGACTGCAGTGAACCATGTTCATGACACTGCACTCCAGCCTGGGCAACAGAGCAAGCCATAAACTTGTCTCAAAACAACAACAAAAAAAGTTTTTACAATTTGAATTAGGACCAAGCACATGATCAATTTTGTTTTTTTGAGTCAGGGTCTTGCTTTGTCATGCAGTCTAGAGTGCAGTGACATGAACACGGTTCACTGCAGCCCCGACCTCCCACACTCAAGCAATCCTCTCACCTCAGCCTCCTGAGTAGTTGGGATTACAGGCACGCCCCACCATGCCCAACTAATTTTTGTATTTTTTATAGAGGTGGGGTCTTGCCACATTGCCCAGGCTGGTCTCGAACTCCTGGGCTCAAGCGATCCTTCCTCCTTGGCCTCCCAAAGTGCTGGGATTACAGGTGTGAGACACTGTGCCAGTCTGATCTATATTGATAAATGTAACATGTTTATATAAGAAGGAGATATATTCTCTGTTTTTCTTCATATCTACTAAATCAAGATTTTTTTTTTTAATGTTGGGTCTTTTTGATTTTTCTAATAATTTTATTGACCTATTGATAAATGAGAACTCTTCGTGTTCCTATTCATTTTTGCTCTACAAATTTTCAGACTATTTTATTCATGACATAGAACTTTCTCTTCTTGAGCGATAGATCTTGAGATTATACATATCTTCCTAAAACATAATGATACACTAAAATTTTCATCAGCATATAGTGCTCATCTCTCTTCCTATAAAGTTTCTATTTTAATGCCTCCTTAATCTGATACTAACAAGCCATGTCAGCTTCATTTTGGTTAGTATTTGACTGATTTATATTTTGCTTTATTTTGTTTTTGTTCATTCAAAATACCTGTGTTCTTATGCTTTAAGCAATATCTCTTGTTGACGATATAGAGCTGTATCCTTTTCTAAAAAAATCAAATCTGATAATCTTTGTCCTTAAAATGGTGAGTTTAGGACATTTACTACTATGGATATTGATCTATTTGTACTTGTTTCTTTTGTGTTACTTTTGCTTTGTAATTGTATGACTTTTTCTAAGCTGATACATTTTAAGGAATTGTTGAGGTTTTTTGCATTTATGTTTATTTAATTTTATTTATTCCTGTCACTTGATTGAATGCATTCAGTGTAGATTTTACTCTTTCAGTGATTGCCCTCAAAATTTTATCATGCATATTCTCTTTAAAAATCTGAATAAACCTAAACATCTCTTATCCTTCCAAACAATAAAATATCTGTGGAATAATTTAATTTGCAAAACTCCGTTTCTATTTGCATGCTATTTAATTCTTTTTCCTTTTTCTTTTCTTTTTTCTTTTTTGAGATGGAGTCTTGCTGTGTTGCCCAGGCTGGAGTGCAGTGGAGTGATCTCGGCTCACTGCAAACTCCGCCTCCTGGGTTCACACCATTCTCCTGCCTCAGCCTCCCGAGTAGCCGGGATAATTCTTTCTTCTTAGCTACACAAATTAGACTTCATTGTCTGCATTTTCCCCCATGGATATACAACATAATTATAATTTAATTCATATATCATTCTTTATTGCATCTCTGATATTCTCCTTGAATTATTTTCCTATTTATGATCCTTTAGAAATTGTCTTATATGGTTCTTTTTGTGATAAACACCCACATTTTTTAATCTATAAAAGTCTTTGCCTCACCCTAATTCTTAAAGGATGTTTTTTCTCTGGATATTTGATTCTACATTGATTCTACTGTCATTTGACTTCCAGAGATGCTGTAGAGGAATCTGATCTAATTTTAATTTCTTTATAGGTGATCTGTTAACCCACTTTTAAGAGCTTCTGTCTTTGATGTTAAGTAGTTTCACTATGATGATTCTAACTGTGAATTTTTATTTTTATTGTTATTGTCCTATATCCTGCCTAGTGTATGTGTTTTCTAGATCCATACAGATTCTTTTTAAGCTTTGAAAATTTAGATCCATTATCAAATTAAATGTTGTTACATCTCTACTTTCTTTAATCTTTAATTTTGGGCTTTTCACTAGATATATTTTTGATTTTCTTATTCTAGCCCCTATATCTCTTAATGTCTCTCATTTTCTACCTCTTTATCACTCTATATTGCAATTTGGATAATTTCTAATGATATATATTTCAACTCATGCAGTCTTTCTTCAGCTATATGTACTATGTTATTAGGTTGATGGATGTAGATATTATTTCAACAATTATATTTTTATTTTATGAAACACCATGTTTCCTCAAACTTGCATGATTATTCCTCAGCTATTTCTGCTTCATTGGTCAGTTTATCATATTCCTTATTTTTTTAAGCATGAAATACGCAGCTTTTCTGTATTCTATACCTAGTTGTTTCAAATTACAGTACTTGATCATTTAAATATGGTATTTTGAACATTTGAGTGATTCTTTCTTATTGGGGGTTTTTGTACATTTGGTGATATTTATTTTTATTTTTGTTTTAAGTTCTGGGATACATGTGCAGGATGTGCAGGTTTGTTGTATAGGTAAACGTGTTCCATGGTGGTTTGCTACACCTATCAACCCATCACCTAGGTATTAAGCCCAGCATGCATTACCTATTTTTCCTAATGCTCTTCCTCCCCTCACCTACCCCACAAGATGCCACAGTGTGTGTTGTTTCCCTCCCTGTGTCCATGTGTCCTCATTGTTCAGCTCCCACTTATAAGTGAGAACATGCAGTGTTTGGTTTTATGTTCCTGCATTAGTTTGCTGAGGATAATGGCCTCCAGCTCTACCCATGTACATGCTAAGGACATTATCTCCTTCCTTTTTATGGCTGCATAGTATTTCATGGTGCGTATGTACCACATTTTCTTTATCCAGTCTATCATTGACAGGCATTTTGGTTTATTCCATGTCTTTGCTATTGTGAATAGAGATGCAGTGAATATATGTGTGCATGTATCTTTATAATTGAATGATTTATATTCCTTTGGGTATATATCCAGTAATGGGATTGCTGGGTCAAATGGCATTTCTGGTTCTAGATCTTTGAGGAATCTTCACACTGTCCTCCACAATGGTTGAACTAATTTATATTCCCACCAACAGTGTAAAAGCATTCGTGTTTCTCCAACTTTGCCAGCATCCGTTGTTGCTACACTTTTTGATAATTGCCACTCTGAATGGTAGGAGATGGTATCTCATTGTGGTTTTGATTTGCATTTCTCTAATGATTAGTGATGTTGAGCTTTTTTTCATATGTTTGTTGGCTGTATGAATGTCTTCTTTTGAGAAATGTCTATTCATGTCCTTTGTTAACTTTTTATATTTATTTATTTATTTATGTATGTATTTATTTATTTATTTATTGTAAATTTGTTTAAGTTCCTTGTAGATACTGGGTACTAGACCTCTGCCAGATGGATTGATTGTAAAAATTTTTCTCCCAACCTGTAGTTTGCATTTGGTGATATTTAATTGTGTATTAATACTTGATTTTAGTCATTGGGAGCGCTGAGTTTCTAAGTTGGGAATTGGAAAGAATTCCTCCTGAGAGAATTTTTTCCTGTCAAAAGAAGGGCTTCAAACCAACACCTGTCCCCAGGATACCCTTATGCATATTGCAGATAACCTAAAGACCAGTTTGCAGAGAGAAGAAATGCTGTGAGCATCCATCCTGGGGTAACCCTGCCCTTTCCAGGCACCCATTCCTGTCACTGGCCTACGGACAGCTCCTTATTATCCTGGCATTAGCTTATGTAATTAGTTTTGTGTTTCTTATTTGTTTCATATTCAACAAATATGATATCCATGGGATATCCATGGAGACTTCTTTGGATAGTCACCTGTGAGAACACTGCTATACCAGAGAGAGAGAGAGACAGAGCGCGCGTGTGAGAGAGAGTGTGCGTGTTTTCAGGTTTTTGTTCCTGATGCTAAAGTGGAAGTTGAATACTATTATTACAGTCTAACTGCAGATTAATAAGTCATAACTAAATTTTAAAAATGAAATTGAAAGTAATAGAAAAAAATTAGTGTGGATTGCAGGTAGTAAGGGTTAGTGTCATTGTAAGAAAGTTTTGTTTAAATTTTATGTATGTATATGTTTGCATGGGTATGATAATTTAAAATATTTGATATATATTTGTGGTTACAGAAAGGTTTGAAAGCTATTGGTTCAGAAGTCTTCCTCTTTTGCCTTCTTTTTTCACCTAATTAACTCTCTCCCATCTTTTAAATGTCAGCTCAAATGTTACTTGCTAAGGAAAGCCTTCATCATACTCAGATAGATTTGGTTCTATTGTCAATTGCTTTCAAGATTCATTTCCCTTTACTTTCAAGACTTCACCTCAGATTGTAAATGAAATTTCCCAGTGATATTGTTTGATTGATGTCTGTCTCCCACAGCAGACTGTGGGCTCCATGAAAATAGACTGTCCATAGATTTGTTCATTCTCGTATCCTCAGTGCCTAACACAATGGTTGAAGCATAGTAGGCACTTAATAAATATGTGTTAAATAAATGAATGTGTCTTCTCATGAAATCTTCCCATGTGAACTCATTTTAGTGAAACCAGCAATATTGGAACACCCCATGGGGTGTGATGAGCAGACTGAGGGCATCTTGTTTGACTAGATGTGCAAGCTCTTCTGTGAATTAACTCTTTAAATCACAAAAACACATTCCTAGTTCTCACAAAACTGGGACAGTGATTGAATACAGATGGAATAAAAAGGCTTCCCCCATTGAAACTCACAGCAGCTCAAAGTAAAATTTGACAATTCTTTTTTTTTTTTTAGACAAAGTCTCTCTCTGTCGTACAGGCTGGAGTACAGTGGTGCGATCTCAGCTCACTGCAACCTCTGCCTCCCAGGTTCAAGCGATTCTCGTGCCTCAGCCTCCTAAGTTGCTGGGATTACAGCCATGTGCCACCATGACTGGCTAATTTTTTTTTTTTTTTTTTTTTTTGTATTTTTAGTAGAGATGGGGTTTCACCATGTTGGCCAGGCTGGTCTTGAACTCCTAACTTTAAGTTATCTGCCTGCCTCGGCCTCCCAAAGTGCTGGGATTACAGGAGTGAGCCACCGCCCCCAATCAAGAATTCTTTTAATAATGACCTTGAGTTTAGCCCTTCTGATAGTGTGAATGCCAGGTACACTAAATGGTAGAAATATGAACTGGGGTCTTTCCGAAAACTTTCTGCTATAACTTCTTGTGAAGGCAAGAGAAGGCTTTGCTGTAAAGAAGCAATAAGGCATACTCACTACACATCTTTTAGCAATTATTCTGCAATCATGAAAATTCTGAAGAATACAAAATAACTTCAACACCTTTAACAAAGAATTCAGTGAAGATGAAAGTGTTTTGGAAAGTAGATTAAACATTGATATACTATAACTGTTACAGCAGGTAGCTAGTCAGGCATGAGCAGAGCAGGAGAGCCTCTGCCTCCCTAGGAATATCAGGCAACCATCAGGTGATAGCCAAGCAGTAATTACACTGTTTCTCTAAAATAATAATTGGTCACCGCTGGTGCCAGGGAAAGGCAGTCTCCCAATAGAAAAACCTGAAACAGGTGATTAATAGCTTCCTGATAAGATCTCAGGAGTTGGGTGAGTGGGCTCAAGCATGCGCATTAAGAGGTAAAGTGGTGGAGTTGAACTGTTCCTTCTAGGAACATTCAGCTGGTAAGGGAAGAATGCCTCAAGTGAGTATCCATACAACTCCAGTAAACACACTGTGCATAGGGCCCCTCCCAAGTGCTAGCAGGCCACTGTGCATGCAGGCAGCCCACCCCAAGGGAAGAATCAGGGGAGAAAAGAAACAAGACCCCAGAAATATGCCAACATATAAAACCTCAAGTCAAAGGTCAAACTGTGCATTTGATCTCCCAAGCCACCTGCTTGACCCTCTTTCAAGTGTACTTAATTTCTTTCATTCCTGCCCTAAAACGTCTTAATAAACCTTCACTCCTGCTCTAAAACTTGTCTTGGTCCGTCACTCTGCCTTATGACCCCTCGGTTGAATTCTTTCTTCTGAGAAATTCTATTTGCTATTTCAACATGCTATTGAGGCTGAGGAGGCAAGAATTGGGGTTGATGCAGACCTCTATGGATTCACCACCGCTGACATAACTATATTCATTTCCATCATGTTTTTATGACAAGTAAAAACTATATGATGATGATGATGAAGTTCCTCATAATGGGGTTTTGTTATATAAATAATGAAAAAATCACTGATGGCAGCTGATGAGATTATTTGTGGCCATTTTTTGGTCTTCATTTTCATAGACTTTAGAGAATATATTTTCAAGATATTCTCAAGGTGACCTTTCCTCGGTAGAGCATAACTTACAAGCCATTAAATATACACACAAACTGGGTACGACTCCTTCCATCTGTTTAGGAATTTTTGTGTAGAGTTCTCCTGTCTATGTACATTTCCTGGATTCTACTTAGCCTATTGACAAAGATGCTCTATGCTATGTGATTAAAAACATTTATATTAGATGATACTGCTTTAATTTCTGTTGCATATAGTGAAGCAAAGTCCATATTAAGTCCTTTCCTTGTGCCATTATAAATGTTTAATTTGGTTCAGGACAGGAAGACTACTGAAGTTATATTCAAACAAAGCACATGATGTATTACAAGGGAAGTCTGATGTGATCAGGATGCCACCTTGGTCATTAAAACAAAAATGCTAGTTACATTATATATTCAGATAGCTTTGCAAGGGTTTTGTGTTCTTGCTTCACTTAAGAGAACTAAAACTAGAAATTATAGACACTCGTTGATACTCATACACACTCAAAGGAAAGAACTTGTCCTCATTGTAAAACAGTGGCAAATAAGTTAACATTTATCTATTATAAGTTGAGGTAAAAGATTTAAAGTATATGTCTTATGCTTTCTAATGTAACTAGCAGTTTCACTCTTGCTGGAGTGCAATGATGTGATCTTGGCTCACTGCAACCTCCACCTCCCAGGTTCAAGCAATTCTTGTGCCTCAGCCTTCCGAGTAGCTGGTATTACAGGTGTGCACCACCACACTCAGCCAATTTTTGTATTTTTAGTAGAGACAAGGTTTCGTCACGTTGGCCAGGCTGGTCTAGAACTCCTGACCTCAAGTGATCTGCCTGCCTCAGCCTCCTAAAGTGCTGGGATTACAGGCATGAGCCACCATGGCATAAAATTTACTTTGAATTCCCTAGAATATTTTGGGCCCATACCGGATTTGGCAACAATTTATTTTAGCAACTCATCTTTATCTACTT
Source organism: Miopithecus talapoin (assembly GCA_028551445.1). Classification (NCBI taxonomy): domain Eukaryota; kingdom Metazoa; phylum Chordata; class Mammalia; order Primates; family Cercopithecidae; genus Miopithecus; species Miopithecus talapoin. Next base: position 45,077,434 of record CM052591.1, read on the forward strand.
ATTACAAAGCATTACATTTATTTTTCTTAGAAATAATAACTCCCTTGTGCACTCATATTTTATCAGTATAAACACCTTTCGATTAAATTATATAGTTACACTAAAAGTACATTCAACATTAACAGGTTTGGTACGATATGCTAATGAATCTTGGTTTATGTGAACTCAAATAGTGAGAGTGGAAGAACATGGACATGCTTGAGAGTAAACACTAGCCTTCTGCATGTGTGGACATCAGTCAGCATGTTTTGTTGAGCAGATTGGAGTAAGTCAGTTAAAATGAGGGGCATAGGGACTGGGGGTGAGGCAAAAGTGATGGCAATGATGATTTATTGAAGTTTCCTTAAAAGAGCTTTACTCTATCTACAAATACGAATTATTCTCAGTGTTGGTGTACTCTTCTACCAGCGTGCTCCCTCCATGTCCTCTCAATGTCCAGTAGCTTGACCTCTTCTACTGATGTGTTCGTCTCGCTCTCCAGCAGCTTCTGTCTCTGCCTTGCGAGGGTCTTGGCTTTTTATAGGCCCAAAATGAGGGCATGGTGGGCCAGGGTGGTCTTGGAAAATGTAACATTTGGGCACAAAGGCAGAAGCACCTGTCCTCACCTAGGTCTGGGGGGTCTATGGGGTTAGGGCCCTAGCCAGGGACCTGCCTTTCTCTACCCAGCATTTCCCTGCTCTCCGCCTGTATCACCTTCAAGAGGTGGAGGTTCCGTTTTATTTTAATAACCATCACAATTTATTTAACCATTCTTTGATCCACATGTAGAATATTCATGCTAAGCACTCTGCATGCATGATCCTATCTAATCCTAAACAAACTCTTCGCAGAGGTATTATTACTGGATTATACTTATGAGGAAACTGAGATTCACTTTGTAAAGCTTCGAAGTAAAAGAAGCTTGAAAGTCATTGCTGTTGTCAATGCTGCACATCTCCAGACTGGCAGCCTTTGGCTTTATGCTACTAAATATAGCAGTTTCCTTTTTTAAAAATAAACACTTTTTTTTTTTTTTTTTTTTTTTGAGATGGAGTTTCGCTCTTGTTGCCCAGGCTGCAGTGCAATGGCATGATCTTAGCTCACTGCAACCTCTGCCTCCCGGGTTCAAGTGATTCTCTTTTTTCGGCCTTCTGAGTAACTGGGATTACAGGCATGTGCCACCATGCCTGGCTAATTTTGTATTTTTACTAGAGACGGGGTTTCACCATATTGGCCAGGCTGGTCTCGAACTGCTTACCTCAGGTGATCCAGTGGCTGTGGCCTCCCAGAGTGCTGAGATAACTGGCGTGAGCCACCATGCCCGGCCGGTTTCCTTTTTGTAATGGGCGGCTGTTCTGTGCTAGGCCTTTAAATGTAGTTGACGTGGAGTCATCACAAGAAGCCCATGAAGTACTATTTATTCAACTATATGGAAGCACAAAGAGTCAGATTTAAATCCAGGTCTATAGTCTCAAAGTCAGTGATTATCCCACCCTATTATATAACAGGTGCATTTGCATATGGCACCTGACTGCTACAATTCACTAGCATATGAGTACACATAAGGTCACATGTAATAGATAACCAGTCCCACAGGATCTGAGCCCCCCTTCACCGGCTCATCCATGAATTCTAGCTCCTTACAATGTCCTTCACTTCAGAGTCATCTTGAAAAGCCACAGACTGGTTCAAGTCACACTGTGCTTATAGTCACCATTGGCTTTTGGCAAGTTGAGCCCAAGATCTGTGATACCAGCACCCCCCTTTACAAACCTGGGCACTATGACACAGCTGTCCTTGCAGAACCAGCAGTTCCTGGACTGACGGGGGTCCCTGATGATTCTTCCAGGCACTGAATCTCACACACCTGTGTTGGCCAAACAGCCTGAAAGGGAAGATGATAACAGCACCCACACATTTCAAGTTTTCTCAGGGCCAAAATACTATAGAGTTTATGAGCTATCTATCTTAGTCAATTCAGGTTTCTGTAACAAAGTGTAGACTGGGTGATTTACAAATAACACAAATTTTCTTTTCACAGTTCTGGAGACTGGAAGTCCAAGGTGAGACTGCCAGCACAATCAGGTTCTGCTGAGGGTCTTCTTCTGAGCTGCAGGCTGCCAACTTCCCTTTCGATCCTCACATGGCAGAAAGTGGGTGAAAGAGCTCTTGGGAGTCTCTTTGATAAGGATACTAATCCCACCCATTAGGGCTCTACCCTTATGACCTAATCTTTCAACAACTACCACATTCTGAAACCATCACATTAAGGGTTAGAATCCCAACATGTGAATTCTGGGGAGATACAAATATTCAGTCCATTGCAGTATCTTTGTGTTTTAAGTTCGTGTGGAGTCTTTTTCTATTACAAGTGTGTCCATTTCAGTCACAAAGCTCTACAGAGACCCACCACTCCCCTCTGCTCCCAGGTGCTGTGGTGAGGTCTGTTTCCTCATGCTGGGATCTTTCTGATTTATGGTGACATGTCTCTCAGCTGCCCCACTTTTCCTCACTCCACCTGGAGTCATTGCACAGATGACATGTCAGTGTATGTCTGAGGCCCAATCACGGACATAGTGCTTTGTCTCTCAGGGAGCTCTCCAACATTATAAAAACCAGTAGCCACAGAGAAATGCTTAATGGTGGGGCATTGCCTCCCTCGCACACTAGCCACTCCCCTTCTACAGTTCAGCCCATTCACCACTTTGTAGTAACAAGGATCTCATTGAGGGTACATTAGTGTCTTTTGCTGCTGATCAACTTTTTTAAAAATAAAAAAAAGTCTAATTTCAGAAAACATGCTGAATTAGGAAGAAGCGGAAAGAAGTGCAATGGATAAGCAAATCACAATCCTCAGGGCTCAACAAGGCATTCTTTCAGTGATCACTAATCACTCTGGGGTTCGCCTGACTCTAGTGATCAACATAGCTCCCTAGTCTTGAAGTTCTTCAACCACAGTCAAAGCTGTTTGACATGCACATGACAAGCAGATTGATTTCTGGATCCTTACACCGTATAAAACATCACTGTCCCTTGCGGCTGGATTCACTCTCACCCCATGCCTTTTGGAACTGTACTTTTCCCATGAGAAACACCAGCCTCGAGTTCTTCATAGCAAGAGTCTTACCTTGATTTTTTTTCTCCCTCCCTTTTTGGTTGCAGAAGCCCTGAGTCTCAGCCTCAATAGCATGTTGCCTTGTTATGGGGTGATATACTTTGTTACTGCTGCTACACTTCATCACATGGTCTGAATGCCTGGACCACAACATATGAGCTGCCCTCCCTGCTCTGGAAGGCAACCATCTCTTGGTGGAGAGGAACACTCTCCTACTGACTACCTGCCAATGTTAGGCTTTGATCCAGGGCCTACAGTGCCCGCATACCTGTACCTGTACTCCCTCTCTTCACCTGTCGTAATACCTGTGTTTACTCTACTAACCAATCTTACTAGAGTTAACTTTCCAGATTCTAGTCTCTTCTGTACCAACCTGCCCACTGCCACCCGAACTCTATGTACTCTGGGAAAAAAAAGAAATCAATTGGGTTGAATTTCTCAAACCCAATCCCTCAGCTCCACTCCATACTTATAACATCCAGACATAGAAGCCCTTAGCAAATATAACATATTCTGACTTATATTGTCCTTTCTTTTATGGCAAGTATTTTATATACATGTAATTATTTGATTATAGACATACACTAATATTTTTCTCTACATTTAAATTATAAGCTCCTGGCTGGGCACAGTGGCTCACACCTATAATCCCAATACTTTGGCAGGCCAAGGTGAGCAGATCACTTCAGCTCAGGAGTTCAATACCAGCCTAACCAACATGGTGAAACTCTGTCTCTACTAAAACTACAAAAATTAGCTGGGCATGGCATGCACACAAGAATCATTTGAGCCTGAGAGGCGGGAGGCTCCAGTAAGGTGAGACTGCACCACTGCACTCCAGCCTCCGCGATAGAGCGAGACTCTGACTCAAAAAATAAAAAATAAAAAATTATAAGCTCCTTAGAGGCAAACATATACTTAGCACAGTCCCTTATTAAAAGTAGTTGTGCAGAGAAGTATGCTAAATTGAATTTAATCGCTTATGAGATTAACTTCTGTACCTGCATTCTGTAGTGTAATTTCTCAGCTTACTGCCTCTTTCATCTTTTCACAAATATTTACTGAGGGCCTGTTACATTCTGGTAATCTTCCAGGGGTTAACTTTTCAAAGTCAAAGAGACTGGGCGGGGTGGCTCATGCCTGTAACCCCAGCACTTTGGAGGCTGGGGCAAGTGGATTGCTTGAGCTCAGGAGTTCGAGACCAGCCTGGGCAATATGGTGAAACCCCGTCTCTACCCAAAATACAATTAATTACTCAGGTGTGGTGGCACACACTGGTGGTCCCAGCTACTCTGGAGGCTGAAGTTGGAGAATTGCTTTAGCCAGGAGAAGGGGGTTGCAGTGAGCCAAGATGGCACCACTGCACACCAGCCTGAGTGACAGGAGGGAAACCCTGTCTCAAAAAAAAAAAAAAAAAAAAAAAAAAAAAAGTCAGTAGAACAGATTCCTTCACAGATACTATATTGCAGGGGAGTTCAACAATAACTAAATTAAAAAATATAAATGTCATGAGGGTAAAAAAGTGGGGGAAATGAATGGAGAAAGATGAAGTGTGGTGTTTACATGAAGCAGCACTTGAACATTTTCTCTCTTTTATAGGATAAGCTTCTGGAGGTCTCCATTTTGTTTGTTATTCCTTTTATTTCATTTTAAATGTTTGAACAGCATAGGCTACTAATGGACTTTAGGCTTTTAGCAAATACTTTTTGAAATTGTTATGTAAATATATCAGACTTTTGAAAACCTCCTACTTCTTAATTTTTATCCTTTACACATTAAAAATGGAAAAAATAAAACAAAACAAATGGATTTTAGTAGATACAGTATATTATCAAATTAGTTTTCTTTTTAACAGCCCTCTGGCTTCAACATTTTCATGAACATCATTTATTTAACAGACAAGATCTATAATCCTTTCTAGTTTCAACAGCAGTTTCTGATTGACAGTAGCAAACTGTATTCACTTATTATTTTTCCCAAACCCAAACCCCACTGCCCTGATGCTTAGCTGGCTGACATCCCTGAAAATCTTTGGTGATAATCACTAGAAGAATTAGCAGAAACAAGGAGGCTCTTTGGAGCTACCTTGTGTGCTAACCTGGTGCAGGCACTAGGACCGCCCAGGAGCCGATAGGCAGCCACGCTTCACAGCCCCGTCAGAGGGACTGAGCCGCCTTTGCTGTTACACAGGAAGAGAGCAGGCAGCATCAGTATCGGCTCAGCATCCTTCCCCCTTCTGTTCTATTACAAGGTATTTACTTGCTATTTATCACTCAGACTTTGAATACTGTCATGTGCCTTTAGTGTTCCCTTAAAATGATGCTCTGAAATGCCGTCCAGCACCTATTGGGTTACTATATTATTTTATGTTAATTTCCACAGCTGATCGAAGCAACAGTGCCATAAAGAAATGGGCTAGATATTTCCAGAGGCTGCAATCTGGAGGCATTTGGAGATGTGAGTACGTTGGTCACAGATCTCTAATGTGTTGGCTGTATTAGTCGTGTCTCTTGACCTTCCTCTTCTTCGTTGAAAGAGCCAATGTGAGATGCCATCTGCGTAAAAAATCATTCATAAAGCAAATGCAATTAGATGGTGACAGAAACCACTAATGATGGGCCTGAAACTCTACTTTGGAGTGGCTGTGGTTTCCTCTTCCAGCCTGTGGGTTTGCAAGAGAAGCTGGGTTTGCAACTGAGTTTGGATGGGAAAGAGATTATGCTCAGGGCTGCAGACTGCATGCTTGGATTCTGCTTTCTGTTTTCAAAGCTCAAAGACTGTCCTTTCTAATCATTGCCATGGTGCAGTGTAGGAATCCTTTTATGCTTTCTTTATTTCTGCAAATACTACTATCATAGATGTGGACTGCCAGAAAACTATTAAGCCATTTGGTGCCTCACAGTGTAAAGCCACTGAAGAGAAATCTAGTTTGCTTTTTCTTAACAATATACCATACACTTTTTCCTGACTCAATACCACAGCTGGTAGATGGCACACAGCAACATTAAAAAACAATGCTAATCTAAGATTCTTTTTTCCTTTTCAAAAATAATCTTGATTATGCGTGATAAGGGAATAGTTTGCTGTTAGAAAACCCAATGATTATGATTTTATGGCAGAAATGGAAAATTCTTTTTGAGTATTTTACGAATCAATTGAAGGCGCTTTTTAAGAGCCTTGGTGCCAATTTTATGCATTCAAGACTCTTTTAAAACTTTAAAGCCTTCCCAAACTGTTAGATGTGGTTTTGATCACAGTAATTAGTTTAAATTTATATATATTATGCCAAAATGTAATAGGTAAATGTATTCATAAATGAACAAAATATTAAGTTCTGCTTGTGGTCAGTTCATGAAAAATTGTAAGATAAACAGTACCCTCAAAATTTATTTCAGGAAAGAAAATATTTAACTAAGACACAATGCAAGGCATCAACATTAAAATTGTGGCTTTAATGACAAGCATTTGTTAAAGAATTTTTTAAATACTTTTAATGGTTCAAAAAGGTATATGTTTAAGTTTCTTATATTTAATATATTGAAACACCCTAAATGTGATTTCAAAATGCTTAGGTATCAAATTTTTGAAAATGTGCCTATAGTTCCCTTAAAACTCTTTATTTGGTAAACAAAAGAGGGGCAGAGGATATGAGGGAGAAAGAGACTAAGTTTTGCTTTACTGGTTTTTTATATTTTGAATATTCTGATATAACATTTACTATATAAGTATGATACCTATACTTTTTAAATGTAAGTAAAATTACAAATGATTGTAATCATTAATTTGCAATATCTTTAATAAATGAAAAGAAATATATTTAAAAAAACATGTTTATATTGCTATATAACATTTCTTAGGCAGAGAAAGTCATTTTTTCTAGACAATGACTTGCTTCTGAAGAAAGTTAGGGAAATTAGATTTGGGGCAGTAATAAACTTTCGTTAGTTTCTGAGGCAAAGTAATTTTTTAAACTTATTTTTGCATTGGTGCACCTACAATTTATTTTCAAGTTTGTGTATATTACATATCTTCATAAACTTTGTATTACTAAAGTTTTCTCCTTTCTCTTTTAAAAATACTTCCTATATTCCAAGTCTGTGAAGATGACTCAATTTTTCAAATTAAAACTTAGTTTTGAAAATTTTTACCCATCATATAATGATTTGCAGCCTTAAACTTCGGTTTCATGTCAGACTCATCATTACACAGGCCTTGTTAATAATTTTAAATAACTTCATTTTATGTTAAGTATAAAGATTCATTGAATTCAATGATGATAGGGGAAAAATCCCAAGAATGTATGTTTTTATTCAGAATTTGACAGACACACTTTTCAGAACATGAATTTTGAACTTTCTTCCTGAATTTAGGTCCTAAAATTAAGTCCACTGGCTTGACCTAATCAAATGAACACAGTTGGCACAGTACTTAGCAGAAGTTCAGAATTACTACCAAACAAATGGGACTTAAGCTAAGAAATAAAATGTAAAGGCTAAAACAAATTTGTTAGAATGTGAAAGTATTCTTTCACTGACACTCGTTGACAATTTGTCAATGAGTTTGATGCCTGAGGATATCCCACGGCCTTGAAAAGTCTTGCAGCCCAAGAGATTCAGGTGGATATCAATATTATATAGATTTACTGGCTAGTGTTAAGGTAGACATTTCTAACAGATGGATTTTAACATGCATATTTTTAGCTAAAAGAGTTCCAATAAATAGTAAATCTCATTCCACCAATTTCACCAACAGCAGTCCTTTTCCATCCACAAAGACAGACAATATTCCCTAACAGAAACTCTTTCATGAATAGAATACTTAGACATTTCTAAAAGACAGCTTTTACATTATTTCTACATAGGAAAACATAGCATTTACAGTACTAAGCCATCCAGAGGAAGCTAACATAAAGGAAGAAGTTATCAGTAAAATTATTCTGGTATTGCAGTTTGCTTTAAAAAAGTTTTTTTCTGAGCATCTGTATAAGCAGGAAAACATATCTCCTAGTAGAAACCACAGACAAATGCAATAAGGCATCCAGGGACAAATGGTAGGCCAGTGGGAGACAGTGTTTACTGAATGGATGAAAAAAAGAAATGTAGAAGAATAACAAACGATCCTTTTTTATTTGTCATGAAAGATAATTACAGTTCTAATATGAGTTTTTAAGAATCTGTTGGCCACATACATATACATGCCACAATAAATAGGAATTACATGTAACTTGAGATTTTCCCATTATGATTTCCCCTTAACTAAAAGACTTAAAGGAAAGAAAATGAGAGTATATGAGTGATGTGTCATCTCCACATCAGTTATAGTTGTCTGAACTGGGAGGCACAAATTATGTATTTTGTTGGAGTTTGGCAAAAGGCAGTTATTATCCATATAGTTTTGGAAGAAGTTTTTCTCCAGAGCAAAGGTTTTGTTGTTTCCAGAACTGGATATCACTTATAAAGAAATAAATTTGGAGATATAGCAGAAAGCTTTTAAATATGTGAGACTCAGTTTTTGAGTGTAAAGGACATATATGCAATGTGTTGATGCATTTGTTGATATGCAAGTTTATCCAAAACATTGCTTTAACTCGTCCCTCCTGGTTGACACAACTGTAACTGATGTGAACATGGGAGACGATTAATATACCTTCACTCCTGTTCCCTTAAATATATTATTTGATAGGGAGGAAGTTAACACTAAGGAAGCTTGTCGATAAGTATCAATCATGATTTCACGGATGTTTAAATTGTAAATAAGATTTACTCTTTCACATAATAGTGATCATTGGAGTTTGCATGTTGCAATCAGTGTAAGGTTTCTTGGGCACAGCATTTAATGTTTTTGGATTATTTTTCATTAATACATATTAATGATCTCTTGCTATATCGCAAGTATGGGAGTTGGAGCAGTAAACAAGTTATGTCCCCCTTTGCACAGTTTCCATCATTTCATGAAGGACTAGAGGCAAAAAGCAAGCAATTAAATATTATTAACCAAAGGCATTGTTACTAAAATGTTGTTATTATTGCTATAATTTATTACCAATTAAACCAGAATTTATCTGATAAGTGCTAACTGGAAAATTAAAAGACAATACTGTGATGATGAATGACTTCGTGGCATTTTCAGTTAGGGTTGTTTTGAAGACTTCCTGAAAAAGTGATGTCACATCAGGGATCCAGGTGAAAAAGTTAACCAGATAATGAGAGGCACGATGCTATGACAGCAAGAGTATGGATATAGAAGCAAACCTGCTGCAGTTTAATTTCATTCTATGTCATTCTTAAACCTTGAAATCTTGAGCAATTTACCCTTGGAGCCCGTTTGATAAAATGTTACAGAATTTTGACAAGAGGAAAAATGAGATGATATACATTGAGTGTCCGTGACACTATGGAAGAATTTAATTTCCATGATGACTTACGAAGTGCTGAGACTTTATGAACTAACTCCTTCAAATACTTCATCCCATAAACAAGTATTTGACTGTTTTACCACTCCTGTGCCCCTTTCTTTAAATTTTTTGGGTGAATTCTATCACAGAGTTGAGGGAGAAAAGACTGGCACTTCCACAGACAACAGAAAAAGAAAGCATTGTTCCTGAATCTTCTAAAGAACAAGCCTCAACTAGGATCTTTGTTAGATGCAGATGTTATTAATTTTGCTCATCTGTCCAGAAACCACCAACACACTGGTGGATGTGTGTTAATTATGGTGCTGTTCCTCTCAGGCAATACTGGAGTGAGATGACTACATCCACAGAGGTTAGACATAGCCTCTGGCAGGACTGTGCTTACTGGGCTCAGTCCATTACATCCGCCTTCTTGAGAAGCTGAGTGAGATGCACATGATATTTCATAGTGCACAGCAAAGTTTTCAGCTCAAGTAGAAGAGGCAATTGATAAAAATAAGTAGTTCTTTGATAAATTTATGGATGAAGAAGGTAGTTCATTGACACTTGGAAAATTCACATCTAAAGATGCTTGGGGTTTTGTCATCTCATAGGCATGCAGCCATGAAATACATACCTGCACGCAAACATGCACATGTATTCCCCCAAGCAACAGCTATACATTTTTTTAAAGTAGAAAATTGCTATGTTATGATTTTAAGTATTTTCCTTCTATTGTTCTTGACACTACAGTTATGGATGGATAGGATCAAAATGGTTCAACAATGTTTTTCCCCCAGTTATTTCAAAGGAAAACTTTCCTCCTAGAGTCTATCAGCTGGCTGTATTTGAAGGTACTTTATCAAACAAAAGTCAAAACAGAAAACTAAACTAAATTTTTTTAAAATGGAAAAGTCTGGCAAAGAAAAGAGGCATGGTTGGGGGAAAATGTCTGTGATGGGTTTCGACTTGATTGGGACAACTTTCCAATCTTGTAAAAGAAAATGGAATTCCCCTGAGTGGCAGCCACAGACAAATTGATGTGTTCAGACTAAAATGTGTCCTTGTTCAGAACCAGGAAGAGCAAAGCCTCTTGCTGGGGATTAAAGAAGCAGTGCAAGAGAGTTAGGCCAGTAAGTAAAATTCAAGTTTATGAGACTTTGTGCTGCTACTTGTCTAAAATCTACCTGCTAATCTGAGGTGCCCCACCGGCATGTTATTAGAGACGTAACTTGATCTACTTGGGTCCTATTCTTTATTGCTTTGTATTGGGATTGGATTTTATGATAATCAACAATATCGGGTATTTTGTCATTTTCTTCAAAAATTTATCTATTATTCAACTATTATGCTTGGAACAACTCTGGAACTTATGTTTATTGCAAATACAACATTAGAAATCTGGAAGGAATAAGTCAGTACAGGAGGTCTACTAATGCCACATATAATATAATCCTGAATATAAGTAGTAATATTGACTGTAAATAATAAAAAATTTTATCGATTATGTAATTCTGAAACAATAGATAGAGAATTCGATAGATAGATAGATAGATAGATAGATAGATAGATAGATAGATATAGATAGATAGATGATAGATCAGTAGATAAACAGACAGATAAAGTCCCTAGTAACACGTCAGCTTTTAAAGACAATCCTCAAGGTATGCATCTAGCAGCTTGCATAATTCTTTCTATCCCACATTTTAATTCAGACAATTGAGTATTTATTTAAAACACCAAATTATTTACAACTTTGTTTTAATTATGATAGCTATGATTCCTTTCAGTGTCACTACCAATTAATCTACCAGTAAATGTCATAAAGCAATAAGGGCAACAGGTCATGAAATATAAATATATTTGTTCATATAAATATTTATTTGCAAAGATGAGACTGTAATCCAACTGTTGGATGGCACCAGAACCATGGCATAGTGGCCAAAATGTGTACTCTTTAGGGAACATATTTTATAAATTCACACTTGGTTTTTCAAATGTGATTTTAGTGATGAGGAGTATCATGTGTGGAAATGTGGGGAATTTTTATTTACATCAAAAGTTGAATGTCAAAATAGAGGTAAAACTGGCTGAGTCTCACAAAAATACTGATGAAGCAGGAAAAATTTAAAATATTTTAGAAGCATCCAAAAATTCAACCAGGTCAAGAAAGACATGACTTAGCAACAGCATATATATAAAATTACTTAGTAGTTTGAATTCTCAGTAAACTCAATGTGCGTGGACAATGTGATGTGGCTGCTAGAAAAGTTAATGCATGCTTAGGCTACATTAAAGGGAGCAAGGTATCTAGAACATGGGAGATGACAGCCCAATATGTATTACTGGCTGGGTGCCGTGGCTCATGCCTGTAATCCCAGCACTTTGGGAGGCTTAGGTGGGTGGATAACTTGAGATAAGGAGTTCAAGACCAGCCTGGCCAACATGGTGAAACCCCATCCCTAATAAAAGTACAAAAATTAGTCAGGTGTGGTGGTGTGCTCCTGAGGTGGGAGAATTGCTTGAACCTGGGAGACGAAGGTGGCAGTGAGCCAAGATCACATGCATTCTAGACTGGGTAACAGAGTAAGACCCTATGTCAAAAACAAACGAACAAACAAAAACCTACTGTACTACTGTATTACTCAGTGATTCTGTGTCCAGTTCTGGGCTTCTCACATTAGGAGGGCTCTAGATTCATTAAAAACCATATCAAGGAGATTTTTAAGAGGATGGAGAAGTTTCAAACTTTTTCAAAGGATGAACAGAGGATATTTTGTTTCGTGAACAGAATGGTTAAGAGTAACTTTGATTCTTACTTACGATCTGTCGTTAACGATTTGAACGGCTATTACATGAAAGAGGAATAAGACTTGTACTTCAGGGCACAGTAAGAGAACTTTTCTAGACCAATAGTGTAATCTCAGTGAGAGCTCAGTGGGCCTCATTAGGGATGGTGACTCCTGTGGCAGAGAGGTATGTTTCATGGCAATGTGGTGTAGAGGGAAAAACGTGGTTTGAGGAATCAGATCTGTAGGCACCTCTTAAGGGTGCCACTTATAACTTATCTCTGTGATCTATACTTCTTTAAAAGAAAAATGGGAAGATTGCCTTTCAAGTTTACCAGAATGATTACATGAGATAATATATGTAAAGCACTGAAAACAATAGGTATCCAGTAAACGTTAGTTCTTTTTTTTCTTCCTTCTATCTCTGGTGGTGATCAACCTTTGAGAACCATTTTAGGGTGAGTTTACTAAGGATTCAAGTTTCCAAACAGTGACTAAACTACATGACTTTAATGTACCTTACTTACCTCATTGAAATTCCATGTAAAAATACAATACTGGATTTCTTTATAGGAGTTGTGTATGTTCTTTAAAAGGTAATATTTGTAGCCTGTATTAGTGCATTCTCATGCTGCTATAAAGAACTGCCTGAGACTGGGTAATTTATAAAGGAAAGAGGTTTAATTGCCTCACAGTTCAGCATGGCAGGGGAGGCCTCAGGAAACGTCCAATCATGGCAGAGGGCACCTCTTCACAGGGTGACGGCAGGGAGAATGAGCCTAGTGAAGGGGGAAGCCCCTTATAAAACTATCAGATGTGGTGAGAACTCACTATCACGAGAATAGGATGAGGGAAACCACCCCCATGATTAAATTATCTTCACCTGGTCTCTCCCACAACATGTGGGGATGATGGGAATTACAATTCAAGATGAGATTTGGGTGGGGACACAGCCAAATCATATCATAGTCTATGCAATGTGTTCATAAACACTAGCTTACAGAAAATTTAAAGAAGTCTTTGGAATCTAACTTGTTATGGAAATAATTGGTGAACCTGCTGCATAATAAAGTGAAAGAAGACAGCTTCAATATATTGATACCTCATGACAGCTCATCTACGAGACCTGCAGATGTCCTGAAAGTTAGAGTGGAACTAATTTAAAACATTTCACTTTACATGAAACAGCCTGTATTTTCATAAGCAAGGTCCAATATACTACAAATCTACTTTTTAAAGTTAAGTTGAATAATAATTCAAGTAAGAAAGACTCTAGGCCCACTCTTTCCCCCAAGTTCCTCAATAGCCTATTGTATTTTTAAATAAAAGCTCAAGTATCATAAATCTGATGGTTGCAAAGTATATTTAGTATTCCAATTTAAATTATCTAGGTGATACTGTCATTAAACTGGTGACCACAACATTAAGAAAAAGTGGTTGGCCGAAGAGAATTTCTAACATATCTCACACTGAAGTATGATATCATTTTTGCTTGTTTTCAGGTTTCCAAAAAATTCATGATGTTTAGCAGTAAGATTTTCCCCACAGTCTGCCTTTTAAACTAGCCTGCGTTATGAACATCTATCACACAGACTAACCACTGTTCTTGCTGTTCGCTAACATTCAGCAGAGTTGATTTCAAATTGTTTCACAAAAAAAAACCCTGTTAGGAAGTGGATTTCTAATTTCACACATGATTAAAAGTAAACACACAAAAAGGCCTTTTAACCCATATTTTGAAGGGCACATAGATTTAATTCTACAGTAATAACACTTGAGGAAACATTGTTTTAGATTCTTGTAAAATATATTATGATTTGTATGATTTTCTTTATATACACACTTCTACCTTCAAATTGTGAATCAGTGTCATTAATTTTGCGGTAATTTCATTTATTCTGTAAGGGCAATTCTACCTTTTCAACCATTATATTGCCAGTTTTGAAATACATCTATTTTGTAAAGAATCTCTAGACTGCTAATGGGTTTGCCTGTTGGCAAGGATACAGCAGAATAAACAATAAAAATCCACGTTGACCTGTTATCTTCATGGTCATATCAAAATAAGATTTTATTTAAAAAAAAAAAAAAACAGATTTAAGACAGAGTTTTGCTCTTATTGTCTAGGCTAGAGTGCAATGGCACAATCTCAGCTCATGGCAACCTCTACCTCCCGGGTTTAAGCATTCTCCTACCTCAGCCTATAGCTGGGATTACAGGCATGTGCCACCACGCCCAACTGATTTTTGTATTTTTAGTAGAGACAGAATTTCACCATGTTGGCCAGGCTGGTCTCGAACTCCTGACCTTACGTGATCTGCCCACCTCGGCCTTCCAAAATGCTGGGATTACAGGTGTGAACTACTGCGCCCAGCCCAGAGTTTATATATATATATAAATTTGTTAAATACAAATTGACACAGAAGAGTAGAGAGTCAGGTGTATATATAAAATAAAAAGCAAAATGGCAAAATGTAAGTCCAAGACAGAAAATTTTGGAAAGCTAACTTTGATTTCAAATTCAACTTCATAAATATGATTTGGGATTTTCTTAGTGGGTGAATAAGGGCAGGCAGGTAAGGTCCATTCTCTTACTTTCAAGAGCTTCAGTTCTGGTACTGGGGTGCCTCGGAGGCAGATAGCAAAATGTATGCATTAAAACAAGCTTTGTGTAAAGGATGTTAGACAAAAAACTAAATATTTGTGGGTGAGTTCTTAATACTAAATAAAGATATTTGTATATTGTTTTAAACAAATTTAGAATTGCCTTTTAGATATAATCACATACATTACTATAAATTAATTTTTTTCCCTTTTAATATAGTCAGGAAAAATCCACAGCATTTAGCAACAGCACACCTTTGGATAAAACTGTTTATAGTTATATGTTTTGTTTCAGCATCAGTGAGAAAATACACATTATTTTGCCACCATTTAAAATGTTCATACTCCTTTATTTTATATAGTGTTTTGTTTCATATGTGGAATATTAAAATCACCTTAACAACTGGCCAGATGAAATAATCACACTCCATGCTACAGCTCCCTGACTACAACTAAAAACTCTGCATAAAATATGACAGGTTTGAAGGTCTCTGAAAGGACTCTGAAAAGTGAATAAGAACAAGGGGACTCATAGGAAAGTCAGAAATAGAGGGGAGAGTGAGCAGGGTATTTCCTGAGGTTATTACATTCTGTATATCCCAACAGGCTCCCAATCAGTCTAAACTGCAGATCTTTGAACAGGAACACACCAAAAAAGCTTCAGAAAAGTTCACTTCCTCTGGCCAGAAGATGGGAGTGGGATAGGGGTGGGGAGGCTACAGAAAAGCCTTTAGACTCTTCTTGGCCATCTCCATCCAAGTGTCAACAAAGAACTAGTAGCCCTCCCCTCCCTATCATGGGGGTGGCAGTGGGGATGGCAGCCTCAGTGGGGTGAAGTTTTTGTTACCTTTTACACTTGCCCCCCTCAGCTAGAAAGACAATCTCAGACCCTAAGGGGTGAAGCCCATGGTAACTGTCAATCCAGAATCCTCTATCTAGCAAAATTAAATCTCTCAGAAATAGAGCAAATTGAGAAAATTATCAAGTGAAAACTAAACAAATTCATCACTAGTAGGTCTACTTAAAGGAAATACTAAAGGAAGTTCTTTGAGTGGAAGGGAAATGGTTAAAAGGGGAAACCAGCTAGGTGTGGTGGCTTATGCCTGTAATCCTAGCACTTTGGGAGGCAGAGGCAGACTGAGCACTTGAGGTCAGGGATTTGAGACCAGCCCAGCCAACATGGCAAAATCCTGTCTCTACAAAAAATACAAAAAATTAGCTAGGCCTGGTGGTGCATGCCTGTAATCCCAGCTACTTGAGAGGCTTAGGCAGGAGAATTGCTTTAACCCAGGAGACAGAGGTTGCTGTAAGCCAAGATCACACCAGTATACTTCAGCCTGGAAGACAGAGTAAGACTCTGTCTCAAAAACAAAACAAAACAAAAAAACAAAGGACACCTGCCTACAAATTCAGGAATTTTTGTTTAAAAATTAGTAGAAATCTTCAATATCTGAGTAAACAACATGGGCTATTTTTCACCTCTTATATTCATTATAACGTATACGACTGTTAAAAGCAAAAAGCATAACATTGCCTGATGGACTTTGTAACAGGCTGACATAGTTACCTGTGAAAACTGTAACATCAAGGAGACAGTCTACAGGGACTTATATATTTGTAAAGTGTCTATTTATTGGTGCCATTTGGAATATAAAATATCACTCTAAGGAGATTCAGGAAAATTAAAAGGGAAGCATAAAATACAAGGAACCTAGAATTATTAAGTTTAAATATTTACCTAGTAAGAATTTCAAGATAAGAGACTAGGGAGAAAAGGAGAAGAGTGATATTCTAAGGGTTGACGACCAATAGCTTTCCTGAAAAAGGCCAGAAGAAAGACAATAAGCACACTTAACCCCAAGAAGGGTATCTAGAAAGGAGCCTACATCCTCAATATATTACAGTTAGATCGTGGAACACCAATGACAAGAGAAAATTTGAATGAGTTTAAAAGCAAGGTGGAATTAAACTACTAGAAAACAATAACATGGAAATGGAGCAATCGTTTGATTTATAGCATTCTAAAGTATTTTGTATTGCTTGAGAAAAGGTTAATTCTGTTAGTTAACTTCAGACATTGTTAAGTCAAGTGTGTTATAAGGTTGTTGAAAAGGAATAAGAGGGAATTTTTAAAGCCTGATTAATCTACAGAAAACAGGCAAGTATAATAGTAAAAACAAGCAAAACAGGCAAGTATAACAGTAAAAACATGCAAAACTTAGTAAATGGAAAGCACAAAATAAATCCCCCATCAAAGAACATGATACTATAAGTGAATTAATCAAAACAACTTTAGATTTAAAAAAAAAAAAATTCCACTTATGTGCTTCTTATAAGAGATACCTTTAAGACAAAAGGACCAGAAAAAAATGTTGAAAGTTAAGCCCAGCCTCACATTAGTGATTGTTCAGTTAATGCCTTTTGCTTTAAATGACTCTCGAAGAGTTCTAATTTACTGAAGACTCTTTTTCTCCATTTGGTATAATTCACTAGGGAAGGATGCAATAAGAAGTGATAATTTGGGTTTTTTTAAGGTAAAGTCATGCCCACCAGTTTACTTAATATAACATTTTCTGATCAGAAAATATCTTTAAAAAACAAATTTATATATTCATAATTCTAATTATATATTGTGTTTGGGTAAACCCAAAGAGAGAGGTGAAGAGGTCATATCTTTTATGACATTTTAGTCTGTCATGTACATCACTGTTTCCATAGATTTAGGAAGTGCTCTTGTGTTTAGTTTTTATTTTGTCCTGAAGATGTTATCTGTGCTTATAACTATGTTCAAGTGCATTTGGAACGAAAAACTAACCATAAGTTCCGAAAAGTTGAAAAACAGGTGCTGACATAGACTGCAGCTTCTGACAAATGCATGGTTCTCCGCCAATGCCCCCCCGTCATCATGTCCTCCTCACTTGACAAGTACAATAAACTGTCATCATGCTGTAGTTATATTCGTGCTGCAATTATTTCTTTTTATTTTTTAATTACCTATATGATATGGTTTGGATGTGTGTCCCCTCCAAATCTCATGTTGAAATGTGACCTTCAGTGCTGGAGCTGGGGCCCGGTGGAGGTGTTTGGGTCACGGGGGTTGATCTCTCATGAGTGGCTTGGTGCCCTCCCGTGGTTATGAGTTCATGTGAGAGCTGATGTTTATGCAGCCTGACTGTTCCTCCTCACTCTCTCGCTCCCTGTCTTGTCATGTAATGTGCTGGCCCCACTTCACCTTCTGCCATGAGTAAAAGCTTCCTGAGCCCTCACCAGAAGCAGATGCCAGCACCATGCTTCCTCTACATCCTGCGCAACCATGAGTCAAAATAAACCACTTTTCTTTATAAAGTAACCAGTCTCAGATATTCCTTTATAGCAATGCAAGAACGCACTAACACACTATATGACTTTGTTTACATTATTACTGTTTTTCTGGCTGTGAAAGCTTTTGAGAATCTTGGATTGGGATGAAACACATTGTCACTTTTGTTACCGAAGTAATAGTCTTATGTATTTTTTCATTTGAAATTATTTAATTTGGCAATAAGGATTTTAGGAATAAATTCATATCACTAAACAAGGTATAGGTATAATACACAAACGTCTAACAAGCAGATATGAAATGAAGGCTGGAATAGCAATAATCATAGTAGGGAAATAAATTTTAAAGCAGAAAACAATTAGGATTTCAAGGGATTGTGAAATAATGATAAAAGTTATAATTCACTGGTTCAATACATACTGAACCTGTAAGCACCTAATGATGTAGCCAGCCTAAAATGTATTAGCAGAATATATAGAGAAGGGAAAAGTGGGCAAATTCACAATCATAGTGAGAGATTTGACCAAAGTTCTTTCAGAAATGGGGCAAAAATTCATAAGGAGATAGGAAGTTTGACCAACACAATTTAAATCTCAATCTAATGGATGCATATGAAATCTTCACCCAATCAGCTGGGCACAGTGGCTCACGCTTGTAATCCCAGCACTTTGGGAGGCCGAGGCAGGCGGATCACCCGAGGTTGCGTGTTCGAGACCAGCCTGACCAATGTGGAGAAACCCCGTGTCTACTAAAAATACAAAATTAGCCAGGTGTGGTGGCACATGCCTGTAATCCCAGCTACTTGGGAGGCTGAGGCAGGAGAATTGCTTGAACCTGAGAGGCAACAAGAGTGAAACTCCATCTCAAAAAATAACAACAACAAAAAAAGAAATCTTCAATCAATAGAAGTTATTCTTTTTTAAGTATACATACAAATTCTTTTTATGCATAAATGTTTCCAAAAATGTACTAGGTTCCAACATAAAGCAAGTCTCAACAAATGACCAAGATCAATATCATACAATTAACATCTTTTACTCACAATATTAAAAAATTATTTTGTAGGCTATTGTAACAGAATCTTAGGATGTAGAAGTTTGTATGACCCTTAACAGACCATTTCAATGTCTTTCCTTGATAAGTTTTAGTTGTTTAAAATTTCCCATTTGTCTAAATTCAAACTAGATCAAAATTTTATTCCAGATCTTTAGCAACTTTGCTGTCAGTATAAAAAAGGTGGAAAGACATACTGAATATTGTGTAAGCTCTCTGATAAAGAATTACCATTTTTTATGTCTTGGCAAGAAGAAAACTCTAGGAAAGACATAAATCTTGTCTCATTCTATGTGCATATCAAAAGTTATCTATCTAAAGAACAAATGGCTCAATAAAAGAGCAATTGCTCCTGGCAAGTTATTTAAATGGTACTTTTTCATTTAGAATGGATCATGATGGTTGTTATTACAATGAAAAGATTTGGTGTATTCCAGGTCGGTTTGAGTTGTCTTAAGAATGTTCCAGTTTATTTCTTTCAATAATATTCCGTCTCTGTTAATATATTTCAAACTTTTCAGTTTTATAATATATAAAGTGACATTTGAAGGAGACATTTGAGATCTTGGCCAACACCCACAGTTTAGAGGTGACAAGCCTGAGGTTCTAAGTGTGACACATCATTACTGGAAACAGAAGCCATGGCTTATGATTCTTAACCAGGTATTTTTGTACCAGAATATAGTTTTGTTAAAATATAATTTTAAAATAAAAAAATCATAACTCTCAGGAAATATGTAATCAACATGTGTAAAAGATTTTCTTTAGCTTATTAGTTAATAAAGAATATCAGTAAGATATAATGACCAGTTCAGAGAGCATTTAAGAAATTAGATATTAATTATCAATTTTAAAAACAAATATTAGAATAAGATTGCTGAGTTAAAAATAAAAGGTATGGAAGTTTTCTGTTCCACCAGACGAAAGTAATTTATATTTCTACAGGACAAACCCCTACAGGTTAACAAGCAACTTCACCAATTCTGGGACTTTTAATCAATAATAACATTGATATGAACTAAATCCCTTCCCCTAGACAATCCTAAGTGGCTTTTTCCCTCATATATTATTGAAAGGACTTTCTGCTCATCTTTTGCCTTATTTTCATGGTTTAGATTAGGTCAACCAACTAGGTCTATATGTCAAATTCAGCTCATCACCTGTTTTGTAAATGAAGTCCTTTTATTTTTTATTCTTTTAGAGATGGGATTTTGCTCTGTTACCCAGACTGGAGTGTGGTGGCATGATCATAGCTCGCTGTAACCTCAAACGCCTGGGCTCAAGCAATCCTCCTGCCCCAGCTTCCCAAGTAGCTGGGACTATAGGTGCACACCACCAGGCTTGGCTAATTTTTTAAAATCTTTTGTAGAGATGGGGTCTTGCTATGTTGCATAGGCTGGTCTTACACTCCTTAGCTCAAGTGATCCTCCTGCCTCTGCCTCTCAAAGCACTGGGATTACAGGCATGAGCCACCATACCCAGCTATGAATGAAGTTTTCTTGGAGTCCAGGTTTGATTTGATTATTTCTGGGGGTGCATCAATAACATTAATTAATCATACAGTTCTTCTTGAGTTTGCTCTGCCAATCTAGAACTCTACAATATTGAGCAACTACTAAGGCCACAAAATTCACTTCTGTCTAGAAATTTTCAGAAGGAACTTGGGTTGGACTCTTGATCTCTCTTGTTGTTCTTTTCTAAGGCTGGGAAACCAACCCAAAAACATTCCCTCCACTAGATTTTCCCCGTAGTACCTATAAATTTAGGTGAAATCTTCTATTCTAGAGGCCCGTCAAATTTGCCAAGTTCTTTAGCCTTCCAGAAGTTTACTTCTTTCCTATTCCCTGTCCTAGGACTCTAGAAGCAGGTCCTGCATCAACTCACATATGTTCCTTAATGGTGAGTTGCTGCCATACTTGATTAAATATGAATCCCTCTCAAATATGATACTCCAAGTGTAGATTTGGTTGCTACAGTGATTTAGGCAGTTAAGTTCTGGTAAAAATAGGCAGAGATTCTTATCAATCCTATGCAAATAACTTATTACTTTGGAAAGTAAGAAGACTCTAAATATTTGCTTCCAAATTTTGAGTGGGTCAGTGACACTTAGATATCATTTAGAACATTTGACTTAAGTTTACAAAAGCATAATCTACTAATATAGCTTAAGAAGAAAGATAGTGATTCTCTATATACTTACTAAAAGTAGAAAATTAAAACAATGTCTGTCATATTCCAGACAAATAATCACAATTAAATTTTCCTCATGAGCTCATTTAGTCCTGGTGATTAATTTTTCTCGCCTTGGATCTGAGGTCAGCAGTCTGCCTTCATGTAATACGTCTGCTAGTGGACTGAAAGGAGCCTAGGAGATGATCATTCACTCTACTGTAGAGTTGGAGAATTGTCTAAGCCATGAGAATTTGGAAACCTATCCCTAAGAGCCTATTCTTTGCAGAGTACTTGATACTGTCTCTTCTATGAGACTCTGGAACTGTCTTTTGTGCCAGATACCAATTCTAGCCTTAGAGCAGAGACTTCAGGCAAACACCAGGAAGCAGAGATGTATTGGCTGTGGTTAATTTATTATAATAACCAATAATATAAGAACAAACGACAGTAAAATCTTCCAGTAGGTTTTCATAATGGCTTGATCAATGTTTTCTCTGAGGGTAAGATTAGATTATGGAAGGCACTGAAGAATCTCCAAAGCCTTTTAAAAAAGCACATAATTTCTGATATATTTATATGAATATTTTAGTTATATAAACAGCCTAAGGAAGCCTGGGCATCTTTGGTTTTATTATTCTTTCCACAAATCTCTTGGAATGGTATTGAACAAGTTAGTAAATAGGAAGCCACCAAACAAACCTAAGTATTTCTAGCATCTTTCATTTTATAAGATAAAAGAACAAGTTTCTCAGGTGCCCTCTATGAAACCTGAGAAATAATTCTATGGGTGAATTTTAGGGGATCCAAAGCTGAAATACAATTTTCAAATTATGAATCTCAGACAAACATAAATGTACATATGTGAATAATTTTATATAACACATTAATTAATAAGAACTAGATTTATGGTTTGGGAAAATGTGAGAAATTATGTGTATCTAGACAATTTAACAAAGACTTGTTAAAACAAAATTACTGAGTCACATTATAAAACTGGCCAATATCTACCATAAATCTTTGACATTACTTGTTCCACCAGGCAAAAATTATTTGCGTATCTAACAGACAAAATTCTACAGATTAACAAGTAATTTTACAAAGACTAGAACCTTTCATTAGTAACAATAAATGAGACAAAAGTGCATTCCTCTATACCTGTGCTGTCCAGTAAGGTAGCTCCTAGCTATTTAAACGTGGCTACTTCAATGTAACTTTAATTACAATTAAATCTAATGTAAAAAAAGCAGTTCTTCAGTCACACTCTGCACTTTTCTTGTGTTCAGTAGCTACACTTTCTGAGGCTACCATACTGCACATTACACAAATGTCTTTGGGACAGAGCTGTGCCTATCTAGACAGTGCTTTGGTGACCATGGCCCTTGTATGATATTACTGGCACATGCTGACCACCTTTTTGCCTTATTTCAGATAATTTTTCTAACACTTTTTTTTTTGAGATGGAATCTCACTCTGTTGCCCAGGCTGGAGTGCATCTCAGCTCACTGCAACCTCCACTTCCTGGGTTCAAGCAATTCTCCTGCTTTAGCCTCCTTTGTAACTGGGATTACAGACACCTGCCATCATGCCCAGGTAATTTTTTTTTTTTTTTTTTTTTTTTGTAGTTTTAGTAGAGAAAGGGTTTTGCCATGTTGGCCAGGCTGGTCTCGAACTCCTGACCTCAGGTCATCCACCCGCCTTGGCCTCCCAAAGTGCTGGGATTACAGGTATGAGCCACCACTCCTGGCTGACACTTTTGTGATAGAATTTATAACAATTTAAAAGTAAAACTAGGTAGTAAATGCCTGTTGCATGAAAGATCTTTTCATATATCATGATGATGCCAAACTGGATAACTGTATGAGTAAACCAAATTATACATAATAATTTTTGGTAGTGTCACATTATAGAGAAGTGGCTTTAGAGCAACACATACTTTTAAAAATGTATAATATTACCAAAATACAGTACGTATTACTTGGTTTACTTGGTTTTATAGGGGTTGATTCAGTCAACCTCTACAAAACCATGCAAGTTGGGATATTTGTGAATGGTCTGGTAAAACTGAGTAGGGTCAAAATGGGAAGATGTGAGGTAAGGCAACCGCAGTATCTAAGAAAATTTGTGCTGCCTTTTGCTTCATGTAGAATTTTATTTTTCTATGCTCGATTATGATGAAATGGAATTACAAATATTGCTGCAAAAGTAACTTTCGTATTCAATAGAACCTAGTTTTATAATAGCACGCAATAGTACAGTAAGGAAATACATTATCTGATTGGATGTTATTAAAATGAAGATAGTTAACTTTATAATAAAGAACTACTTTACAATGGTTTTCTCATTAGCAAAATGAAAGTCTTATTTCCCTGAATTTCATTATTGTTGTAAATTTCTTCATTTAGTAAAAAAAAAAGGCTATTAATAGCTATTAGGTGCCCATTACATAAACAAGATAGAAACCGGGTCTTCCCATCTGGAGGGTGCAGACTGATAAGGAAGACAGAAAATGAATAACTAATTAATAAATTTTATGAAGAAGTACAAAGGGAAGACTCTGGTCTCTGGGTGTGTGTGTGTGGAGGATGCAGTCAAGTAAGTCATCTCCAAGCGAGTGATATTTCAAGAAGACCTGAGGATAAGCAGGGATTTTCTAGGCTAAGGGGGGTTGTGGAGGGAATTGAGTGAGGAATTTCAGGAAGGAGATATCAGATAGATAAGCCCTGACAAAAGAGATAGCATAAGCATTTGAGTTTTTCATTGTATGGGACACTGCTGGAGGGTCGTATGTAATGGCAAAGTATGAACAAATAAGCTATGTTTTGCCAGACAGAAATGTACACTCACCCACGGGAATGTAATCATCAGGAATGGGAAGCTTTAGGGACTTGAAAGTACAGTTTTTAAATGTTATTTCCTTTTGTGGCAAAAAGAAAGAGAACAAATTGGTACAGATTATCTTCATACATCAGATTGCAGAAGAAAACTGCATAAATAAACCACCTCCAAATGACATGCTTCTCATTCACAATTGCTCAAAATGATTCTCTCTGTGGAAGAAAAAACTACTTACATAGTCATGGACTTTCCACAAAGGTCAGTTTTGAAACGTATCATAGTTTACTTATTCAATGTTGACTCTCTGGGTTGTCTTATGCACACAAGGCTTCTTCCCTGGATGGGTTAAGAGTTAAGTCTTGGATGGGCTTATTGGCTTTAGGCATCGAGAAGAGAAAGAGGCTACTCCCTTTGTCTAGAATAACAACCACAATTTTATTGCCAAAAGTACTCAACCTTTATTTATAGTTTCAATTATAGGGCATCTACATTAAGATACGTAAATAACATTAAATTTGATTGCAGAGTTTTATATTAGCTAATGAGTAGATTGATCAAAATTTAATTTTGAAGTTTATTGGGTACATCTTGGCATCATTCTCCCTTTCCACATACCTCTTATGATATATTTATCCAACTCTGTTAGAAATATGTGTTGCTGGGTTTGGCATTCTTTCTTGAATGTGAGCACATAATAATCTTTGTATTTCCAGCACTTACCACTGTGCCTGGCAAAGAAAGATGCTCAATATATGTTTATTGAAAGAATAAACAAGTGAAAAAATGAATGTGAACATACCAGGAGAAAGGAGAAGTCTTTAAATTATTTTCTTAAATAAATGAATTTTTCACTTCAAATGTATGTGATCACATCTAAATTATTTGACTAAATAATATTGAAGAAGCAAGATTTTTCAAACATAAGAATATCAATATAATCATTCATAATATGTTCAACTTTTATTGAACACCAACTAGGTTCAAATCAGCCATAAAAAGAGGTGCCAGATATGCTTCTTGGCCTTCTGGAAACTTGTGACAAAGTTGAACAAGAAAAATGTGTGCTTAAAAATGTAATGGCCAATGTAGAAAATGTATATTAACTGCTGAATGGGTACAATAAAAAGTGAGAGATGTCAGACTTTGGAAGGTAAAGAGAAAGCGTCTTACAAATCACAGGTTTATAAGAGAGAAGAGCTTACATATTATACCACACTCCTCTGTTCTTAGATGACTAACCACTGAGTCATAATCTTGTCTTTCTGCATATATTTCTCATTATTTATTTTATAGCTGACTGCCTTTGAATACATTGCTTACATTTTCCACATAAGAAGAACTGGAAAAGAGGAGGAAATGAATATTTATTGATCACCTATTGATATGGTTGGGCTCTGTGTCCCCACCCAAATCTCATCTCAAATTGTAATCCCCATAATGCCCACATATTGAGGGAGGGATCTTGTGAGAGGTGATTGGATCGTGGGGGTGGTTTCCCCCATGCTGTTCTCGTGACAGTAAATGAGTTCTCTTGAGATCTGATAGTTTTGTAAGTGACAGTTTCCTCTCTTGCTCTCCCTCTCACCTGCTGCCATGTAAAACATGCCTGATTCCCCTTCCGCCATGATTGTAGGTTTCCTGAGGCTTCCCCGGCCATGCAGAACTCTGAGTCAATTAAGCCCCTTTCTTTATAAATTACCCAGTCCCGGGGAAGTTCTTTACAGCAGTGTGAAAATAGACTAATAGACCTATCATATCGCAGGCATTGCAATCAGATTTTTCCATAATGTACCTCTACCTTAAATCCCTTTTTAGAACATAACCACATTCATCTGTTTTTTAATTTAATCTGTACCTTTTGCTAGTTGTGGAACAAAACTTACCTGAATGTTTTTCATAAAACAATTTTGTTGTAATATACTTTACCTAAAATAAGCCTCACCTATTTTAATTGTAAACTCAATGAGTCTTGAAAAATGTATATCTCTGTGCAACCATGAGTGTCTTCAAGATAGAGAATATTATCACCCCCCAAATTTCCCTGATGCTTCTTTGCAGTCAACCCTCATCTTGGGCTGCCTTTAATATGCTATTTGTCACTATAAATTGATTTGCCTTCTCTGGAATTACATATAAATGGATCATACAATATGTACTCTTTTGTATATGTCTGCTTTCACTCGGTATCATGTATTTTGTTTCATTTTAATTGATTAGTTTTCAATAGTATTCCACCATATAGAAATACTACCTTTTGGCCAGGTACGGTGGCTCATGCTTGTAATCCCAATACTTTGGGAGGCTGAGGCAGGTGGATCACCTGATGTCAGGAGTTCGAAACCAGCCTGGCCAACATGGTGAAACCTCATCTCTACTAAAAATACAAAAAGTTAACCAGTCATGGTGGCGGGCACCTGTAATCCCATCTACTCAGGAGGCTGAGGCACGAGAATTGCTTGAACCTAGGAGGCGGAGGTTGCAGTGAGCTGAGATCATGCCATTGCACTCCAACCTGGGCAACAAGAGCGAAGCTCTGTCTCAAAAAAAAAAAAAAAAAAAAAAAAAGAAATACAGAAATACTACCTTTTTAAAATCAATTTTTCCTGTTGATGTACACTTAATCTTTCTTTCTTTCTTTCTTTCTTTCTTTCTTTCTTTCTTTCTTTCTTTCTTTCTTTCTTTCTTTCTTTCTTTCTTTTCTACTATGAATAAAGTTGCTATGACTTTGATCTTCAAATCTTTGTGTGGCATATTTTTATTTCTCTTGATAAATATCTAAGAGTGGAATGGCTGAGTCACATGCTAAGTGTACATTTAGCTTTGTAAGAAGTTGCCAAATTGTATTCCAAAGTGATTATTGCATTTTACTTTCTCCAGTACAAATAGTTTCTCCACATTCTCATCAGTATTTCGTATTCTTAATATTTTTAAGTTTAACCCTTCTAGTGGGTATGTAGTGGTATCTCATTATGATTAATTTGCATTTCTTTGAAGGCCTAATGGTATTCAGTATCTTTATGCGAGCTTATTAGGTATGCATATGTCTTCTTTTGAGAAATGTCTACTCAAATAATTTGCCCATGTAGATGTGTAAGAGTTATCTATATATTCTGGATACAAATTATTTGTAAGATATATGTATTGCAAATGTGTTCTTCTCTCATTCTGTAGCTTGCCTCTTTATTTTCATAACAGCTTAATTTGATATAGTCCCACTTACCTATTATTGTCTTTTATGGTTTTTTCATGGTCTGGTGACAAGTTCACAGAGGAAGAATTCATCTCAAGGCTACAATTATTAAAATTCAGTTACTTGATTGATTCTGCATAAGGCAGTAATATTAAGGACCTTTCTATAAGAATGATTGTATCTTATGTTTTCTATTAGCTAATCCCCCAGATAATGAAACAATTCTCAGACATTGTCCTCCTAACCCCTTAGTTGTCTAAATAGAAAGAGTTATAGAGCCTCAGGGATACGAAGGAAATAAGTCATTCTTGCTATCCTTACGTTGAATAAATATTTTAGTATTCAGACCATTTTTCCAACACAAATTTCCAGAACGTATTTTTATTAAAGAGAGCAATGTAGCATAACTCATCTGGATATTAGAAGAAGAAAGGAAATGAGTACCTTCTTTCCAGTGTTTTATTTATAGGATGCCTGCCTGAGTTTCCACAGCTTGACAGTGGAATGTCACTAGTCAACATATCACCTTCTCTCAAGTAGAATCATGACCCGGCAGTGGCTAAAGTGGTCCTGTTGGCACAGTGAGAGCTTTCTAATTAATTAGAGCTAGGTATGCATGCTGGATTAGTAACTTTGGCAAGTCTCTTAAATATTCTGAGCCACAGTTTTCTTCATTTGTAAAATGTAAAGCTTGGGATATATAAGCCAGTATATAGCAGGCTCTCACTAAGTGATAGATAGATAGACATAGACAGATGATAGATAGATAGATAGATAGATGGATAGATAGATACATAGATGATAGATAGATAGAGATAGATGATAGATAGACAGATAGATAATATAAAGAATGAAATGAGGAGATTTTATTGCCAGTGCATTTTTATTAACAGAAGAAAGGAGGCTGAGAAATTGATGAAAACATATAACAAGACTAAAATTTGGTCTTCATTTTCAATAAACTCTACCTAGGTTTTTGGTCATGATGATAATCTAATAACCTACTTTCATAAGAAGCATTTATTCTGGAAGTCACGGATACTAAATAATGTCCCTGGCATACAAAACCTAAGAGGCAAGTGGTATCACAATAATTTTCAAAGATAAGGCGAAATACAGTTAAATGTAACTAAGACCTTATCTCCCTATGACATCCTTTAAATTTTTAATTAGTAAATCAAAACTTGAAAAATACAAAAGGACTACATTAGAACACCCACCTACATTCCTCTGCCCATCCCACCATGTCACCCACAGCCCTGTTCCTTAAAGCTAAAGCGGTTTATTACCTATTCAGGGTTTCCTTTTGCCAATACAGTCAAAGATAAATGTATGTTCTTTCTTACCTTTTGTCACACAAAAGTTAGTGTACTAAGCTCACTGTTGCACATCTGGCTTTTAAGAAATATGGTGGCCATGAGAAGCCACTAAGAATCATTCCAATCTTAGGTACTGTGCTGCTGAACCAAGAACTCTAAGCTCTTTTTTTCTTCTTTTTTTAAGACAGGGCCTCGCTGTGTTGCACAGGTTGGAGTGCAGAGGTATAATTTCAGCTCACTGCAACCTCTGACTCTTGGGCTCAAGCCATCCTCCCACCCCAGCCTCCCAAGTAGCTGGGACTACAGGCATGCACCACCATGCCCAGCTAATTTTTTGTTTGTTTGTTTGTTTGTAATTTTTGTAGAGACAGGGTCTTGCCATATTGCCCAGGCTGGTCCCGAACTCTGGGCTCAAGTAGCCCACCCATCTCCACCTCCCAAAGTGCTGGGATTATAGGGGTGAGCCACTGTACCTTGCCTCTAAGTTTTCTTTAAGTAAAAAGTGACCTACCTACTGGCAATGACTTAGTTCTCCTTTTGCCTAGAGACAGAAGGTGACAGTAGGTAAAAAGTCAAGGCCTCTACAATGTCTGAAGACATAATCTAGAGTTAAATACTTGTGAAAACAAGCCCTGAGGATTCTGACATTCTACCTTCTGGCAAAATCAGTCTTAAGGGGTTTGTTTTAGCCTGAAGGCTTGTGCTACAAATCAAAGTATATTTCAGCGTAAAAGTTAATGCAGCTTTTAATAGAGGAGTGAATGTTTTCATATGCAAAGCTTGAAAGGGAAAGAGAATCTAAAGCAGTCTTATTTTTCTGATTAGGACAAATGACCAGGAGAAGGCCTTTAAGGCAATTGTTTGCAAGGTGACTTAATTGTCACCCTAGAGGAAACTGTAAGCCTCTTGAAACACTGTCCTTCAGGAAATTTATAGGAGAGACCTTTCTGGCAGTTGTAATGGTGGGTGGAGCACAGTGTTGAAGTCATTATTGTACATGCAGTTTATTTGATGACTAAACTGCCTGGAAGCAGTTTCATCTTTCTGAGTTTGTAAGCATCCTAGCTTGTTTTTCAATAACCTAAAAGTACATGTATATGATGTTACTTAAATCTATCAGAACGGAAGGCAGGAGGAAGTTGGGGTCAGTGATACTAATATAATAAAGTATAAGGTCATTTAAATCATTCGTAATTTATTTTCTAAGAATACATTTGCTATGTCTGCAATAGATTGGCCCTCATTTCTGTGTTTTGCCTCTGCTGATAATCAAGTTTATTTGCATTTTCTGAGTATAAAGCAAGTAATTATGAGAACAAGTGCCCTGAAGACAGCTGAGTGGTAGGTGTAAGGCAGTCTGGCTTCCAGATTTTCTATGTTTCTAGATTGTGAGAGAGAAAACAGCAAATCCCTAGAGTCTAACCACAAGGAGGATGCTGCCCACTTGCATATGAAGACCAAAAGCTTCCAGTTGCATAACACTGTGCTTACCTCTGTGGATGTTGGCCATATCCCAGGACCTTGATAATAGGGCTCATGCCTCCTGGAATTGTGCAGGAAAGCCTTGCAAATTTTGCATCTATGTCAACTCACCCTGTGAGGTCAGCTTTTGGCAGGATGACCAGACCATGTACTACTTTTGGAAGCCTGCAGAAGTTGCTGGCAATCCTCAGAAGTGTGTCTTCCAATTTGGAACAAGATTTTGAAGCCTAGATAGAAACAGAGAAAATCACTTTTCTTCCTGGTCCTGTATAACATAATCTCAAGCTTTCTTGGACGCCCACTCTTATTGCCTAAGCCAATTATTGTGTATCTGGCCCTTAATTCCACACTACTCTGCAGCATCTCATTCAGCTATTGTGCTATTTAGCTTTTATATACTGTAGTTTTCAACACTTTATGTCACTATATTAACATAACTGAATTAGAAGCTCTTCTGTGGCAATATTCTATTATTCATTCAGCCCATATTGATTGAGTTCCTACTATGAATCAGATCCTCTTCTAGGGGCTGATAATAGAGTTCCTGTTATCTTGGAGCTCCAGACAGTACAATGCAAATATGGAAATGCATCTATAATATGTCAGATGTGAATAATTAATGAAGATCAAGGGCCAAGAGAGTAGGAGCTGGTTTCCATTGAATCATGAGGGAAGAAAACTCAGTCCGTGTGGAACTAGGCAGAGTCCTGAGTTTAGTGAGGGAATGAGCCATTCAGACAATAAATACGGGAAAGAGCACCTAAGGCAGAGAGAATGATGATTGGTAGATGCCTGGTCCTTGCATAGCAGTGTGTTTGTCACATTCCAGGAAGAGCAAGAAGGTAAATATGGCTAGAATAAAGAGGGAGAGGGGAGAGTAATAGGAGGTGATATCAGATACACAACAAAGAGCCAGAGAGGACAGAGCGAATCAGCTCTTAGATCCTTGATAGAACTGTGGCCTTTATGCCCAGTGAGATGGGAAACCCTTGAAGAGGTGGGACAGATGAGAGACATGCACTGTCACATGTTAACGGTTCACTTGAAGGCTCTTAGGAAATTGACTGTAAGGGAGCCGGGGAGAAACACAGACCAGTTACAGAGATACCACATCACAATCCAGACAAGGGATGTTAGTGGTGAAAACTAGTGCCTAGAGGGGTGATTCTGATGTAATTTATATCCAGCAATCATCCCTCAAGAGAATTTGGTCCAAGTAATTTGCCTGAATCTGTGCTTTTTACCGTTGTACTAATCTGTTAAAATAGACAGTGAATAAATGTTATATTAAGAAGATAGATTGATTTCATTCATTGGAAAGTGTGTGAGCCATGGCTGCTTGTACATCTCTTAGGTAGTTCATACTGGACTGGGATAAAATGATTAGCAGATTTGAATCTTTAATATTTCTTCTACCTTTCATGTCTCATTTTAGGATAAAGTTCTAGTTGTTTATTTTTATTTCAAAATGTGATAAAGAAATCTTCTAAGAGAAGATAAAAACCTGTTTTTATTTTCCTTTAAGATTTGGACTATACTGATATTATAGCATTTTGAGGCTTAGAGAGTAGGTGACTATATCTCATCATTAGAAATCTAGACCCAACAACTTGTTTCTTTTTCAAGGAGAATATAGAGCGGGTCAAGCCCAAGGCTATCCGAGGAAGAAAAATATTTCAGAAAATGTTCTTTTCATCACAGATACACAAATGACAAATGTTTGGGGTAATGGATATGATAATTATTCTTATTTGATCATTACATGTACACATTGTATACATGTATGGAACTATCACAATATACCCCCTAATTATGTACAGTAATTATGTGTCAATTAAAAATTATAATAGCCTTTCCATTTACCCAGAGAGGGTCCATATGGCATTATTCTGAATTCCCCTCAGAACTTAAAGGGAAACTTTTACAATGGCCAGAGCCTGTGATGTCCTGAACACGAAAGAGGAGGATGTCCTCAAATTTCTTGCAGCAGGAACTCACTTAGGTGGCACCAAGCTTGACTTCCAAATGGAACAGTACATCTGCAAAAGGAAAAGTGATGACATCTGCATCCTAAATCTGAAGAGGACCTGGGAGAAGCTTCTGCTGGTGGCTCATGCCATCATCACTGTTGAAAGCCCTGCTGATATCTGTGTCATATTCTCCAGGAACACTGGCAAGTGGGCTGTGCTGAAGTTTGCTGCTACCTCTTGAGTCACTCCTATTGCTGGCCACTTCACTCCTGGAACCTTCCTGCACCAGATCCAGGCAGCCTTCCAGGAGCCATGGCTGCTGGTGGTTACTGATCCCAGTCTGTCACAGAAGCATCTTAAACTAACCTGCCTACCATTGCTCTGGGTCACACAGGTTCTCCTCTTTGCTGTGTGGACATTGTCATCCCATGCAACAGTGAGAGGCCCCTCACTGGGCCTGACATGGTGGATGCCAGCCTGGGAAGTTCTGCATAAGCATGGCATCATCTCCCATAAATGCCCATGGGAGATCATGCCTGATCGCTACTTCTACAGGGATCCTGAAGAGATTGAAAAGGAAGAGCAGGCTGTGGCTGAAATTCCCAGGAGGAATTTCAGGGTAACTGGACTGCTGCATCTCTTGAGTTCAGTGCTACTCAGCCTGCAGATACCCCTGGGCCCACTCAGCAGTTCCCTACTCAAGACTGGAGCTCTTGGCCTGCCACAGAAGCCTGGTCTGCAACTCGACTGCTCAGGCCACCAGATGGGTAGGAACAACCACTGAGAGGTCTTAAGCTGTTCTTTCACAGACTCTAAAGCAAGATGGAAATAAGCTTGATGGCAAACAACCATCAGTTTCTAAAAATATTAATAATAATAAAAGCAAAAAAAATATTTTTAAAATAGTCATTAGAAGCATTCACACTGTCAATCAGTATTTATAAATATTTATGGGGATATGTATTCATAAATATTTATGGATATTTATTAGCTACCATGCTGGCCAAGATAAATAGATACAAAGGTGGATACTGCAGTCTGGTTGATGAAATAGCAACCAATATACAGCTACATAGAAGAGCGATGCCAACCACAGGATACAGATGTGTAGGATGCTATGAAAACTTAGAGAAGGGAGGCGGTTTCACTCTATATGGGTGAAGCATGCCACAAGATATTGATATGTGAGATGAGGCTTCAAGGAGGTGCACGTGGACAAGGAGGTCCACTGACAAGTTTTAGTCTTTGTTTGAGAAGACTGAAATTAGTAGGGACTCCCTCTAAAAATGAAATAGTCCACAACTGAAGAAAAACTTGAAGATTACACCAGTGTCATCAGATGGCAAGAATATCCATAGGTTAGGTCTCAGGTGTGAGGTAAGACTTCTAATTGCTAATTGGATGAGACAAAAATCGTGAGGTTGACTGTGGTTTCTGGATGGTAAGCATGTTACTGCTATTGCGAGGATTCGTGGTAAGACCTGAGCCCTCAGTGGTGTCAATAATCTTTAAAGACTTGTTTTGAAGTATTGCTATATGGGTCATACTTTATTCTATGAAAATTTTCCTGAAATATTGCAAGGGTTTTTGAAAAACAAATTTGGCCTTATTTTATACAGATCAGAGATGCTTGTAGATATAAGAATCTTACAACTAATTGTTTTTATGTAGTTAACACTCTTTTCGTCTTTGGAGGCATTCAAGCTTGCTATTAAGATAGAGAGGCTGGAATAAATCAGCTTTGATGCAGATTCTGGCTCTAGTACCTACCTGCTATCCTTCTTTACTTTAATTAGCCTTTGTTTTGTCATCCAAAAAAGTGAGAGAATAATAGTGCCTTCATCACAGAATTATGATGGAAACACAATCAGTATACGTAAAGCACTTAGCAAAATGGCTGGCATGTGTTAGGTACTTAATGCGTAAGATTTCTTATTATACTCAATCCCCAGTTCACTTTTTGTACACTTGCATTTCATAATGATTTTGCCTCAAGTAACACACTAAATTATATAACACAAACCAACCTTTATCTAAGAATTCTGGCTTAGGGGATATGATGAGAATATGCTTCCTGATAGTGAAGAAAAACAGTACAGAGATTTAATGTTTCCCTGTAAGTAAAATAAAATCAGTGTCTATGTATCTACAACTTGTGTATCTGCTTCAGATTCTTTTGTAAAGTTTCACCAGGCAAGACCAAGACAGGATTTTTATGTTTGGCTTTGTTATACACTAGCCTACTCTCCAAAGAGTAGCACTTCCTCCCCACAATCTCCAATCCTATATAGCCTCAAGTTTCTCCTCAACTGCCTTCATTTTTGCTTGTGAAAGAAGAACTCTATCTTGTATAACTTTTTCTGTCCCCTCCTGATAATGAAAATTTGACAGCTCAATGTCTCACTCTCCATATTACCTTATAGAAGAATCCTAGTTAATATAATAGTAATTGTTAATATCTATGGCCTACTTCCAAATGACATGGATAAACTAACAAGTCCTTTTAATACATTGGCTTTGTTTTAGTATGAAATAGATTTAAACAAAAATAAAAACCTGGGTAAGATCAATGCCATTTTGCCATGAATATGAGTTGTAAATTGAGAAAGATGGCTGGTGAGGCTTAACGAATGACCACAGTGGATAATTCAGTCTGAGGAATGTGAGAAGACTTTTAAACAAAATCTGAATAATAGGTCTTGACATTTCAGTGCACATGTGTTTGTGTGTATGTGCCCACATGCATGTATATGAGTTCATTTAAATTCTTTTGCTTCTCACACTTTGCCTACCAAATAATTATGATATTCCAAAATATGCATGGGTTTCAGAGCCAATGTTAGTTATTAAATTGTGTAATTAGACTTTGCAGCTCACGTATTTTATATTCTCATAAAGACTTTATGCATAAAGACTTTTGTGCATAAAGACTTTATTAAAAGTTTCTCGGCTGGGCACGGTGGCTCAAGCCTATAGTCCCAGCACTTTGGGAAACCAAGGAAGGCAGGTCGCTTGAACCCAGGAGTTCGAGACCAGCCTGGACAACATAGTAAAACCCCATCTTTACAAAAAATACAAAAACTAGCCATGCTTGATGATGCACACCTGTTGTCCCAACTACCTGGGAGGCTAAGCTGGGAGGATCACTTGAGCCCAGGGAGGTGAAGGTTGCAGTGAGCTGAGATGGTGCCACTGCACTCCGACCAGGGCAATAGAGTGGACCTTGCCTCAAAAACAAAAAACAAAACAAAAACAAAAGACTTTCTCAGTGGTTGATCCTATTCTATTTAAAATTATAATATTTCATTATATCTACGAAATAATTTGAGTTCTCTTAAGAATTTACGCATTTCCTGTGAGGATGCTGTGATAAAGATATAAGCACTAAAGGGACTTTGGAGTGCTCTCTAGAAAAGTCAGAATGATTATTGTCGGAATTTGATGAGATCGATTCTCCCAGAACCTCACAGCAGTTCTCACTTCTATGCCTTAACATACTGGGATTCACTATGACATGTGTCACAAATAATTTCTTATTAATAAAGTACAAACATTTCCAAATGAGTTGCTTAAGTTTACATTGATTTAAAACTCTCCCTAAAACAACGTGGTCCTCTTAAGTGTGAAAAAAGGCAGTAGTTACAGATATTTTGTGTATGGCTTAAAACATGGTCTCAGACTGTAGTGGGACTATGAGTCCCCTGGGGAGGCTGGTAAAATGCAGATAGATGGACCCAACCTAGGTTGAGGCACAAATTTGCATGTTTAACGAGTAACTCAGGTGATTCTGATACAGATGCATAGACATCACATTTTCACAAACAGTGGTGATGGGGTCAAAGGAAAGCTTCCCCTCTGTCCTTTATAGGTTCACTGAAAATGAACTGACAAAAGACCGATTAATAGGGGAAAAAGGCAAATAGCATTCATTTTAATGTGTATATGGACACAGAAGCCATACCCAAAATATGAAACTCAAAGAGGAGCTAAATGGTTGAGGTTCACATATGCTCTTTGTAGAAGAAAGGTGTACAGACCCAGGAGGAAGATATCATTTTGTAAACTATTCTCTTTGGAAGATGGATGGAACAAATTACGAAAGGTGAGGGGCAGAACACAGGTTGTCTTATTATGCAGGTAAAGTTCCCCAGGTAACCTCTGGCAGCTGCCCTTAGAAGAATAGGTGAGAAGACTGTCTGGGCATGGTGATGACTCCCAGTCTCTTTTCTTCTTCCTTGGTGTGATCCTTCCTGGTTATTTGATGGGGTTTCTAGGGAGGGGGCCTTAAGACAATTGGATTTCTTTAGAAAGAATCTTCCTTAGATAAGAAAATTTCAGACAGAGTCCCTCCCAGTGATTCTGGAAAGAGGATCTGAGAGACAGGGAGGTAGGGGAAAGTCAGAGAGAGACCTTGGTTCTTAGGCTTATTTCTATGGTCTTTCCATTTTGAAAGCACTCAGCACGCTGAAGAGTCAGGTTTTGGAGAGTCATTTTCTGAGCCCAATGGCAGCTTGACTTCACCAATCTCAAAGAGACCTCTTAACTTCCTTCCAACCCAAATCCCTTACTCTAACTCTCAGTCTCTAGGACCTGCTGGGGTATATTCTCAGCCAAAGGAGTTTTGGATCACAGAGCCTAATTCCTTACAACAGGTGCTGACATCTGCTAATTCCTAATGAGTTACCCTCCTACTCAACTCCATTATGGGAGATTGCAGAGGGATTCTCTAGATTGTATTTCACTTCCACCTACAAAGAAAACTGAAAAACAGGTTTTTTTTTTTTAATTTCTAAATAGAATGTTATATTTTTTAAAAGCTACTGAGTAGGATAAGAGAGTCCAAAGAAAGCTACAGTTATTAGCGACTTATCTTGACATAAGGAGAGATAATACAGAAGGAAGAAAGGAATAACATTTTTCTAATATTCATAAGTGCAAAATAGAGGCTTTGGATTTGGGTGGGGTGTTGTTTATTTTATTTTATTTTTTTTGCCTCAAGCTCTAATAATGTTAGCTGTATTTTTACTGTCAATTAATACCTCTTAGTAATTGTGCTCTTTGTTTTGGAATTTTAAAAATAACTACTGTTTAAAAATCTATAGAGACAAACTTTTAAATATACCTGCTGTTATTGAATGGCCCATCATTGATGTTTGGGATTTTGCATCAATTAATGTCATAATTTCAACAATTCTGTGCTTCAACTAAAAAGATAAATGACTCATGCTATATTTATGTACAACAGAAGTTCCAGCTTTCCTCACTAGTCACTCTAGTATGTCTCTATCCATTCATATGTGTAAAGGGAACCGCTTCTTTCCATTTTTTATCATTTAAATTAATGATCATTTTCAGAATCTTATAATGATCCAGTGCTAGAATATTATAAAACAAATATTCTATTAACAGTCAGCAATCTGAAGATGTAACTATCTCTTGAAATGTTAGGAATCTTTGTTTTTTATTTGCTTGAATAGAGAAGGATAACATTACAAATTTTACTTGAATTTTTAATGTTTAAAGTTTTAAATTGCACTGAACAACTATATAGAAATTGGACCGCCCTTCCTTCCTTCTTTTCCTCCTTTCTTTTCATTGTCACGGATACAACACCTATTCATTGTCAGTCAATTTGGCTAACACTAAAGAAACAAAGACCCAGACTTTGACAGATCTCCAGGAGTTAATGATCTAGTTACAGAGGCAGAGGAAGGACACAGTAAACCCAATAGAAGTTAGTAAGTACTATGGAAGCATCAGATACTGAGTTCACTGAAGGAATTCATTCATTTTTGGAGTACCAGGCTCTGTCTCAGTGCTGAGGATGCAGAGTACATTCACTGAATTCAAGACACTCAGCTTACAGAGAAGAATGATTAATTATAATACAATGCTATAAATCTAAAGATAGAAAATTGCACAGAATATTTCAAAAAGCAAAGAACCTGTAAGTCAATGGAAACAAGGTGCCATTTTCTAGAAGAGAATATAACAGAAATGAGTCTTTGGTGTTGGGCAGGAGTTAGCCAAGCAAAAAGCAGAAGGCCACAGTCACAGGTTATAAAGCATGTTGGAGAGGAGCAACAAACAAAATGTTACTTCTGGGGAATTGAGTTCTATGCAGAGAGTAGAGAGTTGTAAGTGGAGAATAAGGCAGATGACAGTCTGTAGAGAGGCCCGTGGCCACCTGAAGAGAAAGGACTTTATCCTGCCCTGGAGAGACACTGAAGTTAAGAGGACAGTCAGACAACTTTACCTTTTACACCCTGGCAGTTGTATAGCCAATTGGTTTGAGAAAGACAATACTAGGAGCTTGGGGCACTGGAGAAGTTCATGTGAGAGGGCAGGGACAGGAGTGCTGAAGAGGATAGTAGCAGAGATATAAAAGAGGTGAGGTCTGTAGCACTTACTGGTTCGCTGATAAGAGGAAGTGATGTAGAGGGGGAAAGTCAAGAAAGACACCCCAAGTTCTAGCTTGGTTGTCTAGATGGAGGGCAGTGCTAGTGACTGAGACTGTTGGAGGTGAAATAGGCATGCAGAAAATGATTACTTTGCTTTTGGACACATTGATTTGAGGTGGCTGTGTATCCTTGGACGAGCCATCACAGGTAATTAGATATTTGAATGTTGGAGTGGGCATTTGAGAGATTAAATAGACTTGGGGGTCACAGATTAAAGGGATCGTTGAAAAACTCTTTTGAGTTTTATTTTGGACACAACGAATTTAGGAAGTCATTGGAATGTAGCAATGCCCCTACAAAACTCAGAAGTGAGGTTGAGTAAAAAAACAGCAGCATATTCATAGACTGTATTTCTCTGAGAATACCCGAAGTAGGACTCACTAGGCAGTTAAATCTACCCAGGTGATGGAGGAAGATGTAAGAGATACAGGGAAATTGATGAAGCATAGAATAAAGAAGCACAATAAGAAATTGAGCATCACATGTATGAGGATGTGGGAAAGCAGTTGAGGAGATGACAGAGTCATTACAGAAAACACTGAGCCAGGAAATTATAGAAAATACTGAGCCAGTTCCTGAAATGAAAATTTCTCTGGTTATCACTTCTCTTGGGCTACAAAGTAACAATTTACACTAGCTGGGGTTTCATAGTCCTCAGTGGCCCCGACAGGCTCATGCCCTTAGATCCAAATTGTGGCGTTATGATAAGGAGCTTGTTCTTCCCATCACAGAAGTTATTACTACTTGCAGCCATTCAATTTAGCACTTCATGACATACAGGTGTGCACTTTTCTGTACTTGCTTTGCATGTAAATTGAGGCAGTGGTGAACACAGTGGGTGGTGAGCTCATTTTTTTAAAATTTATTTTTAAATTGTAAGCTGACAGCTTATAATTTTCCATATTTATGGGCACTAACTGTCACATTAAGCCATAGCCTCGGTTCATTCAGTCTTATGGGTGGTGACTCTCAACTCTGGCTAGCAACTGGAATCATTTGGGGAGCTTTAATTAAAGACTGATGAAACAACACACGCCTCAAAGATTATGAGTTAATTGCTCTGGGGTGGGGCCCAAGGTCTCATAAATTTTAAAAATAACCCCCAGGTGATTCTCATGTGCAAACAAGATTGAGAATCATTGCTGTAAAGTAAGAAAACACCTGCTTTACCAAATCAGAGTAGCTGCGAAGAAATTGAATAAAATAGGGAATGTGTGGGAGAGTGTATTCACATGGTGGGGGCATTGAGGAGTGAAACAACAAAGTCCTAAGAAAGCAGCAAGAAAGGTTTTCTGTTTGGGGTTTATTTGTTATTTTTAACATTTAAAGTTACCTGTGGCAGGTAGGCAATTGACTGGAGCAGTAGGCAACCTAGAAGTTTCTATGTTCCTTCCAGCAGCCAGGAGGTCTATGAAAGTCCCTTATCAGCAGAGCAGAGATGCTGCTGTGGCAGGCATTCTACAGGACATTGATCCCACCATGGAAGAGTTCCACCAGCGCATATTTATAGTTGCCTGCCTTGGGGAGTCTGTCTCTTTTTCCAAGCTGTCCACTTGGCTGTCTACTTGTTGTATCTATCTCCAGAGAGATATAAAGGAGGTGACTGACTGATAGGGGAAGTGATATAGAGGGGGAAAGTCAGGAAGGACACCCCGAGTTCTAGCTTGGGTGACTAGATGGAGGGCAGTGCTAGTGACTGAGAATTTTGGAGGTGAGGCAGGCATGAAGAAAATGATCAATTTGCTTAACATTGATTTGAGGTGCCTGTGTCACCTTGGAAGAGCTATCCCAGGTAATTAGAAATTTGAATGTAGGAGTCTAGGCATGTGAAATATTAAATAGATTTGGGGGTCACAAGATTAAAGGGATCATTTTAAAAACTCTGAGTTTAATTTTGGACACAATGAATTTAGGAAGTCATTGGAATGTGGCAATGCCCCTACAAAACTCAGAAGTGAGGTTGAGTGAGAAACCAGCAGCATATTCATGGACCATTTTTCTTCCATGCCTTGTATTCTAGTACCTTGTTGAACCTGCAGGCTTAACTAGTTAATCATTGTTTGGCCTTGGGCAAGTTATTCTAATTCCTCCACTTTGTATTTCTTCATCTGTACATATGTTTGCTGTGAGGGTAAAATCAGATAACACATCTAATGTACCCATCTCAGTGGTAAACAGATTGTATTAAGCCCAGAGAAAAAAATCGTGATTTTTCTTTTTAATGGCAGCCACAATAATGTAGCCTGATCTTGTGTAAATCAAGTGGCAGTGCAGTTCTATGCATTATTTATTATTTATTTTATTATTTGTTTTCTTCTTCACCTAGATTTTTCCCTAAAACAAAAACATGTCTATAAGCTTTTACAGGTACGTCCAATGTAATGAACAACAGAAGAAATAAGAAAGATACCTGTGTACGTTAACTGCTTGGTAATTTGTACATAAATTATCTCAACACATAATTTATGTCACTTATCACACCCAATAGTTTCGCTATTTCATAAAATACTAAGTTAATTTCCAGCCCACTGGAGCCATACACACTCACACACTTGGTGTTTAGAATAAATATTTATACCAGCAGACCCAACTGTTTATGGATTCTCTACTTCCACTTAGAGAGATTAGACTAAGAAAATGGTGCCCTGTTTACAGAATGAGGGTTAAACAGGACTGTTCTTTTTGAATGTGTACACTTGTTTAAAAAAATGCTTTATAAATTACATTAATGATATGGTTTGGCTCTGTGTCCCCACCTAAATCGCATCTTGAATTGTAATCTCCAGGTGTTGAGGGAGAGACCTGGTGGGAGGTGATTGGATCATGGGGGCAGTTTCCCCCATGCTGTTCTCGTGATAGTGAACGAATTCTCATGAGATCTGTTGGTTTTATGATTGTTTGTTCCTCTCTTGTTCTCTCTCCTGCCACCATGTGAAGAAGGTCCTTTCTTCCCCTTCACCTTCTACCATAATTGTAAGTTTCCTGAGACCTCCCCAGCCATGGCAAACTGTGAGTCAATTAAATTTCCTTCTTTTACAAATTTCCCAGTCTCAGGTAGTATCTTTATAGCAGTGTGAGAATGGACTAATAATATTAGCTATATGAATATAAGTTATTGTTAGCAGAAAAAGGAGTCTTGATCTAGACCCCAAGAGAAGGTTCTTGGATCTAGTGCAGAAAGGAATTCAAGGCAAATTGCAAAGTACAGTGAGAAGAAATTGAGCTTTATTGAAAGCTCCTCCATTACAGAATAGGGTGTCCTCAGACGGCAAGTGGAGGAACGCACCGTCTTTGTTTCAAGTTTTTCTTATATAGGGATCTTGTCTATATAAAGCTAAACTAAGCTATGCCTGTTTGTAGGTGGGCTGACAGCATGACAAAACTTATCATTTTATTGATTTAAAGAAAACTATTCCTGACATTTTAATGTGTAAATGCATCAAAGCATAACTATAATTATCCTGAAAGCATATATTGTTATGAGTATTGGGACATCTGGACTTTCTGTTGTTGTAGGAGTTTGTCCTTGTAGGTATCTTTATATTGTTTCCTGAGTAGTAAATATCTTATGACCATGTGACTGGCAATAAATGTGCCTTACTAGTTTTGAGATAGAGTTGATTTTAAAATAGTGTCAACTCTGACTCTCCTGGGCTCCTGCATCCCTGACATTATTGCTATTAGGATGCTGATTTATTGACTCTTCTGTGAAAGAAAAAGGTTGAGAATAGCACATTTTCAGTACACAGCATATTGCTCTTTTGGCACTTTGGAAATGCTTGCTTACTTGCATTT
Organism: Miopithecus talapoin; assembly: GCA_028551445.1. Taxonomy (NCBI): domain Eukaryota; kingdom Metazoa; phylum Chordata; class Mammalia; order Primates; family Cercopithecidae; genus Miopithecus; species Miopithecus talapoin. The sequence goes on from CM052591.1 coordinate 45,119,908, forward strand.
TTAAACATATCACTTAAGGCTGGGCATGGTGGCTCACATATGTAAACCCAGCACTTTGGGGGGCCGAGGCAGGCGGGTCACCTGAGGTCAGGAGTTCGAGACCAGCCTGGCCAACACGGTGAAACCCCGTCTCTACTAAAGATACAAAAATTAGCCAGGTGTGGTGGTGCGCACCTGTAGTCCCAGATGCTTGGGAGGCTGAGGCAGGAGAATCACTTGGACCCGGGAAGCAGAGGTTGCAGTGAGCCGAGATCACACCAGTGCACTCCAACCTGGGCAACAGAGCAAGACTCTATCTCAAAAAATTAAATAAATGAATAAATAACTTAAAACTTTCACCTGAAAAGGATTTGGGATTCAAAAATAGTTTCTCTGTGGCATCAGGTTTAAGGGAGAGTCTCCAGAATTCTTCCCCTATATGATAATGACAATGTAATCCTCACAATTAAAGACCATGATACATTACAAGTTGGTGATTTCCCCTTCCAGGCGCTTTGGCATTTCACCCTTTTCAGAACTAAGGAGAAGTCAGATAAAACAGGCCAACAGTATGGTCTGCATCAGATCACTACTTTGCAGTAGTTTTATTGTGCAAATGCCTCATCTGATGCCTCATCTGACACCAGATCTCCATCTTTATTAACATTTAGTTTGAATTCCTGGAAGGAAAAATCAATAATAGCAAATGCCCCTGTTTTAGCACAGCCATCAGAGTTCCATCAGCCAAATGAATATGTAGGAAAATCATCCTGGTATCAGTGGGCAATGATCTTATTAAACTATTGCACAAGGGGAAGCTGAATGTTACATAGAAAGCTAATACCAGTGCCACCAAAATCTGTCCTTTGTCACAGCCATGTTTGAAATAAAAAACAACCAGCAAAGACTTCAACCTATTAATAGTGACTGTTTTGATTAGGTATGAAAATAATCTTTCAAAATGACAAAAATCTCATAAATTACAAATTCTTTTAAAAATTGACAAATACAAAAAAATTCACAAAATCTAGAAATGTTTTTATTAGTGAATTATCTGACATGCCTCTACAATACTTACTTTTCTTTTTTTGAGACGGAGTTTCACTCTTGTTGCCAAGGCTGGAGTGCAGTGGCGTGATCTCAGCTCTTGAGTGTTAGGTATAAGATCAATGTTGTACTTTGTAACCTAGGTTTTTTTAAGCCTGTATTTTCTAGACAATGTGTTTCCCTCTGTTAGATAATAATCAAGTGTTTTTTAATTCAATTTCAAGGTAGAGGTATGACAATTAAGATTGTTGTCAATTCCCTGGTCATTTGATACAGACGCTGCCTTCACTGTAATTAAAAAAAAAAAATTCAGTAACTTTTCATTCGTTTCATTCAACATACTTAATGCTTACCTGAGCCCTTATGTTTAGGGCATTGTGTTAGTAACTGTGGAAGGTAGAGAAAGCATTACAGCTAGATGGAAGGTCTTTGAATATTACTCTTAGGAAATGGGAGAATATTCTTTGGATCATATATAGGAAGAGATCATTGTTGAATCAATGGGAAAAGTCTATGGAGAGACATCTGTTAAAAGAGAGGTATTCTTTTTTTTTTTGTACTGAATATCAAGATATTTGCTTGAGAATCTGATATCATAAATGGGATAATTTATAGTGTTTCATTTCCTTCATTCTCCCTGCATGCCTTGTCTCTCAGAAGTTATAACTTGGGAAGTAAATCAAGATTTCAGCTTAAATTGACACCAGAGAACTCAGAAGTTCATACCTAGCACCATCGTCGTTTTCAGGCTGAGCTCAACTCCTTAAACTCTTTAAGATGTAAGTCTTTGCTTTGCTTTTAGATAGGTGAGATCAGTTTCCTGCCCTAAAAAGAAATATTTTCACTCAAATAGATAGAGTGAATCAAAATATAGAGTTGTTACAGTACTAAAGTTTGCATGAGAAATTCCACACATTTATTCATCTCTGCCACATAAATGCATTTCCTATCTTCAGAACAATTTATCTTCAAAACTTTGCTCTATTTGAATTGCAGCAAAATGTATTACGCTATGGGTATTTTTAATAAGAAATACCAAACAGTAAAACTGGAAAGGTACCCTACTTCCCTGCTAACATACAACGGTTATAAACCTTCATCTCAGTTTATCCTCTGTTCACAGCCGACTCAAGTAGGCAATAACAATCACTGGGCTACTACATAGCCCTTTCTCTTCCAAAAACCAATGCTTCTCTTATTTCTAAAGTGGTGAAGAAGAAAAACTCAAGAGGCAATAATCCAATGTGTTAATAAATCTCATTGGCTCTATTTGAAAATCTGAAATAGAAGCACTTCTGTGTCACCAGACGATGCCTCTGATGGATTATTGACATCTGAATGGTCTCTTAACTGCTCTGGCTGCTTCACCCTTATTCCCTGTAGTGGATTGATTAGCATCGCTCCAAAATCCATGCCCACCCAGAGTCTCCTAATGTGACTTTATTTGGGATTAAGTCTTTACCGATATAATTAGGGTAAGAATTGAGATGAGATCCTAATGGATTAGGATGGGCTCTAAATCCAGTGGCAATCTCCTTGTAAGAGACAGAAAAGGAGAAGATACAGAAACACAGCAAAGAAGGAGATGTGAAGATGGAGGCAGAGATTGGAGTAATGTATCTACAAGCCAAGGAACAACAAAGATTGGCAGCATGAGATAGATTCTCCCTGTGAACTTCCTCAAGAATCCCCCCGTTGACCTCTTGATTTCACACTTCTGATAATTCTGTAGTTTTGTTTTTGAGATGGAGTCTTGCTCTGTTGCCCAGGCTGGAGTGCAGTGGCACCATCTCGGCTCACTGCTACCTCCACCTCCTGAGTGCATGTGATTATCCTGCCTCAGCCTCCTGAGTAGCTGGGATTATAGAATTGTGCCACCATGCCTGGCTAATTTTTGTATTTTTAGTAGAGATGGGGTTTCACCATGTTGGCCAGGAAATTCTGTAGTTTTAAACCATCCAGTTGGTTGTAATTTTCTACAGCAGCCATGGGAAATGAATACACTCCCCAATAGTCTAACTTTATTTCCTTCTACTCCAGCCCTTGTTCACTCTGCTACATTGTGTACTTTGCAATAAGTTAGACCATCCAAAACACAATCCTGACTTGAGCCTTGACACTTGCTATTTCCTCTCTTGGGAGTATCTTTCCTTCAGATGGGTGCTAGGCTTTCTCAGTAACGTCTTTAACACTCTGAAAGATGACTTGTCTCTGAGGTCTTCCCTGGTGATCTTGAAAAATCACATATCTTCCTCCTCCCCATATACAGATAAGGAGGCCCCACTCCTTATCTCTCTTCCCTGTTTATTATTCTTCCCAGCACCTACCACTCTGACAAATATTTTACTCCTCCATTTGCATATTGTAGCTCCTTCCTCCAGTTTGCAGGCTCTGTGGGCAGGGATTTTTTACTGTTTTGCTTGTACCTATATCCCTCACAACTGGGGGGTTCAGCGTGTATCACAATGAGTGTACCCAGGCATAAAGGAATAAATGTGCAAATTAAAGATACGTATTTTACTTTAAATTTATTTTTACTTAATGCATTCATTCATTCATCAAATATTTATTGAGTCTCTATGCTCAAGGCTTTGATGAATATTAGGCTTTTTTAAAACAACGCTTATAGTTTTAAGTTTTCTGAAGGCAAGGAAAACTTTCAGAAAACTTAAAACTTCAAAGAGTAAATAAATAATATAGACAAAAAGCAGTAAGGGAGGGCAAGGGAAAGCGATCTAAAGTGAGAGTATTATGGTTCACATACTGTGCTGGTATTTTTAGTGTTTGAAATATTTTAATGTATTTTAATAAATTCATCATTTTATGTATATGTCTGTATTTATTTATTTATTTATTTATTTATTTATGAGAAGTCACAATACAGACCAATGAGGGACAAGCTCCTTCCAAAACCATAAATTGCCATAGAGCCCAGGAAGGGAGAGGCCATTTCAGGCCAAGTTGTTCAGGGAAGGATTCTTGGGGGAGGTGGTATTTGAGCAAAGCTACAATGGGATGCATGATTTTGGTAGGCGGTGATTATCAGTACATGCTCCAGGGACAGCAAATGAGATCATGGATGTAACATGTGTGTACTGTGTCCAGGTTTAGTGGGAGAGAAGCCTGGAAATACAGGCTGAAATATTCTGCCTATGGTACTATGTGAAGCAGATTCCTCCAGTTCTGTTCGAAGGAGAGAGAAACAGGTAGGAAGAGTCTCTGCCATTTGAATGTATTTGAAAAACTTTATGACTCAGGCTTTTATCCTTAAATCCCTGTGCCTTATTTGTTTCTTCTTCTCTGGACATATCCATTTTAAGTACTAAAGTCCCACACTCAATTCAAGACTCCAGCAAGTATCTGGTCTCGGTAGACACTGGCAAATTGGATGAATGAGAGGTATGATGGAGCCTGGTTTTCAACTCTTGGTTTGTGTTAAGTATTGAGAAGGGGAAACTTTATAAGTTCTCTTTCCCTGGTTATCTGTGACATTTGTCACCTCTAATCAAGTCATCTCTCTGCCAGCTCTGATGTCTGAACGTTGTTCTTTCTCATGCACACATTTCTTTTCAGGAGACTATTCTCTGTCTTGCCTGTAGTAGATACTTATGAAGCAGTAGTTCTTGATTTTTATTACTGCAGTTTGTTTATGGATTCCTCTTTCTTCCTCCTAGCTTTCCCTAGATGTCATTGACCCTGTGTTTACCATCTTTGCATTGCCTCATTTTGCCACAGAGCCAAGCACAGACCAGACACCTAATGAACACCCATCAAACTTGGTTAAATGCTCAAGGAATAAGCATTATTTTGCTACTTCAACTCTCATATGCATATGGGTAAATTTCAATACTCTGTCTCTGACCACACTTTGTAATTCAATTCTGTATCTCCTGAAATGCAATATTGTAAATCTTGTAGGAATTAAAGTCTTAGCCATACTCCCTGTTGAGTGAGTTTATTTTAAAGCAAACATCTGATATCTCTGCCACTCACTTTTCTCGTCTGCACAATGGGGATGATAATAATCATATCCATATATCATTTGGGAAATAGGCTAAGATGTGAGAGTAGCTATTTGAGTAGTTGTGCCTTCCCTATGCCACCATTAGGTGACAGAACATCTCCCTTTGGATATTTGTCATTATTTCCCAACATAGAATCCCTCTACGAATCCTATTCCCTCTTAGAATTTTCCTTTCTCTGTGACTGACCCTACCACTATCTTAAGTCTAAACTTGGATGCTGTTTTTCCATTGTCCCTTTTATTTCATTGTTCCTAGGGCTTATTGACTCTTCTTTCAAAATGCATTTCAAATTTATCTACTCCAGGGAAGGTGTTTGTCCTAAACTCCAAACTTTGTCTTCTAACTGCTGCATGCTGTCTGTAGCGTCTCACAATTCAACTCCCATCAGACATCACCAACCAGAAATGTTTTTGAAAAAGACTGCTTGTGTCATTTTACTTCCCAAACAGAAATTCTCCAGTTCTTCTCCACTGTGCTTCTTTTATTCACGCTCATTTGTTATTTTAATTAACTAACATTTTTAAAATTCCTATTTCATGCCCAGGCAGGTTGTAAGATGCTAGAGATGAAAAGGAAAAACAAAACAAAACAAAACAAAACAAAAAAAACCCCCAAAAATAAAAATAAAAATAAAAAAATGATTTTGGGAAGATTCTGGAGTTCTCATTAGCATAATGATTTTTACATTCTGCTTAAATTCCTCCACTTCAATCTTTATTTTGCTCCTGACTTCAAATGATCCTGCTGCCTCAGTCTCCCAAAATGCTGGGATCACAGATGTGAGCCACTGTGCCCGGCCCCTCTCTGATCTTAATTTCCCATCCCCTGGAGCCAATGCTCACCCTCACTCCTGTCCCAGACACCCTAGGTTCTACATTCCCGTGAATAACATGTTTCATTCCATTTGACTTCAAGATATTGTTCGTGCTGTTCCCTAACCCAGAATGTCCTTCATTTGTTAAGCAAATATGCATTGGTCAACCTTGTGCCAGGCACTTTCATTTCTGTATGTCCTTCAGGATCTAATTTAAAATATGCTTTGTTCCAGTTAAGTTCAAATGAAAAATCCCAGTGCTTTCATCTGTACCTTATGGAGATACTGGACACTGAATTATTTACTGCCTTAGGGTTTTGCTTACTTGTTGCATGTCTTGTTTATACCCAATACAATTATAAACTCAAGAAATCCAGAGTCATTTTTAACTTCTTATATCTCCTTCTTCCTTTCCTTTCCCCATACCCACTTCAACCACACAATGAGCTGCCTATAGGAAACATTTTATAAATTCTTTTTAGTAAAACAAAGTATTGAAGGAGGAGATATTTATTGGCCCACACCCCATTGCTCACTGTGATAAAGCAACTTACTAATGTTTTTTTTGTGGAAGGTTAGTTGTTTCAGAAACTTAGGTACACACAAGAAGAGTTTCCATATTCAAATATATTTGGGAAATTATGAGTTAAAGTTAAACCTATGTATTTACAGCAGGACATTAATTTCTTCTAGATGAAATTATAGTTTTCCAAACTTATTTTTAAAACACCAACTTTTTGGTGAAGACACATTTTTAGAATGAATGGGCAACAATCACACGTCCAGAATTGCCTGAGAATTCATGGAGTTCAGTCTGAGATTTGTAGTTGTTACATGGAATAACATATGACTTTCTTCCATCTTACTACTTCATCATCTTCATGGTAGACCCTCCAGAAATAATCAAAGCAGGAAATAATAGAAATAAATATAAAGCAAAGTCAACAGGAAACACAGTAAATGGAGTCATTATGGATGAGTGAAAGGACAGTGATGGCCCTGTAAATCGAAGCTAAAGAGGTTGTGTTGCAGTTGAGTAGAAGCAGGCAGGCATATGCAAAGAGAATCAGGTTAGGATTTGGGAGACCTGGGTTTCATTTCTGACTTTGCCTTCAATTGCCTTAAAATTTGAGCAGATCATTGAACGTCTCCACATCTCCTTTTTGTTTTGTTTTGTTTTTGTTTTGTTTTGATGTGTTTTCCCATTTATATAATGAAGAGATTAGATTAAATAAGTGCTAAAGTACCTCCTAGATCTAAAGTTTATGTTTCTGCAATGCAGATTCTTTACATTTTAGTTGGGCTTCACCTCTGCATACAAATCCGTGAAATATGCCTAAAGATATAGGTGTAGTGAATGAAATATTAGAAATCTATGGTGAGGAACTCCTGAAAATGACTGGTTGATGTTGCATATCCCCTCTGGTAGTTTCTGTGCTGGTTCCCTAGAGATAATAAACTCAGGTTGTTAGTTGTGAAATGTCATTTCTGTTATTCATTCTGAAGTGAGGAAACAATGGCTGCCTAGGGAATTTTTAATGTGATGTATGGAGCTTAGTCATCGCTAATGCATTGTAATGTGACTTTTCTAATGGAGCCTTGTGGAAGATCATGACTGGTTCAGTTTTGGCTCCTCCTTAAATTGTGCCAAATGACAAGAATGCAGGCATTTGGCCAAAGCTGACCAGGAACTTTCAAGGACCATCCAATTCACTAAGTTTGTGAGTGAACACAAATTTGAGTTCTAAACACATAGGGAGGAAGGTAGGGAAATTTTAGTCAATTACAGATTTTCCCACCCTAGGAACCAAAGATTTTCCTTTCTTTTATCTTGCATTTTTAACAGATTGCTTACAAGAATGAAACACCCAAATACCTTCTCCCTTTGCCCTCCTAAATGTTTGCTCTAATACTCCTAAAACAGGTTTTTGCTTGGGCAAATAACATGGAAAGGCAAATAACTCCACACACAACTGTTTACCCAGTAGCTCGTGCCAATGCGTGGTGGGCAGTATTGATTTTTCAGGAGTTATACAGCTCTTTTAACTAAAATGGCTAAAGGTCATAGTATAGTTCTCAGGTAGGGTAATGGTCATGGGGGTATTTAATTGCCATAGTTATTCAACTCTGTATTTTTGAGATACCACCAGTAGATGGTGATTAATTAGTGACTCTTTTTGAAAAGCAAGATACAACTAAAAATAATGTAGGAAAGGACTCTTCGTATCAAGGTGTTCATAAACACAATTAGAAAATCACTTCACTTTTGTGCTTAGATGATGACCATGAATAATAGTATGAAGTCAATGATGTTGTTTATCTTCAATGTTTATCTTATTTAATATATACTGATTTCATTCCATGTGGTCTGTCCACAACCAGCTGAAGTCAAACCTTGATTATTTTGCCTGTTTCCCACAATTCACACAAAATAAGCATAAATGCCACCCTTGACACATGGAATGTTGCTATAATTGTGTGACTTGAGTTCTGTTCATTGTGTGGACTCAATGAGATCAACCTATCTCCAGCAAGTAATCAGATTGTAAAGGGAAGTTTGTTCCGTAAAGTTACCTAGAATCATCTCGGGGAATGCTTGTGTTGGGGGAGGTAGTGGGAAAATTAAATAATGATCAGGGATATAGTGATAAATAAGAGAGAGTCCCTTCTTCCAAGAATCTCAGCTAATAGAGACTTGGAGAGGAAAGATGAGGACAGCAATAATTACAGTACTGTCTAGTAGAGACCAATGCAGAGGAGAGACAGGGAAGATATGGGGAGAGTGGGTGGATACCTGGAGGAGGTAAAACTTGGGCTCGCGTTTGTGGGATGAGTAGAAATTTATTAGGTAATTAAAAAGGGAATCTTTTCAGATATAACAGCAAATCCAAAAGAGGGGATTAGATAATGGGCTGTGTTATGGGAACACAAAAATGTTCCTATGGATAAAGCACAAAGATGTTTGTAAAATGTAGCGATATGTGGCTTGTGACTGGAAGTAGCAATATGTGGCAATGGCTGCATTGTGAAAGGTATTGAATAGCAAACAAATTTTAATTTAAAAAAATCATTGTTCGAAGGTACTGAAGAGCCATTGGTAACTTGCAACTTTTTTTCCTACTCTTTATGTATAGATATATAGTTTTTATATGTACTAAAAGTGGTCATATGCAGGCTTTCCTTATTTGATTCCACCTTTGCCTCTTCATTGTCATTAGTAAACTACTTTCTCGAGGTAATCGGTGTCAGCAACCTCTCATGTTTTTCTCAGGATTTATTGTCTATTCTCACACTGCCATGAATAAATAGCTGAGACTGGGTTATTTATCAAGGAAAGAGGTTTAATTGACTCACAGTTCTGTATTGCTGGGGAGGCCTCAGAAAACTTACAATCATGGTGGAAGGTAAAGGAGAGGCAGGCACCTTTGTCACAGGGCACCAGGACAAGGTGAGTACAACAGGGGAAATGACAGACACTTATAAAACAATCACATCTCATGAGAACTCATTCACTATCATGAGGACAGCATGGGGAAACTGCGCCCATGATCCAATTGACTCCACCTGGTCCTCCCTTTGATATGTAGGGATTATGGGGATTACAATTCGAGGTGAGGTTTGGTGGGGACGCAGAGCCAAACCGTATCATTCCACCCCAGCCCCTCCCAAATCTCATGTCCTTCTCACGTTCCAAAAGCAATCATGCCTTCCCAAAAGTCCCCCAAAGTCTTAATTCATTGCAGCATTAACTCAAAAGTCCATAGTCCATAGTCTCATCTGAGACAAGGCAAGTCTCTTCTGTCTATAAGCCTGTATAATCAAAGCAAGTTAGTTACTTCCAAAATACAACGGAGGTACAGCCATTGGATAAATACACCCATTCCAAATAGGATAAATTGGCCAAAAGAAAGGAGTTACAGACCCCATGCAAGTCAGAAATCCAATAGGGTAATCCTTAAAGTTCCAAAATCATTTCCTTTGATTCCACGGCTCACATCTGTCTGGGGCAGTCCACTGTGTGTAAAATGCCATCTGATGATTACATAAGAACATTTTTTTAAAAGTATATTTCTTTACTATTTCAATTTGATCTTCTAGAAATAGCCTCTTTTGTTTGTCCGTCTTGTTTTTATTTTTTTATTTTTGTAAATTTTTGAGAGCTCTTTTCTATCCTCTGCAATAGTAATATTTATTCAAAGTCTATGATTTTGTTAGTAGCATATTTTGCCATACAAAAGATCTAACTTTATCTGGTATCTTTTTGCTTACACTATTAGGGTTTCCAGTTGTGGTTAAGAAGGCCTTCCATGTGATTACTTAGATATTCTTGCAGGATTTTAAGGTTTTATATACATGATTAAGTTTCTAATCCATGTGATATTGGTTTTTGTATTATATAACGTAAACCAGGAGTCTGATTTCATTTTTTTTCTAGTTAAACTGTCCATTGGACCAACACTATCTATTAAATAAACCACATTTTTCCTCCACTGAATTTAAATAAAACTGTTATCATATGCTAAGTTCTTCTTTTATTTTTTGTTTTTTGCTTGAGATAAAGTCTTGCTGTCTCCCAGGCTGTATTGTGCAATCTTGGCTCACTGCAACCTCTGCCTCTTGGGTTCAAGTGATTCTCCTGCCTCAGCCTCCTGAGTAACTGGGATTACATGTGTGCACCACCATGCCTGGCTAATATTTTGTCTTTTTAGTAGAGACTGGGTTTTACCATGTTGGCAATACAGGTCTGAAACTCCCAACCTTAAGTGATCCACCAACCTTGGCCTCCCAAAGTTCTGGAATTACACGTGTGAGCCACCACACCTGGCCATCATACACTAAGTTCTATGTTCAAAGACAGGAATTGCCAACACCTGGGACGTGGACTTCTACTGGTCTGTGGCCTGTTAGGAACAGGGCCACATAGCAGGAGGTGAGTGGAGGGTGAATGAGCAAAGCTTCGTTTGTGTTTACAGCCACTCCCTATAACTTGCATTACCACCTGAGCTCCACTTCCTGTCTGATTGGCAGCGGCATTAGATTCTCATAGGATCACGAACCCTATTGTGAGCTGTGTATTTGAGGGATCTAAAAGTGTACACTTTATGATAATCTAATGCCTGATGATCCGTTACTGTCTCCCATCACCCACAGAGGGGACCATTGCGGGAGAACAAGCTGAGGGCTCCTACTGATTCTACATTATGGTGGGTTGTATAATTATTTCATTATCTAGTGCAACGTAATAATAATCAAAATAAAGTGCACAGTAAATGTAATGGACTTGAGTCACCCCCAAACCACCCCGAACCAACATGAAAAAATTGTCTTCCACAAAACCAGTCCATGGTGCCAAAAATGTTGGGGACCACTACTCTTTGATCTATTTCTAGTCTCAATTCTGTTTCTTTGATTTTTTTTTTCTGTTGCTATACCGTGTTGTTTAATAGCAGATGTATAGTACTTTCTAGTATTAGATAAAGAATATCCCTCTCTGTTTTTCAACATTTTCTCCAGCCCTTTTTATCCCGTTATGAACGTCAGCATCATTTGATTCAATTCAAAAAATCTTTTTTGGGTTCAAATTAGAAATGCATTATATTTATATGTTAATTCTAGGAGCAAAGACACTAGTTTTTCTCATTTACTTTCTGTCCCTTTCTTGTTAAACTGGAGGGTCTTCAGGAGTGGCTAGATATGAACAGATGTGTATTTTGAAGGCTCCATGCAGCACGAGGATGGCGGATGGATTAGATTGCAGTAAGATGGGGTGAACAAGAAAGACCAATGTGTATTTTTTGCCACTACCCAGAAAATGTTGACTTCTGGCTAAAGCAATAACAGTTAGTGTGGCTAAGAAGACACTGAAAAAAGAGTCATTTTTGTAGATAAGATCAACATTAATTGGTTTTCATAAACAGTTTTATTGAAGCATTGATATACAAAAAGCTGCACGTATTTAATGTATACAATTTGGTGAATTTGCAACAACATGAGTTTTTAACAGAACTTGTGTGGAAGTTGAAGGATACTGAAGAGTCTAATGTCTCAGGGTCTTGGCTGGATTGTGACTGGACTCATATCTGTGCCATTCATGACAAGAAGTCAGAGTGAGGTAAACATTTCTAAGGGTAGAGTGACAATGAGCCCAACATTGGACACATTTCATTTTGAATTGCCTAATATTAGATGATAATTTGGAAATTTGGAGTTGAAGTGAGAAATCAAGTTTGGAAATATAAAGGGGGTATTATGGTGATAGAGCTGATAGTTTGTGTGTGTGTGTGTGTGTGTGTGTCTGTGTGTGATTGCTCTAAAAAGACTTTGTAAAGAAAAAAGTTCATCAAAAGAACTCCTTCACTTCTCTTTAAAAACTCACATTTGACTTCATGCTTGGAAGGTAGTAGGGGATATTTCTACTTACAAAGAAGCCAGGCTAAGGAGAAATCTTCACTCAGTTTTTCCAAAATCGTTAGAAGAAAGGACAAAACCCAAGCAGCCTTGGACACTGTGATCTGAAGACCACAAGCAAGAATGAGTATTTGTTTTATTTATGATGTTGACGAAGCCTAGTCACTACTTTAGGCAGTTAAGAGAAAAATATATCATCTCTATTAGTTAATGGAATAAAGACTTTCACATTTGAACGCATTGACTCACACACATGCAACCTACACAAACACACTGGTTTACTGAAAAGCTCCTCTTTAATTTCTTCATGTTGGTTTTGCTTTTTGGTGAGCTGCCATGTTTATTTCTAATGATGAATTTCTTTAGGGACTGTGTCTCTTCACCTCTAGTGACAATATTATCAGTATAGTCACATAGAGGTCCTGGATAGGGACTGCTTTGTTAAATGACATTTGGCAACTGCCTGATGAGGTTTAGCCAATTTTCATGCCAGATATTTAGTAACATAATGTATCATGGGTTAGATGCCAATGGTTTTTGGACCATTTCCTGTCTGTGCTTATGTGCTATGGACCCAGGGGGTGACTAACAAAGTGGCACACTTTATTCATCTGTGAATAACAGCATGTGCAAATGAAGCCTGGGAATTAGAGCTCTCCTGCCTCTGCTGGAGAAAAGAGAATGTTGTGGTGGCTCATCCTTAATTCTGTATTGGCCTCTAGGCTTATCCGTGTTGATTGTTCCTATGGTTCCACACAGCAATTTGAATCAAAATGTGAGATCTTTCGTTTTAATCATTATATGCAGCCAAATTTCAAATAGACATCCAGTGTGAAAACAAGAGACATTTTGCCTTGAACTAATTACATTGACTTAAGACAGTTAAAATCCTTACTCCAAACCCAATCTCTTTTATTAATTATTAAATAAACCCTTAAGATGTTACATTTAATATTGAATCTCTTGCATAATCAATCCTATAAGCCATGCTTCTTATTCATTCACTTATTTAACAAGCTTTCATTAGGGATGTACTTGGTATAATCATCAGGCTATACCTACCTTGTATATTGCATTGCATGTCCTCCTTCATGCTTTCATCTGTTTCCTCCTTTCTTTGTACAACTTTCCCTTTGCTGTCTGGAAGAATAATATCAATTTGCTACAGAATTTAATTCAGTGCTCCTTTCACACATTTTGTACTTGATGACTGTATCTACATGCACTTTCAAATCCAATGTATCTTCAGAATGTTTTTAAAGCCATAGTTCAATTGCTATGCCAATACTACTTCCTCCTCCTCCTCCTCTTCTTCTTCTTCTTCTTCTTCTTCTTCTTCTTCCTCTTCCTTTTCTTCTTCCTCTTCTCCCTCCTCTTTTTCCTCTTTTCCCTCTTCTTCCCCTTCTTCTTCTTCCTCTTCTTCTTCTTCTTCTTCTTCTTCTTCTTCTTCTTCTTCTTCTTCTTCTTCTTCTTCCTCTTCTTCCTCTTCTTCTTTTCTCCTTCTTCTCCTTCTTCTCCTTCCTCCTCCTTCTCCTTCTCCTTCTCCTCCTCCTTCTCCTTCTTCTTCTTCTTCCCTTCACCAGTCCTTTTTTGGTTCATTTGGCAAAGGCCATCTCATATTTCTGTCCTGCATTTAATTAAATTGAGCAGACATTAGCTTTGAAATTTCATTTTCTAAAGCACTAAAGGAAATAAATGTTTTTAGACTCAAGTAAACAGTTAGAGGGATCAAAATTTTCCTGTTACTAAGGTCACCATTCAATACAGGGTTGTCCATTCTCTTCAAAGATGCTTTTGATGTACCTTCCAAATAGAAGCTCAGCAACCATGGCATGCTGCCTTGGTGAAGGGGCTGTAGAGGCAGAGTGGCTGCACCAAGGGTAGAGATGAATTTGACCTGATTTTCCCAAAAGGAAACCACCCACAAAGCTTCTGCAAAGGAAAGGGATGGAGGTATTGCCATGGTCATGAATTAGTTTCATTCTATGATGCAGTATGATAGTCTTTAGTCTTTTTCTGTGAATTTTTTCACAGGTAGCCCTATCTTCCAAGCACATAACTCTGCCAGGCACTATCTTAGGTATTATAGATACACACGAATAAGAAGGATTCTTTGCCATGAGGATTCACATTCTAGCAGAGGACACAGAGACATAAAGCAAGAGACAATCTACTTTCTTCCTTTTTTTTTTTTTCTTTTTTTTTTTTTTTTTTGAGATGGAGTCTCACTGTGTCACCCAGGCTGGAATGCAGTGGCGTGATCTCGGCTCACTGCAATCTCCACCTTCCGTGTTCTAGCAATTCTTTGCCTCAACCTCTCGAGTAGCTGGGATTACAGGCACCTGCCACCACACCCGGCTAATTTTTGTATTTTAGAAGAGATGGGGTTTCACCATCTTCACCAAGTCCAGGCTGGTCTTGGACTCCTGACCTCGTGATCCACCTGCCTCGGACTCCCAGAGTGCTGGGATTACAGGCATGAGACACCGCACCCGGCTGAGACAATCTACTTTCTACAGCCAGAATAGGTCAATTAATTTAACTAAATACAACTTCTGGTTTTTTCCTATCATATTATTGTCTTCAAATAGTAACAAGAGATGCCTTCAAGAAACTATATAACTGAGTAGCTAACACACACGGCATCCCTGCCAATTTGTACCCTCAACCAGCATTCTACTCTACCTCCTCCAACAAGTGATGGTAAGAGAGAAAAAATCGTGTATTATTATTCAGAAATAATTATAACCCTAGAAGGTTGATTTTAATGTTGGGAAAATTTTCCAAAAATATTAACCTGTTAACAGGTAACTTATATTGAGTATCTATTCTGTGCCAGTCACTGAACCAAGCCCTTTTGATGTGTAATCTCAATAATCCTTCCAACAACTTGACAAAGAAGGTACTATTATTATTCCGTTTTATTGGTA
This sequence comes from Miopithecus talapoin, assembly GCA_028551445.1. Classification (NCBI taxonomy): domain Eukaryota; kingdom Metazoa; phylum Chordata; class Mammalia; order Primates; family Cercopithecidae; genus Miopithecus; species Miopithecus talapoin. The sequence goes on from CM052591.1 coordinate 45,135,111, forward strand.
AGAAAACAGAAGCTCATAGAGATAAAGTAACTGACTCAGGTTACATGGGTTTTCAGGATAGAACCAGAATCCAAACACAGAACATTTGGCAGGCTTTGAAGCCAGTTCTGCTGACTACTGTTAAGAGAGCTTAACCTCTAGAATATCCTCATCCTCATTAAAAACTGGCAGTAAAAATGTAAGCAACTGATTATTGATGCTTATTGCATTTTAGATAGATAGCTAAGTCTTTCATAAACACATTCCTTTTAATTCCCTTTACAACCTAGAGAGGTGAAGACTGTTCATTTCCACTTTCATTTATATTCTATAATAAAGAAACACTGTTCAACAACTGTTCAAGCCAGTAGAATAGCATCTTTTCTTTTTTCTTGGTCATTCTCTATCCTGTTATCCTGCTTTGTTTTCTTTACAGAGCTTTCCTCTATCTGAAATAGCTGATATTTATTTGTATATTCTCAGCCTCCCCTCACAGAATCAGAGGTTGCTTGTGTTTTGCTCACTGCTGCATCCCCTGAGCCCTGAACCTAGAACTATACCTTATAAATGCTTGGCACCTAATTAATATCCGCTCCGTGGATGAATGAATAAACACAAAAAGCCTGTGTGTTGTCGGGAGCTATCAGTCACTGCTTTTGCATCCTGGGAGGAACTTGACCTCTGTCCTTCCCACTGCTTTCTCAGAGAACCTGACCTCGGAGCAGGTGTTCAGCTTCTCACCCAGGCACAACTTGGGACTGTGTCTCCCCTTCTTTGGTGGGGCGTCTTCCTAGAGGCCATGACCACAGCATCAACATGAAGCAGCTCTGAAATTGCATAAGACCCAGAAACAATGTCTGGCAAATCCTCAAGCTTCCATTAGCTAAATGACAGAATGGAGCAGCTGCACTTCAGACCTTATTCTTAAATCTGGAATTGATGCCAAATTAACAATATTCCAGCCATTACTCTTCCAGAGAACAGGGTGAATTTCTTGGCCTAAGTTTTGTCCTCTTGGCATCATATTGCCAAGGAAAATGTGTCCAGAGATTTGTCTCCAAAAGCCTGCTGCCTCAGGCTACAAACTGGTCATTTCATCACGCGGAAACTCTTCCTATTTCTGTCAATTGTCATGTTTTGCCTCCTGGCCTTCAGGATGCCACTAATGCATATGTACCAATTGGAGTCTGACCCCAGAATAAATATCTGCTGCAGTGAATTGAATCTGACACATAATGGTTCCTGCAATCTAACTTTGTCTATCCCTTCATCAACTTCTACATCCCTCTCCCATGAAACTACTTATAATTTCCTCCGTGTCTATGCTGCCTCAACTCAGAGCTCTTGCTCGTGCTGCTGCCTCTTCCTGAAATGTTCGTGAAACTCCCCTCTTTGTCACCTAGCCAATTTCTACCATTCCCCAATCTCTTGCTAATGCACCCATCACTTATACCAGTGTATGGTCAGCCTTGGCACTGTCATTCAACATCATGCACCTACTGGGCATCCAGGTGCCTTGCAGTGCACCAGGCACCAGGAAGTGTAGTGATGTCGTAAGATAATCATGGGAAAATTATAAGACTTGCTGGCATCTCCACCAAAAATCTCTTGTGGAAAAGATGCTGGAGTTGTACAAAAATCAGAACATGTAGAATCTGCAAATTCCTGTGTATAAATCCTATTTGTTTGCAAATTAAATTGAATTTGCTTGACGGTGGTTTTTTTTTTTTTTTAGAAAATGATAGAAACTGGCCTGTTAGTGTTTCTGATGAGGAAAGAAATTTGCCCATAATCCTAGAAATGGTCTCCTGCTCAGGCAGGCAAAGCCTGACTACAGACAGAGGCGCCCACCATCTCTTCCCCACACTTTTCTATTCCACCCCATCTACCGAGTAAACCAAACTTTTTCTGAGGCCTCAATAAAATCAAGCCTCTGACCTTCAGGCAGAAAGCAGGAGCAGCCTGATTCATAGTGAGTATTACTGAGCCCTGAGTTGTGTAGGCAACAGGGGTCAGTAAAGCCCAACCAGCTGGTCTGTTTCTAACCCTGGTTTCCTGAAACCTCTATCTCTTGTGGTTGAATGAATCACAATAAGGACTATCCAGAAGAGAGTAGTCATCACTCATTTTAGGAGATTGCAAAACCAGCAGTGCACAAAACAGACAACTTCTTTATCCTCACAGAGGATAGCTTCTAGTGAGTACTGCCATGATACCCTGTGTGGATTTCTGTGTGGGCCATGTCAACAATGTTCTACAGTTGTTGGTTTGTGTGCCCGCCTCTTGGACTGTGAACACCTTTGGAGTCTTATTCACGTTCATGACCAAAATGCCTAGACTATCTCCAGCTCCATGTCAGTCACACAGTGAAGGTTTGATGAATGAATAAATCTCAGGTCTGGCGTGGTCAGGCATGCCCATAATCCCAGCACTTTGGGAGGCCGAAGCTGGTGAATCACTTGAGACTAGCCTGGCCAACATGGCGAAACCCCATCTCTACTAAAAATACAAAAATTAGTTGGGTATGGTGGCACGCACTGGTAGTCTCAGCTACTCAGGAGGCTAAGGCAGGAGAATCTCCTGAGTCCGGGAGGCAGAGGTTGCAGTGAGCCCAGATGGCACCACTGTCTTGGGCCTGGGTGACAAAACAAGTCTTGGTCTCAAAAAAAAAAAAAAAAAAAAATTAAAATAATAAATAAATCTGGCCGTAATAACATAGATCACATATAAAAATATGGTGCTTAGATGGATGCTTTATTTGTATACATTCTGGGAAGTGTGAGAGAAATCCTCAAATTTACAATAACTTTTTGATAAAATGCATTAAATGTTACAGGATTGAAGATTTAAATTTTTGTCTGTTTAAGCAAAGAAGGGCATCAAGAATGGTAATTAATTAACAGTGAGTGAGAAGAAAGAGAAAGTATTTGTGCGGGACAGAGAACTTGCAGTTTTCTTAGATATCTTGGGTACAGGGATGGGTGCAAGTAGTGAATGAGAAAATGGATTGACTTGAAAACCGATCCTTTCAGGGTTAGAAATGGGTGCAGTATTTCTACAGCCCAGCATGCATGCAAACTCTGCCTGAGCTCTAGCTGCACTTAAACTCAGTGGAGAGTTTCAGAGTACAAACTGGAAGGGTTTGAGAGAGATGTGTGGAGCAGCATGGAAATCATTTACCTTTCACTTTACGTAATCAGAGAAGAGAACTGCAAATGCAGTTTGTGTACTCAGGAAGTAAATTATCTGTACTCACGGCTGCAGTTCTTTAGGGTGACTGTATTTAACGTTAGCTATAAACTTTGTTTACTACTTGTCTTAATTTTCCCTATTACCTTCTGAAACATAGATTTAAGTTGCAAAGTGTATTTTCTTATTTCCTTTATGATATAATAAAAAACATGTTTCTTCATGAATTTAATTAAAATTAGCTAGTTTTAAAGTACTTCTTTGGACATAATAGAGTGACATCGTCTCTCTCCCCCACCCCTTCTTTTTATTTCTCTTCTTCCTTTGCTCTTAATTTAGCTCTTACTTTCACTGATTGTTTCTGGCAAAAATATAAGGTAGCAGCACACCAACATGGCACATGTATACCTATGTAACAAACCTGCATGTTATGCACATGTACCCTAGAACATAAAGTACAATAGAAAAAAGAAAAAATATGTAAGGTAGCAATATTGTCAGGCAATGAAAACTTTTAAAAAGTCAACTTGCTACAGAACTCAAGGTACAAGTGAAGGTACAAGGAATAATTTATAGCTTTTCATAATTATACATGTGTGTGTAGTTTTTCTGTCAAAAATCTTCAGCCTAATGTTGACCTGGCAATTTCCTTCTTACCAATAAGTCACGTGTCCTTTCTCGACATACCTCACAATATAATCAACATTCCTTTCTCTAAGGTGCTTCCAGGGTTAGCATTTGAGCATCTTGCCCTTAAAGCCATATTTATCAACTTTTTTCCAAAATGGCTAGCTTGCCTGAATCCCAATTTCTCTTGCTCCAAATCCTCTACTGTTTCTCCACTTCCTTCAGCATAAGAATCTGACTCCTTAGCTGGAAGAGCATGGCATGAATGAAGGCAACTGATCTTTGAGTCACAAAGTTCTGCATTCAAATCTGCGTCTGACACTTGAGTTAATTAATTAGCTCTGTGAACCTGTAAAGGGAGGTAACAATACCTGCAGACGAGGCCGGGCTCGGTGGCTCAAGCCTGTAATCCCAGCACTTTGGGAGGCCGAGACGGGTGGATCACGAGGTCAGGAGATCGAGACCGTCCTGGCTAATATGGTGAAACCCCGTCTCTACTAAAAAATAGAAAAAAAAACTAGCCGGGCGAGGTGGCGGGCGCCTGTAGTCCCAGTTACTCGGGAGGCTGAGGCAAGGAGAATGGCGTAAACCCGGGAGGCGGAGCTTGCAGTGAGCTGAGATCCGGCCACTGCACTCCAGCCTGGGCGACAAAGCAAGACTCCGTCTCAAAAAAAAAAAAAAAAAAAAAACCTGCAGACAGCTTTTGATGAAACCAACTAACACAGGCCCTTGAATTTCTTCACTGAGCCCATTTGTATTGAGTTTCTGCTTTCTGCCAGACAATTTGCTTGATTCTAGGGATAAATGACTCTGTCCTCCTGGAATATAGCATTTAGTAAATGCTCAGTAAATTGAAGCCATAACTGATTACTATTTTCTATTTATGGCCATCTTCTTCTGCTTTAACCCAGTTTTCTGCCCTCATTTCCTTCCTCTCCATTCCTCTTCCAATAAAAATGATCTGTGCAGGGTCTCTAAAGGCATCGTGCACTTCTTGCCACTCTGTTTTGTTCACCTTAACTTCTACTACATAGAATCTCTTTATATTTACTTTCTATACAGTTAAGTCCTTTCTTTCTTTCTTTCTTTCTTTCTTTCTTTCTTTCTTTCTTTCTTTCTTTCTTTCTTTCTTTCTTTCTTTCTTTCTTTCTTTCTTTCTTTCTTTTTTTTTGACAGAGTCTTGCTCTGTTGCCAGGCTGTAGCACAGTGGTATGATCTCGGCTCAGTGCAATCTCCACTTCCCAGGTTCAAGTGAGTCTTCTGCCTCAGCCTTCCAAGTAGCTGGGACTACAGGTGCGCACCACCACACACAGCTAATTTTTGTATTTTTAGTAGAGACAGGGTTTCACTATATTGACCAGGATGGTCTCGATCTCTTGACCTCGTGATCTGCCTGCCTCGGCCTCCCAAAGTGCTGAGATTACAGGCATGAGCCACCGTGCCCAGCCAAGTTAAGTCCTTTCACACTTCAAGAATTAGTTGTCTCCAATGATGTCATTCTAGATTATTTTAAATAGCAGTTATTTCTTCATCTTCTAAAACTTTGTAACTGTGGTCCTCACCATTGAGAAATATAAGAATCAGCCAGAGATGTTGATGGTGCCATTCCCAGGTCCTATTTCCACGTATTACATTATATTACAGGCTGCTTAGTGTTGAGATCAAGAGTACAGGTTTTGGAAAAAATTTACAGTCACTTCCATAGCATAACACAATTTCTATTATCCCATTGAGAATCCCACATCCAGAGACTTGAAGGGAGTTGGACAAATCCCCTAAGACTGCTCAGTGGGGCACAACACAGACAGAATCCCAAGATTAATGCCTCAAGTTAATGCCTCTAGGACATGGTCAAACTCAAGTTCAGCACAGCCAGGGAGGAATCTACCCAGCAATGTGAAAAGGTCCAGGACGTGAAAGCTATTCCATCAGCTGGAAAGACTAGGTCAGTGGGCCTCAGAGTGCGATTCTTCAGACCAGTGATATTGGCGTCAATGGGAATTTGCTAGAAATGTACATTATTGGGTCCCAGCTAAGACCTATTGCATTAATTTTCTAGGGCTTCCATAATGAAATACTACAGATGGATGACTTAAACAGCAGATATTTACTTTATCATAGTTCTGGAGGCTGGAAGTCCAAGGCAAGATGGCAGCAGGGTCGGTTTCTTCTGAGGTCTCTGCCCTTGGCTGTCCCCTCTCCTGGCGGCTTCCCTCTCACCCTCTCTCCCCTTTCCCCTCTCCTGAGGGTTTCCCTCTCACCTTGTCTCTCCTCTCCTGACTGCTTCCCCCTCACAGTGTCTCTCCTCTCTTGACGGCTTCCCCCTCACCCTGTCTCCCCTCTCCTGATGGCTTCGCCCTCACCCTGTCTCCCCTCTCCTGATGGCTTCGCCCTCACTGTGTCTCCCCTCTCCTGATGGCCTCCCCCTCACTGTGTCTCCCCCGTCCTGATGGCTTCACCCTCACCCTGTCTCCCTTCTCCTGACGACTTCCCCCTCACCGCGTCTCGCCTCTCCTGACAGTTTCCCCCTCACTGTGTCTTCCCCATCCTGATGGTTTCACCCTCACCGTGTCTCCCCTCTCTTGATGGCTTCCTCCGCACTGTGTCCTCGCGTGGGCTTTTCTCCCTGCACTTACATGTCTGTTTCCTAATCTCCTTTTCTAATAAGGACACCATTCCTATTGGATTAGGGCCAACCCACATGACTTCATTTTACTATAATTACCTCTTTAAAGGCCCTGTCTCCAAATATGGTCATATTCTGAGATATTGGCAGTTAGGATTGCAACATATGGATTTGGGGGAGGCGGGACATAAGCCCATAACACCTACCCAATCAGAAACTACGAAGAAGGTTCAGGGATCTGTGTTTCAACAAATTCTCCAGGTGATTCTACTGAACACTGAGGTTTGCAAACCACTGGATAAACCACCTGGGAGGTTGGATAATGCTGAGCTATGTATTAGGAGTAGCATATAGGCTAACAACTCATTAACAGTGTTCTATTTAGCCTCATATTCACACCCATGGTTGTACCATGACCTGCAGGGCTGGGAGAAGTACCCAAATTATTAGGATCATGCTGGGCGTACATAGTGTGGGTCTCTTCCACCCACTGGGTAAGGTTAAGCTGGCTTCACCTTAGCTGCCCTACATTATCTCTGATCTCTAAGGCCCAGTGACAGCCCAAATGGCCAGCTAGCTGTGGCTCCCTCCTACTCACCAAGCAGGAAGCGGAAATACTCAACTACTCCATGCTGCTACCTGATTGAAGGTATCACAATGCAGCCTTTGTCTGTAACATTAGTACAGAAGGCCAAACTACCTGCCCACTGGTCTTTCTGCTTGAGTTCTTAGTGTTAGTTTTCTCTGACAGTTGGAAGAGAGTAGAGGGCAGTGGGTGAGGAGAATGGAGCCTATCCCTGATCTTCATGCTTAGTTCAGCCAGCTTTCATTCTCAGCAGGCCCCTGAATTTGACCACACTGTATTAGTCTTAGTCATGATTCAAGGTCCAGAGAGCTTGCCTAACACTATAAATCCTTGCTTCCACAAAATCTTGGTTGCATCTAGTCCTGCCTGTCTATTTGAATCTCTAATAACTTGATGCTTACACAGACTGGACTTGAATTTGCTTCTTAAACTTTCAACTTGTGATACTAGATTTGGGCTTTTCCTTTTGCAGCTTCTATCCATTTGGGTTCTAGCTCCATCCTACATACCTTTTTCTGCAGGAATTCCCAGTATGCTGTCCACAGGCACCATGCTACAACATTTATAGCATTGCATATAACACATGGTAGCCGACAAACTTCTTTGCTGGTTCAGCAGTAGCTATATAACCAATGAGCAAACATTATAATCAGGTAGCTGTGATATCTGCTTATTTAGGATCAAAAAGGGGTTACTGATAGGACTACTCTGAAATGTTACATCTTTCTCAGGGAAATTATTTTCACACAAAAAATTAAATGTTATATACCGATTATACTCATAAAAATAGCACAAGCGCCAATCCTGTACAATAATGTGCCCACTAAGCTTTTAAATAAAATTTTAATGAGTTCAAAAGTTAAACATTCTTGAATTTATTAATTATAGGGATATTTTATTCTGAAGTATAAAGAGTAAGGTTTTAGAAAGTTAATGAGAAAAATTATTTTCTGTTGGCTATCATGCCCAGCAATAGTTAACATTCCACTGTGCTCAGGGTAAAGAAATTAATTACTGTTCGAATTCATTATTCTAAAGAATATCCTGCACATTGGTGCAGTTGTTATTCTAATATCCATAAAGTTTATAACAAAATAGCAATATAAAGCCAATCTGATATGTCATTTTCATGTCCTGTTTACAAAATAAAATGCATTGAAATTTGACTTCAAGAAGTTACTGAATGTATTTTAGCACAGATTTGGAAAATTTAACAATAAAGTCAGATAGCATGGTTGCAAAATGTAATGTAAAGAGGAAAAGAAATTTGAATGTAGGAGATATTTTGGATGGGCCACTATGAAAAGATACATTTTTTGTAGCAACAACTTAGTGCATTCTACTTACTCTGAGAAATTTCACTTCCTTCCATTGTTCCTTCCTATTTCTTTACTTGTATAACACAACAGTAAAGGATAACCTTATTGGCTATTCTGATATATTTTTGTCATTGATGGTCATATAAATATAATGGAAATTCCAAGAAAATGTCTACAATGATTTTCAAAATTGCTCTTCCTTAAATTTGATCATAAAACACGGACTGTTCATACACGTCCTGAATATTTTCTGAATAGGAGTGAAGATGACTCTTGTATAACTTCAGAAAATCATAGTAACAAATCAGTAAACAATAGCTGAGGCTACAATTTGTAACTGAAAATATAGCATGTAGTATTCAACTTAGTTTCATTAAAAATGTAAACAAAGTATCAGAACCCTGCAGGAAAACAGAAAAAAATAGGCATCTGACACAATGGTGGGGTCATTATGGATTTCTTAGGATAACATTGACAAGAGTCTCATAATAACTTTTTTTTTTTTCCCTTTGAGACAAAGTCTCACTCTGTCGCCCAGGCTGGAGAGCAGTGATGTGATCTCAGCTCACCATAACCCCCACTTCCTGGGTTCAAAGGATTCTTCTGCCTCGGCCTCCCGAGTAGCTGGGATTACAGGTATGCACCATGGTACCTGACTAATTTTTTTTTTTTTTTTTTTGTATTTTTATTAGAGACATGGTTTTACCATGTTGGCCAGGCTGGTCTTGAACTCCGGACCTCAAGCAATCCACACACCATGGCCTCCCAAAGTGCTGTGATTACAAGCATGAGCCATCACGCCTGGCCTCATGATAACTTTTTAAATGCTTTTGGGAACACACCAAGATGATGATTATCATTATCTCAATTATTTTGGAGTTTGAATAATGTGTTGTATCATCTCCCCTACTGTGATTTTTGCAGCTCTGATAGCCATTTCTAAGAAGCATTTTAAATGTGGTAAATTTGCTTCACCTAACAGCTCATTAATTAGTAAATATTTTGCTTCAGCTTTAAAATGTTAATTACGGAGGATGTGGCTTTGTGTGTGTGTGTGTGTATGTGTATGTATGTATATATATAGCATAATACACAGTGATTATTCTACTTTAGGTTTCTTGTTGTCATGTCAGGCTCTTGAAGTTTTAATATTACATATGAATGTAACAAACTCCAGCTTAAGGTAAGCGAAAAGGCAATTTATTGTGAGGTGTCTAATGGAAACCCAGGAAGCTGGACATCACAAATGACCAGGAAGCAGGTACTTTGCACTCTCTCCTCTCTTGTCCCTGCTTCCCTCTGGGCATAGGCTTCATTCTTCCCTCTCTGTGGAAACCATATTCTTCCACTGCAGTCTTCATGGTGGAAAATGAATGCCAAACATGTCCCAAGTTTACATTGACTCCTTAAGAGAACAGTCAGACTCGACTCTCATAATTACATGGGTAGGAGCCCATTGGGCCACTTGGGTTGTGCCTGGCCCTGAATGCTTGTTTGTGACGAGAGGTAGGGTCAATGTTACCCAAATACGTTTGCTCCTATATAGAAATATGAGAAAGAAAGGAGAGGGAGACAGTTTTCAGAGACAAGCGTACTGGGAGAGTTATCCATAGGAAGTTCACTATAGTATGCTAATTTGATCACATTACAGAAAGTCATTGCTAACCTATGGCTGGAGAGTCATGTTATTAGTTGAAACAATCAAAGCAGAAGTTAGAGTGACATGGAATGAAGGAGAGAGGCTGCTTCTGATCCACAGATGTACATTGAACCAAGGAATCAAATAATATCCAAATTTCCAATTGCTATCATAACTGGTCTTCACCTTTTTGCATTCCATTTTCTTTTTTTAAACATTTTATTTTTCATTTCAGATTCAGAGGATACATGTGCAGATGTGTTACGTGGGTATATTACATGATGCTGTGGTTTGGGCTTCTAATGATTACACTGGCCAGGAAGCAAGCATAGTATGAGATAGGTTGTTTTTCACACCTTACCCTCCACCCTCTGCTCCCCATTTTGGAGTTCTCAGTGTCTATTGTTCCCATCTTTGTGTCCGGGAGTACCCAAGTGCATACACGGTGTTTAACTCCTGCTTATAAGTGAGAACATGCAATATTTGGTTTTCTGTTTCTGTGTTAATTAACTTAGGATAATGGCCTCCAGCTGCATCCATATTGCTGCAAAAGATGTGATTTTGTTTTTTTATGGCTGCATAGTATTCCATGGGATATACATATCACATAATTTTTATCCAATCCACTGTTGATAGGACCTGGGTTGATTCCATGTCTTTGCTATTGTGAATAGTGCTGCAGTGAACATATGAGTGCAGGTGTCTTTTTAGTAGAGCGATTTATTTTACTTTGGGTGTGTACCCAGTAATGGGATTGCTGAGTCGAAAGCAGCAGACAATGTGATACTCTTAAAACATATATCAGATCATGTCATTCCTCAGATAGAATTCCTCTGATGGATTCTCCAGTCACTCAGGGTGAAAGCCTGCCATTACTTTGCCCTCCTCTGCCTTACTAAATATGTCCTTTGCTCCCTCCCCATGGTGTATGCTTCCAGTCACAGTGTCCTCCCAACCTATCAGCCAGTCACATTCCTGCCTCAGGGCCTTTGTACTTGCCCTTCCATCTGGCTGAATGTTCTTTTTGGTTTTTTTGTTTTTGTTTTTGTTTGTTTGTTTGTTTGTTTGTTTGTTTGTTGTGAGACAGAGTCTGACTCTGTCACTTAGGTTGGAGTGCAGCAGCCTGGGTGCTCGACTCACCCAACCTTTGCCTCCCAGGTTCAAGTGATTCTCTTGTCTCAGCCTCCGAGTAGCTGGGATTACAGGTGTGTATCACCATGCCTGGCTAATTTTTTTGTATTTTGGGTAGAGACAGAGTTTCACCGTGTTGGCCTGGCTGGTCTCAAACTCCTGACCTCAAGTGATCCACCTGTCTCGGCCTCCCAAAGTGCTGGGATTACAGATGTGAGCCACTGAACCTGGCCCTGGATGAATGTTCTTTACTCTCACCTTCCTTGGGTTTTTTTTTTTTTTTTTCTTTTTCAAAATGCCACTTTGTCAGAGAGGCTTTGCCTAACCACCCTTTTAAAAAAATGATTCCCCCATACCGACTATCCCCCTCCTTCTTATATATCCCCCAGTAACAACACCTTACACAAATTTGTATACAGTATACTGATTTATTTTGTTTGTAACTATCTTCTGCCATCAGAATGTAAGCTCCATGAAAGTTTGGGGTCTTATTTGTTTTGTTCCCTGTTCTATGCTCAATGCCTAAAACAGTGTTAGGAACATGAAAGGTATTAAATAGGCATGTGTTGTTTAAATGTGTAATATGTATACACTGCCTAAGGATAAGGAGAAGATGCAATGCATTTTATGAACAGTTATGGGCCAGCAACCATGTCAGATGCTTCAAATGTCTTATTTATCAGCAATCTAAGACGAAACCAATACATAAACATTCTTCTTATCTTTCAGTTGTGACTATGGAGGCCCAAAAAGGGAAGTATTGTCCAAGGTTTTAGGCATTGGAAATGGGAGTAAAGCTATGTTAGTCTGACTGATTCTTTCCAAAACCACATTCTCTTTCCATGCTTTTAGCATCCAATCTGTCTCATCCTTCTTCTCCTCTTCTATTTCCTCTTCTTCTTCTTGATTTTCTATACTGTTCCTCATCCTCTATTTCATCTTTTTCTGTCTTCTGCAGAGTATTTCCTCCTTCCTGAGATAATGTAATGTCTGTTACTAAAATGTCTGAGAAAGGACGTCCTTTCAACTTTGTATAAAAATTATTTCCTTGAGTCTTTCCTGAATAATTCTAACCAATTCCAAATTTTTGAAGAAAAGTAATGTTAACAGTCACATGCCTTTGACAACACTTACTGCCTCTCCAGACCTGTTCTCACTTTTCTCTCTCTGTGTCATCTCACACAGAGAGAAAAGAATGGAAGTTCACGGAGAGCAGCTGGGACCCAGGCTTTATTTCTGTCTCATTCCCTGATGATACCATAATGTGCCACTTGGTTAATACAAATCAGCAATAAAATAGGACACAGCTGTCTGAAAAGTGTCTCATCTGAAATATCATGGAAATCCCAAGTTACACGAGAGAATATCTTTCAATACTTAATTAAATAACATTTAACTCTAGACACATATTTTGTATCTTTAACATATGCAGTGGAAATGCATAAGAATAGTCTTTAAATTATTCTATAAGTTCTTTAAATTATTCCGTAAGTCATTGAAAATGTTAACATAATAAATTTGAGAGATTTAAAATCACTGTGAAACCTAAATTTTCAAGTAATCATTTTTGAAAAAATCTCAGAAACATATTTATCTGGAAATGGACTATCTGAAGTTTATCAACTGCAACTGGAAGAGGAGTGTTGACAGTTAAAATTCACTTCAAAAAGCTATTGAGCTATAAAAATGGCCTTACAATTTATTGCAAGGTGTGTGCCTCCTGAATAACACTATTTAAGCACATCACTCTGCATGAGCAGATATTAATAAAATTCTGTTTTGCTCATATGCATCAATTAATAAGAAATTGAGTTAAGTTTGCTTGCTTTTCTTTTTTTTTTTTTTTTTTTTTTTTTTTTTGAGACGGAGTCTCGCTCTGTCACCCAGGCTGGAGTGCAGTGGCCAGATCTCAGCTCACTACAAGCTCCGCCTCCCGGGTTTATGCCATTCTCCTGCCTCAGCCTCCCGAGTAGCTGGGACTACAGGCGCCCGCCACCTCGCCCGGCTAGTTTTT